>OZ012703.1:86221340-87421340 GCA_963942595.1 Cylloceria caligata | reverse complement strand
TGCTACGCTCCTCTCTGCCTCTCTCTCTCCCCCCCCGCCCCTCAAACTACGATGCGTCTATCACCAGACTCTTTTCTGTGTACATACTCTTGTTGCTTATCTTCTGTTCTCTCGTGCAATCCGCCGAAGCCGCCGGGCACTCGCCCACTCCTCTTCGTCTAAACAAACTCCTTGACTCCAACTCTTTTCCTCTCCCCCTCCGCTCCTGACCTTCCACCAGTTGTATCAGGAAGACAAACTACCCTTCTCTTCAGATGTACAACCATTATTTACGAGAGCACCCTACCGCACACTCGACAAGACATAAAAATGACAAATTTCTCGGGTAAATTAGCCCAAACATTTGCGTCGGTAACGGATACTCTGCTGCGAAATCTGCAAACTGATTTTCTTACTAATGAGTGTTAGAACATATGCACAACTTTTTAAGCAACCAACTCTTTATCATTAGTTATGAACTCTTCGTAATAACTCAAATTTTCGCAGAAACAATGAATGTCACAAGAAACAAATTGCAATGACGAAAGAAAAAAAATCCAATCTGGCGTTACATTTAAATCCTTTTACTGATTTTATATCGAACATTACTGAACGCTATTGGATATTTGCAAAAAGTTTTTATCGTTGCATCTAAATTTTCGGTAGTTGAGACGGACATAAATTAAAACATTTATAATCCCATAAAATACAAATACACTTTGCCGAATTTGATTAAACGCTGTAACAAACACCGCTCTGAGATCACTGAGACCGCCGTTGCGCCGTGATTCAGAATTAAATCACGAGAAACTGAAATGTTTAAGAAAGCAAATCAAAATTATACGAATTCGGGATTTACGTTAGTATTCGCAAAAATGTTACAGGAAAATTTAGATTCCTGAATTTCAGGGTGAGATTAGAAAAAAGAAAATGTGCCCGCGCGTGTGTGGCGAAGTTGAAGAATGGAAATATCGTATAAGAAGCAAAGCTTGAGTCTCTTTTTTCACGCGGATCGTTTTATCAATTCCACCTTCTGTTTATTTATTCTTTTTGCTTAAAACTTAAATCTTTTAACGCGCAAATCAGGAGGAACGAGACGGTATTACTGACATTTTTGAGCAGTATACCTTCAAGCGTAAGTGCCGCGAGAACGTGCGCCAATACGAGTTTAAAGGTAAACGAGAAGATCAGATAAAAGTCACTGCTCGATGTCAATATAGTTCGACGAATGGTACACCGCAGACTTTAGAATAATGGCAAACAGTTTCAAACTTTGAACTCCATTTTTCATACGAATCGAGGTCGACTTCGCAGGGTATTTTATGAAAATAGCGATTGGGTCTACCGAAGGGCCCATCTGCTTCTTCGCTTCACGCTATTACGAGAAGAAGTGAGTCAAAAATGAGTAAGAGAGACAAAGAGAGAGAGAGAAAAAGTTGGAACTTTTCGGAGAATGAAACTACATTTTGTGTCGAGCTATAAAATTGGTCGTTCGCCAGTCGTGTGCCGTACATGTTTTTGAAATATCAGTACGAGCCACCCCCGAATACCTTGTACGATACCGTCATGTTCTATAGGTATATGCAATTTATATAGATATACTAAAATGCCTGCGTTGCTAGCAATCGCCCCCCCCCCCTGTACTTGCGACTTAACAACTTTCTCAACTTGTTGCCCGGCAGCGTACCCAGAACAGAGGAGAACAGACAGCCGGAGAGTTTCGGGTACGGAGTCGTGCGACCAAAACCTAGCAACCCATGCTCTGCTCTCTGCACTACAACCCCCGTCTCTCGAAAAGTATTGTGTCGAACGGTAAAGTTGGTATCTTGAGAACGTCTCTTACTCTTTTTTTCTCTGATAGTTTTCGAAGGATCCCCTCTGGGTGTCTATCCAAGTCTCGACGTTTTCTCCCAACAAACCAGAAGCCAAGAATACCGAAAGCTAAACACTCTTTCTCAAAACTTGTTGCAGCCTCTTCGATATCTTCGCGGCTTCGGAACGTACAACCTTCATTCGAAGTCGAATTCACGAGAATAACGTTACAAAAGAACCCTTTGGTACATTAAAATACTTGTTAATAACATTTATAAAGGAACGATAATTATAATCTCACAACATTTATTGTATCAAATTTATTTCAAATATTTTTTAACAATTATTATTCGAATTTTTATTTTATAATATTTTACGTGTCTTAAATATAAGTGCGCTTTCACTAACTAAACGTTATTTAAATTATTATTTTAACTTTTGTTTTTTTTTTTTTTAAATCTAGCTACCATGTGCGCACAACGGAGTTCTGCTTCTCAAGTTTTCATCTTTACTGACCGATGTTAGACGTAATATCGAAGATCAATGTTAAGAAAATAACGTTAGTGGCCTAGAACACGATGGTCAGTTCTAGCTTTGAAAAGCTTCGGTATACATATCCAGTAAGAAAGTCCAAAGTAGTGTACAAGAATTTCATTAAAAGATCGGTTTGCTTAAACCTCTGCGTTGTCTTTGAGTTCTTTTCCAACTCATTCGAGTCTTTCCAAAATTCAGAGAGTTGCGCAAGCCGTTGCGAACTTTCTTCTAACTCAGAGTATTTCATCGTCTCAGTACACACTCTTTCCAAATTCAGAGTGTTGCCCTGACAACCGCGAATCCTCTTCCTAACTCAAGGTATTGCGCGGTCTTCTGGGAACGCTTTGTCCATCCCAATATTACAATTCTGAGCGAACCCCCCGGGGGATTTGTTGTATTTTTCATTAATTACACATTTTCGAAATTCAAATTTATGTTTAAGAAACATTAAGCAGGGCGAAATTCATTTGTTATCCGTGCAGAACAAATCATTGTTCATAATAATTTATTAAAATGTTGCAAAACAAAAACGAGGAAATTTAATTAATTTTTTTTTTTTTTAATAATCATGCTGAGTCGATAATTATACCAAACCATTCTCAGTTGTTTGAAAACAATTATTATTCTCAATTTTTAGAAATAATTGATTATTTATTCTGGTAGCGTCCATCTCTTGTCGCTGAAAACAATTAAAAAAATTAATCATTTAAAAAAAATTGCAATAATGATAATTCTGAGTCAATAATTATACAAATTGATTTGCAATCTAATTATGTCTTGAAAATTAGTTCTTTTTGTGCCAGACCACGGTTAAACGATAAACCACTAAATAAAAAATGTAATCGTACAAAACGCGAGATCTATGATAATAAAATGATGAAATGATGATAGTTGTTTATATATAATTGTATTTTCATTCGAGAGGTACAAGGTTAGCTCGACTTGTGTAGTTATTGATAAAAACAGACGTCAATCGCGGTGTCAAAAAACATTTTACGAGAAACGATTCATAAATTATTTCGGTTATAAAAATAGAAGACAGAAGCGATACGTGTGTCGTGAATTTCTGCGGAAAATCGCGAAATAAAGTTGTACGTTTCTGTCAGCTAGTGCGACAAGTTGTACAAGAGCATAGCAAACTTGGTTCGACATTTTGTAATGATTTCGATCCTTGCGTTCGTTCCAATATTTTCTAAACGAAAACGATAGAACGCTTTGGTTGTCGCGGACCAGACACGTCGATCATGAGGATGAATATTAGCTGCCCTTTCATCCGGAAATCATTCTCAGACTTTGTAACATCCTCCACCTTCCCTCTCGTCATCTACCATCGACAGCACTCTCACGACCATCTTCTCTCGATCTTCATGGATGACGTTGGGTACCTAACTCCTCTTTGCTATACAGTCTATTTGAGAATATCTTGAGACTCGAGGGTGAATATTTAGAGCTTGAGTGTTTCCTACTCACGCTGCGTCGAGACGTCTAAGAAGCTCTCTAATCATTATGGAGATTGTATCTCAGGTTTTAAGTCTTCAGCGGTATCTGAAAACTCTCCGACCATCTCCGACATCTTCACTATTTTCGATCGAAGTATCCTTTATTAAGATAGTCGACTCGCTGCTCCTGGTATTAGATGAAATCTTAAATCCAAAAAATGAAATAAATTTAGTTTCAAGCTTTGGTATTGTTAAATCTCAATCCTGCTTACTGATCTTTTTTATCAAGAAATGTTAACGAAATAATTAAGAATATAGGAGGACTTATGGGCAACAGGCTGTCTAAGTATTTCAACAAAACCATTAACACCGTTTATTAACACAGTCCAAAATCTACAACTCTTTTATTAATCCATCTTAATGAACGACGACGATGCAGTTCGTTAACCTCCTTAAAAATAAACTATATTGAAACAGTTATATCCGCCGACGTTGCATTATCGTTCAGTACTGGTAATAATAATAATTATTATTATTATAATAATAAATAATTTTTATATAAATACATTTAAAAATCCAATATAATTTATTTTATTAAAAAATTTGTGTCACGTGACGAATAAAGAAAATTTAACTGAAGCGAATATATCAACATGTACGACATTGCACATGAAACTATATAATAAAATTGTTGTATGCCAATTTTCCGATATAAATGTTTTCAACTTTAGCGCGCACTGTCCAAATTCATGAGATGAATTGACTTTCAAAAATAAAAAACCATAAGAGAGTTGACAGACGGCAGAATATCTTCTACAAATGTAAATGGTTCGAAAATTTGTATAACCCATCCTGTAGAAAATCTTCTTACGGAGGAAATTTAATCTCACTCTGTTAATTTGCTTCACTCGTGCAGCTGGAACCTTGCTGAAAATGGTAATATCGAATGTCTTTTTATCAGCAATCTGATGCATTAAAACTATGTTTGATTTTCCAAATTCTAAATACCATTAATGCTATTTAATTTTAGGAAGTGAATGCATCGTGATACACACATCATCTTGATACGTTAATAGCTTCTGACATCTTAGCAGTCGATGAGTCACTAAAATTTTCTTTAAAGTTTATATTGTAATCTACGTTCAAGTATAAAAAAATGACAGTGTATCAAGGTACCTCGTGTAATTTAGTGGTCCAACGTTCTTCAGTTTTACGTGCAGTGTGAGATTATCTGCATGTATACGAATCAAGATTAATTTTTCATCATTTCAACGTGATTCGATTATCTGAAGTTGATCAGAATAAAAAGTAAAATTCAAGTGATTGTATTTGCATGTATATCATACAACTTGACGCACATCGAGTTTTTCCATCACAATAAATCACACGAGCATCCGATCAGTACTCCCTCCGTTCCTCTCGCGAGATTTCATCCGGAGCGGGGGGGTTGAGAGGGTGAGTAGTTGCTCGAGGCATAGTCCACCCCTAGACGGATATATCTACTCGTACAGCACATTCACGTGTCTACAACGATATGAATAAACGGACGCGTATAACGTATGCGCGAGTGCGTCGTAGTAATCGCGAGTACCGATAGTAGGATATACGGAGAGAAGAGTGTAGGGTCGGATCATCTACCGCGTCGTTAATCCACTCTCAATGAGATTAATAATAATTCGCCGAATTCGTAACGAACCGAACCGATAATCCAGCTTATTCGAGCGTTATGGTAATTGGAAATTATTATCCGAGTCGTTGAAACTCACGTCCTTACGCAACTAGCGGCGGATCAGACGGCGCAAAGACACATGTTTTCTGTGAGTGTACGTTTGTAAATTATTCTTATAGCGTTTTTCACTCGTAAAACTAGTGCACGTTTTAACACAAGAACGAGTGAGACATTGTGTATGTTATGTGTACACTTGTCTGAAAATGGTTTCTTGTTTACGATTAGTATCGTTTGTCATCCATTCATTGACTTTCGAATATGTCGAATATCTATGGAGAAATTTGAAACGTAGCATACCAAAGACTGATCGAGCGCCTTTATATTTCTCCCTGATAAAAGTTTAGTCAAACTTGCATGATTCCTTATTCAGGGACTCATAAGATATGTTGGAGGTTGTGAAACAATATTCACGTACCATAGATCCGATTAGTCGCAGAACAATTATAACTAAGACACATGAGAAAGCAATTCTCATTTCTCTTGAACTTTTTATCCCTATAATGATGATACCATGAAATGTTTATCATTTGTACTAACTTTCCTCAGAACTTGGCTCCCTATACTGATTTTTTTCCACTATATTGGCTAGTCGCAAGGTTATTTCACTTATACCCTGTATAGTCCCTGGCCTGGAATAGTCTAGGTAGCCACCATTGGCTGGATAATCAACTAACTGTACCTCGCGAATAAATATAGAACAATACTACGTGTTAAAAATCCTTTGCTGTAATTTAAAAATTCTATTCATTCCTCAATAACTCAATAGCTAACATGTAGCATTATCAAGAATAATAATAAAGAACAAAACTCGTTACACTTAATAACTTTTCAATGGTTGAGACCAAGACCTGCAAGATTCATGATCAAGTCGAGGTCAGGGTCTATCAATTGAGGCCGTACTTCGTAATTCGAACATTGATTTTTCATTTTTCCGTCTACCTGTGAGTCTATGTAATTAATAAATCCCTATAAATCATTTTTTGTTTTCAAGTTTAATTTTGTGCATCAAGGTGCCTTTAAGAAAAATGTATGAATATTATTTCGAGGTTTTCTTTGACGAATCTCTACCCTTTAATATAATTTGAGTTGACACTTTGGCAATGCTTCTTAATGCAGCCGTGCTCGAATTGATGCATCCTCGACTTGTCCCTGAGTTCTCGACGTCTTGTTTTGTCAGTGATAGCCCAGTAGACCAGGAAACTACACCGATTTTCCACTTGGACAAATCGTCTACGCTAGACTTTAGAGACAACGACAGCGAGGCTAGAGAATCTAGATTGAGGAACGAGTTCGTAGGACGTGGCGCAGCATTCTCCGTCTCGTGTCATCATCGATGAATACATCTCGTCTCGACAACAGCGTTGCGGTACTTGAGTCTGGAATCTATCGCTCAGCTATCTCGATCCTCCTGCGAAGAATCTCCTGACGGTGTTGAGGTACGAGTCGCCTATGTGAATCGTGCAAACGAGAGGAAGGAGAAGGAGGATCGGAAGATCCAAGGGTTCCACAATCCTTGGCCCCGTCGGCGCTCGTGAAATCGAGACGAGACGAGTGTCATCTACATAGAAATTTACCTCTCTCTCTAGATTTTTCGCTCCCGTTCTCGCGTCGTCCCTCGATGCTCACTCGCGCATTTTTCCTTTTGCGTGCTACCACTCACGCCTCAGGGCTCGGAGTCTCGCTGTGCTGGCTTCGGTGAAAAGATTTTGGATGGCGTGGAAAAGGGAAAAAGGAGTGAAAGATGGAAAGGATCGTCGAGGGCATCGATTTTCCTTTCTCCCATAGGTGGAAGTTATACATGAGACGTGTCGCAATATATAAACGAATGAGACGAGACGAAGGGAGCATGACTGACTCGCATGAATTGTATTTTTTTTAAAATACAAGCGACGTTGTATCCAATGTTTACCATAGCCTGATGTATTAAGCATATTGCAAGGATTATTCTTGTTAAGCTTGGAGACTCCATGATCATTCGTGTTGACACTACACATTGTTCCATGAACGTGTTTTATGACAATGAGAAATCCGCTATTTTTATTCCAAAGAATTCCCTCCTCGGAAATAAATATAAAAGTGAACTGGGATAGACGCGTAAATGAATAAACATCTAACAATGAATAGACGATATGACATTTTGTTGTCTGATAACGAAAGATTTGTTGTCTTGACCATTTTTTCTCCAGATATCAATGACAGGATACCTAAAATGGTCTGCAACGTCCAGTTTCCTATGTAGCTAATAAACAGTGCCTCGATAGAAAAATTGATTTTAATTACTCTTACCCTACAGACGTAAAAATCTAATGCATCCGTTTACTTCCCAATCTTGTACAACTCGCATAAATACATTTTAAAAATTGTTCATTCATTGGCTTACGTATTGGCATGTTCACTCTCTATAGAAGATTTCAAAGCAATAATATATTTTTCTCAATATAAATGTCATTGGATATAAAAGATTTATAGTTTTAATATTTTGGATATAAATATAAGCAAACACATATTCATTAAAAGTTCTATTCAATTTAAGTAAATTAATTTGAATGAAATAACGTTATAAAAACCACGGATGCATGACGTTTCATAGTCTACGATCTTATCAGACGAGGGTTATGTGTAGCAGCCGAAAATCACAGCGGCGTCGATGACGAGATACAAGCCTTAGACAAAGAGTTAGTTGACTTAAGGGTATATGCGCGAGCAGACGTGCGAGCGCGCGATTAAAGCAAATAACGATGACGACGACGACAACGCGAGCTGAGTGCGAGTCATCATTTGTTAAAGCCTTATATTACTCAATAAATATACACATTTCGTTCACATTTCCCCAATTTGTTCCTTTCCAAACCCATATGCGTACGACGGAAGATAACACCATAATATTTTATATCTATAAACATAGAATTCACATTCTTCCAGTTAAAGTTATCCAAGAAATGTTTTCTTTGTGACTTATATTTCGTCTGTAATTTTATTGTCGTTTTGTATCATTCGATAAAGACGTTGTATGATGAATTTTCTGAGATAACGAGGTAGCGACTGCGAGAGTCGCTTACACCGAAACCCAAGCACTTGGCGCTATATAACGGATAATACCTTCTGACACTGAGAACTATCTCTCGTCGCGGGTGCTAAAATTATCGGGTCCAAAGGAAGCGATCGATAACCACCTTCGAGTCGACGCTCGTTCACGTCGGTCACTTTCTACCATGTACAATCGAAATTGCATTGGGGAGAGGCAGAGGGACTAACGATTTATCGGTAATTTGCGTACGTGAATTCAGGAAAAGTCTCCTCGCGTACTTGTTTAGTCAAATATCTTTGAACTGAAATTAAAAAATAGAACTAAAAATGACAGAGGCTTGTGATAACTTGCAAATATAACGAAGGACTGTTGTTTTGATAAACAGGTGCAGCTGCTGTGGTTTCCTCGGCCGGTGGACACGGATTCGATGCTCATCTACGAGGACCGAGTATAATCGTTGAGCCTCCATCGAGGGTAGAGTTCTCGAACTCCAGCGGCGCCTGGCTCGACTGCACGGCTTCCGGTAGCCCTCTCCCGAATATTGACTGGTCGACCGTCGACGGGCTTCCGGTCGGTGACGTGCCAGGCGTCAGACGGGTCCTTAGAAACGGCACCCTCGTTCTACTTCCGTTTCCACCGCCTGCCTTTCGACAGGACGTCCATAGCGCGGCTTACAGATGCGTCGCGAGCAACTCTGTTGGGAAAGTCCTCAGTCGCGACGTTCAAGTCAGGGCTGGTGAGTACTTTCCTCTTATAATTCGCGCTGTACGATGAGAAACATCGATCGCAACACTCGAAACATCTTTATTTTGAAAGATTTACCACGTGCGAAAATATTAATACCACTTCCTCCATGAGAAAGCCAAAATTGAAAAGACCATTACCTATAGAGGAAAATCTGAGGGTGGCCAAGAATCGCGAGGAAACAATGTTCAAATTCCAAACTTGCATTCATTTTTATTTTTCATTGCAACGTAAACGTAATCCTCAAGAGAGAGAGAGAGAGAGAGAGAGTGTGTGAATAAAAAATTAATGCAAGTTTGGAATTTACACATTGGTTCCTCGCGATTCTTGGCCAACCCCAAATTTTCCTCTATGGGTAATGGTTGTTTCAATTTTGGCTTCCTCATCGAGGAAGTGGTATTAATATTCTCAATACAATAGTTAATTTAGTAAAAGTGCAAATTACATAAAGTCCAAATTCAAGACCAAGTATCTACGTCTCCTAGCTAATTTGTATGTCAAGTTTTAGTTTGATAGATAAAAATCTACGAAATTTAGAGCAAAAATAGTTTTTTTTCGAAAAATTATTTGTCCTTGTCTCCTGGCCTATTCTTGTAGGAATTCTTTTGATTCGATAACTAAAAACTTACGAAAGCTAAAAAGCGGACCTCTTTTTTTCGAAAAATTCAAAGAACCATCAAATGAGACACCCGTTAGCGATTTCGCCGAAAATTGGAGCCAATTGACACGAGATGTTCTCAAGATATATCCATTACAATTTCGCAAGCTCATCATAAACACAAACACACGCACGCACGCATGGACATACGAACGGTAATTTTTTCTAAATATGATTTTTCAACGTTTTGGGACTTTTTGAGTACTCTTACATAAATATCTTGAGAGCATTTTTTTCACGAGAAAACATAGTTTCCTCTATGGGGAAGCAAAAACGATGCAAGGTAGAATCGTGCACGTTGCTTCCTCGTTATTTACCACCTTTGACAAAGTCACCGCCACTATGAGAAATCTTTATCAAAGGTGGAAAATAATAAAGTAAAACAATAGCTCGGTTCATCAGATATTTCGAAAGAAGAAGTAGTCGAATATTAAACAATTTTAATTGCTACAAGTGAAATCTGAGCCCTTTCAGAAGAATTATTTAATTCTAATAAATATTTATTTAGCTCGGTAGCTTAAAAATTAAGATAGTAAATCCGGAATTTTTTCCAAAATTCAAATTGTATTAAAATCCCAACCCGTGCACCAATTTTGACGAATATTAATGTCAAAGAAACGGACATATTTGCTTCACTTGGGCTTTAAATTTTACTTTGATCGGTCGAGTAATTTATGAGATGCAGAGGTTTGACCTTTGGATAGTTAAACACATCATACCTTACGATCATATACTTACGATCAAAAAGTACCCGGAATTTCTCATTTAAACGAGCCACCCTTGAGATATTGTCAAAATCATTTTTTTTTCTAGGTTGATACATCTGTCAGCTGTTTACAGGTCACTTTAAAGGGCAATGTGTCGGATAGCTTATGCGTAATAGCAATGTTTGATGTACTCTGCGAATTTCGCTATGTCGAATTAATTTGAGCAAAGAGTGTGCCTGAAATTTTGTGTTTATAACAAAATATCATGTGCGGAAGCGTTGAAAATGTTAACGGTAGCCTACGGGAACTCGACAATGTCGAAAACACAAGCATACGAGTGGTACAAAGAGTTTAAAGCGGGACATACCGTGGTTGATGATTTCCCTCGTTCCGGACGTTCATCCCCCTCTGTGACTGACGAAAACATCGAAAAAGTTAAGAAAATTGTGCTCGAAGATCGTCGTGTGAGCATCAGGGAGATAGCAGCCGATCTTGGTGTCTCGTTCGGATCGGTGCAGAGCGTTATGAACGTTGTTTTGGGCATGAGACGAGTTCAAGTACGGCTTGTGCCGAGAGTACTGAATTTTTTGCAGAAACAGCATCGCATTGCAGTCGCTAAAGAAATAGTTTGTTTGGGCGAAAATGTTATCGAAGGTATTATTACCGGTGACGAGACTCGGGTCTGTGAATATGACCTCGAAACGAACCAACAATCATCGGAATGGCGCTTCCCGCACGAACCAAAACCCAAAAAACGACGACAAAGTCGATACAAAATCAAGGATTTGTTGACCGTTTTCTTTGATTGCCGTGGCGTGGTCCAATCCGAATTCCTTCTGCCAGGCCTAACAGTAAATAAGGAGTATTATGTGAGCGTACTGAAGCGTTTGAGGTAGAATGTTCGTCGCAAGAGACCGGAATTGTGGAGAAACAACTCGTGGTTTCTTCACCACGACATGCACCGGCTAACACGTCTCATCCTGTACGCGACTATTTGACTAAAAACAACGTTAATGCCGTTCCGTAAGCTCCGTATTCACCTGACATGGCCCCGTGTAACTTTATCCTGTTCTCACGACTCAAGTTACCACTTCGCGGAAAGCGTTTTGAGACGATTGAGGCGATAAAGGAGAATTCGCAGAAGGAACTGAAGGCGATTCCAAAATCGACCTATGAAAAGTGATTTAAAGATTGGAGGAAGCGTTGGAATATTTGTATTGCTTACGATGAGGATTACTTTGAAGGGAATAAAATAAATATCGATGAATAACTGAACCGTTTTTGTTTTATTGACAAATTCCGGGTACTTTTTGATCGTAAGGTACATCCACGTGCATCCATCGAGACATTTTTTGTAAACCACTTTTCTGGACGTTCCATACCATTTTAAGTATCCTGACGTGAAAATCTCGAAAAAAAATGTATTCATGAAAACAAAGCTTTCTCCATGAGTAAGCAAAATAAAAATATTCGACTTGAATAATATTATTTTCTAGTTACATCCAACACGTTACTACTGTGACCGTATTGAACAGCCGGTTATCATTATTCCGAATTCATCAAAATTATTAAATCATTCATATTTTGGCATTACTTTATATTTCCATTATTAATATTTTCATGATTTTATTTTCCCAGAATGCACGGACGAATTGTTATACGAATATACGGAATGCACGTTTGCATTTTCGATTAAAAAAAAAAACAACACATCCGTATGATATTCTACGTAATTTGCTTTCGAGATTTTTTTTACATCCGTGCACTACGTGGAAGGTGAAAAATTTCTCATTTTAGTTTGCGAGCCAGCAGGATGAAAGTTCCGGGGGGTTGTGTCTGTGGGGTGGAATGAAGGAGTGCTCGGGGTTCGGGGGTGCAAACGGAGTATGTCCACCGGCCGGACGCAAGAGGATACGAAATACTAGCGAGAAAGAGAAAAAGAGACAGCGAGAGATTGCAAGCGAGCTCACACAGCCAGGTCGTACAGAACTTTGATTTTTATCGGGTCAGCTAGCTAGCTGCTCACAGATACTATAGTCGCTGTACGTGCTCAGCTCTTGGCTCTGGACTCTCGTGACCCAACCTCTAGCATCCTTTCTCCGGTGTGCAGTATAGACCGAGCCGGTGTAATTACCTCTTTAAAAAAAATGCAATCTGAATGCAAATCCGCGGCAGCTGCGGAGAGCTCTGTGCTGTATGGAGCTTGATCTTCACCGAAGAGCCGTCTCTCTTTCTCCCTTTCAGGATTTCAGGATTTCGCTCTGTCCTAGCTGCTCAGCGCTCATATCCACCGCTGCGCACCGAGAACGGTCATAAACTTCAGGCCCCGAGACCCGGTCCGGACGTGTGCTCGTTAATTAAAACTTTACTTTCCACAGTTTTCGTTGATTCGGCCGAAGAACGAAATTTCCATGCCGGACATTGGAATATAATATGGCATTGCCCCGGTACTGCGGTTAGAAACAACGTATCCACTGAGTGGAAAAATTCAAGTTTTGTTATTTTCACTCATTGTAATTCTCCGACAAGCTCGTCGTTAAATAAGTTCTTCATTACTCTCCGCAATAATAATTCTGGTAAATATCTGTTGGCCGTGAAAAAGTATAAAAGAATGACTCTTGACAATATTTGAATCAGAATCTTAGAAAAATATAAATAAATTATTGTAGAGAGGTGTGCACGGCTCGGTAAATGTCTAGAAGGAGAATAGAGGGAGCCGTAATTTATGGATATTACAGTTGCTCACGACAACTGGTGGAGGATATTTACTTTATACAGTGTGTTGGGTTGCTAACGTATCACCGCTGACTTTAAGTTTTCCTCTCTATATTTCTCTTTCTCTTGCTTTCGTTATACGCTACTCCTCCACTTGTGCGAAATTTTCACGTAAATAATATGTGCGAGGTAAGATGCTGCCGAGCGTTAAAGGGAAGAGGGAAGAGGGCGGGCGAGAGGAAGAGAGTGGAGTAGACGAACCCTACAGCGTCTACGCGACTACGACGCGAGGACGAGGCGAGGAGGCGTTCGTTACGCTTTCGTCGCATCACGCCTCGACGCCTTGACGCCTCAACGCACCACCTCGAGACGTCGACAGCAACGCGAAAACGACCCAGGAGATCGTCTCGGATTCTCACACCAGCGTCAAATAACCCCTGTACCCAAGAATCAGAGCGAGAGCAGTACCGTATGTTCTCGTATCTCCTTCTACGCCCGATATTACGAGACAGCCCGTTACTCGCGAGAGGTTGGAGTCGCGAGTCGTGTAACCATCTCCTCTTACCCCTTTTGCCGTCACTGAAATCTCTGTTGCAGACGCGAATCTTTATTCTGTCAAATATAATATCCCGAGCACAACAAGTTACACATTTTACCTTCGAAGGCTCTCTTCTCACTGTGAGAAATGTCGTAAAATTGAATTCTATCTGGTTTTCTTTGCGTTTTGTCTATTTCTATCGATATTTATTTTACAATTTTCACAAAAACTCACCAGAAAATTCAAAATTACAGGGTAGATCAGTCACGGACAGTTTTTCTATTACTTTGTGGGTATTTGTTATTTCTTGGATTTTCTTTAATGCCGATCGTTCGATGCAAATATTTATTATAAATCAGTAGAATTTTATCGAATTTTATTATATTCTCAGTATGATACTGTTAATGTCAAGTAGTCAAAATTGTACCAAAGGTGAAGAGAATTTGACATTTAATGCAATAGTGATAAATATATTATATTATTCGTAAATGTTAATTCTTTTTCTTCAGACTATTTACATTTAATAAAAATAAATATGTGCTACGTCCTGGATATTTATATTTTCTAGGGACGTAGCGAAGCACTTTATTATTTTTCATTTCTGGGTTTGAATGCACCAGCTCGGGGTAGGATATGTGCCTGATGATGATGAACTAATGAACATGCATGTTTCACTTGAATTATAAATGAGAGAACAATACATTAAAACAGTGAAAATACCGAGATTACAATAAAAAATTTTAAAAGAACGCTGTTATTTTTATTAAACTGAGCGTTAACTGTCCTGATTTAGTAATTGAGAAAAAGTCCAATATCACTCGGGAACTGTTTGTCTTTTAACTAAATAAACATTGTAGCGGCATGTGCGCCCCTGCGACATATTACGATATGCACATTTTTATTCATTATGCAAGTGGTTCGACAGATCCAGTGATCCACTTTTACAATTCCATTAGTCGAAATTAATTATTCGAATGTTCGAGAATGGTAACTTCACTAGCGAAATTTTACTCGCGAGCACTACTAATTTAATAAATACTGTAGCAGTGTTAAGACGGCTTCCCACGGCGCGTAATATTTCACGCCGGGCCGTGCCAACTCGCAACCGTGGGCAGGGTGCCGCCCGATGTGGTCCAGGAAGATCCGTGATGGCGCGCCCGATCCGCGGCGAATCGGACGAGTCGGTACGGCGCGGTCCGGCCTGCAATATTACGCGCCGTGGGGAGCCGTCTTTACATTATTTGTATGAAATTACGGTTGTATGAAGTACGGATCGACTATTTGGGTCACCTGCCGAAGTAAGACTTTGAACTTTGCTTGTACAAAAAGGGTCGACCGTCGTGGCTGGCCTCCCGAAGATAAGCTGACGTAAGAAAGAATGAAAACTAGTGCTGAATGTACAATTCATTAATATCCGAAGAGATAAGCAGATGATAAACAGGATGCCGGTCACCGTGAAATCGCTAACCTACATCAAATGGTGAAGACGACGTGATGGAAGAGGCGCGAAGCGTTATTCTGGTCAGTGTGGGATTGCTGCGGTTAACTGAAATACGGACGCAACACTGATAATATACGAAACCCATAGAGAATATACGAAGATGCGAGAAATATTATTTTATAACACTTTGCACGACTTAAATGGAGCCATCCATAAAATACATAACGCTAATTTCTAAATGTTTAACCTCCTCCTCCTCCTCACTCCCTGTGACATATCGTGACGTCCATCGGTATATCGTTCTGCATATTACGTGCCGCAAAACCGACCCCTCTCCCTCCTCCCTCTGCCATCCTTGACATTTTTTATTTTCATAAATGATTTGGAAAATAAAATTTTTAAAATCGCTATATTTTGGCAGAAAAAATAATAAAAATGTTGAAGTTTCAATGACGGGATACCCAAAATTATCTTAATATGTTTGGCAAGGGCTTCAAAAGTAAATCGCTTTTAATTTAAGGTTAGCAAACGGGTCGTGCTCAAATGTTGCACCGAAGTAAAATACTCATTGCCCTTTATTTATTGGAAATTTCTCGTACAATCGTTAAGAGCGTTGACATTTTAAAAAATTGTCTTAAATAAGGTAGGTGAATGCGAAAACTGACAAAAATGTTAAGCTTTCGGACTGAAACTTTATATAAAATTGAAGTTTAAACCAAGGAAGATCGCTATTGAATTTTAATAAAATTGATCAAGTGGTCGCAACATTACGAAACATTTTCATCTCGGTTTCTGGAGAAGGTGTTACTCAATCGTCGTGGTAAAATTAATTAAAATCGATGAAGGCACTCGAACGCTAATAGAGTTTAAATTTTGTTTTTAATTCATAAACAACGTACAACGCGCTAGCTCCTGTAAAGTTAAAGCGATCGAACTGGAACATTCTACACAAGTGTAGTTATGACCTAGTTTGCTTGGTATTGATTTTGTCTGAAATTGACAATGGGTACCAAAAGTTACCAAATTTACTATTTTGTGAAAAACTATTGACGAACGGACAAGAACGATTGTAACCTTGCACATAGTTTTCTCCTTACCAAGTTTCACAGAAAGCTTTTATAATGAGAAAACGAAAATTCATCAACATATTTCCTCATAGGTGACTTTGTGAAAGGTGGAAAATAATTATGAAAAGCTATGTACAAGGTTTCACGTTGCAGGATTTTTATTATAGTAAAATATACGTATTTACCTTCGCGTAATATTTATAAATATTCCGATCGTTGTAGATATCACACCTAAAATATTCTATACGTTTGCAAGGTGTCAAAGATTCGAGGTAGAGATAACGTTTAGTGCAGACCATCCACTGTATATTACGCTTTACCGAGGGGCAAGCGATATCACGTGAAATTTCCCCTTCTCTAACAATGTCACGTGTTTAATGGACAGCCCTTATTATCTCGAAAAAAGTATTTAAAAATGTACCGGCCGCAATTCTACACAAACTCGACTCTACACACTCATTTGAATACAGCTAAACTCTACAGAACTAAATTTGACACAACTCTACACACCATCAACTCGATTCGGCAAAATTTTACACAGCCAAAACTATACATAAACTTGTCGGCCTTGTATACTGTTTTGCTGTGTAGAATTCATGTTTTGTAGAGTTTCGCTGTGTCACGTTTGGTACGCGTATAATTTTTCTGTATTAAGTTTGTAAAATTGTGTGTGTAGAGTTGAATTCTGTAGAAACAATACGAACCTACCTTTTTTTAAATTTACTATAGACTCGTGCAATTTTACGTATTATATGTTAAAGAGAGATGACCAACTATTTGCTAAGGTCAATAAGGGTCGTCAGAATCAGTACAGCTGTTACATCATTTACATATTTTTATCATTTTTTTACCAGAGAATAAATATTTATTTACATAAAAACAATGTTTTTTCAATTTTCAGTTGTGGCTCAGTCATACAAACCCGAAGTAGAAGTAATGAGAGGTGTTTCAAGGGGTTGTACAGCAGTCCTACGTTGCGTGGTGCCCAGCCACGCGAAGGACCTCGTACGAGTCGTTTCCTGGCTGCAAGAACCCTCCTTTCATATATATCCGTCGCTTCAAGGAGGTGAGCTATCTCGAAGTGTATAGCTTTAACCTAGACTCTGTATATTGTACATGCACCTAGAGGAGAGAAGGAGGGTGATGCGTACAGTTCAAGCTCCGCATGAGCAACCGCACTCACCCCCTCGCATCCCCGTATTATATCACCTAGGCGCTTCTCATTGCCGACACTATAACTTAATATCGAGCGGCGCCAGTGAAACCAACACCCCGAGAAGTTAGCGAAACCAACGAGCTTGCTCAGATAAGCTTTGTACGAGGATACACGTCAACGTTTTCATCCTCATCCTTCATCCCTCAACCCTCCGTTCCCTTTTTTGTCCCTCGTTCATACAAACTGAGTTTTACGTACATGTTGGCGTATGTATATTCTCATGAATGAAACAATGTATTCGCATCAATAGTACAGCTAGCTTATAAATTTTTACGCGAAAATACCTTATCATGGATATAAAAAAGGCAAAAATTTATATAAATGAATAACACATTCAATATTTGTCTCAGAGCTCATTCTTGTTCGATTGTGTTGAAACTCAACTACTTCGTAGAAAATTGTATGATGTACTTTTAACAATTTTGTTCTAAATTATTAATTGTAGTGTCGTTTAATAAAGTGTGCTTGCTCGGAAAAAACGGTCCACGAAAATACAATGAAGCGATTTTCACAGCCAGTTATTTGTTAATTTCGAATAATAAAAAACCAAAAGATCGGAAGTGTGACTCCGATACCGCTTCTGTTTAAATTTGTAAATGATTGACGGTTTTGTCTCTGAGATTTGTCAGATAAACTGATTACTTTCCGCGTCTATCTCTTATTGCTCTTCCGTAACTCTCCTGTAGCATTGCCATAAATATTGTTAAAAATGGTACATTCAAGGTGACTCAGCATTACCATATATTAGCATTAGTGAACAAAAATATATTTAAGTCACTTTTTTTTCAGCAATAATTTATATCTGTCATATATATTTTAACGTAATTATAATACGTGCAACGATAAAAGTTTGTACATCTGTCAACGAGATAGTAAAGTATTTTTCCAATAATTTATACCCCACCGATTTATCTGTGACTCGACTAGCAAGACACAAAAGACCATTGCGGAGGTGTCGGTTGTCTGACGAGAGAAACACGAGCAAGAGATTACTCGAGAGAGTACAGACTGCCAGAATTTTGTAAATCGCATTTTATTCTCCCGCTTTCTCGCCTCTCCCTCTGTCTCTCTGAGCAGACCAGCGTGTATTATGCTGTCAGGTCATCACTCATCCAAACGAGAATGTAATACCAAGCCAGCACAGAGGAATCGAGGGAGGCTCCAAGTTCAGGAAAAGGAGAATTTAATATCCACGCGCGTACGCCTGTACGATCCCCGTTGTGATTTATTTTTTTTTTTAATCTCACTTTGACACAATAAACCTTATTTCAACAAAACCTTGTGTTCATCAAAATCGTGCGGAAGTTAGTGTACAATGAAGAAAAAAAATTCGCTTCAATTTACTGTTCCTTTACTTACTACGATAATTATTTCGTTCAATCAACCAAGTAGTTTGTTAGCTACACGTAACAATTAATTCAGTAGACTCAAACGACTTTTTTTCAGTGTAAACCTAAATTACTGAAAATTCTATTCTCTAGAGTAGCTATTAGAATATTTTAATTACGAGTCTTTTATCGAATAGCCAGAAAATAATTATCTTTCATTCAATATTTTTTGCTAAATTCCATTCAATGTCTCTCAGTCAGGACTGAAAACAATTACGAGTTTCCATACCGACAGTTGACAAAGATATTAATTTTCGAATTAACAAGGTCTCACTGTGCCAATAGATTTTAAGGAAGTGTGCAGCATATCGAACATGCAGACCGGTGAGGTAACAGTATATTAATGGCAAATATTATTATTTGGTACGGACCTCATTAACCGAGCAGGCTTTTCTCTATACGCTGCACATCCGGTGTTATAAAACTGTGTATATGCATTCAACGAATAACATAGAATTCTAACAAGCTTATATCATAACAGGAAATAGTCATTGTTCGTTAGAATTAAAATTGAATATGTCTAGCTACCGACGATGGTGGCACGAGAGAATCGCCCATGTCGGTTTGAATTTAATTAGCACACCCAGCAGTTCTGCAGCAAGTATAAAATTCAATAACGAGCGTATAACTCGCAAATCGTTTGCACGCGCTCTCCATGGTTTCTCTGAATGGCCTTCTAAAATATCTACTATTGAGCACATACCTCGTGCATACTTGCCTAGCTCTGAAAATAAGGGAACAAAAAGCAAATAAACGCGAACGATCTTCTTTCATTACTTTCGACCTTCCACAAGAATCATTCTCCGGCTATGATAAATTCTGTACTTAATATACAAAACCTCTTTCGATCCTCAAAAATGTCGATATCTTTCTTTTCTTTTGTATAATCGTGAACGTCGCTTTTGGAATCTAAATCTATCGCAGGGACATAGGAGTTTCTCTTAAGATGAAGAATGGGTTTCACGTGTATGAAACATTATTCCATTGTAACGAACTATTCGCCATTATTTAAAATTAAATAACTTGACTCGTTGGAAAAAATTAATCTAAATTATCTGAATATTTAATAAAATTTTTACAATAATTATTCATATAAATATATTTTCAGAACAAGCAATCAAACGGTATCGATTTCTATTGGAGAATGGACAGTTGGTTCGTTGCGGAAGTTGAGACGGAATTTAAATGAAAAAAAAAGTTAAAATTGGGCATTTGCACGAGACTGCAACTATAGAAGTTAAAGGAGAGTTGGTCGTGAGTGAGACGTGACTCGATAAGGGAATACGACGCGCGAGCTCGCATCCTCGTTAGTCTGATTCGGTTTGCGGGCGGATCGTTTGATCCCACGCGCGCGTTCTACCAGGCTATATGGAATGGGGTCGATGTAATTCCGTATACGAATGCATAGTAGATATATAAACAGTGTTATCAGTTATATATCCGTATAGTTATGCAGAGATAGAGAGAGAGAGAGAGAGAGAGCTGTTGGAACAGGGTGAGTGTGTAAGTGAGAGGGGTTGAGAACTAGTATGGTTTAGCCCATTCATCCCACCGTATATATTCAGCCAGCAGAGTACGAGACCATAGAGGGTAATATCATTCCTATCTGACGTGAATCCTACCAGCCCAACCTATCTTTAACAATCGGACACGTTGTGCTTTCTCTACCTCTCTCTTTCTCTCTCACACACACACACCTGCGTTTGTTATATCTCTCTCGTGAGACGCCACTTGACTTGGCGAATGCTTATCTCTAAGAAGACTCTTTGTGTTAGAGAGAACCAAAAAGCACCCTCTACCCCTCTACCAGTCTGGATCACGATGTTCTATTATGCAAACCACGTGTATCTCGCCGTGTAATATCAAAGACGAATATTCTATGTATATGCTTTCTGCGATCGCATTCCGATTAAATAAATACTCTACAGAAGTTCTGGTACTGATCATGAATTCAAATCAGCGTAATATTTGTTCAATCTTATTTTCAGACGGCAAATTTCACCTTCTGCCAACCGGTGAACTTCTTGTTCACAGTCTCGAATTCAGTGATCAGTTCCTCAGCTACAAATGCAGAACGATGCATCGGTTAACGAGGCAGGTGGTCGTAAGCTCACCTGCAAATATCAGGATAGA
This sequence comes from Cylloceria caligata, assembly GCA_963942595.1. Taxonomy (NCBI): domain Eukaryota; kingdom Metazoa; phylum Arthropoda; class Insecta; order Hymenoptera; family Ichneumonidae; genus Cylloceria; species Cylloceria caligata. The sequence goes on along the minus strand of OZ012703.1, from coordinate 87,400,212 downwards.
AGGCAAGTTCATATTCTCGTGCATCGGTTGAAAGCTTGAACACGTCATGTTACATCATCTATCAATGAGTGAACATGACATAACATTTTTACCTAATTGCAAACAATCTAAGAACAGATATTTTAGTTTAGTGTTACTCGTAGATATGACATTCATCGACTAGTATAATTTTCAATTATTATTAGATTAAAAAAAAATAATTAAAATACAAATGTTTATTTAATGATTTAATTATCCCAGCATTGACGTATTCACAGTGATAGCCTTACCCCTGGACAAATCGATCGTTCGATCCAATATTCGTGAGCTTTGCTCACGCGTAAATGTACCCGGGCGACAAAAACTTTGACTAAATGGAAGCTTTGAAAGCCGTCACGCTCAATTTCCATGATATAGGATATCTATCGCTAAACACACGATATTACGTTTCATCTCTGTATTCTATACAGAGCAATACATCGAAATAAAAATCGAATTTTTATTGCGTATAAACTTTAAATGCGGTAACGATGGTTAAATTCATATTATGATATTCAATGTATTTAAAAAATAATACGAATTCAAATATTCATTCATTGATTTGGTCGTCCTGATAGAATCGACTTCATCACCCTTCCACCCTTACTCCTGGGTCAAAAGTTCATTCGCACGAATATTCGTTTGCTGAATTCACGCACGAATGTACCAAGTGAAAAATATTTTCAATGAAATTGAAGCTTTGTGTATGCATCAATATGGCTAGTTTACTTGTTTTTATCTTTGTTGACGATTGATGTTATTTTTTCTCTATTTCCACAGATCACAGAGGGGTTATACCGCCGGAAATCCTGGAGCATTCGGGAGTCGTGCACGTAGCCCACGACGAATCCACCTCGTTGGTTTGCGTAGCGAAGGCCTGTCCCACGCCAGAATACAGGTGAGCTTGAGAAGCTCACGGCTTAAGGCACAAGGAGCGTTGCAGCGGGGCAGCAGCACCGGTACCACGTAATCCCGTGATCCGTGTGAGGACGAGGGTAGCCCGTGCCCTCTTCGCGCGAATCGTCGTGCAGGATAATGGGCTGGCATTAAAGTTTCAGGAAACGGGAATAAGGGATAACCGTTAAGCCGAGCGTGTTACAAGACCAAGGGTGATTTATGAAACGTGTGACTGCCATACACTTTGTAAAAAAATCTGGTAGTGATTTAGTCTTATACAGCAGGTAGTTTCGACTCACTGCTAATCGCTGCCTCAATCCTCAAGAAAATAAAAGAGTTTTTGTGAACCGATCAGCTATTTTAAAGGAAAAAAGGGAATCGAGTGAAAGATAGGGGAATGTAGAATCATTGGTGGTGCAACTATACCTTATTCCGGGTATATATAACGTAGAATAGAATAGGTACACTTCCGTAACGTGAGGCATTATCCAAGCTAAGGTTCCAACGGCACTGAAGCTTGAGCACCCCAGCAGTGCTTCATGTGGAATAGGAAACTCTCTGCGCAAGCAGTCAGGAGCGAGAGAGAGGCGCTTAGGTTCATAAAGCACGGGAGCTGGTACCATCTATAACCTCCGGTTGCCACGTGTCCGAATACATATAAGTCTGGGAAACTCTCCAGGATTTACGGAAGCGGGTAAGAGAGACGAAAATCTCGTCCAGCGAGTCAGGATGATATTCAACCCCTTTCCAAGTTTGTACAGAACAGTCGTAGTAACTGTGATCTCATCATTTAGCGTGTGGAACTAAGCTTCATGAAGGAACTTGGATTATAGCAATCGGATTACGGGTGAAACAACAATTATTCATAAACTAGAAAATAGCGACTCTGATGCTCCTGCAACTTTATAAATCATACTCCAGATGCTCCCGTACCGGAGATGGCGAATGGAAACTCTTGCTTCGTAGTAATCTCGAAACAAAGCTAAAACTTGCGAAGAAATATTATATTTGAATTAAACAATCACGTTGTACATAGCGTGGAATAATATTTTTTTTTATTTATTTCGCCTTTAGAAATTCAAGTTACATGGAAAATGAATAGAAAGTAATTACTCTTTCATTTCAGATTAATTTTAACGTCTTCGAAATCATAAATAATTTTGCGAATGAAAGGAATGTGACTAAATCAAAATATAATTTTCTTATTGTACAAAAAAAAATCAATTGCACTTTGTGACTAACACATTAATAATATACTTGTTATTCGAAAGATATCTTATTTGAATTTGTAATTTTATCTTATCAACTCTCTTGTAGAACTGAAAGTGGAAAAAAATCTGTTAGAAAGTCTTACTTTCTATTATATATTACCTGATATTCAGATTACGAAAAAAAGAATCGATAAATGTATAAATATTTTCCGAGAATAATAAATAAAATTACAAAAATATCATTTCTCTTCACAAATCTGTTAGGATAACTCATAAATTACATCTAAAATATTGAATATAATCTCACTTTCATGCTACTTCGTTGAATCATTTCGCTCCAGTATTAATTTATAACGTATCAGAAGCAAATCGTTTCCTTGCCAATAACTTTAATATCCAATTTCAAGACGCAAAATTGACTACAATTTAAAAAAATGCTTTTTGCTATAACAGTTGTATTTTTTTTTATCAAAAAATTGTTCTCAATCATACAGAATTCTTCACGGAACAATTTCAGAGCGAATCCACTGTTTGAAACCAATATTTTTTCTAAGATAAGTGAAAAAACAGTTAATCGGATCTTGGTATTCTAATGGCGTGGTATTAAAGAATAAAGGACAGATCTCAAAGACGCATACAATTCGTTATAAACTTCGAAAAAGTCGAGTAAGAACGTAGATAGCCAAGGCGCTATAGAGGAACGTTCACGGAAGCGGCAAAAGCGAGACTTTGATGGAGGAAAGTGGAAGGCACTCAGTCGTAAAATCTTTCGAGTGGCACAATCGGAAGCTCTCGATGTCTCGGGAGGGGGTGTGGGGAGAAGAGAGTATTCTGCTTCACTCGTTGTAGAGCTTGAAGCCTTCAGGGCGAGGTACCAAGCACAGAGGTAAAGGAGTGAGGAGGAGGAGGATGAGTAGAAGAGAGAAAGAAAGAACACCGATCGCATTTGCTCCTCGTTCTCGTCTTCTTGTCCTCTGTCATGACGTAGGCGACAGCGTTTCCGCGAAGACGCTTTAGTCTGGAAATATCGAACAACCATCTTATTCTATGCAGTTCTTCACGATTCTCTCCTCGATGCAACTGACTTGTGCCTTCTTTTTCTTATTTTTTATTTCGCACATAGTTTCTGCATTAAAAATGAATAATAGAAATGGAAAAAAAATCCCGTTGGAACAATATCAAACTCGTATTATAGAAGGGGTAGGGAATTTTTATTAAGAGATTGGCTCTAGTGGAAACGCCTGTCATTGATATATATGAGACAGCCATTGAGAGAGAACGATATTGGCTGAAAGTAGCGAAGCAAGGGAAGCTCCTTCTATGTCCCAAAAATCTTGTCATAGCAGCATTTTTTCGCAGAAAGAAAAGCAGTCTGATCCAATAAACGTATACAGCAAAAAGATATTAAATGCTGTTTAATTCTCGCCGAAAAATATTACGAACGATAAATAATCTTCTTTTGCTCTGTTTCGTGGGAAGGTAACTGCAGCAGTTGCAGTTGCAGAGCTTGACTCCGGCAATTGCCAACGCAAGCGTGCTGCGTTTGCAAGCTACAAGCTTCTACCAATTTCCCGAATTTCCTTTCGACCGTCCCCGCTCTCGATCCTCTTTCCGCCGGTAGCTTGCAGCTTGAGCTGCTTTGGCCCACAGCCCGGTTGCGGATGCAATATATATCCAAGCTCTCATCCTCCCGCGATAGACAGAGCGCAGGATCATTAATCACCGCGCACATAAACGCAACACGTGAGTAGGCGAAAGCGAGTACTACGAACGAACCAAGACTCGCATATTGCCGAGGAAAGCGGCTTTCGAAGTAACTAGACGAAGGAAAATTGTGCTTGCAGTCGCTTCAACCCCACCACTCAACTTCGACGAAGAAAACTTTCTTCTATATACTTCTTCTACCGTCTCCCACTTACCTTCCTTGTTTGTCTGTGTTTTTCCCCCAATCGTATCACTAGCAATCGTTTATTTCTCTACGATCTTTAACTCGATCGGCCAGTTCTTAACTTTTCAGGCAACTGCTTCTGCTGCTGCTGTTACTACTGGTGGTAGTGATGGTGATAATAAGGTAGTGACTTCTTACTATCGGTACCGAATAACTTTCGGTGCAAAGAGAAAACCCCCAGGGAAGCAACTCCATTAGGTGCCTTTCGTTTATCGAAGGAGACGTCTTCTCCAGATGGTCTTAGATGCAGTGGTACCAGGGAAGCCTCTGGCAAATCGAGAAATTGAAGAGCCTGAGGATAGAATGGAATAGACCGAACGTGCAACCTGTCTCGATCGCAGTTGTCAGGAAGTTAGCGAAGAGAATTGAAAAGGGATAGAGGAGCATGGGTGCTCATGAGTACTGCCTGCACTTCTTCTTTTTCTGTTCTTTTACTTTCGCTTCGTATCTTTCGATAAACTTTCCACAAACTTTCGATCTTGTGAACCGTAGCTTACTTTCCGCATTCGGAAGTTTGTAATATTCAACTCCCTTCCATTCACTTTATGCTTCCGAGCTTTCGTTTAACTAAACACTTGACGACATCCGCATTTTAGAATTGAATTAATGCCAATTACTAATTAATTGTAAAAGCAGGAGTTCAGAATAAATATGGAACTTTTTTGCTAGCGATGATTTAAGTAAAAACCGCTTAACCGATTTTTGATTCCACACAAAGCGGATTGGCGTTTGGTTCTATTGGTTGAATTAATGAACAAAACGAAAAAAAAGGAGCAAAGTAGTTTCTTAACGAACGTAACGAATAAACCAAAGTGACCGGTTTAGTAATGTACTGAAATCCAACTCGCAAGATCAAGCCGCTTTTACGACTTATAGTGGGCTAAAATATATAAATCCATCACACACACATATCCGGCTGCCAGCTAAATCTAATTTCTCCACGTTTTAGACTATTTTAAGTACGCTGATTGTAAAATCTCAAAATTTTCTCTCTTTTCTTCTCTTCTTCTCTGTAAAATCTCAAAAAAAAAAAAAAAAAGAAACACAAAACATCGGTTAGATAAAGAATTAGTTCAATTTGGTCCATAACCAATTTTTTATTTATTTCTTAATAATTCATAATATATATAATATATTCTCACACATTACCGCAGCTACCACCTTTCTTGTATTATTGATTGGTCACAGCAACACGTACCAAGTATAACATACATGTATATGGATCACAAGCATATTTGATGCACCAAAATCTTTTATATTTAATATATACGAGTACTTGCATATATTTGATCTACATAAATTTTCGTACTGGAATATCCCGTACATGAATCTCAATAAAGTGTTATAATTCAAGAAAATTTGTTGATTTCAGGTGGTACGCTCAAACAGGAGCTGAGCCGATGCTAGTGCAACCAGGGCCAAGAACAAGACTGCTTGGTCCGGTTTTAGCTATTGAGGCTGTCACCCTTGAGGACAGTGGAGTGTATCGATGTTCAGCATCTAATGTCGGTGGAGAAGCGAGTGCAGACGTCAGGTATGTAAGCAATCGCTTTACAAACAGCCCAATGACTTAATTCACTTACTTAATTGAAGGTAATTATCCAATTTATTCGCAGATTAATCGTAACTGCTCCGTTGCATGTGGAAATTTCACCGCCTCTGCTTAGCGTTCACCTCGGTGGAAACGCAGAGTTCCTCTGCGTGGTAGGAACTCATTCGCAGCCTGGATCGCATTTCGTAACTTGGTACAAAGACGGTAGACAATTACCCGGATCAGGGAGACAGTTGGAAGTTTTGAGATTGAATGGAATTGGCAGGGAAGATCGAGGAATGTATCAGTGCATCGTCAGAAGAACCGAAGGCGATACGGCACAAGCATCGGCTGAGCTTCAGTTGGGGGGTGAGTTGGAATTTTTTAAATATTACTTCGATTACATCGTTAAAAAATTGGCACATTTGCAACTTAACCATTTATTTTTTAACTCAAAAAACGACTGTACCGCCCACGCTCGTATGTGATTTCTAACGTCTAACACATTTGTTCGTTAACCACCTCGTGGTGAGAGTCGGCCAACGGTAATTTTTCGTTATATCGGATAATAAAAATTACTGGCTAAGAAATGGAGAGCTTTCTTGTAATACTCAAATCTGCCATTATTAAGTTTCTGCTATTTACGCTCGCCAAAAATATAACATTTCTGATATTTCGAAAATGCATTTTTTTTCTTATCATTTTGACCTCGAGTTTTAAGGTCAAAATAATTTTTACGGTGCCTTGTTCGGCGGTGATGTTTGCCAGACACGAGCTCGAAAATCAAATGGTCAATTAACGACACATAAATCTTAAACACCCTGTAATGTTAATTCACATTTAGCACTTTTTCACAGCATATTATACAACAACAATACTATATAAAATTGCATTTTAATCTGTCAAGACCAAAGACATTTTTAAGTTTATTAATCGACGAGACTTTGACGAGTGGCTAACGACATAATCGAAGGAAAAGTTCTAAACTATCTTGCGGGTCGTTAGCTTGATAACTCGTGGGGTAAAGCGTCGAAGTCCGCTGAGTTTCGTGCTTCGCACGCGCACTCGAGGCGAAACCGGTGCGCCCCGGGTACTTTGATGTTGATGAAGAAGAGAAACGAGAAGATCTCTGTCCAGCAGCGTAGGATACGGCGCTAGGATCCATCTCGTGCACACAAGTAGAATTTACTTCAATTCTTTCTCTCTCTCTCTCTCTCTCTCTCTCTCTCTCTCTCTCTCTCTCTCTCTCTCTCTCTCTCTCTCTCTCTCTCTCTCTCCTTCATCCTTCTTACCCTTGCATGAGTAAATGCATGATACCAGGTACTTACCCATGCTCTTTCGTTCATTGCTTATCTGATCTGTCGATTTACATACGAGGGTTCGTTGCGGGAAGCTCGCACCATAGTAGAGCGATGAGAGTGTAAACAAGCGTGCACGATGAGAAGGTGGAACATACCCTTTCAAACAACAATGAAGTTAGCATCTTGCTCGCTCGTCGGTGTCGGTAATGCACAGAATTCACGTCAAAGGAAAACAGCCGGGTTTTCGAGAACGCGGTGCAAGCTGTGGCCTGGTTAAAAACCCCCGCGAGTGCACCAGAGAATACACTCGACGAGAAATAACGAATACACGTATTTCGTTCTCGGGATGTAGCACATCCGAAGAGGGAGAAAATGCATTTTCTACTTTGAAGAATCGCTAAGCTATCTCCCTCTAGCTAGAGGCTCGAGAATGATCCGGAGAAAATTGCCAGGGAATTTAAAAAAAGAGATCACGCTATGAAAATAGCCTTTCCTTTTTAGTCGGAGATATGTCGAAATATTAAGGGGGTACGCCTATTACTTTCTGAAGTCAAACACCTATTTTTAATAGATCTACCTGCAACTATTTTTAATTACAACCAATATTAATATTTTCGATTGCAAAAACGAATAATACACCTACTTTCTTCCAAAACTTTCATTTTATTAAAACAAATTAATTGAAAACCAGGGGATGAGACTATGTATATTACAGGCACTTACAGTCCAACATTACTCGGTAAACAAAATGTACTTTGAAGTTAGCACGGATCGACAACGACAAAATTCGTCGGTCCCTTTTCATTATTAGTTTGGCATCATGAGTGCCATATTCTTCTGTAGTCGTTACCTGCATTAATTGATCCTCTGATTTCACTAATTGTTTAACATTTCAAACTCTGAGTAAAGTGCAAAAGACAACGTACCGTATTTTGTCTTTTCGGGTACCAAAAAGATCTGCGAAATCGCTACCACCCAAGGATAGTCATAAAAATTCGTAACTATCACTAAAAATATAGCGTACCACGATGGACTAAGATACTTCCGAAAGGTTTCCGAGTGTGTAGTCGTGCACGGGATATCTTTGCAATCTTACATATACACATGGGTGATAAATCGCGTGTGAGAAACACTCTATGCCGCTCGTCAACTCTGCTGGATGGCGAACGACCGGTGTGTTTCTTACAAGCAATTCGTCGTCTCAGTGTGTATAAACCTACAAAGCTGTTCCGAGTCGGACTACATACCGGGTATGTAGGTACAACCCTTCGAAGGTATCATAACCCATCGGGGTTACAACCGACTCGTTCTGCTTTCAGTGATAGATATTTCGCAACTCTTGAATGTTCGAAAAGAGGAAATACGTATGTTGTTTTCTACTCTTTACTTAGAGTTTGAACAATTAATAAAATAAAAACATGAATTGATTAATGTAACTGCTACAGGAAAATAAAAAACTAACGATGCCTAGCTCATAATTGAAATAGACCAACAATGACTTTGGTTCTCCACGGCGTGCCGTTACTGCGAATTTTAATACTGCACGACGTGCCGACACTGTGACAGCATCATGCTGTCACAAATTAATTGTCAGATAGCACGATATGCCATCTCCATGTCGGCACTGTGCCGTTACGTTTATATCCAAGTTGGTTGAAATTTTATATTGTTTACGCGTTCTATTGTGACTTGTGACTAATCTGTCAAATGCGAAGTTTTTCAAAGTTCAAAATTGACTTTGTCTATACAAAAAATTGGTAAACGCTGTCTGTGGAATGAGTGTTTTCATATTCACAATGGTTTATACTCTTTGAAATGATCTAAATGTTATTACGAAGAAGCTGCATTCAAAATATTCTTCAAATTTTGAAAATCGTTGTATGCAATTCTCATTCATATCGTACAACAATTTAAAATTAATTATAAATGTATTTCGATTTTGTAAATACGTGTACTAGAAACGGAGTAACGTATCGTATTGTAACGGTTATTTGTTGTTGATGGTGTTGTTGTTATTGTTGTTATTATTGTTGTTGTTGTTATTGTTATTATTATTGTAAGCGCAGATTTATTTGAGTTCGTAAGTAATTGTGTGCCTGTTTTCCGGTGTCTGATGTGACTTCATTCGATATTATAATTAACGTGTCAAAGTAGAGAGGTTCGTTAAAAAATCGAATAAGGTGCAGTGTATATATAGATCATGAAACTCTAGTCGTAATTATTATAATTCTGGTGAACGAAGAGATCGTCAAAAAATTCTGGTGCTCCGATAGTCATTGTTATGTTGAGATAATATTCAACGAGACTGGGCGTTGAAGCTCTAATGCATTCTCTACAAAGAGCACACTGCTGTATTAGAGTTTGCCGATGCAAAAACTCGTGACTTTTCATATAATATAGAGAACGTACTTTGCTCCTCGGACTCATTCACGGCTTCCCTCGTTAAGAATGATAATTATTATACGTCTCACTATCTCGAATTTTTTTCCTATATCCAGAACAAGATTCAGCGTTGAATGAATAGAAACTATATCATATTAATTTTAACGAAAAAAAGTTCTTTCTCTTTCAATGACGAATAATCGACAGTTTTGATTACTAAGTGTTGGAGGCAGCCACGTCTGCAAAGGAAACGAGTCGCAGGGTGAAAAAAAAACTCGGAGAAGCATCGCTCGTTCGTTCGATCTCAGTCTTTTGCTTCCCGATAGTTCTCTCTCTATCGTTCCTGATTCCCTCTGCGCCTCTCTTTATCATCCCCATTCTTTTCTCTCGCCATTTTCTCTTTCTGTCTTCGTATCTATCTCTCTCCTCTTTTTTAACACGACTCGGCTTCTCTGTCGTGGTCGCGTTATTCGAGACAAATTACGAGAAAAAGTTGCCGATGCTAGGTACGCGGAGCGGTGCACCAGAGCAGTTTCCATCCGAGCGGTTCCATTGTCCCGTTCTCGGGTCCGCGCCGCGCGTACACCGCGAGAGGAGCTCGAACCGGTTTTCTCTTCCCTATCCTGGGTGAAAGCTCTCGTTCTCCCCATCCCACTTTCCTTTTTTTTCGTTCTGTTCTCTTAACGACGCGTTACTACCATCCCCTTCCTCACTCCATCCCTTCTATGCGCTATCTCTTTATTCTTCTCTTCTCAATAATTCTCTAGCACTGACTCTCGACAACGCGATAGCCTATATCCTCTTCTCACGGTTTTTTCCCACTCTGCCTTGCAGTTCTGGTTCTTCTTACAGTCCTTACTGCCCCTCTTATTTCCCAGCACATGGCACAGAATTATATGTGACAGATTCTACTATAGGATTAATCGATCAGTATTTACTGCAGCTTCTCAAGATCGAGTCGCTCGTCTCACTCAGCGGCATAAACGGATACTTCTTGCTGCTTTGAAATTCACATTTGTTTTCAGTTTATTTTCCATTATCTATTTCATGTTAATTATTTTATAAAACAGACCAACAGTGCCTGTTAATCCCTGTAACCTTTTCTTCGGTATATTGTAGAAAAAAAAACATATTTTTGTATTGATTTAAACAAACATTTTATTAATTGCTTCGTCATGCTTTATGAATGATAACATTTATTCGATATGGACAGAAGACTTGGCGATAATGGCATTTTCAGTACGAATTTGTTTTATATCAGACGCTCTCGCATGTAGTTACATTGAATTTACGTACAATTAAATTTTTATGTTGACGGACTAAAAATACCAGACAAACACTGATACTCTGAAGTTCATCGGGTCCAAGTTATTTCTATTTCTTGCTATACCGTACGAAATAATAGAAACTATTTTATTTAAACATTGATTTTCGATTAAGAAACTATAGAATCATTAAGTAGATGAATCAAAGTGTTCTATAGAAGTTTCTGAGATTTTTAAATACATGATAATATGGAAAACAGTGTGACTGCCGTGAGACCACACTGTGCCTCCTTAAGGCCAGAATTAACAATGTTGTCTGTCTAGGGGTTATTCTATGAAAATTTGAGAGATGGATTTGTAAATGCTATAGCTTACTTATATAAAATAATTAATATTAAATAAATTTTTTTGATAAGTAAGAAAAAAGTATTATAAAATAGAACCTTACATATTGGTTTCTCAGTGGTTTAATCGGCAGTACAAACAGCCTCCTCCATGAAAAAGTGCGTTTTTTAATTTTGGTTTCTTCACAGAAGAACTTTGTGTACTTCGAACGAGAAACATCAGGATGGAATCTGCAATATTCTACTTTCTACATTTGACGAGACAGTTCGTTCATTTTTTTTTTACAATCTTTAGTTCGCAAACCTTTAGTTCTGAATCCCTTGACCTGATTTTCATCACATTCTCAATGCCAAAAATTGTTTGATTTTTATCTATTTCTGTTGCAAATTTTAACTCGATAATTCGAAATTTGCGTGAACTAGAGTGTGAACATAAATTTTTCGAAAAATTGAATATATAATAAAATCTGAACAGTTGTTTCAATTATTGCATAAATTATAACAAATAAAAGAGCATAACTTCTATACCTTTGTATCAAATTATAGTTCGATTGATAGATCCTTTCTTAAGTTATAGACGTTTGAATCTTCCAAACCTGCCCCCCTTGCGTGAATGTACAACAAGAGTGAGATCAGCCATACAGACTTTTTTTCTAAATATGATTTCTGGATGGATTACAGTATTTAGAGCATCCTAACGTAATGAATTAATTTTTTTTTTTCACTAAACCAAAGCTTCCTCTCGAACCAAATATGCATTTTTTAAGTACTGAGAGAAGGAAGTCTGTACACAGTGGAATGCACACGAATTAAATAACAATTCGTGATCTTCCTCAACAGCCGTATTCAATTTTTATTTTTCACTGTTCCAGATGCACCACCAGTCCTCTTGTACTCCTTCATCGAACAAACTCTTCAGCCAGGACCCGCTGTTTCACTGAAGTGTTCAGCGGCGGGGAATCCCACTCCACAAGTGGCATGGGCACTCGATGGCTTTCCATTGCCGGCCATCACAAGGTAATTCCTCGATTTCCGAAGATTATTCCCCAACCACCATGGCCTCTTAAAAGAACGGAAACCAGTTTTTCTCCACCACCCGAGAAAAATGCTTAAGTGGTTTCGCAGAGTACGATGGTGCAGAGCACAGAGCACGAATGAAAAAGTGAAGAGACATCTAAAAATTGGGCCCTCCAAGACCAAAACGAATTCGTTGATGGTTCATAATTAAAACGTAATTTCCGTTTTGCTGACCCGTTCCGTACTTTTTTTCGCTTCGTCATTCCCTGTAGTTTTGCACCTCCGGGTAACTTTGCGTATATAGACGTCGCAGGGACGCTCTTATTTCTACTTTTTTTTATCCGCAACTTCAATTGATGTTTCATTTCGAATTTTAATCTCCGAACGCCCGCCGGTAAAGGCAGAAGCAATGGAACGAATATTTATTGTTATATCGAGAAAAGCAAAGAGAAAAACACACGCAATAATATAAAAGAATATCGTTTTGCTCTCTTGTAGTATAAGGGGACATTCCGCTGTCGTATAATATCGATAGTAGATATTCGCTACGAGCGTGTATCGTTTTTACCTTTTAAAACAATCCCCGTGCGCAGTAGTGTAACGGTGGACGAGGAGCAAGAGGAGGTGTAGCAATAGGAAATTTTCATTCCTTCTAGTTCTCGTTGCGTATACTCTCGTTACTCACGTATGGTCGTTGTTCTCATTTTCCTCGCGTTCATAACGCTCTTTTTCATCAAGCTCGCAAACTTGCGCAATATTCCTTGGGTTGCGTACACGATACTGAGGTACACATTACTCTAATAGGAATTTGCGAAAAAGCTTTTGGGTCTTTTGTTTTATTAATTATTTTTTATTCATTTTTTTCTAAAAGTAACCTAAGCCAATCGGGTAAAACATGTATTTTAAAGTGATTACGAAATGCTCCGTCACAGTAAAGTTCCATATACTGGGAAAGGGAAAATTACGAAATGCAATTAAATTCAATTTCTTTTCGTTTTAATTTTCAACTTTGCTATATTTCGAATGTTTTAGTTATACAAGTTTTTATTTTATCGCTAAACTTTTATTAGCTGGCTCACAAATATGAATGACGAATTATAATAAAAATCAAAAATAAAAAAAAATTAATCGTAACACTCCTTCAAACAAATATTTTCACTTGGCTATAACTGAATACATCACAAGTGAAGCAGTAAACTCTATTCGGTTGTATAGTGATTTGATTTCTACAAAATGTATGTATACAATCAAATTTTATGACGTTATTAATTTTTTGTAGAAAATATTTGATCACTCTATAATTTCCATAAAATTTCGGTTATTGAGTCAAATGGTTTGCCACAATTGCAAATACGTTTGAGGCTATTTATTGAATTTTAACGAAAACGAAATCATACAAAATTTTTCAAAACGATAATTAGCGAGACGAAATTTCAGTAAAATACGCCTTTGGTTCCTTGGACTCCGGGATGTACAATGATATTGATTCAAAGACAGAGATGTAGTTGCGGATTTAAAATGAATTATAGGAAACACACACGAGAAATTGCCATCTCTCGGTAACAAGTTATATTTCGATATCAAATTAATGTTTTAACTAAAGAGATTTATTGTTATTTTTTACTGATTTACAGATTCGTTATCGGCCAATATGTAACGGTACACGGTGATGTTATATCTCACGTGAACATCAGTCAGGTGATGGTTGAGGATGGTGGCGAATATTCCTGTACCGCTGAAAACCGAGCTGGAAAAGTAACTCACGCGGCTCGACTCAACGTCTACGGTCTTCCCTATATCCGTTTCATCCCAAAAGTCACCGCGGTGGCCGGTGAAACTCTGCGACTGAAATGTCCGGTCGCTGGCTACCCGATCGAGGAAATAAAGTGGGAGCGAGCGGGTCGTGAGTTACCGGACACCATTCGACAGAAAGTGATGCCCGACGGGACACTGGTGGTGTCGAGCGTTCAAAAGGAAGTCGACACTGGAACGTACACGTGCTGGGCAAGAAACAAGCAAGGACACAGCGCGAGAAGATCCGGCGACGTTACTGTGATCGGTAAGGTCTCGATTTTAGTACTTCCAAGATCGTTTTATCGCATAGGATGACGTACAACCTCATTGCCGAGCTGTCAAAAGATCCTACGAGTTGAGAGGAGCGTCCGGAAGTGCAGCAACGATTGATAAACTTATTTACAGAATAGTTGAGATCGGTGTAGCTCGGTGATTCTCGTGGATTCGTCGCTGGGATCAACGACAGAGCAGAGACAATCACGGGGGCCGCTCCAGGCTCAATTTAATCTCACCCCTTATCTTGTTGCATTTCAGTTCCCCCAAAAATTAGCCCGTTCACGGCAGATCGCGATCTTCATCTCGGTGAGCGCACGACACTAACGTGCTCGGTTACCCGAGGTGATCTACCTCTATCGATATCGTGGCTGAAAGACGGCCGATCGATGGGCCTCTCGGAGCGAGTCACTGTCACCAATGTGGACCAGTTCAATAGCATACTGATGATTGAAAGTTTATCTCCAGATCACAATGGGAATTACTCTTGTGTGGCACGTAATCTGGCCGCAGAGGTATCGCACACGCAGCAGCTTGTGGTTCATGGTAATCCTCTCTCTAGGCCCCCAATGTTTTACCGGGACGCCCTGACCGCTCAAAAATTTCTGTGTGTACTCGTGGGTGTGCGTGTGTGGGACTGCTGAGTCCAATTTTTATGCATAATGCGTATGCGTGTGACTGTGCCTTAAAACCTTAAGCCGTCCGCTATTATTACTACACAATTATACTCTACATATATATATATATATTTGTACTATAAAATATCTTCGCTCAGAAAACTCTTTACAAACACTCTGCCTCGTTATAACTCTTTTTATTATTATCATCTTCTTCAAAGTCCGAAAGATTCGCCGATCAGAGTCTCCTTCAAAATCGAGACGCACGCTCTCTTCTTTGTACATATTTATAACTCGTCTCGAACTTTGATTGGCGTTGCACACGGAAGTCGTAAAATTGTGCTTGGACATACACGCTCAGCGTGTACTCTTGTTCCTACCTCGTGCACGTGACCTTCCACATCTATACATCCTCTCTCCTCAATTTACAACTCGGACTTATTGGTTCTCTCTGCCACGATCCCTCGTGCACTCGCGCGATTTATCGTTCGCCGAAAGGACATTGATTTCGCATGTATCGATGCCCTTTCAAAACGTCTCAAAGAACTATGAGAAAAATTTCTCAAACTCTATAAAAACGCTCGATATCGCGCGAATCTCGAGATATCGTACAATGCCATATTTTTTAAAAACTGCACGATCTTTTTTGCGTTGTGTGAATGATGGAAAGTTACGATACACCAGGAGTTGTGAAATCTGTTTGTGTTGTATCAAAATGGGCGGCAGGTGCTTGTCCACGGTGGGGCCAACTCTCTCTTCTATCTCTCTCGCTCTATCTATATATCTCTACTCTTCATTGCTACGTTACTGCCTCTTCTGTACATACATAATTACATACTACATGTTACATTTGATATAAATAGTTTTTTTATTTCAACATAATTCAATCTACTCTCAAACTCATCTTCTACGGATATGATTGTAGACTGAAGTTATAAAAGATCGTAAAAATACATATTAAATGTGGTATACCAGTGGCTCGGTGGATGAGCAGTACGATAGACGAACACGATACAATGAGCTTAAGACAGTTATGGACGTAAAGCCGGTTTGTAAATCGTTGAGAAACCCGTCATGCACATCTTGAAAACAATGTAACTTATTTTTGTCTACAAATAAAATATATTTTTACGAATATAATTGAGGGATATAAAATCTTTTAATTATATTATTTATCAACGAAAATATCTTTTTAAATACCAAGAAAATTTTTCGTTCTGGCTATAAATGAATGCATGTTCCAATGGTCGAAATAAGTTTTTTAAAAAAATATTTATATCATTTATGTATACATTTATAAAATTATACATATTACACTACTACTACTATAATAGATCTATAACTGTATATATATAGATATATATTTATAAACTATACATACTACTGTATACCTGGTACGAAGTTCTTGCGTTTTGGTGACATCTTTTTCTCACTCTCACGTATGGTTCTTTCTTCTCTCTTGACCTTTTCCAGTACCCCCTATAATTGAGCCATTTACCTTCCAAGAGGGACTTTCCGAGGGGATGCGGACGCGGACGGTGTGCGGGGTCGCGGCGGGTGATCCACCCCTTACCATATCCTGGCTAAAAGATGGTCAAAGTCTCGTTCCTCTGTCCCCAAAATTGGTATCTGCCACTAATGTATCCCAGCTGGATTCCTACTCGAGTCTCCTAAGTATAACGAACCTCACCGCCGAGCACTCCGGCGACTTTACCTGCGTCGCCGCGAACCCCGCTGCCGAGGTCAGGTACACGGCCAAGCTACAGGTAAAAGGTAACTAGTTGATCGGCGAGCCCTTATCCTGATGTGCGAAATCGCAAAAATCGATTCCCACGACAATCGGACCTTATCGCAAATATCCTGCAAAAGCTAAATCTCGACAAATATGCTCTTCCGAACGAATAAAAATTTGAGTAATTATTAGATAAGTAAAATTTTTTTTAAATTGTATCGCAATGTTACCTATTGTTTTGATTTATAACATTTCGTCAAAGTATGTCGAGGTCGGGCCTACTCCGTACTCTCCTTTAAATCTTGACTCCCTTAGCGTGATACAACCCTTCAGGCGTATATCCCAAATTTCCAGTGAAAACCTTCATCGCCATCGACACGTCATCATGCTTTCGACATGGCTTTCGTCACCCCATGAATATCATCTTGAATTCCCGTCGCTGTTCTCGCCAGAATTCGAACTTCCGAGCCACTCGATTCTGTCAAGTTCGCCGATTCATCTTTACCGATATATTTGATAATAATTGCAGTTCTCCGAGGAGTTTGCTCCAAAGAAACTTCAACGCTGCTTCGAATCCTGGCAAGAACGCTCGCGGAAAATCTCATCAGTTATCCCGTTCAACGCCGTAAATTTCCTAAAATCAATCACGACCCACAAGCACCAAAAGAAATAAAACCACCACTGCCAAAAACCCACCCCCGACACAGTGTGTATTACATTTACGTTGCTTTGGCTCTCTGGGAATGCGTCGGTATCTCGTGGACCCCCCGAGGTTTGCTTGACTTGACCGAATAATAAAGGTAACAGTTGCACCTCTTCCTGTCTCTCGCTCTCTCTCTCTCTCTCTCTCTCTCTCTCTCTCTCTCTCTCTCTCTCTCTCTCTCTCTCTCTCTCTCTCTCTCTCTCTCTCTCTCTCTCTCTCTCTCTCTCTCTCTCTCTCTCTCTCTCTCTCTCTATCTCTATCTATCTCTATCTATCTCTATCACTCACTCACTCTCTCTCTCTCTCCTTTATTTATCGTTAAAAATCTAATATTTGAACTTCTGACCTGGTGCGTGCGTCTGCCGTTAAAATATATAAACGTTTTTTTATACATAAATGCATGTTTATTTTTATATTCTACTCTTCTAATCGTTATATCTAAATATAGTCATAAATATTTGACATTTTTATATTTGACGTAGAGCACGTTAAGTAGTGAATTGTGCTACGTATGAGCGCAGCTCCAGATCTTGCGCGCTGGCCCGTCTCTCTTATATAAACCCTGCGAAATAATCTATACCCCCCTACCCCCTTATAGTCTAGCTATGGTTATCCGTATCTCTATCTCAATTTCGCATGATTTATCACGTTCTAACGATCTCTATGTCTCTCACTCACACACACTTTATGTCTCTTCGTCATCTCGCTGTCTTTATCTATTTTGCTATATATATACGAATATTATATTACTCTTGCTCGTCACTGTCACTTTCTATGTCTCTGCCTACCTGGCCTCATTCTCGTTTCTTTGTTTTTATTATTTTTTTTTCTGGAGATTGAAGCAATTTACACTCGTCGAATCAGTGCAAAAATGTTTGTTTAAGTTCTTTAAAAATGTTTGGTGGTTTAATTGAATGTTCCGAAAGGTGGCGCGCGTAGCAGCATGTTTTCTTTATATATAAATACCTTGATAGCCATGTTTTGTGATAAAAAATCACCCGATGTATGCTAATGTTGGATGAGAAGTTTCTTCAACTATAATATTGGACCGATAATGACGGATAATAGATCATTTTGTTTATTGGAAGATCCTCCATCGATTCACTGACGAGTTTTACTGTTGTTATTGTATTCGTCATTTGAACGTTGTAACCTTTAGTTTATACGCTGTTAGACAAACCAATGGTTGTAACTTTTAAACAACCAAGAGTCGAATTCTTAATCACAAGATCGATCTCAAGATTTAATTGAAATTTAATCTTAAGATCGAACTAAATAAAAATAATAATTTTCCTCGTTCCACGACATTGCGTCGATAACGAGCTAGATCGGTCATTCCATCTTAAGATGGAACCTACGACTCTAAATTTGACCTTAATAGTAATAAAAATGTAGGAAAGTAAGCTGTCATTCATCACAATCGGGCTAATAGTCTCGTTTCTTCTTTTAAAAAACGCCATATACTACTTTTTAAATTAGCATAATTTACTCAATTTTATTTCAATTGTACAATTATAAATGTTTTTCTATATTAAAAACATATGCTGCTATACAATTTGTCTTCTAAAACAGATAATCAAACCACAAAACATTGCAGAAATTGTTTCAACATATTAACGTTCCTTTTAATATTGTAAAGCGCTTCACTCTTCATTGGATTTTTTTCTTTCTTATGTTACATCAAGTGCGGATAATTCAGCGCGTGATTTTCGCAACAACAAAAAAAAACTTTTGTATCCTCGCGTGGAAATTTTTATATTTAATTGTAAATCGTTAATATCTAAAAAAAAACAAAAAAACATAGTGTTTATTATTTTTATTCCGAATATATAAATATGTTTCTCTGAAATATTATTCTATAAATCGAAATGGACTGACATTTAAATAAATGTTGTTACTTAATCAATTTAAGTTCATTCAATTGATTTTATTTGACATATAAAATGTTTCTTGCGTATCGAGAGGACCAATACATAGTTGTACTCGCGTTGACAGTCTCCACTTGATGATCAAGCAGTAATGTAGATGATGTAGTATATGTTGAATTTATTATCCGTGTAACCGAACAATTATAGACGTTAGAAGCGAGTAAAAAAAAAGAGTTCAGCCGCTTTTCTCGAAAGACCTTGGCACTCGGCCCGGTCACACGTCCATCCACCGTATCATCACTGTCACTACCAACCCCCACAACGATATCATCCCACAAATGTCTTTGTCTATTGTTGGTATTCACTATTAAATTCGCTATTCATCTATTTGTCTCTCACTCGTTTTCACACTCTAAGTAAAGAAATTAATATTCATATATATTATTATATATATATATATATATATATATATATATATAATCAATTAATACATTTTGTATACACCCTCGTCTCGAACGTGGCGCATTTGCCGTTTGGTAAAACCGTTGGAATATCCCACTCACAGTATTTCGCTTGTGCAGCGTTTTTTTTACCACCACTGTAAAAGTAGTACCCACCCTATATGTAAAGAAAAAAAAAAGAAATATATTCCCCCGTCAACCAAGCCTTCATCCCCTATTCATTAATACACCGTCAACCAGCAGTCATCGAAACCCCTTAAAATCATTGTTATTTAACAAAATATTCGGGCTCAATGAAAGAGCAACAGAATTTTAATAAATTCAGAACAGTTGGCAATTTTATGAACCAAAAAAAAATCGATTAACGAGATTTTTGACTTTGTAATATATTTATTAAATCTAGACCTTGAAATTAATCGTCTATGACTTGTTCAATTGTACAAAGCTGAAAACAACAAATCTATACCGTTGGCGAAAAATCCTTCGCGTTTTTGTATTTTTTTTTGTACATTTTTTTTTTTGTAAAATGAACTGTGTTATATATATTCTGTGTGTTTCTTTCACGCTATATCTTTCTGTTTCTGTATCTTAAATTCTTTTAATGAATAACAACAACACGATATATAACGTCATCCGACGTCGATCGTCGTTGATTTCTTCGAGTCTTTCAATTGCCTCGCGTGTCAACATGAACCTATAAATCACTCTTACGACGAGTGACATTGTCGTTATAATTTTTATATTAAAATATTTTGAGACAATTATGGATAAGGTTGAAGCCGAACGTTCTCATTTTCAGTACCACCACATTGGCTTGTCGAACCAACGGACGTGAGCGTTGAGAGAAATCGACACGTTGCTCTACATTGTCAGGCTTCGGGTGTTCCTCCACCTGCTATCGTTTGGAAGAAAGCTACCGGTACGTATTCATTAATTTTCTAATCAATTGCATATTGTGCAGTGAAATCTGAGCTCTTGAAATTCTTCTTTTCAATTTTTTCCAAAAGGAAGCAAATCCGGCGAATACGAGGAGTTGCGAGAGAGAGCTCACACTAAACTC
This sequence comes from Cylloceria caligata, assembly GCA_963942595.1. Lineage (NCBI taxonomy): Eukaryota > Metazoa > Arthropoda > Insecta > Hymenoptera > Ichneumonidae > Cylloceria > Cylloceria caligata. Next base: position 87,379,791 of record OZ012703.1, on the reverse strand, counting down.
CTTAATAACGGTACACTGGTGTTGCAACACGTGAAGGAAGACAGAGAAGGATTTTATTTGTGTCAAGCGAGCAATGGCATTGGCACTGGTATCGGCAAAGTTGTTCAGCTTAAAGTCAATTGTAAGTACAGAGCAAACTTTCTTCATTGTACACATAAGAACTTCTTGTCACCTTATCAAACAACTTGTTAAACATCATTTTCTTGTAAAACCTGGAAGGCAGATTTCTTCTTTTATAATTTATGAAAATCGCTGATGAATCGTGCATATTGTTAATTCTTTATTTATTTTTTTTCAGTCGTAGATATTTTCGGAAACGGCAGCCCTTTCTACATATTGTGATTCTTCACATTCATTTCACTACACTACATCGATTCTTCACACTCCCTTTACGAAAAATTTCGTTTGCCGCACTCCTCTTTCTACATAATTCGATTTACCACAAACCGAAATACCTACGCACGGTTCTCCATAAACTCGGTACAACAAATTTCCTTTGCTACTCCTTTGAGATTGATCTTAAGGTAGTCCACCATTAAACAAGTGTTAACCTTGCTCTACATTTTTATTTTTCATCACAAGAGTTCTTCTGCATCGATTGAGACCAATAATGCGGGTCTTGACGGTATTGTTTAAAATGTCATTGTGCTCAAAGCTTACGATTTTCTACGTTAACCTAATAGAAAAAGAGGTTTACAAATAAACGGTGTTTGCGTAAAATCTACCTACTTGAGGGCATTAAAATAATTGATAAGAGAATATGAACAGCATACTAATAATAGAATGCCATTTACCGAATCGTTTTTTCGTTAGTTACAGTTAATACATCAAGTACCGGAGACTTTGTACTAAAAATGAATAACTTTGACGTTTTTTTTTGTTTCATTATTAGAACAATACAGACAGTAAGAGATCGAATGAATGATACCTGATGATAAGTTCTTTCTACAATTTTTAAACATTTCTTTTAACACGTTTACAAATTTGGCGAATAGTTAAAATATCGCTATTACCAATGGGCAGCGATGTATGTTTATGGTACTGGTACTTGAAGCGTTAAAGTTTAAGTCTTGTTGTTATAACTCTTAACTTTGCGTGGAGGATATCTTTTGTTAGGTTCTCAGGTAAAAGTTAACGATTGATTTGAAAATTTAAATAATTTTGGTGTTTAGATTGATGTACCTCTTAAAGTTTTTCCTTTTTTAATATATGTTCTACTTAACCGGTGTATAATATCTTTGCAAAGAAAATGAGACGTTATAGAGTGTAATCGATCGAACGGTTTGTTATGAATGACACACAGAGTTGAAACAACCCAAACCTTGTTTACGAAGGAACTGATTGATCTCATTGGTTTTGATACCGATGGAAACATTCTTCATTCCGACCCTCAAATGATATATTTTCAATCATGTTGATTGAAATTCACTTGATTGAAAAAAACACAATATGACATACACAAAATTTAAGTTTTCTGGCTGACTTTATTGCCTCAAAACAATCAATTGAGTTTTGATTCATCGACTGATTTTCAACGTAACATTTATTTAACGATATTATTTAAATGAAATTATGATTGGTAGAACTAAATGAATCATTATACTTGATAGCTTCGCCGTATTTTGCGCCTGCGGCTCGCCCTGTAACGGTAAAGAAGGGTGACACAGCGACGCTTCACTGCGAGGTACACGGCGACAAACCAGTCACGGTAACCTGGCTCAAAGGTGGAAAGATCGAACTCAATCCTTCTACAAACTATAGGTATATAAACAATGATAACCAATTAACGACAATGATCAAATTCGTATCGAGAGAATGAAAAATTAATATTTTTCGTTCCAAAGGGTAACCGTTAAACAAGAAGTAACCCCAGATGGGGTTGTTGCCCAATTACAAATCTCGTCTTCCGAAGCTTCGGATAGCGGAGCGTATTTTTGCCGAGCGAGCAACCTCTATGGAAGGGATCAACAGCTCGTGCAGCTTCTAGTGCAAGGTACGTATATCGATTGATAAGAAAAGATAACAGAGCAAATGTGAAACATTGATAAAGTTTAAGCCACGGATTACTTTCTCCTTGGTATTTCAGAACCCCCGCAACCGCCGAACAATCTTGAAACGGCTATGGTAGCTCCGAGAAGTATCAACGTCAAATGGCAGCACAAATCCCAGGACACGAGCGAGGTCTCGAAGTATATTCTTCAGTACAAAGAGGGTGATGGTTAGTGGTCCTTGTTTTTATTTGCAGCGGATACAAATATGCAAATAGTTGTTGAGGGAACTATTATTTCATTGTACAGCATCGGTTTCAAATAAGTTAGGAATGCATATGGACAATGCTCCGGTTTTTTTTTCTGCTGGCAAACAAAATAGTAATATAGTGTACTCGGTAGAAAATAAAATTGCAGATGATATCCAGTCCTGTATAATTTGTAGGAGGTATGTGGCAGCAGCAGGAACTGAGCGGGCCACCGCTTCCTTACGCTGCTTTGATAGACGAACTCAAGCCAGCGACGAAATACATGATACGAGTGATCGCCGAGGGTCCGGCTGGTAGATCGGCTTCGTCGGCTGAGCTCGTCGTTAGAACGGAACCGGAAAGACCGGCCGGACCTCCGATAAATATAGCAGCGAGGCCTCTCTCTCATTCTGAAATTTTGGTTACATGGTCACCTCCTTTGCCGGAACTTCGTCACGGTGAAGTTCAGGGCTTTAACGTGGGCTACAGGGAATCAACTTCGAGTAGTCCTTCGTTCAATTTCACCTCCGTTATCGGTGACGGCGAAGAAGGCGGAGGAGAACTTCGATTGATGGGACTTCGACCCTATACGAGGTACACGATTGTCGTACAAGCGTACAATCAAGTGGGATCCGGGCCTCTGTCCGAACCACTGCCCACACAGACCCTCGAAGATGGTGAGTTCTTTTTATTCATTCGATTCCCAAGGGAAAAGGGCGTTTGACTCCCTTTCTCTCTCTCTCTTTCTCTCTCTTTCTCTTTCTCTTTCTCTCTCTCTCTCTCTCTCTCTCTCTCTCTCTCTCTCTCTCTCTCTCTCTCTCTCTCTCTCTCTCGCTCTCCCCTTGGTTATCTTGTCAATTTTTACATATAAAGGGATCGGGTCAGGTTTACATTATCTATATATTTATTTCTGTATTTACTTTACACTCTCGGGATGTATCCACTTACAAAAGCTAGGAAATAATTCAAGCCGTGAAAACGCGTGTGTTCAAACAGAGTAAGATTAAAAAATGAAGAGTGAAAGAAAAGAAAAAGAAGGTTCGATTTGAAAAAGGTCTGAGTTCCACCGAGTAAGTTTCGGGAATTCAGTGAAGATCGAGTGACGCGTGTGAGAGGGAGGTACAATTCGCTAGATCCCTAGTTTACATTGCTGTATACAACCCCGTAGCATTTCGATCTTTATAAAAGTATATTTAAAAAATATAAAGAATTAATTGAATCCATTTTCATGAAATTATTAACACTTTGCTTCCTCATGAAGAAATCTTTGTTTACACAAAGAAAGTGTTTTTACAGATTTTTGTCAGTATACTGAAGATTGTCTGAAACGTCAAGAAAAGATGGATTCGAAATTAAAACCTATATATTATAGAAACATACTTGTGTGGCACGAGGTTATTACATTTTGTAGATTAATTTGATAAATAAAACCAAATAATGTTTAATCAGTGCGAGTGTTACTATTGTCGGTGTAACGGGAAAAAAAAAGTTTAATCAACAAAATTGCGCGTAACGAAATTGTGATGTTCGTTTTTAGCGCTATTTTGCAGCAGTTGTCGATTTTTTTTCAATTTAAAACTATTTACATAAAAATATAATTGAGGTACCGACAATAGTAGCTTTGTTCATGAAATAAGCTGTTAAAATAAAAACCTATCAAATTAAATTTATTATTAACCCACAACAATTTGAGATAAAAGTTTAAACTTCAAAGTCATCTTCTTTATAATAATATTAATAATAATATGTATATGTACTTCCACAGTGGATAAATAAAAGAAGACAAAAAAAAAAGAAAAATCCTAAATTTTGGATATTTTTCTAGCTTTGTAATTAGAATAACTTCGTAAATTTGATTATTCATAAAATAATGAAAAATGAGAAATAGTTTTATTCAAACGGTGAAATGATAATTAAAATTATTTCAGTTCCCAGTAAACCACCGGAGGACGTTCGATGCGCTGCGTTGAGTTCGCAGTCGCTCCAAGTATCCTGGCAGCCACCGCCCAGTACTTACAGCAATGGCATTATTCAAGGATACAAGTTGAATTATGAACCTGTCTTGGCCGACATGTGGCGAGGAATAGATGAAATGGAAGTAAGCATCTTTTTTGTGTTCGTATGAATAATTAATAAGATGTTTTCTATCAAAAGTGTATAAATAATATTATGATGATTCTCTAAAGGTACGAAAAACAAGCGCTCTCACTATCGTCCTGTCTGGTCTGAGAAGGTATACGAACTACAGTATCCAAGTGGTGGCTTTCACTAGAGTCGGTGATGGAGTAGCTACGAGAACAACCTACTGTCATACCGATGAAGATGGTAAACAATTATTTTTTATTAAAATTTTTCACGAAATTTGTTAAATTACTTTTACAAAAATACAATCTTAGAATAAATTATTAAATTTCTTTTATGAAGAAACATCCTTGCAGAAGAATAAATAATTTTTATACGTAGAAATGACCCGCCCTCGATCCAGAGGGCGATCATTTATAAAAGTATCACGTTTTCTTTTTTAAAACTTTTAATTCAACTCGCTTTCACATATAGGTCATTATCGACCAAAGAATCAAAATTCTAATGTGCAGAAATGGACCGTTCGCTCCCGGCTTAACTAACCGCAATATTATAGTATTCATTATGTAGAGAAATGCTCTTTTGAATTGGGCGCCGATATTGTACGAAATTATGACATTTAGTTTGTGTAGAAGCAGTTCTTTACCAAATAAAATTTTATTACGATATCTCACAGTGCCAGGAAGTCCAGCAGACATAAAAGTAGTTGTGAGCTCGCCGCAAGCTCTCTTCATTTCGTGGTTACCGCCCCTCGAGCCAAACGGAATTATAACCAAGTACAATCTCTACACGAGAATCGTCGATGGCCGAGAAGAATTGAATCACGGCAAGAGAATGTTACCAGCGACTAATACATTTTTCGAGGCGTCGGATCTTCAGCAACGCGTCGAATATCAATTCTGGGTAACCGGGAGTACTCGAGTTGGCGAAGGTCAGAGCTCGAGAGTCGCTGCCGAGTTACCGACGAATCAAGTACCCGCAAGGATTACTTCCTTCGGTGGACATATAGTCAAACCATGGCGAGGCTCGGTAACTCTGGCGTGCAACGCGGTTGGCAATCCGACTAGAGAATGGTTCAAGAGTAACTCCGAACAAGTGCGCACGGATTCCGCGAGAAACCTTCAGATCTTGCCGACCGGAGAACTCATCCTCTCGAGTCTGCAGACTCAAGACGGTGGAAATTACACATGCCACGTTGAGAATGCTGAGGGAAGCGACCGATTACACTACTCACTGACGGTTCAAGGTAAATTATCAATGGATGACATTATATTGGTCTCAGGAAATAGTCTCTCTACCTGAAGAAACATCAACCGGGTTATTCACGGCTTCTTTCGCTTCTAACGAGATTACACCATGTACATTTTTTTCAGTCGTTTCAAAAAGTCGAATTGGTCTTCATTGATTTTCGCAATTTCCGTAATATGCTAAAATTTATTTATTTTCAAACGTCCTCAAAACGCTGCCTTTTCACATATTCTTCGAGAATACTGCTAATTGTATTATTAATTTCTGTAATTAATTTTAGTTCCACCGACTGCCCCTATGCTTTACGTAACGAGCTCGACATCCAGTAGCGTTCTTCTACACTGGAAACCTGGTTACAACGGTGGTGCACCACTGACCGGTTACACGTTACACTATCGTACGACTCAGGGAAGTCTCCACGAACTTCAGCTTCCTCGAAGAGCTACCAATCATGAATTAAAAGTGAGTTAATTATCGATACAAATGATCGATGATTACGTTTGGCTATGTTTTTATGCAAACGAATACAGATATAATATAAATGTATTGCTTTTTTATTGATTGGGTTATTATTGATATTTGAAATATTTTTTGTTATGAAATATTCCACGATTGAAATTTAATATTTATCTTTGCGATGGGAAGGATGGGAGATAGCTCTATCGCTTTCAAAATCATCTGGGAAAATCATATAAAGTATTGAATATTTTATATACAGGGCCTACTCTGCGGTAATATGTATCATCTGTATTTGACTTCGCACAACAAAATCGGCAGTAGCCCGTCGTCTCCTGTGCTCTCGGTTCGAACACAGGGTCAACCACCGGGAATACCACCGGCGGCAACATTCCTAGCACCGAATTCAACGACTCTTGCACTCCGATTGCACGCGTGGCCGGACAATGGTTGTCCTATAGATGATTTCATTATTCAGTACAGGCCAATAAACGAATTTCACTGGACGCTCGTTTCAAACAGTGTCAAGATGGCTCGTAGATTCGTCGTGACGAATCTCGCGTCTAGTACAGTGTATCAATTGAAAGTCGAGGCTCACAATGTCGCTGGAAGCAATCACGCTGAATTCACTTTCATAACCCTGACGAAGGACGGGGGTAAGTTGGATAACAAAAAAAAAAAAAAATAGCTGTAGCGTCTACTTCGTATACTCTGGCGGATCAGTGCAATAGAAAGTATGAAAATTCTTTTAACCTTCGAGTCATCGAAAAATTACATTAAAATGGTCGAATGAGATCAGCATTCTCGATATTCATTGGTGAATATCACCCTGGATATCGCTGGTGGATAAAATCATGAATAATTTGCTTTCTATGAAAATAAATATTTAATAATATTCCCAAAAACATCTACTGTCTTCCATAAGAATGAACTTCATGGATTCCGACATTTTTAAGACAATCTAGGTCCGAGGAAAATGAATTAGAAATGTTTATTACGTCTATTCCTTTCGCATTTGCTGGTCCGAATAGCAGTGCTTAGTCTGTAATGAGCCTTCAATTAATAGTAATACTTTTTAATTATTCGGCCACGCCTCTGAACTTTAAACACATTTATGTTAGGGATGAGTAAATAAAAATCCACAAATTGTTGGCAATCAACGCAGAAATGTGGTACAAATAAAATCCATAAATGTCATTGAATTAGATTAATTTATTTTCAAACGAAATGTGTTTAAACTGTTGAGGTTATAATGAAATTTGGCACCAACTATTGAATACCGGTCATTGATACCGGTCGTCGGTATGTACACATATGGAAACCGCTTAGGATTCGTTTTAACGCTGGATTTTTAACAGCGTGTAGGAAGCATTTATACATAAATATTAAATTTAATATACAAGTATGACGTGAAATTAATGAACGGTATACTCAACACGTTAAAAATGTTTTCTTTAATATACAAATACTTTAATATTGCTTTATAGATGTATATTAAACTTCGTATTTCGATTTATGAATGCTTCCTATACAATTATATTAATTTTTCAAATATTTTTAACAGTACATTATTAGAGTTAATGCTTTATCGTTAATTTTATCCGTAACAAAAATTCGTTGTATTTATTACTGGAATCTCGTTCGGACAACGGAGCAATTTTTTAAAATTTATTATTTGGCCCACTGGCTCTTTCTTCTGTATTGTGCGAGGAGTGTGACAACTAATGACTTTTTCTTGTGAACTATCTAGTGCGACAAAATGTTCCAGAAGTAAATTAAATGATTTTTGGTTTTAGGTGTAACAAGGGTGACGTTCATTATGAAATCGCCAATTATTATTTGACTAGATCCCCTTAGAGTTTGTTGATTTTCTCTTCATACGCTGAAAATCATTTGATAAAAATAAACTCTTCTATTTGCAACGTCTTCTACGGGATTCTCTAGAAATAGAGTATCGTTGAAATATAAAGATTTATTCGCAGAGCCACCACCTCCCGAATTATCCGAACGGGGTATCGCCACAGCTCTTCCGTTCTACGCAGACGTGAAGGTAATGCTGCCATTGATGATAGCGGCTTTCGCGTTATTAGCGGCAGTAGCGACAGTCGTCGTTCGTTGGAAGACACGTGAGTATCATAAACCAGCGATGGAATAACGGCATAACGACAGATTCCACGAAATTCACAAAGTCTTGATGTCAGGTCATTTGGGGGACCGGCGTCCGCCAATGAAGGAAACTCAGGAGAATCAGCAGAACGCGGAGGCGCAGAGGGAACGTTATTACGCGACTATCCACAAGGTCGCTCTTCAGCAAGCTGCGGCGAGCGGCACCGACAAGATTCCAGGTGAAACTTTGTCTTAATTTTTAAATAAGCAAGTTAACTCTTTAGTCCTTAGTCCATATTTAGGAATTACAACCGGATACGATTTCCAAGTGATGGATCAACTACCTGCGTATCGATACAGACGTGATTTGAAAGGTAGGCAATGCCTCTGGTGGGTTACAGAGACGGCGGAGGACATCTCTCCGTACGCTACGTTCCAGCTTTCGGAGGGGGGCGGGGGAAGCCTGGCAGGGCTGGGAGGGTTGGGAGGACTGGGCGGCGCAGCGGAAGTCTCCAACGCGGGTCTACATTCGAACAACACGCTTCTTCACAGCTTCATGTATCACGAACACGCGATGACCGAGGGCTGCGCGAGTCCGCCACCTGTAGCGACGGTGAGTATCTTTCTCTTTCTCCCTCTCTTCCTCGAAGTGAAGAGTCGCTTTCGTTTCAATTGGAAATAATAAGAGCTTTTATGCAGGGCATCGATAGATAGATCCAATACATAAGATATAAAAATAAAAAATTGAATTTTTACCGTTGGAGTGACCGTTAAGTAATGACCGTTAAGGGATTAAGTATGTATACGATGGATTAAACTAATTTCCAACATGGATGTAGAGTATGAAGAGTGTGTCATCGCGGAGACGTCAGCAGAGGAAACAGCAGACCCCGGGCGACGTAGAGAGCGACGAGAGCGAATCTGACCCGGATCAGTTGACTCGCTCTCGGACGGAGTCATCGAACCAGCTCGACGCCGGCAAGCTAAAACACAGTATGTCGTACAATCTCGTATTGTACTTATTCATTACTAATACACGTTTATACCTTGTAGTTATCGCACACGCACAACCTGCTGGGACCCTGCATTATCATATCTCATTTATTTCGTTGTATTCTATTCCTCAGTTCGGGCAGTTTCAGATTTCTTCTACCATCCTACGTCCAGCACCTCGTCGGACATCTCGCCGATGTGCGAACAGAAGTCGCTCACGCGGAGGGGTCGGTCTAGGTAATATACGTAGAAAAATAAAACCTTCACCGAAATTAAATTTCAGTAGAATTGAATTAAACGAAGGAGATGATTGGGTGCACCGATGAATAGGTCTTGGGATGATATCTACCACAGCGTCTTAACCTAAAGTAGAGAAATAACAAAATTATTAACATTTCATCTCGGGTAAAGGAACTCTGCTGGGATTCCAATGACATTATAACTATTTATTTCTTCTCTTACCTCTCAAAGATGGCATGTACCGAGCAGAAGTTCCCTCCGGATGCCACCGATGTCCGTAGCGGAGACTGCCTTTGGTGGCCAGGCAAACGTCCTTTCGCGTCCAACCGGTGAAAGAGGCGACCGACCGGAGCTGAGCGAAGCAGAATGCGACATCGATTCGCTGAAAAAACCTAAACTTGGCCAGAGAGCATCGACGCTTTGGTCCAAACCCGGCGCTCAGAACAATCCCTCCTCGGACTATTCAATCGCCGTTTAAGTTCACCTTTTCATCTTGCAATATATTTCTGGAATAAAAGAAAAGAGCCCGGAACTTCAACGTACTGGCGTTATCCTCGAGATCTTGGTTCACTGCATTCGTTCGAGAGTTTATCCGATATCGCCCTTCCTCACGGAATATCGGTTTCCTTGGTCAGACTAATCGATTATTTATCTGTCTACGATAACTGCCTACGACCAAGACATAAAACCAGCCATACTAACGGAAGTACAACAGAACAAACATCCTAATCTACAGTTGATGATGATACGGCAATTATCGTCAGCGTCGAACCTTTCAACTTCACTGCCAAACCGTTTCACAACGTGTTACAATTTTCATTATCAAAGTACCAGCTTCCATAAAAAAAAACAAAAACAAATCGAACCGAGTCTCGAAATTATGCAGCAACCGGGCTTACGTCGATACCACGAACAGAACGGTAACAGGAAGAAGAGGTGCTCGAGAGTGCGTGAAAACGTGCGAATACGCACATGTGTACGACGTGTTAAGCGAGTTACGATGTAGAATAAAAATAACGCGTGGATGCGTGCCAAACGACAATTTGCTCAGACCACTACGACGACAAAAAAAATTAATAATAATATTAATAATAATCTATCAATCTCGTTAGTAAGCGGGCTACCCATCCGAGACCAAAGACTTGTTCCAAATATTCATACGAATGTCGATGCGGGTTGCTTGAATTACAAGGGAGGTTGAGTTCTTCCGTTGCATGAGTGAGATACGAGCGCGGAGGAAGAAAGTTCTCAAGAGATCGATCGTCAAAAATAAAATGATAGAATCGCGTGTGAGAGGGTAAGATAATTCGATTTTATGTCGTGTCTCTGTTCAACACATATTCACGACGAATTCTTAACGTTGGGCTCTGTTGCATTGTAAAGTTTATGATATACGTATGAATACACGTTGATTCATTTAAGTCCGTTACAATAATGATATACTAATGAGAAAAAAAGAAAATAAAAACGAAAAAAAAAAGACTTCTAATTGGGCGCGCGAGGAAGGGAGAGAGCCTTGCGCACGCTATCGAACTCGCGCCGCGAGACGGAAACAATCCGGTTGTAAGTATAAATTTTTATCTCTTCCTTCCATCGCTATATTCGCCTCGATGCAGTGTGCAATGCACTGCGCAACTCGCTCTGTTGCATACACACAAGCGATGTATATATTACATTTAATAACAATATCGAAAAGCACGTCAATCAAACTCAGTTAATTTAGATAATATACCTTCCGAGAAAGGCGCACGCGGATCAATTGTCAAATCGAGTGTGAAGAAAAAAAAAAACAATCCCCCCGCCAGTCTCAATTTTTATACATTTTTTCGTATGTCAACCCTCTTCCAATGCCTTTTTTCTATGTATACACACGTACACGCACACTCTACGGATATGACACGTTAATTAACCCCCCCCCTCCCTGCCCTCAAATAAACCGATGCGATTAAACACGGACGTGGACACAATGCGCGATGAGGCTGCTAATCAAATGAATGATAATCGATGTCCGATTAAATGTAAAAAAAAAAAAAAAGAAGAAAAAGAAAAATAATATAACGCTACGAGAGCGTTGATGCGAGTACATTTTTTGGGTGGCCTCCCACGTAACTTTTAACTATATAAGGTGAAATGTCATTTACCGGGCATTGTGTCGATCGTAGGATCGATTAAATAAATTGATATTGTGTAAGACGACAACGTGAGTTGGCTCAATCAATTCCTTTTGTATCAATACTCCTCTTGTGCATCAAAGATTATCCAATAAGGAAATAAGCAAATGGTTACGTAGTAGAAAGGGTGTAATTTTATATTAAAGAAAAGGAACATTTTGTCGCACGATGGAGATGCAACGGTTGGATAAAATATAAAAATGTTAAATTATTAAATAATCGTTCAGTAACCAGTGAGATCCGCGAATGTCGAATCCAAATCGTCGCAGATGTACTTGCATTTCTCCTTTTCTCTGAATAGACGGTCTGGAATTAAAGAGATAAATAGATAAAGAAATAAATTAATTGAATGTTAAAAGACACGGATCGAACGATTCAATGAAATTCTTACCTTCTCGACGATCTAATTCTTTCTGCAACATCTTAACCATTTTTTCAGCAATCACCGCCCTGCTCTCGGCTTCCTCTAGCTTCAATTTGAGGTCCTTCAACTGACTCTTGAATTCTTCGACCCGCTGATTTGCCTGACAAACGATAAAACTTGATAAATCGTTCAAAGATCATCCCTGAACTCTTCAAAGAAACGAACCTTCTCTTCGGAAACTTCGAGAGACTTGAGGATATTTCCAACGATGAAAAGTTCGTCTTCTCGCTCAACGATCTTCCTACATAAGTCACCGATTGTTACTTGTTCTTTTAATTTGTATTATTGGAGGAAGAAAAGAATTTTTTTTATATCACGTACGCCTCGCTCGATTTGACTCTGTCCTCGGCGACTTCCAATTCATCTTCGACGAACACCAATTTTCTCGATATCTCGTCGGACTTGGCGTCAGCATCTTCAGCTATGAGACGAGCCTCCTTGAGTTGCGAAGTAAGTTGATCCATCCTCTCCTCGTCGAGTTTGCTTCGATTCTCCAAAACTTTGCAGATTCTAAACAGAATTCAAGTGTGCCCTAAAATTTAAGAATAAAAAAAATATAATCACGAACCGTTTAGCATCGTCAGCGGTCTCGGTGGCCTGAGCTAATTTTGCCTGAGCGATCAGTCGACGTTCTTCCGTTTTCTCCAGATTTTCCATACACTGTTGCATTTTTCTATTGAGTATCGCCAGCTCGGATTGAGTCTGCCATTCGTACGAAGACATTGGTCACAATCGCGGATAATAAATTTTATATTAAATACGAAGAAATTATATAAACTTGACCAACCATCATCAGAGCTCGTTCTTTCTCTTCCAGATCCATGTTTGATTTATCCAGATTCGACTTACTCGATATTAGGTCGTATTTCATCTGTGTAAGTTTCTTTCCCAATTCACGCACTTCGTCCCGAAGCATTTCTTCCCTCTTGTTAGCTTCCCTCGCCTGTTGGTCGCAAGTGTCGGCCTTGTCCATCGCAAGATCCTTCTCGATCTTCAGGGTCTGCAGTCGTTTCTTTATAGCGTTCATGACGGCTGATGAAAGTGAAAAAAGATAATCACATTGTCTCTCGTCACATATTAATTAAACAATATAATAATTCCTTCGAAAAATAAATCATTTATCACTGGTTCGTAATACATATTTGTAATTCAAGTAGTCTTCGACTGACAATGACGAACCTTCGAATCCGACGTTCGCGAGTAACTGTACCCGTTGACCGGGAAGAACTATGCTTTATAGCCGGAGGAAAATGCAAAAGGAGCAAGTAAGGTAGCTCCTTAGTTAGAACACAAACGGATTCTTCGACCTCCGGAAGAGCTTGACGTCCGTAGCTCTCAATTTAATTCGTTGACTACGACTAATCGGAAAATCACGATTTCCCAGTGGTTCCCATTCCCGGTGATGCTGACTGTTTGGCATCCGGTTTATCAAGTTGTCAATATCTCGATTGACCGATTCGTACAGGAAGCGTAACACGAAAGCTTCGATTAAAAAATAGTCGATGACCTTTTTCTTCGAAACAGCATGTCCTTTGGTATGCGCCTGATTCAAAAAGTCTCTTAACAAATTCGCAAGAAATTTGTTTCACCTGAAACGCGTAGCTGAAATATTCTTGGTATGGTTCTCGGGGCGAGGTATTAATTACACAAAAATACTTTAATGTGTAGTCTTCTGACTCCGGTATTGCAATTTATTGAAAAAACAATATCACGTACAGCGTTTCAATAAAACGATAGATAAATCGAAGACCCCTTGAACTGTGAATCTCGGTCGATGCATCTGAAAAATAAATGAACCGGTCGGTCGAGCGATTCAGTCAGTCGGACAATGAACGACCGTGAGCTCGTTGACATAAATCTTGGCGAGGTGAAGCGTCATGCGATATTATAATAGCAATTTAAAGCGGCAAGTAGATTTGCAACACCGGGCGAGTAGTAGTCGACACGCTCGGGTTACGATCACTGCGTAGTAGTGAGTTATTTTTAATACCAAAAAGACCCGATAAAGAATTCTGCTTGAGGTGTTCGCAGCGTAGCGCAACGCGTATCCAAGCTTAAAAGCCCCAAGCCCAAAATAAAGCGCGCTCAGGCGGTGTCTTTTTTCTTCTTCTTTTTTTATACGTAGCGAATTCAGAAGCGCAAAGTAGAAAATAATATTTATCCTTTTTTTTGTCTTTTGTTTCTTTGTGTTTCTTTCAATCGTCGTTGGCTTTCGTCGATCATCTTAGAATCCAGACATCTCGGCGAACGTCACATCCAAATCGTCGCAGATCGCTTTGTACTTCTCCTTTTCTTCTCGCAACTCGTCTGAAACGATAGTTAACAATTTTATAGATTTACAAAGACTTGTCAGCGACGTAAATTTCTTGCGATATTTACCTTCCTTCGAATCGACCTCTCTGAGCAACGCTTTTACCGTCTTCTCCGCACCGACGGCGCGCTTCTCAACGGTCTTCAGCGTTAGCTTCAATTCCTTGAGCTGAACCTTGAAATCCGCCACTCGTTGATTGGCCTGCAAACAATAATGAATCGTTTATGTTACATTAAAAAAAAAATAAAAAAAGAGCGACATTAGAAGTTACTGTACCTTCTCCTCGGAAACCTCGAGCGACTTGACGATGTTCTGAACGATAAAGAGCTCGTCCTCTCTCTCAATAATTTTTCTACGTCGAATAACAAATATATTAATTATTTTAAAGCAATAGCAACGGAAATATTGGCGACGAATGTCCATAAATAAATGTCTACTGACGCTTCGCTCGTTTTTACTCGATCCTCAGCAGCTTCGAGTTCTTCCTCAACGAACTGTAATTTCTTTGAAATATCATCGGACTTGTTGTCGGCATCCTCGGCGATGAGTCTCGCGTCCTTCAGCTCTGACGTGAGCTTTTTTACGCGCTCGGCATCCAATCTACTGCGATCTTCCAGTACTTTGCACATTCTGCGAAAGCACATAGACTTTTTAATGCCATGTGGTCTTTATACCTTCAACTTTCCGTAGATCCTTTGAAATATCGATAACTCTCGAATATCTGTGAATTATTCACCTGTGAGCGTCATCGGCGAGCTCCGATGCTCTTGCCAGTTTGATTTGAGCAGAAATACGTAATTCTTCCTTCTTGGAGAGACTGGCTTCGATCTCCTGTACTCTCTTCGTCATTGACGTTCGGTCTTGTTCAGCCTGGAGAACAAATAATAATCGATAAGATCAAATATAAAATAATAATAATTACGTATCTAGATCCGTTAAGCACACCTTTGTCCATGATTTCTCGCATTGTTCCAGGTCAGTCGTCGATTGTTCGAGACTCGACTTGCTAACTTCGTAATCGCGTTCTAGTTGAGCTAGTTTCTTCTCGAGATCACGGACCTCGTCGTATATAAGATCAGCGCGCATATTTTCTTGTCTCGCCTTGGTCTCATTGGTCTCGACTTTCTCGTTCGCCGCGTCCATCTCCATCTTCAACGCGGCGATCTTTTTCTTGATCGCCTCCATGGTGACGTACGATTTTTAAACCTTCTCTGCTGAGGATACCGATGGACGACGCTTCAACAGCTTTTCAACCCTGAGAAAAAGAGAAGAAGATCTTATTGTTAGTTTAACCAAGTACACGTGTCAAGTGTACGAACTACCTGCTTCGTACACAATCTCTCATCGAGCGGCATAAAGAATAAATATGTGTGTTAATTTCATTTTTTTTCTTTTACCATTTCACCATTCATCGTGGAACTTAAATTTTTTAATTTACTTTTAACTTGTCGACGAGACACTTTCCTCTTGATATATCGAAAGAATATTTTTCTCTAATATTTTTCTCTAAGTACATTTTTATATTCTCTTACAACATATTTGTCGAAAGATATCTTAAGAGGATCGGACAGTCGTTATTTATTATTTAAAAACTAATTAGAAGGACGCGATTGCAATTACAAAATCGTCATTTTTTATATGTTAAAATAATAAAATATGTCGTTATTAACGCCAATTCTGTAACCTCCTTAAGTCTCGCTCGTTATGACAGATGCTACCCAAGTACGACAAGTAAAAAAATATAATTATTTCATATAAAAAATTATTAGTTCATTTCAATACGAATGATATTTTTTCTTCAACGTATCATTTAGAAATTCTTAAGATATAAACATAATAAAAAATATCATTCAAACGGAAATTAACCCTTTCACCACCCAAAACCGTCCTGGAATGGGACTACGAAGAGTCGAGCGTGGATAACGCGTTCTTAAGGTAGAGCCGAGGAGTGAGGATATTCTTGTCACGCGTAAAGGGTTAAATAATCTTTTTGAATACCGAAAATATATCTTTTCGACTTGTGCTACTCGGCTAGGAATAATTCTAGTCCACGTTGAATCCAATAATCACAACCGTAATCATAATATCGTTGCAAATTCAACTGCGTTTAAAAAAAATTCATAGATCATTGGATATTACGCAGCGTTAATATCAACACACTTTTATATAGCAAGTGATTGGGGTTCTGGGTGCATTGCACCCTCGCATAACCAGCATGAACATTTAAAGAGGGCATGATACTTCAATGACGTTACCTTAGGTTTCGATTAACTAATTCTAAGAATTAATATTATTTTGGTTTACCGGGTTTGGATAGATAAGTTTCTCTTTTATATAACGAGATATGAATTTATGAAATTCACTGTGTGAAATATAAATGAGCGTTCAAAGAGAAAAGTTTGAACTTGCATTTAATCATTTATTTATCATTTTTCCTTTAAATAAAATGCATTTTCAACTATTTTGTCTGTTTAAAGATATCTCTTGGACTTGTGCTACTCGTGTAGGAATAATTTTGGTCCACGTTGAATCGAATCGTCACAACCGTAATCATAATATCGTTGCAAATTCAATTACGTTTAAAAAAAATTCATAGATCATTGGATATTACACAGCGTTAATATCAACACACTTTTATGTAGCAAGTGATTGGGGTTCTGGGTGCATTGCACCCTCGCATAATCAGCATGAAAATTTAAAGAGGGCATGATGCTTCAATGACGTTACCTTAAGTTTCGATTAATTAGTTCTAAGAATTAATATTTAAATTATTATTATCTTAATATTATTTTGGTTTACCGGGTTTGGATAGATAATTTTGTCTTTTATACAACGAGATATGAATTTATTAAATTCACTATGGGAAATACAAATGAACGTTCAAAGAGAAAAGTTTGTACTTGCATTTATTCATTTATTTATCATTTTTTTTATTAAAAAAAATACATGTTCAACTATTTTGACTGTCTCAACTGTGTATTTCGTATATAAAAGACAAAAAAACTTTAATGAAAAATATATTGAATGTATCGTGACACTTATTTTTGAAATTTTTTAAAAAACGTTCTGGTTGTTGCACCAGAAAAAAAAAACAAATTGGAAATAATTTTTTAAAAAATCATCATTGAAGCACAGACACGTTGAAAGAACACGATAAAGAAACCACTGATTCGCACGCTCTGCCACCGCTTGAAGATGATGAACCTTCGGGGATAACAAAATGAATTGACAATCCGTGAAAGTTCCACAGTCGGTGGGAGTCACTGCGGAATAACATTTATCGTTCGTTTTTATCGACGTGGACGCTGGAGGAGTTAACGAAAAATTATGACGACGAACGGGGGGGTCGCACTCACTTTCGCCGAAGATGTGATCCTCAGGGAGAATGCACAACCGGATGCCTTCGGAAGCTAAGCCAAAATAAAACTAATCGATGGTGCAGGCCTCCTCGAAAGCTTCGATCCAATCCAATTCTATAATTGCTTTGCGGGTTTGGCTGTCGTCCCGATTTTCGCTTGGCTCTTTACTGGTCAACCCCCGTCACTGCACTGACTACTGGCCGAAATGCGATCTCCACCTCCCCATGCTATTTTCAGCCGAAAAGAAGCTCGTTCCTGTTTTGTAGCGACGTAACTATCACTGTAAACAGCGCTAATCAACGATACGGCCCTTCAACGATTGGCTTCGAACGCCCTTTCGTCTTTCTCTACAACATTTTGCGTCTGAGGGAGGAAAATACGAATTTCAATTGAAGACATCAACGCTGGGAAAGGAAGACGCTATAACCGGAGTTTTCGCAAAGCTTAAACGCCTCGCTTCCCTATTATAGATGATTCTCAAGTAATAATTAGCCTCTCGTATTTTACGCCGGATATTTATTTATCAATAATCAGACAGTTTTATAAACGTCATACTTATAGTATCTAAAAGATCACCGCTAAAGCTAAACCTGTAACAGCAGAAATAATATTTATGACAATATATAAATAGTCGTGCGTGATACCCACGACGTATGCTAACTACAAAAGTTATTATCATCGAGCGCTACGTATGATCTTCTCCGTACGGTTATTGTAACCATATTACAAATCGCACCTATAACATACATTAAATTTAAAAGAAAGAACATATTATAACGGCTGATTCGTCAATGTTATGCCTGATACGGATTCGTTACAAGCCTCAAGAGAGTACAAAGAGATCGTCGATCTACAGCGGTAAATCACCAAAAGCACGATCCGCTATATAAAAGTGTCATCTAAATTACATCCACACGTATTGATTTATTTTTCTTTTTTCCTTTTTAAAATTTTTTTTTTAAATTTATTTTTTATCAATTTCTTTATTTTTTTATTATAAAGCCAGACACCTTTAATTAAATTTTTTACCTTATTTGATATCGTACGAATAAACCCCAGAACCCCAACGTTGGGTCAATTTGTGTCCATGCCAAATATTACAACAGTAAGTACTACTAGACCCTCGTAGGTAAGGACATGTGACCCTGTTGAAACAAAAAAAAAAACTTTAGGGCAGAGGTAATATAAATTCCAAGCACCGTCAGTTTCCCTCAGTATGTTTATTAACAGCACTAAAATATTGGATTTGTTCTCGAGGTCTGAGCGAATACGCTAATTCGTCAATTGATCGAGTCGCCATTTTGCTGTAAAAATATCAAGATCTTTGCAAATACATTTTTTTTCACCTACTGAATATATTTTTCATGAAAAGGAACAATTTTTACAAAGTGGGTTTTCACCTACCTAAAGCGCAACGATGAATCGTTCGTGTTCGCTCTCAATTTCATGGATCTGCTGTTAAACTGAACTGTTAAACAAACTGAGGGAAACTGACGGTGCTTGGGGCTTATGTTACTCCTACCCTAAACTTTTTTTTCAACAGGGTCACACATCCCTACCTGAGAGGGTCTGGTAGTACTTACTGTTAAAATATTTATCATGGACACAAATGACCCAACGTTGGGGTTCTGGGGTTAAGATTAATAAGTCTCAAAGATGTACATCGAAATAGTTTACTTTAAATTTATAAGAAATGCCCGACGTGCAGCAAAAATCTCTGCAGTGAATTTGATCAGTGTCAGTTCAATCGAATTATAAGCGTAGCGAAGATTATTCTATCGTGATAATGGCACGTAGTGAATGCGATAACAACAGTGATGAAAGTACGAAACGCACATCGCTACAGCCGAATTTACCACCGTGAAAAGCTTGAAAGGCAACGATTGTGCGATGTCTGCCATACGATAACACTCCCGTTTCACATTCTAATTTATTTTGCACCGCGATTGCACGTCATATGCAATTATTTTATATGTTGTTTCCTCTCGTTTTAAAAGTTTCTGTACCAAAAGTTTTACCTCGCATTCATCAGAGACTCTAGCGGATCGGTGTAAGAAGAAGTCAAACACTTGACTTCTTTGACTTTCTCTTGGTAAGCAAAAAAAAATCAACTTTTATTTAATAAAACGTAACTTTTGCTTTGTGCAAATCTTAAACTGTAATAAAATTAAAAATATTGTGTAATTAAAGATCCTTGGCGTATATTTCCAAACGCAGATTTTTCTGTATGTTGTGCTTAATTAAGATTGACTTTAAGGGGTCATTCCAGTCAATAAATGTTGAATAATTCATTTTATTTCTTGATTTTTCGAAAGCATCACCCTTTAGGAATTTACGGTACAATTTTGGTAGTAAAATTTGAATTATTTTAATTTCAATTACGCATTATGCAGAGAGCGGCACCTGTAGCGCCATCCAAACTGGCGCAAGGAAGAAAAAACACTTACAACCCGATTGATCTGAAATGTTTATAATTTTTATAATTTCATTTCTAGATTGAACATTTTATACCTTTAACACCCAATAACGTCTGAAAAAAGTAAAATTTCGATATACGATTTTTAACGGACGCCAGTTCGTATATTTATTATTAAAATATTTGATTTTGGTACAGATGACGGCTGCACTTGTAATGATTAACATTTTGTTGTTTTATTTTTTTTGTTTATTATGAGTTTAAGAGGCAAAAGCACCTGCGTCACTGATGCACAAGTTTCTGGAGGGCATCAGTCTCATCAGGCATCGCCTCAAGTTTTCAAAAGTGTTATTGAATAAAAAATTATATTTTAATTCTTATTTCTTTGTAGTACAAAAGCTTTATAACAAACTACAAAAAACAAATGAAAAAAAAATAATAATAATAACAAGATTCTCAAAAATTGTTCAATTATTCGGCTTCCTAACCAGAAAGACCCATTAAAGTGACATTTTCTTATTAGAATTTCCTTAATTTTGTTTGTGCTAGAGAACTAATCGCACAATTGATACTGAAATGAAATAATAATTGATATTGAATCAATTTCTATTGAATATTTTCTTCAGACGCTTTATGTTACTTTCAGATTATAATTTGCACAAAAAGTTTTTTATTCGATATATCCTGCGTGTGATCCGCTAGGTCGATATATTCGGTTAGTGAAAAACAACAAGGATCCGTTATTATATATAGTTGTATATAAGTAATAAAAAGACGGTATAATATCGCGCGGAAGCAAGTGCCTCGGTATAATTACGTAAAGATTCGTTAAGTACAAAATTCGTTGAACGAACGAAAACAATCCGAAACGTTTGCATCATAAAAATAATAGTAATAGAGCAAACGTCACCTACAACGTAGGCAGTGATATAATATGAGTGAAAGCGACTTAAAAAGTCTGTCAACAGTCTATCTCGGAGAACAGAACCCAATTCCGAATTGGCCAAATTGGCTTATGCAAACATAACGATAACGATAAAAAATTGGTCGATCACACGGAACCGATAATCCGAGCAAAGGTTATTAGATGTATTTACAACGATTTCATGACCCTGTTTTTGTTTTAAAAGGACATTTTTGCCTTGTGACGTACCGTCGAAAGACAGTCCGGTGCTTGACTTATAACGATAAATACCTGCAAAGTTTGCTGCGTCGTTGTTCATGGTTTCTTTAAATTATATAGCTGAAGAAAAAGTAAAATTATTCTAAAATGTATTTATCCATCGACGATGAAAACAACAGCGTCATCTCGAGAGATTAGAGCCTGTTTCGTAGTCGATTGCCATCGATAGCACGTAAGCCGCTGTGTTCGAGAGCAACAAATGGACGGCGTCGTCTCGACCTAGCGCGCGAAGCTGCCGGACGAGCGAGCCAACGGTGCATCCCGTTCCTGCACATCCCAGCAACCTAAAACGATTATAAAGTTATCAATTCTTTAGGTATAAATGTATGTAAATTTATTAAGCACAACCGCATTGTACTTGTAAAAAAAAAAACAGACCGCGCTATTCGTTCCCAACGAAAAGTTCCCTGACTCTTAAGAGTTAAAAGTTAGCCGCGAGAAATTTTATCGTATCCTCGCGTAATCAAACAATAAATAATTAATGATAAATTATTCTACCTGAGAGTAGGGCTGTCTATCGTACTATCCAACTGTGCTACACGATCTCCCAAACCTAGTCTCACAGCTAGCAAGCACCAGTCTTTTCCGTGGGGATCCGGTGGATCCAACATCTGCGCCAACCTTCGTTGAACTCCAGACTTTATGTATTTTACCGGTTGTCGGGGTCCTGGTATACAATTATCCATGAGCGTCATACCGCATCCGACGATATCCCAAACGCTCTCTTGCCGTCCGTTGAAAGGATTCTTGAAACATACTTCTTCGAAAGATTTCTCTATAAGAGCCGAAAGTATAGGCGCGGGTTCCCAGGCGTGAATTACTTCGTCGTAATCGCGAAGTTGACTTGGACTTAGCCAATGCCTCTCGAGAAGAAGTGCAGGTGCAACTATTTCGATAGTAGCGTCGACAGCGTCAAGAATAACCCTGAGAAGAGCAAAACATTGAGGTCCGGATCCTCTCGGTCCACGTACTTTTATCTCCACGTAACCCTGGTCTTCCTCTTCAAAAGTTATTATACTCTCGCAGGGTCCTATGCAGAGTTTCGAACCACGCCACCATTGGTACAAGTCGGAATCTCGTGGATCCCACGACTGTGTAACCTTGCGCAGTTGGGTCTACGTATACGAAATTCGAAATTTTTAGTCATTGAGAAAGCACACACGGATACAGTCACGTTCCAATATCAGTTGGCTTTTAGTTTACAATTGAAAAATTGAATAGAAAGTTAACTGGTGTTTAAATGATTCTTCCAAGAATGAAAAACAAACAAAGGAAAGGAATAGAGAAGGAAGATTTAGATTAGATTAGATAGGAAAGGAAGGATTAGATTTTTCTCTAGATTGAAGGTACAGACGGTCCGTAAATTAATAAATTACCTGCAGATGTGGAAATATGGGAGTGAGATGGTACATCGGATCTTCCCCTGGAAGAAGTCGCAGTCCGGCATGTGGAAGCACTGCGGGACATGGTTTCCATGGGTCCCAGAGTCCCCGGAGCCGTTCCACTAGATTTAAACACGGTATTTCGTATTCAACCTCATCTTCGTCGACTTCGCACTGAAAACCCAACAGTCAAATTGTTTAATAAAAGTAAGGTTTTTAAAATAGATTATGCAATTACGTTTTTATTACACAAACATATTTAAGACGATGTTTAACATGTACAGGTGCAAGAGATATATAACCATACTTCCTATTCAAAATGTATCCGGCATCGATCGGCTGTCAAATAATAAACGACAACGGTGACCTGCAGAGTTGTCAAGAGAGTCCCTTCATGAGAATAAACATTAGATGAATCCCTGAATTTCTATTATGTTGATAATACAGTAACAAAAAAAACTGGTGAGGTCACCGGCGTTTTACAAGAAATAAGTGAAGCTAAAAGTTAAAAGTTTTAGTCTTTTACGCAAAAAAAGCAGCGGCGGCGGCGCTATCAACGAATAATATATATGCTTAACGACGTTGAAGCACGAATTGAAAATATTCAGAATTGGCTGAAATAAAAATATGATATTAATGAACAATAACAAAAGACGTTTGAAAAATTCCAGATTTTGCTGCCACGTAGTTTTTCTATAATAAATTGTTGAAGTTTCACTCTTATGCGTTGACTCTTATGGCAATAGCAATACGATTACTTGTATATGAAAAAAAAAGGAATCGAAAAATATTGAAAAATTCATGCAAACATACCAATGGTCAGGGGATACTACCAAGAAACGTACATACAAATTTCAAAGCAATTCATTGTCCAGGGTTTAAGCTCGCAGGAGTGAAACGAATCTTTCAGCTTTTGTCTCCGGCACGCTCGAGATTCCGCACAGCGAACCTCTCGATCCGTCATTAATTATTCCGCTCCACGCGCGCGCCACCGGATCAATCGTCTTACGAGCCTCACGCTTCACCCTCTTTAACGATTAGATGCACACATACCCAATATCCTAAAATATTCTCCTGAGTTACCGGAATTCGTAGACACCTCGTAAAGCAGTATTTGCCAAATATTTTGTTTTGATATCTAAAGTTAAATACCTAATGGATTCAATATCATAAAGCTTTTTGTCTTATATACGTCGTCAAAATGGCGACGTGGACGATAAAATGGAAGTCACCGACGCATTACTAGAAATACGTAAAATTAAAAGTTAGAGTTACGTATTATCTTATGGGGAAAACCGCAACGACCCTGCTTTCAATGAATACATACATGTGTTTAGCGATTAGGTTAACGATTAGATTAGTTCGTCATAATGGCAACTTGGACGAAAAAATGGAGTCCAACCGCATTACTTTCATATTTTTCCAATTAGATAATAGTTAAATATGATTCATTTCCGAGTGTAAAATAATATTTCATATTGTAATTATTACTGGGATGTTGCAATATCTGTATTTTCAATTATCTCATGATAGATGGTTATTTGACTAGGTAATGCGAAAGGGCTAACTTAAACGGAGCGCATTCTGTTCTCGGTTTTTATCGAATAGCTCGACCGTGATTGAGAAATTCAATTCATAGTTTTTGTAACGAGTCAGTAAAGCATTTACCGGAATACAAAAATTCGTAGCTTGCAGAACCTGTAGAGCTTGGCTGGCGGGGCATGGACTTCTCGCTTGAAAATCCTCCATTGTGTAGACACCGGTGGTACGACAACCGAGACGTCCGCGTTGCTCCGGACTCAATTGCCATCCGATCACGTCACGCCAAAGCCACTCGGGGCTCAAAACGACCAGATCTCCTTGCAGGAGAACACCTTCCCCTAGACCCTGAGGACGTAAAAGAAGATTCAATAAAGAATAATTAACGAGTGTCGTAATTTTTAATGGGTGGTGACTAGATGTAGATGATGAGGTGTACTCGATGGAAATCTGTGTAAAACAACGTAGGCGGATTCTGAATTTAACAATTGTTACGTCTTGGCCTTTTTCTCTATGTAACGAGTTGTTATTCCAATTTAATTTTTCGAAATTCTAACATTTTACACTCAAAACCACTTTTTCTAATGCAGTAAATTGAATTCAACGCGAAAAGGAAACGTAGACGCTTACTCCTAAATGTAGGATGAAACTTTACGACTTTTTTTTGTTAAACTTGTATCCACTCACGAATAGTCACGAGTGTTTTTTTACAATGTATCTTGTTGCCAATTTTGTTCTTGATCGTATTCACGACTGTATCGCATTAAAAAAAAAATTAACATACGAAGTTCAATGTCTTTTAATGTTATGAATTGAAAGATTTAAAATTTTTAAAGGATTTAATGAATAATTTTTAAAACTACGTAGTTTTAGACACGGTGATGAGCTGCCACTCGCTGTAATGTCGCTATTCACTTTTAATTGCTCTATATAATATTTATACCTGTAACTGCTGCGCCAAATGTCTGCAATGGTCCAAGGAAACAAGAGGATTGATTCTTCTAACTTCAATTAAGAATTCTTCGAGAGAAAGTAAAACCGGAGGATCTTCGAGAATTTGAACGTGAGATCTCCAAGCATCGGCAAGACCGGTCCATACCAGAGCACCCTAAAATATTGGACAAATTTTTTTTAACGATCGTTTATTTTATTTTCAGAGTATGTGTCGTTTAAGCTGCATGAAAATAAAAGTTTGCGTCGAACGTAAATAAATAAATAATGCGTGTAGGATTTAGCGGGACGTTGTACAAAGCCTTAGAGGGAAATATTTAATGAAGTGATTAATGGATCGACCTGTTTGTCATGATTCGCCAGGGGCGCGTACATGGTCACTGATGCATGCGGCGTGTCACGGCGAAGAAAAGTTTCTGCAGATTCCGGTCCATCCTATGTCATGCGTTGCATGCATTAAAGCTACGGTCAGTAAGGTTCGACAGCGGCACGATCGTCCGACGAGAAGACAATCGCGTAGCGTCAAGAGTGTTTACATTGAGATATGGGTCATGACTTATACGTAAATTGCAATTAACCAGAGGATAATAGATTCAACGTCCCATGCTCGTTCGTTTTTTTTTTTATGTACAAATGATTTTTACATGAAAAAGACGAATTAGTAAATTAAGATACCAGGTCATAGATACCATTTGTTACTTTAGGAAATCAAGAGACTGTTTTACCTCGAGAAATTCCATTCTCGCGTTCGTAAGATAGGATCTCAGTAGTTTGAGACCGGGACTCGAAGGATTCGTAGCGTCCAGAGCAACCGTTTGAGGATCCTCTCCCAGAATCGAAGAGAATTCTCGTAAGAACGGTAAAAGTGGAGCGAGAAGATTCGTTCCGTTGGTATTTGGGGCGAGGGGCTCCGGGGCATATGTACCAACTAAAATTACTCTAACCTCGGTGCATTTACCTGCAAATCCTGATAAGAAACAAATATTATATTCGTTGAATGAAAACAAATTGAGAATCCAACAATTTTTAATTGTTATACCGAAAAAACTTACTAATTTGGTCACTGGAAAATTTATTTTATTAATATATTTCACACATTTATCAATATAAATAATTATATTTGCATGTATAATTTTTCAAAAATTTGTTTCCCTGTGAATGATTATTGAATAATTAACAATGAGTTAGCAATCAATTAAAAAATATATCTCATGTGTTAACTATGATTTTTTCCTCCGTGAGAAGTATAAAATGTAGTAAACGTTGCGAGGGTTCATTTCGTGGCATCCTATATTTATTAAATCCCTAGTGCCTCGTTCGGTACGTTCAATTTGGATTATTTTTCTCAATTTATTCTTATACTAAATTACTTAAGATTCAGGTAAAAAGAACCAACAAACGAAACATTACTAAATAGAAGCGGAAGCTATTGCGAATCTAAAGAAAAGTTTTTTTGTTTTTCTTTTATTACTTTTCTTTTGTTTGTTTTACTTAAAGGGTTAAATATCAAATATGTAGAGTTACTTACCGATATTTATGGGTGGGATTCGGTCGAGGATAAATCTTAGCCAAAATCTAGCTTGTTGCAGTTGGACGGTAAGTGGTTCGCGAAGACTTATCGTAATAAGATGAACGGCCGGTAGTTGGAAGGTAAGAACGTGATGATAAGAAGCAAGAAAATCCTCACGGCCGCAGAGTTCCCAAAAAATGCAATCACCTCCTGCAAATTGAAACAATTAAAAAAATATTTCCTAATCGCATGGGCGAGTAACGTGTTCATCATGTACTCACCAATGTTTCCTTTGCTCCATTCAACGCCCACAGTTCCCTCATACTCATTGTCACTGTACTCGAAACTGAGGGAACCGTGTTTACTCGTAACGTCGAGCTCAATACTCGGTTCTCTCTGTAAACATATAATTGCACTCAGTAATATACATTGAATAATCATTGATCAATATCATTTTACCTAGAAGTCGTTACCTTGAAATATGCTTCCTTCGTTTAAATTTTTAAAAATTATTTTCTACTGTAGCTACACGTGTTGAACTTTTTAAATAACTTCTTTCTTGAATTCAAATAGAATAATTTAAAAAAATATTAATCAGTCAAATGTTAAAACATTAAGTTTGACAAAAATGTATGTTTGTTTAACAATAACGAGAGATGTTCATCGTTGATTCCACGAGGCATTCTATCTTAGCATTATAATTTTGACTTTTGGAACTTCTGAAGAAATTAATTAATATTCAATATTTATTTAATGCAAAATTATTTCTGCAGCTGTACATGTTGAACTTAAATTCCACTTTTAAAAATAATTTTTGATTCTTAAATTCGAATAGAATAATAGAAAAAAAAGATTATTCAGTAAAACGTTAAAACATTGAATAATGAAAAAATGCCAATTTAAAAATAACGAGAGGTGCCCCATCGTTGATTCTACGATTATTTACCTTAGCATTATAATTACGACTTTTGAAACTTCGGAAAAAACTATTTAATATTCAATATTAATTTTTTTTTCAACTATTCACTGCTTCAACTTCATGTGTTGAACCCTAATTCCACTTTTAAAAATATTTTTTCTTCTTCAATTCGAACAGAATAATAAATAAAAAAGTAATTATTCAGTAAAAAGTTTAAACTTTCAGTTTGGCATAAATAAATAATGTTTATTTGAAAATAGCGGGAGTTGTTGACTGTTGAATCTACGATGTTTTACCTTCGCATTATATTAATGACTTCGGGAATAATCGAAAAAACTAAATAATATAAAGTTGCTGCTATAATTAATAGAATAATGTTCAACGCGTGTTGAATAATTAAAAAAAAAAAAAGTAAATGTTCAGTGAAAATATTTAAAGAACGCATTATAATTCTTACTTCTGAATCTTCTAAAGAAACCGATTAATATTCAATATTAATTTTTCATTCTTGAATTCGAATAAAATAATTTATAAAACGTAATTATTCATTAAAAAGTCAACACATTTAGCTTGGTATAAATAAATAATGTCTATTGAAAGTAGCGAGAGGGAACCATCGTTGGTTCTACGGTATATTACCTTAGCATTATAATTCTGACTTCTGGATCTTCTGAAAAAACCAAAGCTAAAGATGCCGGATTTCAGAGAATTGACCAACGAAGTTTTGCCGGAAGCGCAGTGACCCAATAGACGAATGTGTAGGCGATCTATGGCCTTATGCGTAGGCTGCAGTTGCCTTATATAATTTTCACGCTGATTCACATTTCTAAGTCTGTCCAATAAATTCGCGATGTCTAAATGACCGTATTTAATAGCTGTGACGTCTGCGCGAATTCCTCGATTAGTCTTATCAACGTCGCAACCGGAGAGACACAGCAGTCTCACGAGATTAATGTGACCGTGTCGCGCGGCTACGTGCAACGGGGTGAGGCCCTTCTCGTTTGCCGCATCCAATTCCACGCCGTTTTCTATCAGGAGATTCGTCATTCCTTCATCTCCTGCCATGCAGGCGATGTGGAGAAGCGTGTCTTCTTTCTGGAATGGAAATCGTTCTTTCTAATTATGGAAAGTACGCACGCGAGGTACAAACCCAGAAATAATCGTGGTAAAATAATTTTTTAATTGTTGTAACATTTTTTAAAATGTTTTCATTTTTTTCGTAATACTAATGACAATATCGTGCACGAATTCAACACGCGAACCGATTGTTAACGCTCGACTGTCCGTAAAACACGATTTTACACCGACAGAGTGTTCATTTTATTAAATAAACAGAATTTTTAGGGTGATCCACTGATTTCATTTAAAAAAAATCGTTTTATTTATTTTTATAGGTTTAAAAAAATTCGATGCCATTGCTGGTTCGTAACGACGTTTTGGCCACATTAAATATCCGCAGCTTTGAATAAGCATATTGTAGGGATTCCATTTCTTCAATATTATATAATACTTTTTTTTAAATGCAACTCCTGTAATTTTTTATATTCAGACCCGGAGATCTTTGTACATGATAAGGACACCGTTACGAACAATAAATCGTACCAGATTTTTTACGTATAAATTTTTTGCTTGTTAATATATCAAATAAAAACTGTTTTTTACTGAAATCTGTGGATCCCCGCCTCCCGCCCTCTTAACGCAATTTCGGTAATAAAAATCGAATAAAGTTGGCTGCAAAATGTCCGAAAATACATTATTTTCTAGTACCAAATTAACATACTACCGGTTGCCGAAATGATGAATTTCGCTAACGTTTTGTTAACAAGTTAACAAAAAACAATTTTTTTTACTTGAAAATTTTACATTCAATTCCAATTGTGTACAACAGAACGGAAGAACGAGAGTTCATACCGCGTCTCTCACATTCAGCGGGGCTCCTTGTCGCAATAATTGCGATACTGCTTGCACGCAGCCTCGTTTCACGGCGCTTATCATAGCTCCACTTAGGTCCTGGGACGTTTCCGAGTCCTAGAGGACGAATAAAAAAAAAAGTAGACAATTTATCAGCCCCGCTCTACTGTCACTTGCATAAATATAATGTGTACCGCTAATGTTAGACTAAAAGCCATAAGAATCACTGTTAAAAATAAAATTCTGAAATTTAACATAAAATCTAACGAAGTTTTCATGCGTA
Source organism: Cylloceria caligata (assembly GCA_963942595.1). Taxonomy (NCBI): domain Eukaryota; kingdom Metazoa; phylum Arthropoda; class Insecta; order Hymenoptera; family Ichneumonidae; genus Cylloceria; species Cylloceria caligata. Next base: position 87,350,071 of record OZ012703.1, on the reverse strand, counting down.
GCTAATACATTCAATTCAGTTTGCATAAAACTTCAAACATCAGTATATTCACTTTGATTATAAAAAAAAAAAAGAAATATAATCTAAAAAATAAAATAAAAAGTGCAGCCATCTGTAGCATTGTCGATTGTTGTGAAGGCGTTAGTGAGCTTTTTGTTGTTGTAAAGAAAATAAAAAATTACGCATCGTTGACTATTACTCATGTATATTGTACGAAAAAAAAAAAATTATTCGTAAATATGTTATACGAAATAACTGTACAAGGTACCTAGGATTAAAGTCGTGTGGTGTCAGAGAATGTAGTTGAAGGAAGTATCGTTTTGATATGTAAAAAAGAAAAAATCATACAGAATGTTTTGAAGGTGATTAGAGTACTAAATAATGTGTAGTTGTGGAATTCCCGCACACACCGTGAGAATCCAGGGATGTTTAAGGCACGACTCTGAGCTCCCTCGTTCCCTGTAAAAACATCGAACGCTCTATAAATATTTTTCAAATTTGATGTTTCATTGTTTCAATGAATAATAATAATAATAATAATAATAAGATATTATTATTCTATGTAATAAATTAATTAATTACTTCGGATCCTTGATCAACAAGGAGCGTATGAAGTCCTTGGCGATTTCCGTGACCGAACCGAAGTATTCATCGTCAAATTGATATTGGCATGCCGCGACATTCGCGTATGTTTCCTGTTTATCTTCCCCAAGAAAGGGAGATGCTCCGCTCAGGAGTATATACGTTAATACACCAACGGCCCAGAGATCGGTTCCTAAACTGAGAGGCTCGTAGTTGACGATTTCCGGAGCCACGAATTCGGGCGTACCGAATAAAGCACGGTGCTCCGAACCAGGCGCAAGTCGATGAGAAAGACCTAGATCTGAATTCAATTTGTTTACACACGTTTTAAAGAGTGGTCTTTAATTACTCAATAATAAGAAAGTTATTACAAAGAATATAAAATTACCTATAAGTTTTATGTTGGGCATAGGCGGTGGTGTCGAGAGTAGAATGTTCTCAGGCTTTATGTCCAAGTGAGCTACTTGATGAGAGTGCAAGTGACTTAGGGCCATCAATACTTGTCTGACCTTGAAAACAAAGAAAACACGAATCGTCATGCAGTGCGGAATGTGAAAAACATTTGAATGTCACTCAATTTAGTGGTATATGACATTTAAGTACAGTTTTTTTACTGAAATTCCTGGACTTCCCCAAATAAACCATTTATTAGTTACTATTTGCATTACTATATATTTCTATATATAATACTAAACGTATCTTGCATGTGCATAAGCGCTCGACCAAATTGTCGTTAAATATAAAACACAATTGACAAAGATTTGTCCTCGTACCACATGCGCCGCTTCTACTTCGCTCGACGGAGTCCAATGAAACAGCTCTCCGCCAGAAATTAATTCCAGCAAAAGTACCACCGTTTTACCGGTATCTATAACTTTGTGCAAGGAGACGATATTGGGATGCCTAAGACGCGCCAGAAGTCCAGCTTCCCTTGCTAATAAAAAAAGAGTACAAATTTATCGATGCTCAAGTGCGGTTAAGGTATCTTGAAAATAGGAAAGATCCGCGGAGGAGGAAGAACACGTACCAATGTCCGCTGCTGCCACACCTCTGGCTACTCTCCGCTTTCTCATAATCTTTGCGGCGTAAACGGATCCTGATTTGAGCTCTATACATTTTCGTACAACAGCAAATTGGCCCCTGAAAACAATGTTTTTAGCGATATAAGCGAGCATGGAAAATGGTCTCCCAGTAATCGTGTCGACTTACTTGCCAATCTCTTCTTGTAAATCATAATTTTTTTCAATCGGCTCATGATCAACCTCCATCAACGTGTCCCATTCGGGTCCTGTTTCATATAAAACACATAAAAACAGTATCCGCATGAAAATAATTTCATAAAACAAAGAGAAACGTGAATATAGCGTAAGAGGTCGATCGTTATCAAACACAGTATCAAAGTCGCGTCACGGTAATCCTAGATTCACAATGATTAAGTCAACCTAAGTTCGGCCTTGAAATTTCAAGATAACAATTCTCTATAGACGACGATAATGTCGAACATCTGTCATCCTCGAAAGACAAGTCGCTAAAATTGTATTATTCGGAGTAATCGAAAGATTCTTTACCACCGTTGGAGGTTCCCAAGTGGCGAGAGGTGCCAGGCATCATCTCTCGCTCATGCTGCGAGCGTCAACGTTCGTCCGAGCCGGTTATAAATTTCCAGAAAAACCGTTATGAAAATCGTGACATTTGTCGGCCTTTATCCATGCCGGCCACCCTACTATAGCGTAGCGCACTGTACTACAAACTGCAACGCGCGCACTGGCCACACGTATAGACTGTTGGTCTAAGCACACAATCAATATATGCGACGCCACCTTGTTTTTCCCAGGCGACTCACACTTCTCTTTATCCTCGATTATTCCTCTTCTTATCGCTGCTCCCTGCTCGATTACCTTAATTAACACCGTCCTGACAACAAGCTATTAGCGTTAGTAAACGATACGATTGAAACTATTTTACGTCCTACCGACAAAATGTCCTTAATAATCGTTAGGCAACCGCTGCGCTTCGACCGTGCACGCTCCTGACCCTCTACTGTACGTTCTACGCAATACTCCTGCTACTCAACGGATCTTTTTATTAAAAATCAGGTTTCTTCTCGATGGGATATGCGTGGGAAGTTAAACTACGGGAAAAATCATCTTCCTTCCTTTCACTCCGGTTGGGAAGCTTGAGAGTTTTGTGACGCTCGTCACAACTATTCTCGCGTTTGCCCAACCCAAGTACGCAAACACGGGTCAACTTATCTGAATTATATTATCGCGAATGCGGTAGTTTTTCCATGCGATAGTAGCGATAGTAGCAACGGGTTTTGTAGGACGCACGTAGGTACACTCTACTCAGGCATGAAACTTTCCGTACGTTTTATGTAAATGATCGATGGAGCTCAATTAAAAAAATATTTTTTTCTATTCAACCGTATGTTAACCCTTTGTCTTAGACCGAGATTTCCCACCACACGGCACACGATATAATTACCCGTTTGGGAGTACAGTAACCTCTCTCTATAATTGCACCATTTTTTTAAATGCGCATGTAGCTATTTACTCAATTTTTTTTTTTATGAACGAGTAAGATTAACGATGATGGATTTCGATCACCGAATGTCTACGTACATTTGTTAATGTATGAAAAAAAAATGTTGATGATTAAATATCATTAAAACGTATTAGTTACGCGCGCATACAGAGTTCCTACTGTACTTTGTTATACGTTTATGGATAAAAAAATTGTCTCGTTATGTAAATGCTCTAATATACCCAAGAGTTACCTTCCATAACTCTAATGAATTTCATTAAAATTATAATTACAGTAAATAATTATAACGTATTAATTATAATAATTCTGCAAATATTATTTATAATGCTCTGTAAGACGATATTGTAATTATTATTGATTTAAAATCTGAGATCCATACATCAATGGATTTAAATTCAATTATAATTGCTAACCTCTTGCTGTGCCTCTGGTGTACGTACAATCGTACGAGATGACCCTTCTTCTTTTTGTATGAATTTAACGCGCATGCACAACTTTATTGGTCCCGCTTCTTACAAATTGAAAACAAAAAAAAAACCTTTTATACAAATGATCTAGTGCTCAAGGTTTGAAATATTTTTGTAGTCAACGGTACATTAACACTTTGCCTGGCAACAAAGTTCCCCAACCCCTTAACCTCCCCCCTCCCCCGTGTCTTTATTACTCGGTTTTGGATGAAAAATTGATTGATGAGACAAATGCTTTAATCTAAGAATGTAAGTTACTGGCAATACATTTTTCTTTAATTATAATTGCAACGAATTACGTATCAATTATAATTACTCTGTAAATATTATTTTTCATTATCTGTAAAACGATGTAATTAGAATTGATTTCAAGTCTACCATATATATTAATTGGTTTGAATTAAATTTATAATTACTAACCTTACATTGTAGGACATTCACAACTCTATGGTCGGAGTCAAGTGATCAAAAATAAACTATTATCGAGTTTCTTAAATCATTTTTACAATTAATAGACCAATGCTTACGAATTATAATTAATAGACCAATGCTTACGAATTATAATTAATAGACCAATGCTTACGAATTATAATTAATAGACCAATGCTTACGAATTATAATTAATAGACCAATGCTTACGAATTATAATAAACTAGCTCAAACAACCCGTGGTTGCATGGACTTTTTATAACATGGCTTCTATTCTTACTTTTTAGCTATTATCACGGAATTTTTTGAATCAATCGGTTGAAATATTTTGGGTGTAATTGACAAATGAACAAACATTTAATTTACATATATTAGTAGGAAAGTAGGGATAATTATTGTATAATTGTTATAAATTTAAATGATACATCGAAATCAGTTGAAATGAATTTGAACTGAAATCAAATGTGATTAAACGCGTAATTTATGAAACGAGCCACTTGTTATTGCCTAACTCTAATTTCCAATATTCGTTTATGAAGAAAAAAAATTTCATTCGTTCAAATTATCCAATTGCCGATGACAATTGTTTTACAAACTTTCCGGGATCAAATATCCAGAAGAACGTCGAAGATTTTTTTCTTCTAATGCTCGCTAAGGGACAATTCAATCCGTTACATTCTTTTTTTTGTTTTAATTTCAACACATTAACCTCGTGAAAGCTTAAGTATCAGGCGAATTTAGTGAATGGTATTTTATTTTGTAAAAATGCACAATCTTGTGAATGATAAAGAACGGTTAATACATGAGGGCGAAAGGAATCGCCAAATAATTAGTGAATAGATGCTAAAATATTTAAGTTTCAAATACAAGCGACGCATCTATCGATATAAGCGGATCCCTCGGGGTTCGCACGTGGTTACTCCTTCATCGATTCTTCGGTGACCTGGGCCGGGCCGGAAGGTTCGTTCTCGGAGCCCTTCTTTTTCGTGCCAGAAACGATATCGTCGATTCTCAACAAAAGAATTGCCGTCTCGATAGCGGTTTTGTATATCTGCAATTTAACGCTGACAGGCTCCCAGATACCGCGTTCCTTCATGTCGACCAACAGGCCGGTTTCACCATCGATACCCCAAGTATTATTTCCGGTAATCGCGTGCTTCGCTCGCAAAGCCGTTAGCGTTCGAATGATATTTGCTCCACAATTTTGCGCCAAAGTTCTAGGAATGATGTCGAGAGCCTGAGCGACGGCTTTGTACGGCCACTGTTCAACTCCAGCGATACCCGAAGCCTTCTCGTTCAGATACCGAGCCACTCCCATCTCAACAGCTCCGCCACCTAGAAAAAAATGCAATTATTCTCATTAATATCATGGAATTTTGTTTATTGTCTATCTATTATTTAATTACCGACTATCAATCGATATATATTAAAATAGCAAATTTCGTCAGCTCCCCTTTTCTACGCAACTCAATTTTCCACATTTGTTTCTCCACTCACTCAATTCTACAAATTCCTTTGAGGTGATGCGAAACATGTATGAGTGTATGAGAGATAGAACTAATTTTGTGATCCTAAATTTCTCCGCCATGGTTGATCTGTCGGATAAAAGACGAGAACGTCTCTATGCAAAATTGTTGGACAGAGAGCAACATTCCCGGATTTTATCGAGCAGTTCAACAACAACGACAAAGAAATTCAGAATACAGTGTTTCGTTACCAACCGAGTAGTATCACATTACTTTAAGGTGAATAACATTAGCACCTATCGAGCTAATGCGGAGGAAAGAAATTGTGAAGAAACGAGATGTGAAAGGATAATGTGGAGAATCAGAAATGTGCACTAAACAGAGTATGTAGTACCAGGCTTGTGAAAAATCGATCATGGACATTTTGGTTTTGATGTGAATCAAGTTGCGCAAAAAAAAGAATGCATAATCGAGTTGTGTTGGAAGAGGAATGTCGGCAATCGACTTGTGTTGTGAAAGGAGTGTGTAAAATCGAGCGAGTGTAGAAACAATTACGGAGAAACGACTTGTATAGAACAGAAGGGCTGGCAATATTTTAAATTTTCTGAATAATAATCAATCTTATGTATAAAAGATTTTGGTTTGTATCCAGGAGAAGTTTATCCCTGGTGTTTATTGAAGATACCTTAGGTAACTTGTACTATATATCGTTCTGCCGAGAGTTCTATCATTGGAGTCATTACGCGCTTGTTAATTTATTCTCACAGAGAAATTTATGACGAATATATGAACGAAAGAAGTGAGCAGATGTACACAAAATGAAAATGACAATATTGTCTTAGTACATTACCATCACGGACAATACCACATTTAATTGTAAACGTTAACCTGTCAGTAAATAAAAAGAGTTATCGGGAAAAGAAAAGAGATGTAGATTTTTAAATTAAATTACCGGGTACGAGCTTCGGCTCGATGAGAAGATTGCGCGCAACGTGAAGTGCGTCCTGCAGATTCCTCTCGGTCTCGTTGAGGACGTCTTTGCTCGCGCCTCTGAGAATAATCGTGCAAGCCTTGGGGTCCTTGCATTCGGTTATGAAGCAGAAATACTCGTCGCCGAGTTTCTTGATCTCGAAGAGACCGGCACCGGTGCCAACGTCGTCCTCGCGAAGTTCCTCCGTGCGATTGACGACCGTAGCTCCGCAGGCTCTCGCGATTCTGTTGTTATCGGATTTGCGGACTCTGCGAACCGCCGAGATGCCGGCCTTCAATAGAAAATGTTGAGCCAGATCGGACACTCCTTTCTCCGTGAATATCACGTCGGGCTTTATCGCGATCACCTCGTCGCAAACCTTCTTAATGTGCTCCTCCTCGAGCTCAAGAATCCTCGTGAAATCAGTGTCCTTGAGGATCTCGACGTTCGTTTGTGATTCGCCCTTTTTGTACTCAAGAGGACAGTCGAGAAGAACTATTCTCGGATTTTTAATGTAGCGTTTCATTTTCGGATGCGTCACGTCCTTGTTGACCATTACACCTTTGAGTACCGAACTCTCCTCGATACTACCACCCGGAACTTTCTCCACTTTTGCATAACGTTTTATGTCGATCTCTCGACGTCCGTTCTCCTCCATCATTACAGTGTGTACGGCATCCAAAGCAATATCACAGGCGAGCTCTGACCAGCGACCGATGAATTTCGTGCCAACGCAGGATTGCACTACCTCCTTCAATTTATTTCTGTCAGTACGATCGAGATCAATGCTTAGCTTGTCATTCAGAATGTCAATCATATCCTCCAGAGCCTGTCTGTAGGCTCTGATTATTACTGTCGGATGCATTCCCTGTTCGAGGAAGGGCTCCGCACTGGCCAAGATCTCGCCGGCGAGAACGATGACCGATGTGGTGCCGTCTCCGACCTCCTCATCCTGAGTCCTGGCAATTTCGATCATGGACTTGCCAGCCGGATGTTGAACGGTGATCTCACGGAGAATCGCGTTGCCGTCGTTGGTCATGACGATACCGCCCATCGGATCCATCAACATCTTCAACATCGCTTGTGGTCCCAGACATGTTCTGATAACGTCGGCGATTGCCTTCATATATAAACAGGACAAATTCGTTCATTAATTGCGTTTAATGATTGGGACACGATTTAGAGTCAAAATGAAGATATAGAATGAGATAAAAGCTTTTTTTTTGTAGCATCTATGTGCTGTGACATAAAGTAGACATTGGTAAATCCAATGAAACTTTAGCTCCTATTCTCCAATTCTACCAAAGTCCTGAGTCTTGCGATTGTTATATATTAGTTTTAAACAAAATGAATTAAAGTTATAAAATAATGTTTTACCGGACTACTACTTGTCGTACCAAATTACCAAATCTTAACACTAAAATATTTAAGCATGTGACAATAAATTATAAAATTGATTTAAGATTTTAATTACTGTAAAATGTATCAAATTTTTATTACTTAAAGTTCAGTGTGCTAAATTATAAATATTAGTACAATTTATAATCAGGCCCAAAATATTTTTAATTAACTGTGTTAATCTTTAAGGTAGATCACCAATAACCACACAGTAACGTGATCCAAATTCTCATTGGTTTTTCACCTTAAAGAAAACAAACTGTAAGCTTTTAAATAGAGTTTGCATAACTTCCACCTACTTGAGGGTACAAAATAACAGATGATGAGAGCACACTCAAGTGAACAGTATACCAACATTTTATTGCAATGTATAGCACAGTCTTTATATAAATTATGGGAAAAGTTTTACTTTTGTTCTAATATGTCTCGCTCTTTCTCACTGGGTTTCATATACCTAATAACCTAACCTAACTTTTTTAAATACCAACGTAAATCAATTCTAATTCCAGGAGTGTCGCAATAAATAATACAAAAAGTGTAACGCATTTATCAAAAGCAGCAGCAGTGCTACTTACTCTTTTTCTAAAAAAACAATTTCTCCCTTTATATTGTTTTTATAAAATGAAAAGTGCAACTTTAATGAGTTTTTATTGTATCTGCCAACGATCGGTCTTACAATGTCAGCCAGTTTGAGCAAACTTGAAATTGAAATTAAACTAGAAAGCTGCATAGCCAAAGACAAGTAACACAGAGTAAATTCTCAAATTGTATGATTATTCTAATGCACCAGAAGCTTAGACTCGCCGCCGATAGATCGATCAAAGAGTAGCTCTGCGATGCGCTTGTCGCACACAATTTATTCAGTTATATTTGATAGTTATAACGATAGAGCAATTAGCCTAAAGTTTAGGTCTTCTGAAACTTGTGCATAACTTCATTACAATACCCCACCTTTCTAAATGAAAAAAAACATATAAGATAGTTGGCAACATCCTTAAAGTATGGTGATTCATAAAGCCAGTGAATAAAAATCTGTTGATTTAAAATCAACCTCAAGGAATTTGAGAAGAAAAATGTATGTAACGACAAACAGCTGTGATCCTTAAAGCAGAATTGAATTTAAAACTTAACCAGAGAACTCGATAAGCAAATATAGACTACACAGAACTAAATTTCAAATTATTTAAATGTACTAGAAACTTGTCACCGATAGACTAAGAAACAATTTGCTCTTCGACATGCTTGCAGAACAAAATTGATTTGGTTATGTTATAATTGACAGTATCAAATTTGAATGTTACAAAACCTATCCAAAATTTCAGACATATCATCCACCATCTTTCTGGAGAAAAAAATATTTAGCGCCATAGTTCCATAGAGCATGGCAATTCATAAAGCAGTTTACTTAAAATTGAGCACTTATAATGGCCCATTGAAGGTTTCTACTAAAAACCACATATAAATTAAAACAAAACTTATCTATGAGAAAAAAAATTGATTTGTTTGCCGTATCCATGGGCTATGGTGACTGATTGACGAACTAGGTGACTAAGACATTGAAATGCATGAAGCCATGTGGATCTAATAAACTTTTATGATCACGCATCCATCATATTTATTACCTACAATTATTATCATAAATGATGATCACTGTAGCGACAATGAATTCTCATTGAAAAGCGAGGATGTATGTGTGTGTGTGTGTATAAACGTATAGCGTTAAACGTAACGTTGCGGTGTCGCGTGCACGTGGGCGTGCCGCCGGTTCCGTCAATTCCTTATAAGGAGAAGTTAGGAAAAATGGCATCGCTATCGAGACTCACCTTGCCCGCTTGGATGTTCTCCTTTTGGACTTTCTTGCCAGAGTCGCGCTTTGTATTTTGGCCTGTAATAATCAGAGAAAAAGGCATATCATGAAAATGTATATCTCGGTGATACAACGCTCGAAGAAATAAACGACGATTTATGCGACTTCAACTCACTTAGAACCACGATCGGAGCAGAACCTGGTCCAAACATTATTCTATCTTTGTGAGTAAAGCCGGGTTATGACAAAACGTGCATTCACAGGAGAAACTGTACGCGCAACTGTGCGAGAAAAGAATAAACGAGGTTCGGATCGAGTCACCCACAAATCACAAGGGTAATCTGTTGGTTGCCCTGAACTATATGCGATATAGCAGATACGAAAGATTAAAAAGTGTGAAGAAGTTGAAGAGATTCTAGCTTCTAGCGATAGCTGGCGCTGCCATCTTCATTTTTCACCTTTTTCAAGGTCCAATCACGAGCCTACGACCCTTGCAAGTAGCTAAATAACGAGTCGGAGAGCTTGACTACGAGTGGTGGACGAAGAAGAACCGGAATCTGAAGAAGAAGATGATTCGCAATGTCAGGCGGCTTTCAAATTTTAGATGATTATCGGCTTTGTTATTGGTATTGTGAACTCGGTCGATAACAAAAACTATAATCTGAATTTCCTCATCACGGCTGATTTCTCGGATAAAAGGCAAGAACGTGGTACTCCGCCTTACAATTCTGCGGGACGACGTGCTCGACTTTTATCCGATAGATCAACCGTGGCGGATAAATTCGGGGTCGCAAGATTCGTTTTATCTCTCTTGCCTTCTCCCCTTACCACCCATCTCGGACCCAGTCGGTAATAAAAACATTTATCTATTTTTTCAAGGATGCAGGATGTTTCTGGACAAAAGCAAATTAGATTGATATGCGTAACGAATAAACGAAGAGTTATATCATTTGCTTTTATTCAGAAAGTCTATATGTCCTTGAAAAAATATGCAAGCAGTTTTTAATACCGACTGCGGGATGTGACGGGGTGATGTGACCACACACTGACATACGATACAAAAAATTTCCTATTATTTCAGATACGCTCGATATTTCAGATAAAAGCAAATTGGGCTCTGATGTATCTAGTCATCTTCCACGTGAAACTTATTTGTTTTTTCTCGAAATATAAACCGTGTCTGAGAATATACAGAAAGCGCAAATATATACCGACGGAGTTTCAAATTCAACGATAGCTCCGTCAGTTTGTCACATAGCCTTAATCCCAAATGCATACATTCCGTATTTTTTCGAAGAAAATATCATGATTCAAATTAGTTTTAAGTTGTATTAAGTATTACGATAAATCTATCTAAAGATATAAATGAAAGAAAGTGAATCAGAAGATTTAAAATTCGCGCCACAAGTAGCAAATAATAATAACAGCATCAGGGTTGAGAAATGTACAGTAGCGGTGGCAGTATCGTCGTACAATTAAATACTACACCGCGTGATCGTGGTGTGTCCGTGGTTTACAAACGACAGTTAAACTGCTTGCCGACTGGTAGTCTGTCCAAATCGAAGGCAAGGCATTCCTGGCCAAGTGTCATGCTAGTACATACGTGGAAGTGTTGTTGATAGTTCGTTAATTTATCGGTCAATTAAATATCTTAACGTCGTGAACAATTCACGTCAATATGTTGATCGTGAGTTTGAAAAACTGTGATTTTGTGATGTAGTACACGTTATCGACTCTAACGGATTTTCCATACCGCTGTTATTATGAATTTGTGATCGATTCTTCGATCCACCTGCGTCTTTTAAGAAAATTTGCACACCGTGCAAACTTGGCGTGAGTTTCGACATTCTCGTTTCTACATAATTAGCTCATTATTCAAATATCTTGGAAATCAAAGTAAATACTTTCACGAATATCGAGGAATTTTTGAACCTTGATCGAATACGAGCGGCACGCGTCCTTGATATATTATTTGTGGGGTGCATTCCTTGCAATATCTTTTTTCATATCTTATCTTGATTTGTACAATTTGTAGAGTACACGCAATATGATATCTGGAGTGAGCGGCAGAGTTCGTTATTCACGAGAGTAATGTTAATATGAAGAGCAATGGGAGCAAGGAAGAGGTAGAAATACAGCAGAAGTATGTCTTTTTTTCTGATCCTGAAATTGTTGCTAAACGAGCCGAAAAGTCTGGAGGGGTAAGTTTTTCAACATTTTTTTCTTAACCCTTGGATGCCAAAGATCTCTTTACGTTGCATTAATACCCAAATAAAATTCCTGGCTGTAATCAATATTTTTTAAATGAATTTCAGTATAAATAAAGTTTTCAATAATAAAATTATAAACCACATCATTTAAATAATTTTAACCTCATTAAAATTTTCGTCCGTGTCACAGGCATTTGCCAAATCTTTGAGATTGGGCTGCAATTTAATATTTGTTTTGATACGTGTAACGTTACAAGTTTCTTTGATATAACAAGTTTCATCAGATATTTAAACAGATTTCATCAATATCAGAGTAGTTACTTTGTTAGTGGTATCAGAATAAAGTACAAGAGGTAAAAGGAAAAACCAGAATTCTTGCAATTTGTATCATCAGGTACGGCAAATCTCAAATAAACTCAGTCTACATAAATGCTAAAGTATGGTTTACAGAATGAATGATACTCGATATTTATGATTATAGAGATAAGGTAGATACACGTGTTGCAACAACTGTATAGATTTCCGATATTCTTTGTATATTATATTATTTTTTGACTCCTCGTAGAGGAAACTTTGGTTTGCGAACATTTTTGTTGCTTTGAGCAATTATGTTTGCTGACCAAAAATGCCCTAAAACATCGAGAAAAGTAGTTTAAAACTAAATGTATATGTGTTCGATTATTACAAGCAGGCAATCATCAAACAAGATTTTGGTTCTAATTTGATTGAATTTTCTTCTTAAGTGTCCAAGTTCTAATTAATTTTGCGATATTGGGCTCAAATTTTCTACGTAAACAGACTAACATTAAACAATGATTGACTTAGAATTTGGAAAGAATCTATCGAGTGATGAAAATCTTATGAGAATTTAATTTTTCCAAATTTTAACAAAAATTACTATCAAGATTGTCAATGTCGTAAAAGTTTCAAATTTTTTTAAGTGCCAACAAAAAAATGTTGCAGAGTGAAACCTTGAGCATTACTTTTTAAGAATGGTTGATTTGCTACCGTTTACAAATTCTAATCGAATAAAGTAGTGTATAAATTATTAAATTAATACTGCAAAGTAGAATTTGGCATATTGCTTCTTTATTATTTTTCATTTTTTTGCAAGGATTACCTCTAGGAGAAAATCAAAATCGATTAACATTCTTGCTCAAAGCCGTGGATTTATAAAATGAGGAATTAACGTGCAAGGTTCTACTTTGCAGACTTTTTTGAATTTCATTCTCTAAATATTCTGTCTTAATTTTTTAAATGATTTAGTATTTTTTAAGCTACGAGCTTCAATGTTTCAAATTATTCAGTTGCATAATTTCATAGAGACCTGTTGTCTGTTATAAATATGTACAATGCCAAATCGGTAATTTATATTATCGATATAAATCATTTGTAAATGATATTATTGCAACATAAGAATAATCACTAAAGATTTCAGGCAGTGTGTTATGCACGCTATCTAAGCAATTTTGTGCAACGGTTGAACATGCTGTAACTGTACTATCTCAAATGGAGTCGTTTAAAAAATCCAGAATGAAAGGAAAATCAATTTTTGGTTCACCTTTAAAAACTTGAGTCGGGCATCCAAGGTCACCATTGAATACAATTCTGCTTCTGCCTATAAGTCTATGTTTTATATTCCAGATATTACAAAATCAACATATTGCGCAGTTGAAAAAAGAGCAATGCGCAAAGCAAATTGCATCAAGAAATTTGGCTGATCCTTCCTCAGCTTCCAATCTAAAGAATTTGGAAAGCTTCTTGGTGCACCAGCCCATACAGCCGTATCCCTTTACATTTATTACGGCAGTCAAACGAAAACTAGCTCTAGCCGCGTATAATGAGACCTCCAAGAAGTTGTACTGTTCGGGTAGCTCCAATACAGTAGAGCCTCTGAATTTTCACATGAATAACGTTGATACAAGTTCCAGAGAGAGCTTGTATCAGACTGTTAAAAATATGGAATTCATAAAGCCTCTGAAGGTCCCTGATGTTAAGATTTCACCCAAAACTTTGGATTATTCCCCTAAGGATGCTTCCAATCTTCGGGATGGGACTCCTCTAAAATTCTCAATGACTTCGCAGAAGGCTGATAAAACGACAAAAAGTATGGAAAGGGCACACAGGAAATTGGATTTCTCTTTATCCGAGGGCCACTCTTTGATATCAAGCGACGACGTAGAACCTTTGAAGGCCCCGGATCTCTCGATTTCTCCGAGTTTGTCAAAAAAGAAAGATCACATGCGAGACAGTTCTCGTGAGAAAGAGAACAGAATCAAAAGAATAAAGAAAGACGATTCGAGTATTACAAAGATGGAAGATGCGTCCCAGGACTGTTCGAAGAGAACGAAAAATCCAAAGCATGTTTCGAGAAAAGACGTGGCAGACTCTAAACGCTCGAAGAACGAGCGTACCTCGTCGCATCTGCCGAAAGAATGTGACTTTACCTCAAAGAAACCAAAGAACAAGAACTTCACGACGTCGACAGCGAAGAAAGACGAGGAGAAGAGGCTCCGTTCGTCGAGCATACACTCGACCAAGACTTCGCGCGACAGATCGTTGGAGTCCAGAGGTCGTACTTTCAGCAGCGAATCGCTTTCCGATAGAAATTTTAAAGTTCACGAAAAAATCTCGAGAGATAGCTCGAGAGGAACAGACTCTGACGCGTCTGCATTGAAATACAACGACGATTATCAAATTTTAAATGCCCTCAGACAACTCGAGGAACAGAAACACAAAGTAATGGAGAACAAGCCGCCAAAGATACTACCGAGATCATCGCAACCGACACAGCAGAAACCTCTTGACGTTCCTACCAAGGAGCAGCACAAAAGAATCTTGGATAGAACGAAAGCATCAACGAGTAAATCGCAAGGTAGAACCGCTAGTAGCACGAGCGAAATTTTGGAAGAAATAGAAACAGTTTCGGATTCGAATAGCAACAAAAATCGTAGCATTTACACGGAAATATCGCAGCAGTCTAAGGGTAAGGTTTCAGTCTCGAGTAATTCTCCAGCAAACTCTAACATCGAATCTCAAAATATTACTCAAGCCTCGTCCGAGGACATTGTACTAGATCCTATAAAAATATCGTTCAGGGACGATAGCTACTCGCAACAGGAAGAATTTTGCGATCTTGTCACACCGGACATGAATCTAACTTTACGTTCGAAGAGACGAAAACCAATTTCGTCCGACAATGATTTTGAGCCGGAGCTCAAGACACCGAAGCACAAACCGACCAGAGTAGAGACTTCACAGAACACCGAGATGCCACTGATGCATCCGACTGCCCTGCACATGCAATTTCAAGCGGAATTGCATCTCTTCGATTCCTACAACGAATCTCTTCGACAAGTCATGGACGTAGAGAAGTGTCTGTACACCGTAAAACACGACAAGGGTAAAGAGCTATTGCAGAAGCAAAGATTGGCAAACGAGGAAATAAGAAAGCAGCTTAACGCTATGCAAGCGGAAAGAGATACCAGAGAAGCCGTCGGCGGGAAATTTCCGTTCTCCGATGGAAGTCCCGACGGCAAAGATAACGAAGACAACAATGGCGAAAAAAATGCTTTTGGGGACCTTCCAGGAAAGTCAGATTTACAGGAACAGGAGGAAGATTCGAGAATTCTTAATCCCAGGAACAAGGACGGTAAACCGGACGTCAAAGTTGCGGAAGTTCAGACACAAACGGCAAATGACATAGCTACGCAGACTGACACTCGACTGGCTCGTCATACAGTCGCGGAAAGACTGAAACAATACCCTGGCATCACGTACGATCGGGGCAACCTAACGAATTGCGACATACCGGAGCTCTCGTTGGGATCGCAATTCGAACAATTCGAGGATCTTGATCACATAGAGGACATCTCGCTGCCGAGCAAAATGAGAACAATGTCGGAGATTAGTTTGCACGAGACTACGTCTTCTATAAAAACTGAGACTGGTACGGAAATCAGTATTTCGACGAGAGACGTTACGTGCTCGTTCAACAAATATTTAGATTTAGAGATGGCGCAACTTATAAAAGACGAGAAGCTTATGTACGATAAAATCGAGATGCTCTTTAAATCGCGCGAGAAAACGCTCAACGATCGAACGAGAAAATTAGTAAAGCTCGAGGAGCAAAAACGCGCGTTACGCGATACCGGTCAGGACAGCAGAATCAGCTCTGTCAAGAAGAAACAAAGAGCTTTGTTGTTGAAGCTTCAGCAAGAGAAAGACGAGATGAATCGGCTGAAGGAGCTTCACAAAATGGCCAGTCAGGAGCGAAAACTTATGCTGCAAAAGCAACGAAATATGTTCAATCCGCAGATGTCGA
Organism: Cylloceria caligata; assembly: GCA_963942595.1. Lineage (NCBI taxonomy): Eukaryota > Metazoa > Arthropoda > Insecta > Hymenoptera > Ichneumonidae > Cylloceria > Cylloceria caligata. The sequence continues at coordinate 87,333,874 of OZ012703.1, read as the reverse complement.
CGAAGAATATTCTGACGAAGCTGAAGAGAAGCGCCGATTGCCAGTCGCCGCGAAGATTGTCGGGACCGATGAAGGGCTACGACATCAGAAGCAACAGCTCGATGAGCTCGTTGGTCGATTCCGACAAATCTCAACTGGATCGTTCGCAGATCGACTTGAAGCTTCAACTGTCCGACAGTTCACACAGATTGGAGGGGAAATCTCTCAAGTCTGATTTGGAGACCTCGGCAGCTGAGAAACTCGATGCATCGAAGAATCGAAAGTACATGAGCGTTCTCGAAGAATCTGCCAATTCTCTGAATAATCTTGATCAGTTGAATGACTTTATATCGAGCTTCGAGACGCCACAGAAGTTAGAGTCGAAGACCAGGAAGTTCGAGGAGAAAATGCCTAGTTTAAAGACGAATTATCTGACCAGACCAAAGCATACAGTTCCTCTGAGTCACGACCAGATTCTCGAAATGACCGAAGGCTCCAAGATAACATTACAGAATGTAGAAAATTCGGAGAACGTAAAGTCTGAATCTGATACGCTTGTCGAAGAATTATCGAAAAAATCAAAATCTCAGGTGCTCGAGGGCCAAAATTTGGGCTCGCACAAGGAGAAGGAATCCGCGACTCTGGAAAGTATTCGCGGGGAAACAGATTCAATAAATTCGCGAAAATCAAAAGCTTCGCAGGTCACGGAGGAATCGCTTTTGATTAATTACAAAGGCACAAAAAAATCGGAAAAGGTTGTCTCCGCTGACAGAGACGCGATCAAGAAGTCGCAGCATCCTCACGAATCCAAATCAGCGAATAAACGCAAATGTTCCAAGAATTTAAAAGCAAAGTCAACGTCGAATATACTCACTGAGAATATATTAAGATCTAAGGGAAATACTCATATAGCGGATGATATTATAAAGCCTGTTAGTAAACGCACAAAAGCGGATAAAGAGTCGATGCAGCCGGACGATAATTATCAGAGCTCGATTCTGGAAGAGCTCGATTTGAACGAGAGCCAAAATTCTCTCCAAGCTCTGGTGAAACACTCGAGAGCGGTGAAGGACAAAAATTACAAACTTCTTCGAGACATAGCGAGCGAACACGAGACTAAAGAGAATATTCTGACCCGCAACGTCATGGAAAGAAGTTCGGAAAATCGAGAAAATAATGTGCGAAGAGAGGAGGCTGATATACACAATTTGGGAAATATTTCGACACGATCGCAGGTCAGCACTTTCACAATTTCACGACACAGCTCCGGTGACAGCGAAAAGAGCTTCTCACGATCGGTTGTCATCAGGGCTCAAGATCACCGCTTCAAAACGTCAAAGAAACTCGAACAGTAAGTACTGCTATACATACAATAGAAATTTATCGTTGGATACTATTGTTGGTACGGCCTGGTTGTCATATTCATATTGACAGCATTTTTGACAAATTCGGTCCAAACCTATGGAATTTTACTATAGACCCATGTGTGGTTCTTATCAGAATTAAAAATCGAATTATAATTTACTTACGTGTAAATTTCGTCACTTTTTGCAGAGCAGTTTCAATCGATTGTTTAAGTACATAGGAATCGATTACTTAAAACTACGATGGTATCTCGAATAATCATTAAAACTGTTATTCTGATGAAATAATTATTTACTATTATTTTAAATAAATGATTTTTTTTTCTTCTGTAATAACTGAAAAAAAAAAAAATTTCTATTTATTATACTTCTCGTTTGTTCTACAATTATTAAATTCCAGATATCTAAATGTTTCTCACATGAATTTTAACGAAAAAAATATGCCGCCGAGAGAATTAGCCGCGCGTTCCCAGTGGCTTCTAATAATAAACTCAAAATGTGTATTCGTGATCGAGCGTACCATTGTAAAAATAGATCCTGAGCAGTAGCCGCGTGCAACCACAGGTCGGTTACGGTTTTCTAGTGCACCGAGTAATTCGCAAGTACTCGTACAATCTGATACAGTTGACATTTTTCCAATTTTCTTTAACTTTTTTATAACCCCGGCAATATTGCCTTTGCGTAGTTCTTCGAGTATAAATCGAAATAATTGGACTGACACTTGTTCATACAGAGTTCTGAATGCCCGGGAAGCTGCGCTTACAACCCGCAGGAATTGCGTCGAAGACTGGATCGCCTGGCACACGAAACTTAAGGCTGAAGAGAGTCGCGTTGCACGCATGGAACAGGCGGCTTTTAAACTTGTCAGCACAGCTGCAAACGCTCTACCCTATCATGGTACATATCTATTTTATTTGATGTTTTTAAAGCGGGTCGGTCAGTACAGTCTCGTGTTAATCTGATGATGTAAATACTAAAATTTAAAAAATCTTTAAGCTTTTAAAATTCAATCAATATTCATGATGCTACTATTTAAAAGAAAGAGGTTTCCATAATAGAAATAATAGTTATAGCGATATATTTATTAATCGACGTCTCGAGACAAGTACATATTATGACGAATATTGAGAGTATAGCATAGGAATTACCGATACTACTCGTCAATTGATAGTTGACGAATGATCAACTTGACAAGAGAGTCTTGGCAAGAGCGTAATAATGCGCAGGCACGATCGCGAATAAACATTAATAGTCGTTATTGTAAATAATATTATCGGGGCTAAAACCAAATACGCGTGTTGGTCATTTTGCTCGGTCGTTACAATATATAAATTGTAAAATATCCTAATTGGCAACAATTGTCTACAAAGTACATTTTCGTGTCAAAATATTAGTTGTCATTGGCGTTCGAAAAGTTGGAGTAATATTTTTATGATATTTTAATACTTGTTTTATCGGACTTATCGGATTACCTCAAGATATTCAAGCTTCCTTAAACTTCTCTATGAATGTCGAATGATGAATTACTGATTTTTTTCATAGATACGACTATGTCGTCCGATACAAGCGACGTAGAGGGAAGAGTGGAACTCTTGGCTGAGAAATTGGCCGAAAGGCGCGCGGAAATGGCCAAATTGAAAAGGGAAGCCAGAAGGCAAGCTAAACTGAGACTAAAAGCGCTCGAAGCAAATTTGCTCAGTCAAATTAAGGTAAGTCTTTCCGAATTAATGATGTGTGATAGTCGGAAAATCATTGATGTTAATTGCATTCTGGTTTTCGTTTTTTTTTTTTTGACATCTAGAAATATGATACGACGATCCACGAGATGCGGAAAAAATTGGAAACGCAAAAAACCGTGGTAAAAGATAGCGACAAGCTTGCCATAGAATCGAGATCAGTAGCGGACTTCAAAGTACCTGAAATTCCAATAAAACGGATACAAGAAATTTACAAGAGCAGCGACTTGCTGAGATCCAGATCGGAATCGGATCTGATATTCTCGAAAGCATCGCGCGAGGACTCAAGCAGAAATACCTTCGCGACGAAACACCAAGACAAAAGCAAAGACAATGTTTACAAGTCATCGAGTTCGCTGGACTACAAGAGTTCGCGGGTTTCGAGGCTTTCGAATGCAAGGGAGGGAAGGACGAATCAGAGCGCCGAATCCGTGTTGGAAGAGGCGAGGAACTTTACCTACGCTAATTCGGAAAAACATTCCGAAATCTCGAGTAGAGAATCGCAAAGGATAAGCGATTCGCGATCGGAGGAGAGTGCCGTGTCTGAGAATGTTCCGAGCTTGCAAAATTCCGCGATGTCGGCTGTCGACGAATTAGAAAACGTTCACGATCAGACAAATACGGGAAAATTGGAGGCTGCGGAAACCGAGGAAATATCCGAAGCAATCGAAACTATCGCTACGGATGAAAATTCAAAAATGTTTTCGCGTAAATTGGAGAACTTGCAGTTGACGAACAAAAATTTAAATGATGACATAAGTACTCTGGAGAGCGATCTCAAAGCATTGTCGGAAATGATGTCGCAATTTAGTAAAAAGTCGGATGAGAAGCTCAAGTTTGGGTCAGCAGGTGCGATCGAGCAGGAAGATATCGTCACTGTAGCCGACAGTATCGCTAAAAATACTTCAAAGGATATTTCTGAACAACTGTCGCAGTCCGTAAATTCGGAATTGTCTGAAGAAATTTCAAAAGTCGTAGAGAATCGTGATATATCGGAATCGGTGCAAACCGGTGATTCAATTCCCGAGCAATCCATTTCGCATGACAATGAAAAGTCTCAGACGTGTGACGGCTACCCCGCGGAGCTGGAAGCGGAGGTAACTGAAGTTATGTCCGCTATTATGCCGAATGGACAATCCTCCGGGGCTAAGGCCTCCGAGGAAATTGATTACGAGGCTCGCAGCAAAGAGATTCTGAACGGGATCGAAAAATCAATAATATCCGAGCACATCAAGTCTCCTACAAGCGAGACGAATACCAGTAGCGCGACTTTGGAAGAGAGTATGAAGGATATGCACGAGGAAAACGAATCTCTGTCACAGAATTTCAATTCCTTAGAAGGAGACATTAAGTCCATTTCGAAAATTATATCGGAGATGACCGACAGCAAACGCAATCTTGGATTAGCCGAAAATCTGTCCGAAGCAGTGCACATCGTCGGAGAGTCACTCGAGCTGCCAGAAAACACATTCGATATGCCAGTTTTGCAGCTAGAAAACGAGAATCAAACATCTGCTGTCAGCAAACACGATACTTGTGATGTAATTACCGAAAATGATAAATTCGAGTTTCAGATTGTAAATTCTCCGGAACAGAATTCCGAGCTTAAGGACAGATCCGCGCAGATATCGTCGCGACGAGAAAGTCCTGTGGAGTCTGCTAGCGATATTCTAGCAAAGGATGCAACTCATAACGATACTGTCAATGAAATTTCAACAAAGGACGAAGCTCGCGATGAGACAGGTGTAATCAATGGCGTAAATCTTCCTGACGAGAGCCCGAGATCGGTACAAATTGAAGAGGACGAGCCGGCAAGCATCGCAGAAGAACTTTCTGCTTCTCAACACGAAGATTATTTACACAATGAAAGTTCCATTGTATCGAGGAAATCTAGTGAAACTTCGCAGGAGGAAGGAATTGACCACGACAGAACGAACGAATCGTCTCTCGAAAATTCCGTAAACGACGGTAACGAAGAATTCAACGAGTCCGAGGGTATTTCTATCGGCAAGTCCTCATTGGATAATGATTGGGCTATTTCCGATTCCTTCCAAGTTCCGCATAAGTCTGAAGGGGCTGAGGGTGAATGCGAAAAATCGGTGCAGCCCGAAGCAGACATTACTATCGAGCCTTCCTATTTTTCTCCTATGAATTTAACGGAACAATCTCCCGACAACCCCGACAAGAGAAGGGACACGCAAAATTTCACGTGCGACATGGAAGACGTTTCTATGTTCATTCCCAAAGGCGAGTCCACGACTATCGGTTACAAGTTCGAGGATTCGGTGATAAACGTTACGAAAACCGATTCGATGCAAACCGACGAGCTTGATGACATATTAGATATAATTGCGCGGGAGGGCAAACAAGCGGCCGAATTATGTCAAGAGCAGGAACCAGAAATAACGACCAGCCCGGTAGAAGACGATGCACAGATTGGTCTAGAGCAATTGAGTGGCATTCCAGTTACAGTGTCCGATAGAATCGTACCCCGACCGTCGGACCTCAATCGTACCGCCGAAGTCGAACCAGTTTTGCAAAAAATTACGGAAATTTTGCAGGGCGTCGAACGTAATATAGCGCGACGCAGAAAAAGCGGTACGGATACAGACTCCAATCGCGAAAATATTGAGACAAAGGATCCGACATTTTCACCGATGTCCACGAGCGAAACTGTTCATACGAGTAAAGCTTTCAGCGCTGAGACTAAAAAATCGCAAGAGAAGGCGCCTGAACTCGAGAGTTATATTTCAGAGGAAATTAATGTTGCCGATAAGCAGATTTTCGAAGATGTTGGAACCCCAACGAGCCCTGCGAGAGTTGACATTTCAGAAAAAATGCAGACGACTGAAATTGCGTCGCTGGATAATCTGGAACCCCTGCGATTGGATCCGATCGAAGATCTCGAATCTTCGAAAATTGCGGAAGCAGAAATCGACGAAGAGCCCGCACCGGTTTCTAGACTTATTGACAGAACGTTTGAGATTTTGAAAGGCCCGGAATACGAAGATATATCCGAGGAAAGTCTCGAGGTTTCTGAAATTCTCGACAGATCGGAGTCTCAAAAGTCATTGAGTGTGCCGAAGGCTGGAAAAATCCCCGAGAAGTACGAAATGACGCAAAAATCGGAAGACGTTCTTAGGATATTGGACGCGATTTCTCAGCAATCGTATATCGGTTCGACGAACAATCAGCATCAGCATTTGCACGATGTACAAATTTCCGTTCAAGTATTTGGAAGCATATCGCCAGGATTTTCGGATGAAAAAGTTTCTCCGACGAATGGAGAGACGGCGGAGCCTGTAGAATCGGTAGAAGGTATCGATGCACTGGATGAACGTATTAAATCGACGGATATTGACAATATCTCGCCTAACGATAGATTTCACGAGGAAGAACAGTTGCCGGAAGGAGTTGAACCGAGGAGAACGTTTTCTCGAGCTGCAAAAGAGGAAGACGAAATTTGTCGCAAGGAACAGGATGGCTCTTCGGAGTCGAGCGAGGGCGCCGATACTCCGAGAGGCGTATCGGAAATCGAAATGGACTCTCCGAGGGATCCCAATGAATCTCGGTTGGACATTGACGCGTTGGATGACGATTTGCTGAGTGGTAACGAAGTGGCAAAGACAGACGACGACGCGAAAGTTGATTTTCACGGAGCTCCGGTAATCGCCACATCGGAAAAAGACATCGAGATGATGATCGATAAATTGAAAGGTATTTGCCTGCAATTATATTGTTTTGACACCAAAATTAAGTTACTTTTATGCTGTGTGCGTGTTTATGTCAATGGTATGAATATGGGCAACGACAAGCAAAAATGTAATGTTCTCGTTTCGTTGATCGTTATTCGCGTTATCATTATTATTATTATTTTTCTAAATGTGCAGCGTTTTATATGTCTCGCGAGAAGGTTTATCTGTAATAATATAGTCGTTAAAGCGCAACTCTCTTTGCTCCAAAGAAACGTATCCAGGTTATGAGGGGATACATTTGGCAGTCGATGGTTCATGTTGGAAGTCGATAGTTTATGTTGGAAGTCGATTACGTTTCCAAGCCATAAGAAGCTTTTGAAATAATACCAATTTAACATATTTAATAGCACCTGCTATACATTACTCACTGTGAATGTATAGCCAATCATGTATTGTTACAAGTGAGAGATTTTTTAAATGACAGATTATAAAAAATGTTGTACCTCCAAACGATAAAGGTTTCGATAACGAATAAGATAAGACATCGAAGTCTAAATTGGTAAATAAAAATTGTAGAATTTCACATACACCCAATGAAACTGGAAGTAGCCATACGTTTTTTAATTTTATTTCTAAATTACCAACATACATAATTAATGATAAAAAGCTAGATAATTGTTCATTATTTCTTAAAAATGAATCGACTTTGAACCAGATTACCGATTGGTGGCCTGTATCCTCTCTTAATATATTTGAGGAATATTATTCACTTGGAACATGTTCTGTACTTGCCGATTGTACATTTTGGCTGAAGCAATGCGGTGTGGTTGTGTGGGCTGTGGGCTGAAACATGATCATACTTACGTTATAACGATACCTTCCATGTATACGAAATAATCTTTAAACATCAAATACAGACACAACACAGACACTTTAATTTTTATATTTGGCTGTGTTATCTCATACAAAGCATTGCCTGGTATAGCCATATATTGTTTATTTTCAGAATAGCAAAGTCGAGATAATATTTACCCTAAAGGTAATTTTTTTAACACGAAACTTGGAATGAAACGGACATTAATTTGTTCTCTTTATCCGATTAAATGTCGCATGAATGCTTGAATTATGAATATTTATTAAATACATATAAAATAATGTATTTACGTTTACGTTGAGTCACGGCAGTGTTTCCATAACATATACATTATTTTATATGTGCACATGAGAGGCTGTATGTATATATCGTAATATCACGACACACTCTTGAAAATATATTTTGTACTATTTTTTAGAAATTATTTTACTACTTTCTATTCTTTCTTCTAAGAATAGGAAGATGAGGTGGAGTGAGTTGTGTATGAACTATGGAATGTTGTTCGTCCGTCGCAGCTTTATAAAATTTTATTTGTGCCTTGAAAAATTCATCCCTTACCGATACTACATCTGAACGTCTTGTGCCTTCGATTGTCAGAGCACCCATTTTAGTGTAAACACCCTGAACCCATGATGTGAAGTAAATAATCGTGTTGCTTTTTCATAAATATCTAGTTATTCGTTGATGGACATGTTCTCATCATATTTTGTAAATGATTCAGCTTCGCTGGAGCAGCCGGGACTGGAGGTTGCTGAATTAGAAGCAAAATTACTCCGGATTGAGCAGCTCCAAATCGAACTCGAGGTAAAGATTTGCTTTCGAATACTGTATTGTTAGTATTATTATTATTAGGTTATTATTCGTCACATTAAACAATTTGCATTTATTGATGAGAGTTGGTATCAATTTTATAACTTGAGCAGTAATGAATAATACAAAATTGATTTTCTAATTAAACAATGGATCAGGATGCAGAGCACAAACTTGTACATTAAGGCTTTGTATCCTTTTATTACTCCCGACTGCCTGTAGGGTAAAAAGGAAGGCGTATGCGTGTCACTGGTGTGACGCGAATTTGCCTATTTTTCGTGTCTGATGTTCTCCAAACCGGCTATAAAGATGTTTTAATAAAAATTAGCAACTGATGTTGTGTTTGAAATCGATCGAATTGAGAAAAACAAAATTACCTTTACGATTGCAGATTAAGAAGTTGGAAGCAGAAGAGGTGTCGTTCTACGTCAGAGAAATTCCGAATAAACCTCCACCACCGTACACACCACCGGGCGGTGTTGGTAGGCTCTCAACGCCGCAAGTATCTCCAACTTTGCCACCCGCAGTCGTACCTTCGAATGTGGAGGAATTGACTGCTTTTACGGAGAAAGCTACGGTGCTGATATTCAACGCAAAAAATGCTGGCGAGGATATAATGAGTCTGCAGCCACCACCGGAAATTTGCGAGCTTAGCAAGGACAACAACGAAACCGCGAAACACGATAGACGAATTTACAATACATTTCTCTTTGATCTATGCAAAGAAACGATTGCGGAGCTTTATAGATCCGAGTACGAGAAGCCTGGTCCCAGTTGGACCAAGCCAAACGTAAAGACGAAGCCGGCGATGAAAATTCCAAAGACCGTCGAGGAACTCAACGAATACGTGAGCAAAGAGGTAGCAACGTTGTTTGGTTTCAAGACAAAGCTCCAACGTGAAAATATGGTAATGCGTTGGAGCCGCAAGCGCAGAGATCGGGTCGACGAACTCTTGGCCCGTGAGGCACAGGCTGAGGAGGACGAATGGACGAAATTTCATCACGATGAGTTAGCTGTGAAAAACGAGCTTACCATAGCCATACTTGATACTTTGATTCTGGAAACGGCCAATGTCGTCAAAGCGGTATATGCGAAAAAGCGAAAAGTCATGGCGTAGCCGTTGAATTTTAAATTTAATTTTTGAGTCGATGGTGTTTTTCTTATTATTTGTTTTTTTTATGTGTTTGTGTGCACAATTTTGAAGTGCGAGTGGTGAATTGACTGTTGCGTGACTCAAGGACAACCGAGCCTTTTTTATTATTATTCAAATGTTACGATAGGCTGGTTCCTATGGATTATTCTGGTCTCTAACCGCCACGAAAATAATAGAGTTAAACAGAATGTATGTTATCCGGAGTATGGAACCAGTTTCCCTAGCAATCACAAGTCTGAAAGGACGGTTGAGTTGATCAGACGAAAACCAATCGTTGATTTATTCCATGTATATTGAGTAGTGGTATCGACGTAATAGATTTAGCCGAGTAAAAATGTTTTCGTTAGCATCAAGTACGTTGTAAAGTATACGAATACAGAATTAGCAGTTTCGTTTTTTTTTTTTTATTAAGAACAAATCGAACTCACGATTATACGACTTTCCGAGACTCTGATATTGTTTTCTGTAAGTATTCCAGACTTCGAAGAGTCACGCTCAATTACTTGTAATGTAACGATGAACAAAATTTAAACCTTAAGACTGAAACGTTGGGGCCATTTTGATCGAAATTGTTTGCGAAATCCTCGAAGTAATTTTTCTCAACGCTGGATTTAAACGACAACGACAAAAAAGCAAAAAAAAATAATAAAATAAACACATAAATTTATATTTTTAAGCGCTGAAGCTACAATTGACACCGAATAGCGGTCAACGAGCATTACCGTTTGTGTTGTATTCATCTCTAGATACCTGTTATTAAATAATTGAACATGTCGCCATTTGTATCTATCGATCTTAACCGTTGTTTCGACTCGCAAGTGGCACTTCGTATTACGACTTAATTTACGTTCGTGGTTGTGATGTACATATTATTATTATTATTACTATTATTATTATTATTACGCCGATAGTGACCCCTTCTCGTATACATACGATGCGACAGTCGCAGACTTTCGTACGCGAATATCTTTTGACTTTGTTTTATATCTTTATCCTCGAACCCGGAGGAAAATTCAATGCAACTAGTTGCGGGGCGCGAACGCTAACGCGACCGTTAGCTCAGACTGCAAATGCACGCGACCTGTAGTTATTATCAAACATAGTTTACGTACGTAGTGTTGGATATGTACTTAATTAATGATTTATAATATATTTTATAATAAATTTTCCGAAAAAACTATGTATCGTGTTTGATTTTTTGTCGTCCTTCCATCGACAATTTTTCTTTAAACTTTGTTGGTAAATGGAAAATAAGTAAATAAAGGGAATGACGCTTTATTTTTTTTTCCAAAACTTGTCAATAAAACAGTTTACAGTTTTACTATCGACTGAACTCTGCTTTAAAAAATGTGTAAATATTTTTTTAACTAAATTTGGTAAAACGTAAAATTATCTCCGTGTAATCATTTTAATATGATTCAAAAAGTTTTAATCAATTTTCATAGACCGTTTGTTTTTTTTTGTGAACATACGGATCAAAATCGTGGCCCACTTTCAACTTTATTCGTTAAATATATTTCAACGCAATGCGGAATCATGCAATACGAAAATACTTTTATTTTTACAATTGCATTTGATATATTTGACATGAAATATATTAAAAATACGCGTACCACTAATAGGTAACATTTTAATTTAAATTATTTGTTTTTGATAATCAAATGAAATGAATAGAAAAAAAAAATAGAAAATCGGGATAAGGGTACTGAAATAAATGCTTAAAATCCACTCGTTGAATTCTTCAAGTCTTCCAATCCCATATTTATTTCGGCTATGCCTTTTATATGAAAAAGTACAACACCATTTCTCGAGAGGGATGATACACGTTGAGGGTCGGGAAGTAGGAAAGGGGGGCAAGGGACAAGGATAGTCCAAAACAGATCATGAGCGTATAATATATTATTTAAATGTAGTAAAACTTAATGGTAGAAATACGGATCGTAATTGCTTGTTTTTCTTTTTAAATCCCAAACTCATATAACAATTAAAAAATCTTCCTTTTTTTTAAATATTAAAAAAATTTATTTACGCGTAATAATGATTTTAAAAAAGTCTGTGTGTGTTTATGGGTGTGTGTATATATTATTTCATGTACTTATATTATCATCTTCACACGTTTTTCTTTATCATTCCTGCATTGCCAATATCGTAAATCGTAGCAAGACGTAGCGAACCTCATGAATTATAAACTAATGTCTTAATCGATCGGCTATCGTCTATTTATTACAGTTTGTTGAACGATGCTTAAGATATCGGGGCCGAGCTCAATAATTCATTAATTCTTTAACAATATTACATTATTGTTTATTGCTGCGAACGTATGAGCTACGACAAGCTGGTGACAAGCTTTTTGGAGCCGCATCAGGATCGATCGTGTCTCGCGATAATAAACGAGCCTCGTACTATTGGCCTCGACACCAACATCGAGCATTATTATCAGCAACGTAATACGCACATAAAGTAAATTCGAAAACTTAGTGGCAGAAAAAATAGCTGACAATCAATAAATATCGTCGAGGTCCTGGCGCAAGTATTCATCAGTGATATCGAGTGACGCTTATCGCTGTTATCTTAAGACGAATATCCCGCAGACGGACTTGAACGGTCTGATAAGAAATGCAAGAAGAACGCCTCTACTACGAAAACGTTTTTTTTTTGTTTCTTTTTCTTCTCTTTATTGCCGTGCTACACAATCCTCTCGGAGGCAACGATATTCTAGTATAATTGCTGTCTCGGATTTTAGATCTTCCGAAGGATCGAACCTTATACTGTACAACTCTCCACATAAATTTGCATTCCTTCGTCGTTACCGTTGTGGTCATTCTCTATAAACATAGTTTAAACATTAGTTGTAATTGGCACCAAGTACTTCGATTTACATAATTATGTCCTCACGCAATAGCAATTTTCCTCATCGCAATTAATATCCTCTAAAGCAATGGCAATGTGATAAACAGAAATAAAAAGGATCATCTATAACACGTATAATCGGTTTTTTTTTAATTTTACGAGGGCATGTGGAAATATTTATTTCGATATGAATATTTATGTGAGCAAGAGTGAGCTGCGACAGTAATCAACTAGTCACGTAGAACAATAAAATTCCATTAAAAATAATAATAATAATAATAATAATAATAATAGTAATTGTAATTATTGTAATAATAATGAACTTCTGAATCTCTCAGGTTCTAGAAAGAAATATGAAATGGCGAGAAGAATTGATTTTATAGTCTAATACTTTTTTTAAAAATTGTTTTTTTTTTTTATCAGAACACGTTTGTGCAAAGTACATTTCTCCTTATCGTTAGTCAATTGGAAAGGCGCTAATATAGATAAGAGACGTTACTTTTTGCAGCCTCTTATATTTTTCGTGTTATCTTAACAACATTGTATGGAAGGTACGCAGAGACAGATTTATCGAGTCATCGTTAAACGCAATAGTAACGCACGTTAACGCAAAATAGTATATCTGAGATCCTGGGGGTTGACAAATTTTCCATACGATCTCTCACGATATGTTTATGTTTTTCTTCTTATGTATTATTTTTTTTATTCTTTCACTAGTAGCCTACAATTATTCAATATGTATACGATGTACAGATTAAAATCTGGAATCATTAAGACTCGTTTCAATTAATTCTACCTACTTTCCGACTTGCTCGATATATATTCGTAAGATATTTACGAGCATAAGTACAGAGACTTTTCTAAATCGAACTTCAAACGCCGACCGATAAATCATTATCAGAAAATTGTTATATCGTAACGTTAATTCGTCGCCAGCATTCAAACAGTCCATTCGAATTAGTCAACCGATACGAAATTCGAAAATTTCACGCATTTTTTTTTTTTTTTTCATCTTCTGATTACAGTATCGTTCGATTGATTGTCGCAATTATTACACCACCGTTAGCAGTATTTTATTTTAAATGATCGATTAACTACCTGCTCCGTATTCGTTGCGAGGTCTTCATTTCATTCTTTTAAGTACAACAATACAGGATCAGTGCAATGAAAGCAAAAGGAACTGTGTTCGAAGCGCGAATAAAAAAACGATATAGAAATAACAAACACAAACAATGTACTTTGAAACTGTATGAAAGAACAACAACAACAACAACAACAACAACATAAATAAAAAACCGAGGTGGGTGCAAAAGCTGTTATGTTTCATGCAAATATTTATTTAAAAAATGATGTGTGTGTGTGTGTGTGTGTGTGTGCCTGTGTGTGTCTCTGTGTGTGTATATATATATGTGCGATACAAAAAAATCCCAAATTGCACGATATAATGGAGGAAAGAGAAAAATCGAGAATCTAAAGCGTTTTATCACGCGGACCCGTTATACAATACAAATAAATTAAAGTATACGAAACTATTTCAATAATCTAATTATAACTAACGAACAGTTCGTTTTATAAACTAATTAAACGAAACATTTGTACTTTAGCAGTATAGAGCAGTCGTTTGTAGTATATTATAGTTGTATCATTATTATAATATATGAATTTATATAATATGCATACACATACTCCATATATATATATATATATATATATATATTTTTTTTTTATTCGTTTAAAAAGAATTAATTCATGTTTGGCTTGCGCCTATTTTCCTATACGTCTCTCGTTTATCTCAATTACATTTTTCTTGCATGTAAGATACAAGTGTAAGTGTGTGTAGATATGTTGTGTGTCATTGTGTCTGATATTTACTCACAAGTGTAAGTGTGTGTAGATATGTTGTGTGTCATTGTGTCTGATATTTACTCACGTAATAAATGTCAATTGATGATGAAAAATACGATAATGATGTCTGTATAATAATTATAAAACAATATCCAACGCGTATGGATATAGCACCGTGACCGAAATCTTTCAAGGCAAACAAAAGTGTATGAAAAGAATTAAAAAAAAAAAAAAACAATGAGATAGAGGCGAGATGAAGTATCAAGCGACCTTTCTTTTCGGTCGAAGAATAAAAGGGATCTATCAAGATGTCAAAATTCGTATTGATCGAGCCTTAACGAGTTCAATTCTATAATTAATTAAGTATTTGGCCGTTTTAACGAATTTTATCTTTTCTTTCTTTTTTTTTTTTTTTTCGTTCAATAACACTTTCAATTACGCATAATACATTCTCCTAATAGCTCGGCGAAAAAAATTATCAGGACTAGAAATTTTGAATTACTCGTCACACGTGCGACAATTACGCTGACGTCTAATATTAATAAAACCATGCGGCATCGGATAAACCGTAGAGATTGCAGTATCGTTAATGATATACATATATTTGTGTATATAATCTAAACTTTTTGTCATGAATACTCGTAAACTGCGCAGAGATTATCTCAATATATTCTCGGTAAAACGCGATTTCGCAAAGTTCATAAACTCGCTCGATTGTTAATGCACGTAATAATTTTTTTATTATATATTTATCTATATATATATGTATATATATATATATATATATATATATATATATATTATATTAAAGTGTAATATCCGTTTTAATCTTTTAAAAATTTTTAATTATCGTTCAATATATTAGTTAGGTATGATATGTTTATTCACAACTTGATGTGAGCGCTTAAAATTGAAATTTATCATTCTTATATTGTGAAGATATAATAATTATTAATAATATATTATTGTTAATTAAGTACAACACTATGCAACATTAATCTCTCTAGTCGATAATGATAATTCCATTGTGAATAATATATAATATAGGCATTATTCTAGTCATTGTCAGAGAGTTTATTAGTGTTCAGAGCTTAAAAATGTGTCCGCGCTTGATGCGGGATTTCTCATTGGAATCTATAATCTCGAGAGTGTTAAAAAAAATAAAGAAAACCGGTATTTTTAACTGAGAATATTCAACGAAATAATCAGCCTCAACATTTATTCTACAACGAATATAAGATGTACCTTGATGAGTTTCCAAAAGAGGATTTAATGCACCGATGGACGTAGCAAAGTAACCGATATGTTCGATTCTTTGAGTCGGATACTTGGTTTTAGAAACGCGAAGCGAGTCTGTCACTCGCTTGGAGCGACCATGAAAAATAAATATAAATAAATACATTTTTTATTCATTGATTCCACGAAAAATCCTGAATAACGGCGGTCGCTTTTAAGAAATTTCTTTTTTTTTTTTTTAGTTTTCTTTTTAGCATAATTCACTATTCTAGATCGAGTAATAAAAATAGATTGCATAGATTGAGATTCGCAGCGCATGCACCTAAAGAGATACGCTATAAGAAGATTTTCTTATTTAGTCATACGACGTGGGTCACGTAACTCATCTTTTCGTAACTTTCTCTCTCTCGCTCTTCTCTCTCTCTCTCTCTCTCTCTCTGCCTCATTCCTTCTCCCTTTTCCTATTTCTCTCTTCTGCAAATCGAGCATCCGTATCCTCAAGCGCGTACACTTAATGTAGCGTGCTTAGTATTTTTTTGTTCACTTATAGTATTATCGTAGGTACTGAACTCTTTGTTAACGCGTGCGTCATAAATAATTATTTATCGCTTTTTCCATTGAGTCAACATTTTTTCTTTTTTATTTTTTTCTTTGTTTTCTCTCTCCCGTGTCCTTACGCCCTAAAATTATTTTAGAACTTCGAGTAGGACAGTTGAACCGGTGGACAAATCGCGAGCTTTGGAGCGAGTACTTTACGTTGGCGTCTTTGTGCTTCGCATGATGCGATCGGTGGATTGCTCGCGGATTAAATCATCTTGAGTATTATTCTTTTTCTTATCTTCTTTCGTTTTTTTTTTTTAAACACAGCAATCGAGTAGCAAACATCAATGAAGAAGTCGCAGTCGTAGGGCGTATTTGAGGTACAAGGCCCACGAATTAAAACAATTCTTTTTCGCTAAGATGCGAAGAAGAACAAAATGTATTGATTGTACCTTTATCCTCTTTCTGTAGCGGTTCCTTACTCTCTGAAAGGTCAGGGAAATTAGAGATGAAATATCCAAAGATTCCGGAAGATCCTCGAACAAAGCCCAATCAACCTGTCTCGTAACCGATCGAAAGAACCAGGAAACATATCGATAAATCAGGCTCCTCGGTACAAGTACGAGAAAAGTGTCGAATCTTGAAGGCGAATACATTCCCCGTTCCCGAATTCGGCTTCTCGATTTCGCACGATTTCTCACGTCCAGTGCAGGCGTACGGGATTATCCGGATGAACCAACATTTCACGGTCTATACCGATAACCCCGAGCCATTGCAATTACATCGTTCAGCGCGATTCCCGGCAATTCATCGTATACACCGATATCTGAAGCACAAAGCGAAATTTGTTAAATAGTTAACTGAGATGCCTGACTGAGAGAAAAAAAACGTAATGTAACAACATTTTTAATTGCTAATGACTGAAGAGTTTCGTACAATTGTTTAATATTCACGCTACTTGGGTAGAAAAGACTTTCTGTTCTTCAGAGACGCTCACTTATTATTATTATTAACACTAATTATTGCAAATGGTCATCAGTAAATAATGGATACAAAGTAAACATCGGGTGAGAGTTGAATTACATTCTTGTACTATTTTTATTTATATTGATTTTTTGTCATTTAAATTCTATCGATCTTTAGCCTGTTTCGAAACCCGTAGTACATGTGTTTTACATTATGAATATACGTCTTACAAAAAGATAGCAAATAGAGAAGTAATGGATAAAACAACGTCTTTAATGAGTGTATAATTGTACAAAGATTCGTTATAATAATTTAAATATTTACTTTTATGCATAAACTGGTGATTAAATTTAATACAAAAGTATGTTTGAAAATTAATGAACGGTATACTAAGCACGTTAAAAATATCGTGTGTAATATACAAATGCTTTAATATTGCTATATAGTTGTATATTAAATTTATTATACCGATTTGTGGGTAAAGGCTTCTTCGTCAAATTTATATCAATTCTACCAATCTTTAGGTTATGGAGTCATTTAAATTTTATCTTTAGTCTGTTTTCTTTCAAATATTTTTAATATTTTAGAACAAGACAGTAGAAATAATAAAAAAGTAATTGCAAAAATATCATTGTCGATGAATCAAGTATACTGTGTTTATGTTCTTTATAATAATAAAAAAACTTAAATTTATGCATAAACTGATAATTAAATGTAATATAAAATTATGTTGAAAAATTAATGAACGGATTTATTTTTAAATTTAATACTACAGATTTGAGAACAGTCTAAGCGCGTTAAAAATACAATATTTTATGTACAAGTACTTTAATATTGATATATAGTTGTATATTAAATTTATTATACCGATAAAGTTTATTAATGAGAAAAAAAATTTGACAGTGTAATTACTTCTCTTAACTATTTTAGTGACCATGACTTTTTTCTAATCAGTTAAGCTAAAAGTAAAGAATTTTGTACTTGATACATTGGAATCTCTGATAGCTTACATAATGCGAGGACAGATAATTTATCAGAAGGTCCAATCGCGTACGCGGAAAGGTGAATTTTGTTTTCTCAGTCTAGAAACTGTCCCTTGGTATGACCAATGGAAAATGAATATGTTTTCCATCCACACCGACGTGGTAAGATATGAAAATGTTGGCTACGAGGGATTTCAATGTATAAGAAGTTCGAATAGTGGAAAATGGATTATTAGGACATTTCCGCGAAAGAATTGTTACAGATAAATTGAAAGAATAATAAAATATTGTAGCAATAAACAAATATAATAGCACGTGACTCTCAGTAGTTAACTATTTATGGATCAATATTGTTCTCTATATTTGGTATTTGAAAATATAGTGCGCGAGAGTCTCAGAGGAATAGAAATTCCCCGATGCGATTGCTCAGATATTTCTTCTCTTTCCCAGTAAAAGTTTAAAAAATCTTCCCATGTAGTAAAATTGGGAGATGAAAGTTTTATCTCGGGATATCCCGCGGTGAAATTGAGCTTACGCATTCACTGAAGGTCTTCCTCGCATTTGGGAATGTCGAAGATCTCGGCGAATAGGGGAGGCAGCTTGAGCTTCGTCCAGTTCCTCCTGAACCAATCGAGAAGATTCGCGTGCCTGGAACCGAGAGCCCGGAGTTCCGGTATCCTCTGAGCAACTCCCACGACCCCAGGCGAAATACCAGGTGACATCGGATCACCGATGGAACTGAGACTTCTTCCAGCCTGAATCCTTAGTGCTTCCAGGAGACGATCCTGAAGTCTCTGGACAGCCTTCACGTCGTTCAGACCGGGTCTCTCGCTAAGCAAAACAGCGCCGGAAAAAAGTCCAAGCTCGGCATCCGACAGTTGATGAGCGTTGAGAGCACTCGTGAATTGCATTAGTCCGGTGACAAAGTCTGGCTGATTATAAAATAGAAAAATAAAATCAGTAATTGGAAATGTTTTTATACTTTGATAGGATTTCATACGGTGATGACGCGAGTGATAATTCTTACCTCGTACATGAGCTCTATCTGCTGCCTCGTGATGTACGTTCCATCTTCAAAGGTCATCGAACTGTCAGACGTCATCTTTGCGATATGTGTCAGCCAAACCTCGAAGAAACCAACTTTAATCAATATAAGCTGATCGTCCTGCGTTAGATCACAAAATCCGGGCACCCTTTTGGCGAATTCGACGACCCTCTGAACTGACGGTGTTACTCTCGTTGCGAATTGTTGCCAGAGCCAGATTCTCTGAGATTCGACGGTCTCCGCGGTTGAGGAAGCTGCCTCTGGATCCTCGGGACTCGCGGGCTATGTATTATTTAATTACACGTCTTATTAATAAATTCAAGTTTAATCACATATACATTTATTATTCATTTTAGTTATATTTTAATTTCATTAATTAATACAATTATAATGGACAATTTGACTAATTAATTAAGGATATTTGTGCCAAAACTAGTTTCTGTTCTATTGAGTTTACACTTGGTTAGTTTGTAGAAAAAATGACGAATTAACAAAAGTTTCAGTTCAAAATTATCAACAGTTTTTCAGCAACTTGTACTCAAAGTTACAGACTCTTACGTAGATAGCTCATGAAATTGGCTCACGCCAGTACAATATAACATTTCTCCGCTACTTTTTGTTTGATCGAAATCAAAAACACCTAACGCGTTTAGCCGCAACCCTCGTGTTAACTTAGCCACAAATTTATGTTAACGAATAGTTTATTCGAATTGTTAATAAGCTATTAATGTGTACAGTAGAGTCAAGATATTTTATTCAAATAAGAACTGTTGTAACGTGTATTTAATCTTTTTCTGTACATCAGTAAATAATCTAACAAATTTTATTTAAATTCATGGAAAAAGTGCTTAAGGTAGTACCCAGGTAGAACCACTTGAAACAGATTTTTCAAAAATAGAGTTTCATTCACAATAGGATCTAAATAAATTTAACATTCAAGAATTGATCATCGCACACAATCCAGAGATAAATTATGTCAAAACTCGGTTGTTTTACATGCATCGCATATGCTATATCGTTGTTAATGTCATATTCTCACTAATTAAACTTTTATCTCGAGACCGATTTTTATGAAAAATGAATACGTAAAAAAAAAAAAATATTCCGAATTTTCTCGATGAGGTTCCAGAACCGTTCACTCATAAGCTTTCGAGGTATTAATGTTTAAAGGGTGATATTCATGATAAAGTTCCACAATGTGGCAGTGCGTGAGGGGTACACGCGTGTCACGTATAACCCCCCCCCCCCCCCCTGCTCACCAGCCACCGCCGCATCTATCCCCACCGCTGTGGCGTCGAGGTACTACCTTAAGGAAAAAAAAAAGTTTTCGTTCACTCCCGAGTATAATTGAAAACAAGTGTTTCTTACTAAATGAAAATTCTAATAATAAAGTTTAAGGAGTGCCTTCAGTGAAATAAAGATGATTGAGTGTTTGGTTCATTAAGACATTCATTAAAACTTGATTGCAAGAGTTGTTGCCGAGTCATGCAGTCACCGATCAAAATATTTTCAATATTACACGGGGTTTGTAAACAAAGTTTTTTTCTTCTTCCGTAAGACTATGTTTCTGAGTTAATTTTAGCAAATGAGAGTTAATTTTTTCTCATTAAGTCTGAGTAAGCAAACAAAAAACTATAATTATATATGAAAAAGCTGCGAGTACTGTACCCATAGAGAGACAATTATGATTTAGCTTGGAAGAAAATTAAGACTCTACCGTAGTTTAATTAGGGGTAAGAGCAAACTTACAGGTATTATCATGGGTTTTCGTACAATTCCTCGTGTCGATTCTTCCGTAAAACCGCAGTGCGCGTGGTGAGCCTGAGATACTTGAAGAATAACGTCGTAAACCGCCAATTGTTTTCCATCGGCGTCCGACTGGTCGGCCTCGACCACTGCCGCCGGTGGGACTCGGGGTATCACATTCTGTCCTTGGCTGTTGTTATTGTTGTTGTTGTTGTTATTGTTGTTTGCGTTACTGTTATTATTATTGTTGTTGTTATTGTTGTTTACATTGTTGTTATTCGTGCTAGTGTTATTGTTGTTGGTGGCGGACGTGAGCTGTTGGACTCCACCCCCTACCGTCGTCGTCGTCGTCGCGACGTTGTCTTCGGGGCCTCGCTCCCGAGAACGCTTTGGCACCCGGCCGTATCGTACCGCTGAAAATTGTCCCAATCATTATATACCAGCGGGTTATTGAAATTCGCGCGCTTTACACCTTCGCGTAACTAGCATGGAAATTTGGTTATGGTATCGTGCTTTAATGACAACTTAATGCAAATTCCAATTATCGGGACCATTAAGGGTGGTCTATTGGAGTGGTAGAGGCTCGTGTGCGAGGGACCAAGTGTAGAATATACGATTTAGAACCCCGATTCAGAACTTAGGTTCGATAGATTCTTTAGTTCGCTGGAGTGTTGATATATAACTTTGCTTTTTATACAATAGATTATACTTTAAGTGCGCAACTATTTAGAGAAAATGTTATAATAACGAGAGGGATGTTAACGCTTCTATGTCAGCATCTTCGTACAAACCTTGTTCAATTTTTGTACGTGATGGTGACGCGAAATTTTTATATTAAAGAGAGATTACACAATGTTTAAAAAAATATATAATTATTTAAGACACGACATTTTTCGTGTACTTTTATAATTTTATAAGGACGCATGTACGTATGACGATAGGCAAATTGACAAAAAGTATCTTATACAAGTGTGATGATGAGGTAACGATTTATTTATTTACACTTTGCATAATTAGTCTTTGGTGATACAATATTGGCTGATGTATCATAGATAAGGTACCGTTGGATCTATAATTTTACGGTGAATAACCCCCCTTCTGTCTCTAGTGAAGGAAGTGAAAGAGAAGGAAGAGAAGAGGTGCCGAAGCAGAGTGGAGAAACCCGAGAGATATATGCACGCGTATATCGCTGCCTCTGCGTCCCAACTTTGACGTTTAATTATGCATGCAAGTTCGCTTCGGTTTACTTTGCCCTTGTGCAGAGTAGCAAGCCGAAAGCAAGAGAGGCCTCCGCCCTTCCCACGTAACCCACACCCGACTGACACTAGAAACTGAAGCTCTCTCGGCGGTTTGAGCCGCGGTTGCAACGAATATATGTATAGGTTCGAGTAGCTTTGCAGCTCGAGCGAATGAGCTAGCTCGCGGGATTCAACGGGGAATCCCAGATGCTTCGCTATGTTACGTACGAAAGGGTGAGGAGACAATCCCCACGGATTATATTCGTTCAGCGTTGGTTTCAAAATCGTTACAGATTCCGACTTAGAATCCTGACATAAACTACCAAGTACAACGTGAAGAAAAAAAAAAGTCAGCAAAGTAGAGTCTTACAAATGGCTTTTACAGTTTTATTAGCACTTTTCACAAAACGTCCTCTATGGAGAAGTATATTGATCAATTTTGGATTTCTCATTGAAGAAGCTTTGTGCACAGTGCAAAAAATGAGAAACAAGTTTGCAAGGTTCTACTTTGCAGCCTTTTTTAAATATATTGTATACGCCAGCTATGCTTATCAATTCAAAATTTGCGAGATTAGCAACAATACCACATTGAAAATAATTTTTTTTTAATATTAAACCCCATAAGATTCAAAATTCCTTGATCGATTTCCAAGAAATTTAATACCAAACATCTTTGGCACTTTTAACATTTTTATAATAATTTTTAACTCGATTGCTTCAATTTAACAAAAGTTAGAGAAATGACGCTTTTTTCAATAATTAAAAACTCTGTAAAATCGATATAACCGCAGGTCTAAAAGTTTGTGAGTCTAGTTATCGTCCGTGCAACATTTCTGTCCGATAAAAGCTCATGATTTGTGAATGGGTATCCCAACTTTTAGTTTTCGATCGAATATCAGTCACGAGTACAGAAAAGATATCGATCGTTAAAGTTCCATTATTAAATATTAGTTTAGTTTTTGGAAAACAGATTTTTGAGTTTACTTTGTTGAAAAGAAAAAAAGAGGTTTATCTTCAAGTGTCAATTGTTTTTAATCAGAGCATTCGTGACAACGCGGGTGAGTAGATGAGAAGTTAGAAGCCAATTATTGTTAATAAAATGACAGGCAAACAGAGTCAAATTCAAATAAAGGACGATGACCAGCTGCATCATCGTAGAATGACCGTTCGTTGACTAACGCGGTTGAAACCGATTAATACAAAAGTTGCAGACAATGTGAACATTATTCTGCCAATAAAGTTGGAAGAACAAATATGTAAATTTCTGCGATTTAGATTTTATATTAAAGATAAGACACTTGAGGTTGCTGATTTGATTAAATTTTGATCAATTATCGAAAGCTGTTAACCCCTTGAGTATCGATATATCGATATTGACGCATATATTTGTCGTTTTGTCTTTCAAACATTGACAACGTTTGACTTTCTTATCTGCGTCATCTAATCGTAAACGGTGTTAATTGTCCAATTGATGTATTGAGAAATTGTTTTGTAGAAAGACGACATATTTAATTCATCTTGACTGCATCAAGACTTCTTGTCAAAAAGATCGGTAAGCAGGATTGAGATTTAACAAATAGAAATATTTGACACTCAAATTAGGTCATATTCGAATTTTAACACTTCATCAAATACTGCACCTGGTCGACTACCTTAAAGTATGTATAGATACTGATAAAAAATTCACATGCACTTACAATCCCTGGACATTCCGACTGCCAGACACTTCTTGAATCTGCAGTATTGACAACGATTTCTGTTCAGTCTTATCACCAGACACTTGCCGTCCCTCAGACACCTGTACTCAATTTGTTTCTGTATGCTTCTCCTGAAGAAACCCTGCAACAAGACGATACAAATATTTCTTATTTATCTGCAATACAATACATAGAAAGAAATTTGATTATCAGATTCACACGGTACACGGTGAAAAACGGTAAGCCCGAGGCGAAACACGCTCCATTCTTTCTTCAATTTCTTTTTCAATATTCTTTTCTTTCTATCTTGTGTTTCATCCTACGCTGGTTGTATCGTGCTGTCTAGGATACGGAGTTGCAAGTCGCTGCAGCTGGTGCACAGGGCATTACCCACTACGCTACAGGTAAGTGGGCGCACCAGGTGGTCCCTCGGACTTTCGATTTGCCAACGAAGGAATAGCTTTTCTGTTCTGGGTACTATCGGTCCCGAAGGTGAATCCGCCCTCTCGTACCGTTCGGTTTTACTCGTTGTTCTTGCGAGACGTTACGTACTTACGACTAACACTGCAGCACCCACGATCTATCCCCCACGGGCTCATACAACTAAGGTGGCAAACACAGATTCATAGTTCAGTATAACGTTCGTGCACAGTACTATGTATACATGCATAAGTCTGTACAAAAGAAATCCCATAACTCTCTGTTAGAGAGAACCATTATTCACAGTCATAGTCTAATACTGTAGCGAACGAAACGCAATTAAACGCTCCAGGAAATACTCGAATATTCTGATTAATAATCGCAGGCTTTCGTCGTTATCCTTTATTATTGAAGCGGACTTGATCGACGTAAGTTTTCTCGATTTTTTCTTCTCCATTTATGGTACGTAGAGACGAAATGATAAGAAATTATTAAAAGATTAGAAGAAGCATGTTATGTTATGACTGTCATTGTTATCAGTCCTGATTTTTAAAGAATTTTCTTAAATTTTTCTTTCCATGATCATGGTGTGTGCATCAAAAAAAAATGTTTGTCCTTTTTAGTTGTAGTCTGTATAATAAATTGTAGTCAAGGGATCTTGGTAAAGGAAAGGAGAACGCGCTGAACAATAATTACCCAATCGTGTAGGGATTAATATATTACTAAAAATATTTATGTAACATTCAATACAACCCGCATACTTAAGAAAAAAATGATAAAATTGATGATATTTTTAATAATGCACCATAAAAGCTCGGTTCATTTAGTCCAACATGATAAACTTTATCTCGTATTTCGTTATCTGTGTATCTTCTTCGCTTCCCTTTATTCATCTCAAACGAGATGCCAAAGGGAGATGCAGCGACATTATTAAGGAATATGAAAATGAGATTTTCCCTCGTGCAACGTGCTCTTAGTTAAATAAACAGTGCACGAGGGACAAAGAGAATTTAACAATGACAGAAAAAAAAAATAATGGAAGGATAGAGTTAAAAAAAGAAGCGAACGAGATCGTCAACGCTTTTCTCCGACTGGAGGCTCGTGTGTAAATTAGTCAGAGAACCGCCCAGGGATATTTCAACGACGCGTGCGACCATCCAGTCGAAATTCCAAGATTTGACCTGGTTGCTGATAGTTTTGCCGGTGGTTCTGCTGCTTTAGTTCCTGCCTGCGACGTACTTTACCGCCGCTTAATAAGCAACGTATTATGATTAATTCTCTTTGTGTTGCGGGATAGCGAACGAGCTGACGGCCTGATAAAGTTTAGTCAAGGGGATTGCTAGCTCCGGAGAAAGACTCTTGGTATCTCGAAATACAAACAATGTTGTGGGCAATACTTGAACCCCCGCGTGTGACGGCCAGCTTGCTGCAGCACCCTCGCACAGCTCAGCCCATAACGTTCTTTCGAGCCCGAGGAAGCAAACGTGAAATGTCGACGAGAAAATGCTGGCTGCCACGACGACCTTTGTAATTTATCCATAAGTTCTCAGGACGCCCCGAGTCACTCGTCGACAGAGCTGGCTTTCCCGCGCCTTCATAGAATTTAACTTTCTTCCCTTGTTCGGCACGCCTGATGGGATCCTCTAAATGCTCGTCGAGAGACTGTCAGCCCGGCTAATAGGGTGAAAGTAGAATGATGGAAGTTGAAAAGCCTTCTACCATCTTTAAATTATATTATCACCAGCTAGACGAATGTGTAAATTAATGAGATCTCCCAGTAAAACCGCTCGATATATCGTTACACGGTACGTGATATTTCATTTTCGTTGTTTTCTCATGAAAAACAACCCTATGTCGCCGTTATAAATATATCAGTAGCAACGAAAGGACAATATTGGGGCTAAGTTTGTGAGGGTTAGAAGAGGGCTTGTGAGTAAAATAGGGCGGTCTCTGTGAGCAGTCTAGAAAGCGTATAGGGAGTTTCAACGCGAAACCGAAGCGCGGAGGCGTGGCCGTAAATGGAAACGTGACCAGACCATCAAAGTCGAAGTGAACGAGGGGAAAAATAATAATATTAAAGACTATACGGTGTCAGGAACTATTGTTCGAGTTCAATTGTGGGCTTACACGTAATATTAATTGGAAATATGTTGGTAGGAAATAAAACAAAAATGCATTTAAACGGGTTTTGTGCGCTTTGAATTATCTGGAAAAATATCAAAATATCATCAGTTAATTTGACATATTTTTCGCGGTATTCTTGCTAATTTGAATTCGTGTGCAAAATCTTTTTTCAAAAAACTGTTTAAACTATAGTTCACTGGGACGAAAGAAACGTAAAAATAATAAAATGAAGTTTAAAGAAAAGTTTTTAATTTTATTTTACTGGCCAACGTGAAAGATTCTTTTTCCAAAAGCATAGAATAAATCCCAATTATTACCAACTGTAGGAAACTAAAAAAAAATGATAGAAGATTAAATAAAGATGAAGCATAGAAACCATAACACCTTAAACAATAGCGAAAGCAATGATGCATAGTAAAACCTTGCACTTTGCTTCTTCATTATTTTCCATTTATCACAAATACCATCTCTATGAGGAAGTTTGTTGATCAATTTTGGTTTCCTCGTACAGGAAGCTGTCTAAATAATGAAAAATAATGAAGAAGCAATGTGCAATCTTATACTTTGCACCATTGTTCAACAAAATTTGATTGATCGAGAAATTAAATAATTGAAAGTGCTCTAAAATCTCATTGATTCGATATATTTTAATATAAATTGTAGTCAATAACGAGAACTTATGGCATAACTTATGTTGGAAAATTAAAATCAATTGCTCCAATCATTTAGGAGTTAGTAACCTTTTAGAAGTTATTTTTACTAGCACCGGCTATCGAGAATATAAAAATTCAATGTTCTATAAAATTCAAACGCCTCTGTCGATTTTAATCAAACTTCATATCAAATAATCCTAAAGGTTATCATATTCAGAATAAACCACTCGACGAATTACACGCTATGACGTTTTATTATCCACACCAAGAAGAATTATTTACAAGGATATGTGCGAGATATATAGGCGTGATATAGAAATTTTTGCCACGATATATATTATGAACACATGAGATATATCTTTTGGAATATATCCGGCGGTTATATAAAATATATATAGAAGATATAGAAACATTATATATAATTATATATCATGGATATATCTTGTCTATACTTTATTTCCATGTAGGTATACATAAAATCCTAGTTTTTCGGTTGACGTACCCTAATACTATTCAAATATTAAAAACCCTGTGAATTAATCTCGATTACCACTTGACGACCCCTGATCGATGCGTGAACGCTCTAGAAAACCGAACTTAGCGCGTCAACTGTGCGGTTAAACACAACGACGGGAGTATGATTGACTTCTCTTTGATCAACTTCGTATCCTTCCGCAGAACATGAAACCCTACATCCATATCAGTCTCACGATAAGTCTTACGACTTACCTGGGGACTCCTGGAACTCGCCCCTGAGTTTTTCATGTTCAACCATTACGTGGTTATAAATTTTCCGTACAGGTGAGGTACAACCTCAAAGGTTGATTGGCAGTGAAAGCAGTAGAAAACCATAGCTCGATACTGTATATCCATAAATTTTATCTTCTGTAAGCTTGAAACAGAGGACGTGGACATGGCACATCACACCCATAACGGACAATCGTCGGGGGATCTAGAATCCCAAATCGTCAGGTTATCGCAGACCGGGCAGGTTGCAAACGGCAACATGGAGATCCTTCTGAATAATAACCAAAAATACTTTGACGTGGAAGAAAATAAAAAGTGTAACGGAGAACTCAGTTAGAAAGATAATGAATATCTAGAAAAGCAATGTTTTATATTAAAAAAATAAATAAATAATGAAAAAATACACGCGAGTGCTACGACGTTAAATTGAGTGAACTCGAACTATGTTCAGTTAGTTGGAACTAAACGGTTTTTTCTTTCTCCGTGTAATATACTGCACTGCACAAAAGGTAACCGTTGGAAAACAATACGATGTGTAGGCGGCTTTACACAAAATAATAACGAGAGTTACAACCAAATCATCTGGGAAATTACACCGAAAATCATTCCGAATGGCTCAAAAATTGTTGAAATGGCCGCAAATATTGCCGCCGGTATGTTTAATGAAGGTTCAATTTCACTTTTGTACCATATGAATGCAATGGGACTGTCTTTGGGGCCCAATGCCCATGCATATGTACAAAAGGAGGACAAAGAGCGCGTTACGCTATCCGAGCGCAGAGCGCACGAAGCGACACGAAAGGGAAGGATGGCTCGAAGACAGCACCAAATTGAATTGCTGGAGGCTGCTGAAGGAATGGAGGGTTGATTATATGGCCCTGGAATAGACGACACCATGTAAGTTGAAAAAGAAAATTTTTTTTCTATGCGTGAACCGGTTTTGAAACTTTAAACGCGTTTTTCTGAAAACAGCATTTTTCAAGTCGGTGTACACGATATCTCAAAAACGGCTTGTTCGATCGGTCTAAAATTTTAACAAAATCTTCTTAGATACATTTTCTAGTAATTAATCGTTCCTTTTGCCAATCCGATACTTATTTTCCATTTTATGAACAATTTAAGGCCAAATTTTACATAAAAAATTGAAACCATTTTTTTTAGAAGCCGCCATTTTGTGAAAATTCAATATTTTGATTAGCCGAACGATTAATTACTAGATAATCTAATATATTAACGAAATTTGTTTGGTTTTTTGATTTCAGATAATCCAATCTTGAGTTACGATGTACACCGTAAATCGTCTTTTTTTAGAGGAGGTTCCGGAAATCGCCTGCAGCGCCCTCTATAATCAACATTTTTATAAATAAAAAATTTGTTTACGTTCTTGAAAGATGCTTTTATAACCACAAAAATTTTCAAATTAATAAATTCAAAAGTCTCTTCAGGATAAATCGTTGAAAAATCGTCTTTTTTTTGCCTCATAACTGCGTATAACCCCTTAACCCAATGTGACAGGTTATCTGACGCGAGAGATGATTTGACGAATCTATTTTCATGAGTCTTCACGATAATTGACTTGAAACATGTATTATGCTATTTCCGAGTTGGGTGGATAGAAAATTTAGATACTAATCTGATGTAATTTTTAAAAATCACAATTAGATGGTTTTGGCTCTTTCCGTCATTTAAGCATTTTACATTTATTTTTAAACATCGCCGTTGACCGCTTCAACAATGACATACAAACATGATGACCAGAGGATCTCAGCTGGCACTTCGGACATAAAAAAATGATATTAAATATAAAATTTATGATACACTGAAGAATATACTGAGAAAAATGATTAATTAAACTAAAATCAATGAGTAAATCTTCTCATTTTAATCAGCTAAATATCTATTTACGCTTTTGAAAATAATTAATAAAATCGAAAAATTATAAATAATTCTTATTTACATGAAATAACATTTTGCTAGAGTTGATTCAAACGATTTCCTTAAAACGAAACTTCATGAAATTAAATATAACAATACCAGATTAAATCTATTATTCATTTGACGACATATAAATATTAATTGGGACGATATTCAAATAAAATTTCTTTGATTCAAATAAGTATATTTCATTCGGTGTACATTTTTACTAGCATTGAGCCCATAACATAACTCATAGGAGCTGGAAGAAAGTAAGGGAGTCGAACTGATCGATCGCGGAGTACTCGTGCTAGTATCGTCGGGATTGCGCACCAAGTGGCGTTGCGTGAATTGCGTGTTGCTGAGGCAAGTGGAAAAGGCAGCGTTTCGTCGGACGAGCACGCTGTTTGGATCAACACGATAGCAGGATATCATCGGCAAGTACATGTATAAAATTATAGAGGGTGTACTCGCACTCTTCCTCTTTTTACCATGTGTTACAGGTTAAAATTACCATTTGCAATATTTAATTCACTTTTGATTTAAGAAAATATTATATAACGAATTAACGTGATCTGCGTTGAAAGAAAAGCATTTGAAAATGTATAAAATATTTTTTAATATGTTCAATTAATTTTCAAACGAAAATGCATTTGAAAAGTTAAATTATTCTGTTAATTAACATAATTTACACAGAAACATTTGCATTTTAAAGTTCATTGAAAATATTTAAAAATATTTTATACATTTTCAAATGATTTGATGAAACAATTATCTCCAAGTATCGTATTTGTCATAATATATATTGAAAAAAAATATATTTTTTTAAGTTTATTTATTTATTTGAGCTCTCATAAGTATACGTTCTTTAGATTTTTGTAATTAAAAGTATTTGTTGCCAATACTAGTTTCGGTTCAATTGCATTGGAACTCAACCAATTAGTCAAAAAATGCACGTTCTTTTTTTATATTTAAAATATCAATTATTAACGGTGTAGTCTTCTAGAAATGCGTGTTTAGAGTTACAGAATTTGACCTTAAAAGGCGGAGAAACTGATCAACGACAATCAGAATGGAACAATTTTCTCTACCCGTTTCTGTTCAATGAGTAATTTTGGGTATTGCCTGGCTGGTAATATCCAAAATTACGGGTAATAACGGTGAAAATTCGAAATTGTTCTTATCGTTAAAAACAGTAAATAGTTATTTAACGTACTAACAGTAACATTAATAGTTAATTTCATCGCCTATAACGCTCTTATTTCTATAGTTGATACTGCAGCACCGAAGTTCAAAGGGTGCCGCAATTAATTAAAGACCATTGAGTGTTTCATACATTGTGTACG
Source organism: Cylloceria caligata (assembly GCA_963942595.1). Lineage (NCBI taxonomy): Eukaryota > Metazoa > Arthropoda > Insecta > Hymenoptera > Ichneumonidae > Cylloceria > Cylloceria caligata. Next base: position 87,302,913 of record OZ012703.1, on the reverse strand, counting down.
GAATAAAGAAGCTTGGTTAGATATGCGCCAGCCGATCAATTGGTTAGACCAATCAAGGTATTGGTTATCGCGACCAAGTACTCGGTTTTGTTACAGAGCACTTGGTTGTGGTAACAATAAATTGGTTTCTCTAATTAATTATGAAGCTGGCACATATTTAACCAAGCGATCGTTATTCCTAACCAATCCCTTTGTCCCTGTGATGTATAGAGTGAACAAATATTATGGTAAACTGTACTTATTATTTTCTACGTGGTGGCATTTTTTATTTGCTGTTCGAACATTTTCATTGTCGTTCGAAAAATAACTTCTTCTATTTTTTCCGTTAATAAAATGTCTATAATAGTATTGTAAGTTACGTATATGTGCAGTAGTATTATTGAAACTAATGGAGAATATAAATATTTCGACTAGAGCTTATGAAAAATTATAGCTTCAAAGTTGGTCACACTCGTGTCTCGATCGTTCCGGACAAACTAGCCTGCTTTACTCGTTCGTTCGTTCGCACAGATCGAGTGCCGACGAGTTCGAGGCGTGTTGAATGTTCTTCCCACCTTCATCCCCTACACACACGCGCGCGCGCACGCACACACACACACACACACACACACACACACACACACACACACACACACACACACACAAAAGTGGCAAGGGGTGCGATCTTCCCATGAATCATTCGCGCGCCTTTCACCTTTCCATTCCATCCCTGACGTCTCTTTCGTCGACTCTTTCGCATTCCCCATCATTCCTATATTCAATAGACGATAGATGCGAGCACTCCGGTATTCGAGAGAGAGATAAAGAGAGAGAGCGATAGGCATCGAAGGCTTTCCCTCCAGGGTTTTTGCAATTTATATTCAAGACCGTAGATCGAAAAAAAAGTACATTCTGCATATCGAAATACAGCTGCAGCCCACCCAGCGCACCCATTTATATTTTTTCGTTTTTGTTGTCACCGAGATATGAAAAATGCACGGCTTCGATTCGCGACGGTGGTCTACCATCGACTGTATTGAAAACGTGCAGTCAGCGAATCGAATCGAAGCCGCGTATGCGTTCTTCTTCTTCCAATCACTGCACTCTCGTTCGTGAGTGCATCCCAATTCACCGCTAACTCACGGCCCTTAGGGCTTTCGTGTTTCAATATGACGATCGTGGAGCGGCATCCATTTCGCCATGACATGTACTTCAGGGAGGTGAAGAAGTTCGCGAATAATATTCTATAGGGACCTTGGAGCTAGTGGAATTAATTGAGATTTTACGATTTTTCCAATTGTTTTAATATGCGAAAGACTCGGCGTTATTTTGTTAAATTAGTCAGAGATATGCTTTATTGCTCGTAGCTTCTACATTAATTTTTTAATTTCTTTCACGTAATCAATTTGCTGAAATTAATTTGCAGTCGACTAACTTTAATCAATCAGAGGGATTGGTTTTCTACAAATAATTAAATTGCATGAACGAACAAAAAACATTGATAAAAGCAACGGTTGAGCCAACCCCCATAAACCGTATCGATTTTAAAACACGGGGAAAAATGACTATAAAAACAAGTCGGATCAACCAAACGGAATTTCTAGTGATTCAACTTAGTTGATTGAACTTAAGATGTAATTATTTACATTGCTAATACTTTGTTTTGTATTCTTAGCTTTTTTTATTTAATCTTTTGAAGCACAGTGCGCTCTACCAGTTTAGCAACTGTTCCAATTCGGTTATTTCACTATTTTTAAACGTTTTTCGAAACGTGGCGACTATATTAAACGCATATTTGGACAGCGAGAAGTTCATTTACTATAAAAAAATTACTTTGAAGGTTTTATTTTTCACGTAATGGATATTGAAAATAAACAAAATGCTAAAAAAAACATATTTTTTAGATAATAAATGCAACTGGGATTAATCTGCCAAGTACCAGGTAAACCATAAACGAAAAATATATATGAAGAGATTTTTTGGATTGGTGAATTTGATTCCAAAGTCAAAAATATTAAATTTACAATGGCAGATACAATATCGGAAATGAAAATGCAAAAAGTAACTTAATTTGAATGAAACACAGTATTCGTGAAGTTTTTTATATCGCTGATTACGAATCTGAAATTCAAAATGACGGATCCAATATGAAAAACCAAAACGCAATAAGTTGTTTGATTTAGATTGTTTTTGAAGTCATATACGTAATCAGCGACCTCAAAACTTTTTACATTTTGATCTGCCACATTGTATCGGTCATTTTCAATTTCTTAATTTTGAGTTAAGATTCGTAATCAGCATCTCAAAAAAAAATCCAAATACCAAATTTCAAGTAAATCGTAGGCGTTGAAAATGATATACTTGAAAGGGCTAAAAAAAAAAGAATTACTTCTACATTTATATGGCAGTATGGATTCAGATAGGATGCATAAAAATAAATTTTTAACAACTAACCAATTTCTAACTATGACGAAACCAAATTTTTGGCACAGATATCACGAAAATGCGGGAATAAAAATGTGCTTTGTCGCTATATTCCAAATAAATAAGACTTGAAAAGCATAATTACATTATAAGCGACAGAAATAATTCGCTTACGAAGGTTAATTGAAGTAGCGTATTATAAAACTTTTGGAGAAAACCCGATTACAACGACGAGAGCTTAAAACAAAACGCTTTTAACTTTTCAACGCTTATACTGGGGGAATACGTATTTCCAGATAGTTATTATTTTATTTCTTATAATTTCTAGGAACGAGATAAAATCCTACTGACTTGCCGACAATGTATTTATGTCGGTGACAACTTTTCCGGACGAAAGCATTCTATAAATAATTCATTGTCTATGGAGGGGATTGCAAAATTCTATATCGAAAGGCTTATAAAGGACTTGGAAGTTTTAAAACTTTCGAATGAAGAAGATTGACTGTATTATATGAACTGTAATTATTATTTCAATCTTTTCAAGCTGAGAATTTAAAAAAAAACAAGGATGCGAAGTAGAACCTCGTACGGTAATTACTCATTCTTTTGGTCCGTCGTCTACAGTCTCCTCTGTGAGGAAGTTTTCTGAATAATTTTGGCTTCTACGTAGAGAAAGCTTTGTGAAGGACGAATCAAAATAATGAGGAAGGAAGGTACAAGGTTATACTTTGCATCATTGTTTAAAATATTTGTAAAAATTAAAGTTTAACTAATTATTAGTGATGAAGAATTTTTCTACAATCAAAATGCTTTAAAATCTAATTGCTTCAATATATTTCAATGAAAATTGTAGCTAATAATGACGACTTATCGCGTAACTATTGTGAGAAATTTTAGATCGGTTGATCAAGTGATTCTGAAATTTCAGGTATTTCAGTCTGCAAGCTATAGCAATCGTGAAATTTAAAAAATTCAATGTTTTATAACATTGGAACTCCGCCATGATTTATATTAAATTTCACATCAAACATCCCTCAAAATCCTTACATATGGGTACAAAGTTTCAGCTCTATTCAGATAAACTTTTTCAAATTTATAGCAGTAACAAAAGAAAAAATTAAAAATCCTACAAACCCCGAACCCTTTTACAGATTTTGTTTAAACCCAATATCGAGCACCACTGAAATCTCCTTCACCTTTGCAAAGAAATTCAGTCAAATCCATCAAAGTTTATGGAAATTACATTTTAATTTCCTAATATTACACTTGTTTTTAGAAAACTTAGAAATCTCATTAAGGTTCAGAGCTTTATACAAATTCGGTTCAATATCAATATCATCCATCCTTGAACATAACTATATTTGTTAAGAATTATTGAGCCAAATATCTCAAAATTTGCAACAGTTAGAGCGCTTACAGACATTTTGCAAAAAAATCCAAATTCCGTAAAGTTCAAACCGCTATATGTTACAAAATACATTGTTACAACAATGATATTGTTACAAAAATTGAAGTAAACAAAGAGGTTGTGTGCTACTTTACTTGTTACTTTACGTGTCACACACACACACACACGCACCCGCACACACTCACGGATAGAGGCGCGGATTCAGACTTTCGATTTGGGGAGTCTTGGTCGTGTCAGAGTACAGATGAACCGAATCAGACTAACGTTTTCAATAACTCAGGTAACGTTTTTTTAGCAGAGGGGGGGAGGGGGCATGATCCGCGCGATCACCCCCCCCCCTGAATCCGCGTTTGAACGGATATTTTTATCTAAACGTGATTTCTGAATATTTTGACATTGCCATGAAAATCCCAAAAAAAAAATCTTCGCCATCACAGCTTCATGTGAAAGAAACGAAAAATACTAGTTAAAAGCAGATGTGCTGATTCAATAAGCCTCGGTCGCTCTACTATATCATTGGTACACATTAATGACACTTCTATGCCATCGTTCCATATCGCGCCCCGAGTAATACATTTGCAAAATGGTACGATGCAGTAATTCATGTGGTATTCAGTACAAAGTGAGCTATCCGTTGATTTGACGTTTTCAGAAATTGAAAACGGAAAAGAAGGGCAGACCGCAGTTAGTCCGGACGCATCTATACAATATTCGTACATTCCGTTTGGTTCGATCAGTTGGATGAAGAACGTGCCGGGAGCCTCGTATCTAACTTCCTCGATAAACGAGAACAAATCTCGATATGTACCCATTGGAAAAATCGAGTTTCGCACCTCACGCCTTTCAGTCTCTCGAAAGTCGATCGATCGCGTATGGTCGGTTAGGCCCATTTAACTCGAGAGCGGACGAGGCAAACGAGAGAATCAGCGTGTGGACGAAAGAGAGTGAGTGACAGAGAAAGTAAGAAACACTGGTGGAGAGCGCTGCTATCGAAAGCCTTATTTTTTCAAAGCCAGCTTGAGGTCGAGCGGCAATCATTTACGTTTGAACAGCCTACGGTTCACAATGTTTCAAGACGAGAGAAGGAAAAACTTCAAAATCGTGCACTTTCCATTCCTTCTACGATTGCCGAATGGGCATCAAATACTCGTGATTATATATACTTGGTAAACAAAAAGACCTAAAAAATGTAGCATCATAATTCTATGAAATGATTTTTTATCGAAAGATGATATGAAATAACAATATTGAAAAAAAAAAAAAATGTTTAATATAAGATTGTTAAATAAAATCCATGTTTTACATACATGTGTGACAAGAAATAATTAATACAAAACAATTTACAGTCAAAGTGTATTAAAAAATATAAAAGTATACTTTACTTGTATTCAAACAATCTTTATGTAGATCAAAAATAGATTTTTTAATATAAAAAACAATATTTATGTTTACTACGTGGAACATGTGCGAACAAATATTACAACTTTCAATAAGATAACTCGATGGCATAGAATCTTTTCTTTTACTTACTTGGCAAGAAAATATAATATTTTTTAAGTTATTTCGAATATTTCATTAGATAGCTTGTTGGAAAAAATTGTCACAGCTGGTCCGTAACCATCTCTTTTGTCGAAAACTTATCAGAAAAAAGTGATTAAGCTTAATCGGTCATTCACTGGTAATTTTACCTTACACTAAATTTGACATACATTGTTGATAAACAAAAAATTACTCTGATACTGATTTAAATAAAATATTCATATTTGTATCTCCATGAAAAATGTGTTAGATGTGCATCAGTAAATTCTTTGGCAAATACTGTTTTCCGAAGATATCTCTTAAGCCTATGTACACAACCGAGTATGCTTACCTTGCAACCCTCACAGCTGGTGACACCGTAGTGATAGCCGCTCGCCTTGTCTCCGCAAACTTTACAAGGGACGAAGCTCTTGGCGGGTGTCGAGCTGTTGGAGTCCGCGGCTGCGTAGTGTTGCTCTATAAAAAAAAAAACACGAATATTTTGAATATGTTTCATAAATTTATACGAATCGTAACGAGTGTATAAGTCTCAGAGATTTCAAAAGCGTAAGAGGAGCTTAACTGAGAAAGTGAGGAAATCGCATACAAGGTTGACTCTAATTTCACTGAAAGTTTATAAATTAACGTGATGTATATTCCCGTTACACGCGAGAATTATTCCACTGAGTAAAATAATTATTAAACTGACGTGGATATAGCGCCGAAGATCAGATATATTGTTAAATGAGTTGTAGCTATAACGAAAAGTACTTAGCATACGTTATAAGGATACATACAAATCAAAACGAGTGTGTAAGACTCAGAGATGTCTGTCAGGGGAGAAAAAGCGTAAGAGGAGCTTAACTGAGAAAGTGAGGGAGTCGCATACAAGGTCGACTCTAATCTCACTGAAAGTTTGTAAATTAACGTGACGTATATTCCCGTAATACGTGAAAAATATTCCACTGAGTAAAATAATTATTAAGCGGTCGTGAATATACCGCTAAAGATCAGATATATTGTTAAATGAGTTGTAGCTATAACGAAAAGTACTTAGTGTACGTTATAAGGATACATACAAATCAAAACGAGTGTGTAAGACTCAGAGATGTCTGTCAGTGGAGAAAAAGCGTAAGAGGAGCTTAACTGAGAAAGTGAGGGAGTCGCATACAAGGTCGACTCTAATCTCACTGAAAGTTTGTAAATTAACGTGACGTATATTCCCGTAATACGCGAGAAATATTCCACTGAGTAAAATAATTACTAAGCGGTCGTGAATATACCGCTGAAGATCAGATATATTGTTAAATGAGTTGTAGCTATAACGAAAAGTACTTAGTGTACGTTATAAGGATATATAGAAATCAAAACGAGTGTGTAAGACTGAGAGATTTGTGTCAGGGGAGAAAAAGCGTAAAAGGAGCTTAACTGAAAAAGTGAGGGAGTCGCATACAAGGTCGTCTCTTATCTCACTGAAAGTTTGTAAATGAACGTGATGTATATTCCCGTAATACGTGAAAAATATTCCACTGAGTAAAATAATTATCAAACTGACGCGGTTATAACGCCGAAGGTCTGACATATTGTTAAATGAGTTGTAGCTATAATTAAGAAAGCTTTCGGGCTTGTTACGTTAAATATTTGGCTGTCGTTGAGTCATTAAGCATTTTCGGCGCAGTGTCATTAGACGCGACGTTAAGGGTTGTTAAAATTTTACGATCCCTTCTTGATACTAGCGGATATATATATATATATATATATATATATATATGGCGTATATATATATAGGTATGACGTAGTATGAATGCTTCGTACCGCGGTGTCAGAAGGTTCGTAGACTGAAGCATCGAACGACGGAACGGAGAAGCCCATTAACAATCTGGATCGAGGTCAGGGATGTCACATGAACATGTTAGGACATCTTAGTCAACTATTTAACTAATAACTATAACGTTCGCCCTCGTCTTAACTCTAAAAAAATCTTTTAAATACATGTAAATGTCCGTTAAAATAATTAAAAAATCATTCTATAAAAAAACCTTACCATTGTTAAGTCTATAAAGTACTAAGAAATAGATAAAAGATTTACTCCAATCATGTGTATATAAATATTTTTCTTTTTTGTTCGTTGCATCAAGTTACGTTTAAGAAATAATATATACACCGTTAAAAAAGTTATGAAATTTACAACATAAAAGATTACATTTATTTTACTGGAAGTACATCGTGTTTACAAACTGGATGCAGTAAATGATTATCGATTAACATTCTGTTGCAAATGATGTTTGTAATTAACCATTAATCATTTCGATTTAAAGTATTCGACTCTGATTATTAAAAGGTGGTTAAAGAATATTTTTCCAACGAGTAATATGTTGTATACATTGTGTAATTCAGTCAATAACTGATGAACATAAAATTATTTAGTGTATAATAATATATAATATATCTGGATGAAGTTATTGGCACAAAGTATTGGACACGTTGCAATTTTCTTGAATAGTCGCGAATGAAAATCATCGGTTGAATTAACTGAAGATTCCTTCGAAGATATCATGCAATCGTAAAGTGGATGAAGTAAAGAAAAAAAAGTTGACCAGGTTTATGAAAGTTTAGGCATAAAAACTTTTTTCTCTATCATTCTCGTGGCTCCTCTTGAAGTCGTTTGGCGTCTAGCGTACGATGTACCTTGTACCACGTTCAGGAGTTACAGCTCTCTCTCTCTCTCTCTCTCTCTCTCTCTCTCTCTCTCTCTCTCTCTCTCTCTCTCTTCTCTCTTCGCGTTATATCGTTGCCAAGTACGATACGGTTGGACGCAACTCGCTCGGTTACATCCTAGAGTGCGGGTTTTCTTCGAGGGTTCGTCTCTCGTGCATCCATAATGCAGCGAAAAAAGAGCGCGGCTAGCATACGGCAGTAGCGTAGCAACGTTAGGATCGAAGCACGAGATCGGGTAACGGGAAAACCTCTCCTCCCATCGCACCGTTAGGGATGAACAAAAAAGTACAAAGGGGGTAAAAAAAAAGGCGGAAGTACTACTACCACTGTTGCTGCAGTGTTCGTAGTTGTATGTACATAAGGACAGGAATCGAGAAACTTTTCCTGAGAAAATCACGAGAAACAGCGAGTACGTACGAGGAAACAGGTGATCTGTAGAAACAGAGAGAATGTGGTTGATTACGAGAGCAATATCCTCGCTGATCTGTGCACGAGGAGGGCGACTATACGCTGACAATAAGGGGAGACCTGCAAAACGTTGAAACTATTGCTTTACGTGATTTTATGAGGCAGCTTGTAGTGCAGCAATGACGAGACCCCCCCCCCCCCTCGGACTAGAAAAAAGACTGGCGAGTGAACCCGAATCGAACGGTACTCTTTGCTTCTCGATGAGTTGCTCCCTCTTTTGTTGTTGTTACCCCGTTACTCATCGTCTCGCTACTATCTATAGAGACATTAAAATACTTTTTAATAAGGCCCTACCGCTATTTTTTTGTTTATCTGACTTATAATGTCTGACCTAAGCTGCCTGAGAAAGTGTACATTTTGATCTCTGAAAGCAACATGAAATGTTTAACTAATATATGTGGAGTACAAACTTTGCATACGGTGCCCATACATTGCGTTAATTTCAAATAGCAATTGGCATTTGGCATTATTAGATTATCTATGATATCTATAGTGATCTATGTATCCTAAGTTCTACTCCAACAGATCGACAGATTTATGTACTACCTAAGTAAGGCTATTTATTATAAACTTATTTGTTTTATTATTCGTATTTAATTGAATGAAAAAATATTTGGAAATAAATGTAACTAACGCACATAACGATAGCTACTTTCTCAATTATTAGTTAGTCGTTAAATTTGCCCTTAAAGGACAGCAACGACCGCAGGTTGAATTAAACAAATTAGTTGGTTGTAGCAAGCAATAATTTCTTTCCGTGATACTTAAAATAACTTAATAAATAAAAATGAAATTTTTATACAAATCAATAAACAAATAAGTCAATAAATAAATAAATAAATAAATAATGCATATATTATTTTTTAACGTCTCGAGGTATTTGATAGAACTTTTAAGCTGGGATTCCTGGAGAGTTACCGCGAGAATTCAATAAATCATGTTGATGGCCCTACGTTCTTTGGAAAAGCCCGAGAGACATTGCACAGTTGGGACATCTCTTGAGACATCTGCGTAAGAGGTGACAGTAGACAGGAAAAAGACTGTCGTCGTTTTCTTTCCAAGTACGACGTCGACGAGAAGAAAATACGCGAAAAAACGTGATCGACACTCTCGAGCATCGACGCGGCGCACTGACGTGCTCGAAATTCTTTCTCTCTCTCTCTCGTAGAAAAATGACCAATCGAGGATTCCTAGAACGCTCTCTGTTCCCTTCCTTGCATCGCTCACCGGTTTACCGTGAGTGAATCTTCCGGAAGCGATGGTGTCCCTTGTGCCCGCGTTCGCAACGAGATATACTCGCCAGACCAGTCGCGACGAGAGACGAGAGAAGTCCGCCGCCCTGGCATAAACCGACAGACAGAAAGACACGCACGCACGGCTGAGAAGGAAAAAAGCTCCGTTACTCCGGCGGGATTCCTAGACGAAGAAATTCATAAGGAGACCGATCGCAGAGTTCCTTCTCTCCGTTGATGCTTCCAAGTTCAACCGCCGGTCCTTTCGAGATACAGCGCCAACTTTTGCGATGTCGTAGCTTCGTGCAAGGACGACGACGGAATCGTCCCCGAGAAATTTGTCGGTGCTTCAGTGAATACTTTTCATGTCGATAAATTTCACTTCAGAGTAAAAGCGAGAATGGATACAATATACAAGTAAAGAAGGATCTGATGAAACTCACCATATACCTGGTAGAAACTGCCATAAGATTCTGGAACATGGAGACTATAGGGACATTCTGACTGATATTCTTATAAAACTAAACAAATTTTCCTTCGAAGACGTATAGTACGATACTCCAGGAGGTGAGGACGTATCGGATGCTGGATCGTACGACTGCAGGGACTGTAAGAAAATTGCTCAGGGTGAATTCGCCACGATCTTCCAGGCTGAGGTATACGCAATCCTAGCATGCGCGCAGGTAATGCTGATTAGATCAATTTGTATAACTTACGATTCGTATAACCTCTTTTTGCGTAAAAAGCTGAATGTATAACTTGACCGTCTCAGCGAGTCGTGCGACCCCTGCGAGCGCTGCGAGTGCGTAGGATAAATCGATCTCGTAGTCGGTACGAGATCATCATAACTTAGTTCGTTTAAAATACGCGGTTGAACGGCGCTAAGTGCATGAAGAGTGGAGCTAGGTGCGTAAACATAGCATTAGGTAGAGTGAAGATGCGCATCGAGATTCGCTCGAGTAGTCGGGTCAGCCTGTGTGCAGTCGGCTCTGCCACACATACGTCATGACTAGTCTGGCCCTGCGGGAATACACTGCCTAGGAACTGACTAGGAACAGTGATATGGCACTTCTCTGAGTCCCGGGACACTTTGGTATCGCGAGAAATGAGAAGTCCGATGATGCCGCAGCTGGGAGGGGCTCCAAGAACAACCTCCTGGGACCAGAACCTGCGGTGAGTATTCCAACCTGCCACATAAGTTCCAGTCTCGCGGGTTTCTGGATGAGCCATATCCAGCACACCCCTGGGTAAACACGAAGGGCTTTCGACAGGCAAAACTAATGGGTAGCCAGCTCAGGAAAGTCACACCCGAAATTCTGGTAGGTATATGTGAAGGGAAAATATCCCGGCGGCAGTACAAATGCTGACCGGTTACTGTGATCTGAATTACCGTGGACTTAAGCTGGGACTCACTGAATCGACACTGTGTCGCAGGTGCGGGGAGGGCAACGAAACCTCGCTGCATGTATCGTGCAACTGCTTTGCATGAGAAATAATAGGCACACCACACTTTACCCAGATTTTCTGGAGCCCAGATCTATTAAGACCTTGTCCGATACTCACGTGCTAAACTTCTGGCGAAGGTCGGTGCGGAGGGTTTGGTACAATGACATTTGTCTGACTGCTGTCATTTCCCGATAACGTATAGAAAAAAGAAAAAAAAATCTCACTGGATGATATCACTGGATGATATTCACTGAAAGACGTTAATATTGAACGACGTAACATCGTAAATTTTGAAGACAATATTTTTTGTTAGAAGGTAAATACTGTTTACTATAAAATATAATCATTGGTAGCGTCGTTTAAGCGAATTGATGCCGGGCTCTCTGAAACCATCTATTGACATGTCAGAAGTTTTATTAGTTTGTGCTATTTTTATCGAATACACAGTGTCCTGTAAAAGAACAAATTCATAATCGTAAGAATTAACAATAATATTAAATAATATTTAAAATAAAAATCTAAATGTTAATAATAAATTATATCATTAATAGTTGCACTCTAGAGATTTCAATCTCCTAACCTTTCAAAGGTAAAATTATCATATAAGTCTGGTTGAAATTTCATCAAATATATTTCTGTAAAAATTCATTTAGACACAAAATCTGTAATCACAAATGTATATTTATTTTCTAGTAAAAAGTATTTTTACTATTATAAAAAATATAATCATTGGTAGCGTCGTTTACGCGAATTGATGCCGGGCTCTCTGAAACCTTCTATTGATATGTCAGAAGTTTTATTGGTCTGTGCCATTTTCATCGAATACACTGTGTCTTGTAAAAAGAACAAATTCATAAACGTTAGAATTAACAATGATATTACATTATTAAAAATAAATAACTAAATCTTGATAACAAATTATATCGATAATAATTGTACTCTAGAGATTTTAACCTCCAAACCTCTCAAACGTAAAATTACCATATAAGTCTGGTTGAAATTTAATCAAATATATTTCTGTAAAAATTCATTTAGACACAAAATTTGTAATCACAAATATATTTTTTATTTCAGTGTTAAAATATTGAATGGAAATTGAGTGTTTTTGCTAGTTGATTGATTAATAAAAGTGATTCTTCATTTCTGTTAATGCTCCATTAGTCTGTTGCATCCAAACCATTGATATCTCGAGATGGGTTGGATCACGAATAATTGCCTAATGTGAATAGAGAATAGGATCGCTACAGGCGCTTCAATTTATTGCATCCTCGAGAAGCTCGTTTGTAATGTCGATCCATCCGTGTGTACCTCGGCCCTTTCCTATTTCATCCCCTTATTCTCTCCCCGGAGTAGGTCATAATGGTACAGCCACGATCCTGGTGTGTGTCTCATGGCGGTTCTCATCCACTCTCACCATCGAACTACTGCTCTAGCTTCGCAATAATTCTATTTGCGCAGGACTGCGAGCCGACAATAGTTAAATACACAATGTCTCTATGTTCGTCGTCAAACTACTTCATACATACGTGTACATCGCATGCATGTAGATTCCGTATGGTCATCTGTGTCTGCTCGAGCTTTCTATGCCAATACACGTTGCACGCGGGTTAACGTGTACGCGGGGCACGATCAGGAGAATTATGTACCCACAGCGTGAACAACAGGCGTGCATTATAGACCTTCTACCAGCATCCAACAGCAATAGATGAGCGTATGCGTGAGTGACTAAAAGCTATAGAGTATACTACACCCTGTATTCGGTGAACGTCATCGAGCAATACGTGATTGATTGGTCGAGCAGTAAATATCGATAGAAAATTGCAACAATCGAGATTCCTGACACAATTTAACATTATATTTTCGTATTGACAAAGAAAGGACAATGAGGAGCTTCGTTACAACATACTTTTACATAAGAAACGAGTTATCTTAAATTTCTATACACACATATGTATTTTTTTTTTTTTAAATTAAACTGAGTATGATCCAATAAAAATCGAAAAAGTAATTAATGAATATTAATATGTAATTAATGTACGGGGGTCTAATATTGGGAAAATTCTTAACCTTTATCATATGTATAAGATCGTGTAAGATGGAGCATAAAAGTAAAAAATTAAACACTAGATACCTCGATGATAACTGATGTAATAACCCATTTTTAAAACTTCATAAGTCGATAGTGTCCTGGTAACAGGCTTCGATAAAGCTGCATTAAAATATTGTTCGTCCCTTTTTAGTAATCCCTCACAAAAACACGGGGTGTCTGCAAGAGGATTCCGATTTTACTGTTATAAGAAACACTAAGAGTCACACAACTTAGAAAGCAAACATTACCACGTTAGATACCTAACTTCACCTCAGCCAATTATTTCTTGTGTAAAGTAAGGCAAAGGAAATGTTAATTCTCAATTTGTTGATATACCAAACGTTTGTATGTTAAAATAAAATGTATGTAAATTCAAATGAACAAAATTGAAGTTGAAAAAGTTATGACAACGTATTAAAGTACTGATTTGAGGTTAGAGTAAAAATTAGCTGTTGTGTATTATTTGAAACCATTGAGAGAGATTGAAAAGAAAATAAAAAATTCACGTGATTCGATTGTTAACCTTTCCAACAATTGTAATAATTTATTATTTGCAAAATACAGATATCTGCGCAATGGAAGCTCCGGATTTTTCTTTGTTTGTTTGTTTGAACTTTAATATTATGAATTGAAATTTATTTTTATAATAATTTCCAGTCGATATTATTTAAAACGATATGAATTAATATATTTTTTATTTAGATATTTTGTCGTTAGACATTTAATTACAGAGCTGGTATGAATTTTTTTTTTTTAATTAATGACATCCGGTGATCTACTATTTTTATAGTAGAAAAATGTAACTTGAACAATATTTCAGCAATCAATTTTACAGGCGATAATACATAACTAATGCATAAAATATTGATTTCTTAATTTTTCTCGGTATATGCAAAAATTGCGTTAAAAAAATGTTTATACAAACAGAATCAGGAATATCGGGAAAAGTTGCGTTAGCCGAGGCTGAATCTTATCATTCGGTCGCTTTTCTGCAACCCCACATAGCGCATGCTCAAGTTTTACTAGGAAACGACATTGTATACCGTATACATGTACTATACATGGTACGTTGGTGACGATCCACCCTCCACCAGACCAATGGTAACAGTATAGTAATCGTTGCATATCGCTTCGCTTTGCATTTTTAACGGTGACGGAAATTCGATGCGACCTCGTACATGGTGGATAGGAAAGAAAATCGCAATAGGTGCTATATATCGACGGAATACATCGGGTTGGAGAGTTTATTTACCTGTGGAATATCGAGAATTAATTTAAAGCTCTATTTTCCTCGTTATTTTTTTTTTTATCTGACCCTTTCGTCCCTCTGCGATACCGGCTGTCTCTCCCCCAAGCATTCCACCGTGTTTCGCACAAACCGATAGCGTTTCCTCTACTCCTGCACGCTACCAAACCCGGAACAAATGATTCTATACGATCGTACAAGTTCGGAACTCACACCAATCGATACCTCTTTCGGTTTATATCCACTCGTTTTAATGCATAGTCGATGTTCCCATCGAGACTACACGAAATTTCCACGCACCTCAGTTTGTATATTCACCCGTTATACGCTCATAGTATAGTGAATTTAACGTACGTCGGCGAATATTCAGAGGGTGGTTCCAGTGATGGTGTTGCTGCAGATACAACGCTTATCCACCTATGTCTATATGTGCTCTACAATTTTTTTTTTCTTTCATTGTACTCTGTTGCACATTGAACTCAAGCAAAGTGCTAGAAAGTCGTGAAAATTGTCGACTGTTCCGAGCTCTCGTGACATCATTTTTACGATTCGCTTTGTTCAATGCGCTTCATCCTCTAAAGATGCAAATTTCGTTGAAGAGTGTACACATATTGATGTCAGAGATCGTTGTCGAGCTTTAAATTTTGGTATAAGTACTTAGGATATAAAAATGGTAAATATGGCACAGCGCGCGAAGGGCCAATGCCAAGATTGATCACAATTATGCAGAACATACAGGAGATCTATCGGTTATTGTGCGGCTTCTGTACAATTTGCAAGTCCCCGAAAAATTGTCTGTGGGAAAATCGGTCGCTGGATAAATCGGAACCGCAGAATCATTGATGGTATACGTATGATCATAGGATACATTCACTCGGTTCACCGTCATATCTATCGCAGTCTCACCGGTTGTGTACGGTGCTTACTGAGAGCCAAAAAGATAAGTCCGTGACTCTGCATATCAGAAGTGAAAATTCTGTGACCAACGTAGATGACGAGATAGCGTGGTATCTCGGGCTCGTGATTCAGGATATCAGATAATTCATCCATGAAACTAAATGGAATTTCCTTCCATTGGATTTAATTAATCAGTAAACACGATAAAGAATACGAGAGAACTGCCTTCAATAAATACTGTGTATTCATATTTAACCTGTACACATTTGCAAAACTCGCAATTCAAACGATATAACATGAAAATCAAGTTAATCCTCTCATTCGTAGCTCCGTGTTTCGTCTTTCTGAGTTAATATTTTGGGTTTAGGCGAGGAGCTCTGCGGGCTTATGGTCGCAGAATAGACAATTCGCAACGACGACTACGACTTTGAGAGTAATTTCAGAGAACGCTGCGTTCGGAATGCACATCAAGCTTATATAAATGAAGAATTGAGTGTTTTGCGTATTGCATTGTCATACTATAGAATACCATGTAAGCCAATTAGTGATTCAATCGTGTTAATGCGATATCGTTAGGAGAATGAGACAATTAAATAGTAAATGAGATCGAGTCGGCATAAATTCAATTACGAATACAGCCAGTGGCCAAATTCGTGAAATAAAACTGTGATTCTGTATGCTCAGTCGAACTCATTTTCTAGTTAATAAAATATTCAAAAAATACGGAATAAAGAGCGCCAATTGCGTCAACATTGACGTCCAATTTCAACCAGATGTTATTTGCTTTCCGAGCTCTGATATATATTTTTTTATACTTTGGTAAGTTTTTAATTAAAAATGATTTATATAATTATTCTCTGGATTCAATAATTTCTAATCTGTGAATTTGTTTTAAAAAACAATTAAAATTATGTGTTTCAAAAATTGATGACGGCGAAACTAATTGCCACAAGCAAAACTTTCGTTCAATCTGTCTCAGTTTAAATTGATCTAATTATCAGAAGAAAAAAACATACTTGAGATTAAAAAATATAATGGTTCGGAGAAATTAATCACCCGATTAATCCTCAAGTAATAATTTTTGTATTTAATAGGATCATTGAATGTCTGGTAATTTTTTAATTTAATATGTTTCATTGTTTCGTTTTAACCGAAACTTATAGTTTGAGAGTTAGTTTCTTTTTAACCCTTAATGACAAGATGCATTTTGAGTCTTTATCTGCACACGATTGAGTCATTTGTATCCAAGTTGATTTTCATGACTTTCATAAGTTAATAAACAATTTTTTATATTAAATTCCACACACTCCTTGACATTTTGAACGAGGTATCCCCCCGATCTTCAACATTTTCATTTAAGAAGGAAACAGAAGCCGTTATTCAACCAAAGGACCATTGTATCACAAAGAAAAGAAGTGCGCTGGACACAAATGACCCAATCGTCTATGCTAAGGGTTAAATTGCCTATGTAACGAAATGAATAGTTCCGAAAGTATTGGCTGTAGAGAAAAAAACATTACAGACGACGTTTCTTACGAAAAATGTACCAAAGTGTCAGACTAAAAAGTTCCCGATATAAAAAAATATGTGG
Source organism: Cylloceria caligata (assembly GCA_963942595.1). Lineage (NCBI taxonomy): Eukaryota > Metazoa > Arthropoda > Insecta > Hymenoptera > Ichneumonidae > Cylloceria > Cylloceria caligata. Next base: position 87,285,897 of record OZ012703.1, on the reverse strand, counting down.
TATTGTGGAAAAGGTTCCCCAATTCACTACAATAGCAGACCTTCAACTATACTCTTAATATACTCTTAACCCTTTGCGATCGGTAGAATATCGCTTTTGGGAGTACCACCAGGTTAAAAATGTCCCCGCTACGGGGACATCGACCACAAAGGGTTAACCCTTTGCACTCCGTTGTCGCCGTATTTGCGACATTAAAGCCTCTATGCCCTACTAGGCTGGAGTGCAAAGGGTTAATATACTCAAAAATCTCCAACTTTTAGACATTTGGAATGTAAAACAATGGAACAACGGAAAGTGCAACGTAAAACATTTAAATTTCAAAATGTAAAACAATGAAACAATGGAATGTACAATGTAAAACATTGGAAATTTGCAATTTTTTTTCACAGTTCTTTCACTAATAGCTCTATCCACTGAAAGCTCTGAGTGTTCACTGAGGGCGCACTAGGGCGCACTCATTTTCCAAGCGTGTTCCACTGGTAATTCTAGTGCACGAATTCATCACTGACAAGGAAAGGTACTTTGGTGTCCCCCTCCGATTTTAATGCAACTTACGTATGTTGTAGAGCATCGAAAACTAAAAGACACGTATTTTTTTTTATCGGCGGAAAAACATTTTTAAGGGGTGAAATCGCCCTTCAAAAATAGGGGTGATTATGCAGTTTCACCCCTAAAAATGAATTTTTTTCTTCAACTCCACGTGGAATTTTTATTGTCTTCAATGAGGAGTATTTTGGTTTTTGTTTTATTAAAATCGGTTGACGCCTTCTGGGTGAAACTGCAAAATCACCCCTCGACATGCTATTTTTGAAGGGCAATTTCACCCCTTAAAAATGTTTTTCCGCCGATAAAAAAAAATACGTGTCTTTTAGTTTTCGATGCTCTACAACATACGTGAGTTGCATTAAAATCGAAGGGGGACACCAAAGTACCTTTCCTTGTGAGTGCCTAAAGTATTACCTTGAAATGGGGAGGGTATGTCAGTACAGTGCAAATATGGCTGACGTCCGTCAAAGTGTGGGAATAAACGCTGTAACAGGAACAATCCTATTAAACATTCTATCATCTTCATCCAGCAGTGATGACGAGTCGTTAGAGCCGCGAGAACGAAAAGCAATTCTAAAAATCATTAATTTCATTGAACTCATTGACAGCATATTCAATATCGGTATGGAGGTATGGATAAGTACTGTTGACAGAGTATAGGTTGACTGTACACATGCCAACAGGATAAATGTTATGTATATGTAACTAGAAAGGCGCACAGAAGAAATGTTTACTCAGCAGTTCAAAGTGTCAGAGTATTTTCCTAAGGATAAGAGCCATGGCGGAAGCACTCCTATTTCGGCTGAGATTTATGTCTTGCTATTTATATGGTGAGAATATTAGAAATGGGGATACATTTGGAAGCATGTCTTATTATTCAAGAGTATATTATAGTTATTCAGCGAAAATTTAGTGATCATAGGTTTGCTACAAACAAAGTTCCTTTGCAAACAGTGTCACAAAGATTTGACATTGGACTTGCAACAAGCCCCCGGCTAATAACAATAATCATTGTTTATTTAATGCACTTGGCTCCCCAGATTATTACATTTTCTGATGATAAAATCAACGCGGATCATGACTTTGCAGAGGTACAAAGCCCTCGTATCCTTTACGTCCTCACAACCTGAGTTTCTTAAATATTATGTCAAATTTCGTATATCAATGTTAATGTAAAACATTGTTATTTATATCCCTTTTGTTATTAATCTCGCGACATCGTGTATACAGATTATAAATTTTGAAGAGAAGCTTGTACTCTGTAAGTTTATAAAACGTTGCTGAAAATATAATTCATCCATCAGGGAGATACTAATAACTCGAGGGATTGCGCATTGCGGTTCAGCGAGTGGTGACGCGGAGTATACAATTTCTCATCAGGAATCTCCCGTACGGTTCTAATTATTTTTTGACGTCTTAATCCAGCCTGGTTATCATGACGAACAATCTTAAATCTATAGTCTGTTCGTTAGTCAACTGTCAATGTACGAGCTTTACCAGTTGTTCCTGATACGATCTGTGTATCCTTGTCAGCTAATCTCGAGATTCGTAATTATCGTATATAGGTGATTTGATAACCGAACCGAGAATTTGGGGAAGTGTGTAGAATGGTAGTGACGGTGGCCTGCCAAAGTATCAGAGAGAAAAAATATACGGTCATCACCGGTGATCGAACTCGGATTGTTCCGGTACTGAGTAAGAGCGCAAATCACTGCGCTGATGTCACTTATATATTCTTCTGATTCAAACTGTCTCCTTATACGGAAATCAGGCATCGTTACAGTAAAATGGTGACGAACCGGGTACAGAGGTATAAAAAACCATATCTTTGATGACTTTTTACAGTTTTCGGACCTTTACTAAACAAGAAAAGTGCAAAAAATCACTAAAAATTCGTCAATAAACATTTTTTTCTTGCAAAAAAAAAATATCTTCAGTTTTATTTGTCAACGAATTTTTTTGATAATATTTGTTTTCTTCACGCAATGCCACTGTAATATGTCTGATAAGTAGAATTTATTCGTGGGTGAGATTCCTTCAGTTTTCAATCACTAAACGGCGACCGTTCTGTTAATAACGGAAGCATCATTACGAATAGCGCGACCGTTCGTGAGTCTCTTCTTCGCGATTGTGTCGTCTTTGCTTGCACACACATTCGGGTGAAGTGGATAGGAACCTTCACAACGAGACACAGTGGAAAAAGTGTGGTTCTAAATGCATCGCAGTATCGATAATGGTTGGTCGAAATAATGCAGTCACGAAACCAGGGAATAGCCAAAGGATATGGGAAAGGAAAGTATCATCGATGGACGACGAAAATTAGAGGATGATCGATCCATATTTTGCAACAAAGTACATTCAGCGTTCACTTATTGTTGGATTCAGTGCAGTAGCTGCTTGGGTTGAACGCACTCTTAATGTCCTGGATTCAATGACGAACATATATCTTCAACCTAAATATGTAAGAGTTCAGTAAATCGTATTAAGTGATATTATTTTATTTTAAATCAACACAAAAATATGTTTGTTTCAAAAAACACGAAGAATTGGTAATTGGTTTCATTTCCTTGACCCTTGCTGTTAATTTTATTTAAAAATATTTCGTTCTTTAAGGAATATTGACCAATTCAATCTGAGATGATTAAGACAGGTAGATGCGGAGAACTGCTTGTTTGTCGAAGATTCCAGAGAAAAGTAACACAAAGACAGTAAAATTCGATAAAATTGTATTGTTAAAAAAAAAAAAGAAAATGTCGGCGATTTTCATTTATGTTATTGATTTCTCATATGTCTTTGGTTTGCAAATAAGAAATGAAATAAGAAATAAATTCCGATATTATGATGATTTTGAATCGTTCTGTCCGTTTTGCCCCCATTTTCTATCTGTAACCAAAGTGCCCATTTTTTTTCTCCCTGCTCGTTTTTCCCCTATTTTTCCTACTACAGCGTGCTATTATGAGATTGCAATATTACTCGTATTATCCATTGGTAATCCCTCGTATATAATATTAATTTATTATCCGCTATATAAGAAAAGTCTCCCCCACCGTTCGCTGTTGCAATGCTCTAGTAGGTATCACGATATTAATATAAGCGGTGTACTCTATCTCATCGTACAATCTTATTGTTCGCGAAAGGCACTGCTCCACCGTATACTGTTACGAATAAATATCAACGATTGAATCTCCTCCAGCGAGTTCTGAATTCTTTTCGAGTTTATATATACATATACACGTGCAAACACAAATGGCATACGGAGGATTTACGATAGTAAGAACAAGGCTCCCGGAGTATGCGTTATAAATTCTTTCGTCGTCATCTCGACTAGTGGGGATATACAGGTAGAGAGGAAATTTGTGATGAAATAGTAGAGCGAGAGTAAAAGCGAAAGAAGGAGAGCAAGAACAAAGCTTCAATTATATTTAACGATCGAAGCGTATATTCGATACTATATATATATATATAACAAATGCAAGCTCATTCTTTGACGATGGAGGGGAATGAGAGTTTATTCTCGTAGAAAAAAAACTATCCCTACATATATCGCGTGATATCGATTGTCTGTCAGCGTTCCCTCATTCCCTCGTTCGCCTCGCATCGCTCACCCTCGAACGCGCGTTCTGTTTCTCAAAATGAAAGGTAATCGAGCACACGACAAACGCATATCGAAATCGAGAGCTATCGTATATGTAGGTATACATAGAATAGCTGGGGATAATGGGCACGCGCGAGGTATCACATAAGCGTTATCGTAGAAAACGAGCCAAATGCTTGGTATTCACAAATGGATGAGGTATCAGCAGCGAACTGGTCGATATCAATTTCATCATCTGCTGGTGCGGTTACGCGTCTCTCTGACTGAAAAGGCTCGTTAGATATGCCCTTGTCATTTCAATATCAATTACCGATCATCTATACGTTCTGTATTGACTTTTGGAAAAGCTGTTCTCCCTTACTCCTCGTATGGGGACCTAAATTATGGTTTCCATCGCGCATTGGCTTTCTTCTGTTTCTATTGTTATATATTGGGTCTGGGAAAAAGTTCGTCGCGTTTTTCATGATAGATGGCATCAATTGCAAATAAGTCAGGAAACACAGATTGTTTAGTGGCGACGCCACTAAACGCTCGTTGGAAAGGTGACACTTCGAGCGTTACGTTGAGTGTATAAACATTGAAATTGGTCCAGTGGTTGGAAAGTTGTTTGCGTTTGAAAATGGAGAAAAGTAATGAAAAATTGCGCTATATTTTGCAATATTATTACGACAAAGGGAAGAACGCTTCGCAGGCTTGTGAAAAAAATTGTGCTTTGTACGATGAAGGTACTTTATTAAAATTTGCTGCGCGGAAATGGTTCGCTCGCTTTCCTTCTGGTAATTTTTATGTGAAAGATGAGTCACGCTCTGGTTGTCCAATCACTGAAGAAGCTGATGACATTCTTGGAAAAGTCCAACAAGATAAGCATATCAGCAGTGTCGATATTGGTATGGAGCTAGGCATTGACCACAAAACTGTTTTGAACCGTTTGCACAAAACTGGCTACAAAAAGAAGCTCGAGCCGTCACAAGCGTTCGCGAAGCCAGGATTGACGGCGAAAAAGGTGATGTTGTGTGTGTGTGGTGGGACTGGAAGGGAATCGTCCACCATGAGCTACTTCCAGTTGGTCAGACGATTAATTCTCAACTCTACTGTGGACAACTAGAGAGATTACGCCAAGTAATTGAAAGAAAACGTCCCGAATTGATTAATACGAACGGTGTTGTCTTTTATCATGACTACGCCCGACCACACACTTCTTTGATGACCCGTCAAAAATTGTGAGAGCTTGGTTGGGAAATTTTAATGTATCCACCGTATAGTCCAGACATAGCACCCTCTGACTATCACTTATTCCGATCTCTGCAAAACTCTCTCAATGGAATTAAGCTGCTTTCAAAAGAAGCCTGTGAAAACCACTTGATTCAGTCTTTCAACCAGAAACCACAGAAATTCTTCACCGTTGGCATCATGGCTCCACCCGAAAAATGGCGAATCATTGTCGATAATAATGAAGCATATTTGGTTTAAATAAATTCATTTTCACACTATAAGAAAACCAGTTGAATTTTACTGAAAGAAACGCCACGAACTTTGTCCCAGACCCAATATATAAAATTGTTTTCGAATCTGCATCTGTGAATAAAATACATTGTTCTCTTACCTACTTGATCGCCACCTATTTGGCTACCGCCACGTATTTGATGAAAGTTCTTCTATCTATTTAAGGAAAAGGGGCGAGGGATATTTCTCTCACTTCCCCCATTTGTCCGTATTACATATAAATGTAGTTAAAAAAAAATTGTAGTTTTTGCTGATATTAATATTTCAACCTCCGACATTGGTGTAAGAAGTTTACAATATCTGTTTGAATTTTCGCGAGTAACTTACACAAAATCGTTAACACTTTCACTATTTCTCAATCCATTTTGCTCCACCCTTTTCCTCTTTGACAAACACTCATTATAATCACAAAGACAAAAATTAGCTTTGAAAGGATTGCGGTTAGTAAACACAAAGCAAAATATATTTCGGTGCTAAGAGAAGCGATTTCCGTAGATGTGTGCGGAACATTAACATTGACGATCCGTGGGACAGACTATTGATTTAATTCCAGCAGGCCTATTATCGTAATAAACATTCGTAAGTAGTGAGCTCTCAGCGCTATACCTAACGATGATAATTCCTTTTCAACAGAACTCCTTAACGCCTCAGTAAAATATCTCCGCTATATACTCTGCAGTAATGCACCCCTTGATGTGCTATAAAAATTGAGTACCACACATGTACTCAATACTCATGCAAGTGCATGCTTGCGAACGATCGTACTTCGCTGTAAGTTGTTCCGATGATTGAGTACCGATATATACGTAAAAGTACACCGAGAAACGCGTATATATGTGTTGCACTACATTATACTGCGTGTATTATCACGCCGACGCAATATTGCTCTGGAACACGCGAGCCAACGAACGATATAACCAAGATCTGTGCGTAACACAAGTCCGAGTATTTCTCTGGCACGTAGCAATAGTACACAGTATGGAGGTAGCACGAAAATCGTGTGTGAGATAAAAGAGATTCAAAAAAGGTAACGGGTGCTCGGTAGAGTCACGCGAGTTCCGCATCTGTATAGCTTCGTTGCTCTGCGGTGATGCACTTGTTATATCATACAGAGTGATTCATAATACCAGAGGTGTAACTGCCATTTCTTTATTGATAAAGGAATATCCGATTGCGTTAAATCGGAGAATAATCTGACTTTTAACAATGACTAAATTATAAAACAATTATAACAGTGATAATCTCATCAACCATCACAATTAACTGTATGGTTAAATATGACCGAGAGAATTTACTTCATCGTTCAGTCTAAGTGATGCCAATTGATCAATTGGTATCGTCGGCCAACCGATCAGTCGGTAGTTGCCAAACAACTGTAATCAACTGAGTGTACAAATTAATCGCTCCGTTATGCCAACCAACTGATCGGTTAGTTACCGACTACAGTCAACTGTAGATTGTATAAGCCGCAACTGAGGGTGGTAACCAATGTCTCCAAGACTCAATCTCTCGAATGGCTTTTGACCGACAGGAACCACTGATGCAATTCGTCAAGATGCAATTCGAGAGGTTGAGTCTTCGAGACATCGGTTACCACCCCAACTGATTGTTTCGGTCAGTTAATCAGTTTTTTGGGTCAACCGATCAATTCGTGCACGCAGCCCAGTAAATTTGCGGTGATAATATGTCTAACTATACAGTTGATTGTGGCAACTAACCGTGCACAATTCTTCGTCATAATTGCAAGGCTATCAATAGCATATACAAAACGTCTCTATTCCAATTGGACCAGCACAACATTCCTTGACCAACTTTACACATACGCACAGAGAAGCAGCAGCTGAAGGTATAAGCAACACGCAACACGCAACACGCAACAGTATTCAGGGTATCAAAGAAAATTATGCGTAACGTGACGTCTGCGAATAAGGGTGAGATTGGCAGGGATGTCGAGAAATTATTTGAGTGATCGCGTGACAAACTCCACTCTTCTAAAACTATAAATATATTCATACATCTACGCACATAGAACAATATTCAAACGTTTAGACATGCAAGAGTCCACGGAATCTAGGGATAATCGTGTCGGGAACTACCGTTTGACACGTAGAGCGAGGGTGCACTCGTTAGAGGGTCTCATAGTATCTTCGACCCGAATCGAGGACGAACATGTTCTCATCTTGCATATTGCGAGGCCTCACCCGAACCGATATGCTGACCTCAATAGAAGTTGCGCGTAATTCGACGCGACTCCGACACCCCTTGTTTACAAGGAAGAGTCACGCGTTGCATATATTTATGCTCTTGGGTCAGCGCATTCGTATTCTTCATCGATACCGACCATTGAGGTAGGTATGTCTCGGTGTTGACTAGGCGCGAAACTAGTCGTCGTCGACGTGCGCGTCAAGTTCGTATAGACGATAGTGCGTATAGGTATAGACACATCAGATATAGATAGGGTAGATGGAAGGTTCTTAGGTCGGGGTAAGTTGCATCAAGGTTAAGGGGAGACTATGGCGTTTTCTTTTTAACCTAAAAATGTATTTTTTAAAACATTTTTACATAATGTTCTTCATTTATATATAAAGTAAAAAGCGATCGATGCTTTTTGGAATGAAGAAAAAATATTTTTAATATATCGAAATCGATTTTTACTACGTTTCATTTATCTAATTCTATTCCCGCAAGCGCAATGAGTATTCCCGAAAGACAATATGTATATTAATATATAATATTGAGATTTGTAACACTTTTCAATTATACTTGCTTTTTATGTTTTAACGATAATCAGGCGATTAATAAGTTGCATGCTCATTATAATTTGATAAATTGACTTACAAGGAAAGGTACTTTGGTGTCCCCCTCCAATTTTAATGCAACTCACGTATGTTGTAGAGCATCGAAAACTAAAAGACACGTATTTTTTTTTATCGGCGGAAAAACATTTTTAAGGGGTGAAATCGCCCTTCAAAAATAGGGGTGATTATGCAGTTTCACCCTTAAAAATGAATTTTTTTTCTTCAACTCCACGTGGAATTTTTATTGTCTTCAATGAGGAGTATTTTGGTTTTTGTTTTATTAAAATCGGTTGACGCCTTTTGGGTGAAACTGCAAAATCACCCCTCGACATGCTATTTTTGAAGGGCGATTTCACCCCTTAAAAATGTTTTTCCGCCGATAAAAAAAAATACGTGTCTTTTAGTTTTCGATGCTCTACAACAGGGGTCTCCAAACTTTCCAGCCTTAGGGCCATACTGATTACTCCAGTAAGTTCCGAGGGCCAAAACCATATTATCATTGTTGCCGGTGGTAAAAAGTGAAATAGTCCAAAATCTGTCCGCGGGCCGAATGTGGCCCTCGGGCCGTAATTTGGAGACCCCTGCTCTACAACATACGTGAGTTGCATTAAAATCGGAGGGGGACACCAAAGTACCTTTCCTTGTTAGTTTGTTGAGTGCTTAATGCGTGCTGAAATTTACGTGATTTTACGTGGTATTAAGGTGCCGAAAGTTATCGATAACATAACGATTTTCTCCGTCAATTTCTGTTCGATTCAAATAAAACACTAACAAAACGAAAAGGATATATTACGACAGATTGTGCAAAAATTTCATGTTAATTTACGTTTTGAGATTAGTCAAATGAACGAAGGGCTTTCGGCACTTTCCTGCTCACTCGTTCGGCGTGAATTTATCTACAGTTTTCCCTTCGTAATTCTGGTAAAGATATACTCAAAAAAAAATTGCAAAAATTCAAAAATTCAGGTAACCCCGGTCTCTATACTTTATGTCGATGCCGACGAAGCATCTTCTTACCGATGATGCCGATGTATAGAGTGCACTGTCAGTGTGCCTCTAGTGCCGATACGCGTTGGCATCTCTAGTCGTGCATTACTAGTTGTAGCGGAGCTCTCTCAGAACCCGTCTCTTATAGCCCCTGCGTGTGTCGCACTGTGCCAGCAGGAAGACAGTAGAAACATTATTTATTCAATGCATGGACTCACAGTTTGACGCCTCGGTGTCTCCGTCTCTCTCTCTCTCTCTCTCTCTCTCTCTCTCTCTCTCTCTCTCTCTCTCTCTCTCTCTCTTTCTTCTATGTTGAATTTGCTTTTTTTTTGCTTCTCTTTTCTTATTTTTTCTATGTACAATTTTTATACGCATATCCTAGTTTAAGTTTCAACTGTTAATACAAATTATTATTAATGGCTTGTATTTGTCTTTAGCAATATATTCTCAAAGTACTTTTCCCTTAGAGTACAAAATAAACACATATATCTTTCTTTCTTGGCTGCTTTTCCTACAGCGGGAATGGATTGCAAAGACACGAAAGTGCAGAGAGAGAGTACTACTCGCGGAAATCGATCCAGTGTCTGGGTAGACCCTCCGGCAAGTATAATATGTACACGAGTATTTCTTCACGAGATATAGTATGTAGATAAAAGAAAATACATACGGTGCGAGGAGAAATTCGCTAGATAATATAATCCCAGGACGAAGCTAGTACTGAAAGTGGGCAATTAGTTTGGTGGAAAAAAATTTACTACGATTTCAATTGAATTCTGATGGTGTCAGTGACCTACCAATCGCAATACTATGGTAAATAGCTTAGCTATGGATTGTACAGCGAGAGACTATTCATTGATTTCACCGGTTTTGCAGCTCGTCAAACAATCAGCAATGAAAGTTCAGGTATATACTCTTTGAATTAAATTGTTTTACGGTTCATAAATTAATTGGTAGATGTGTCTCGATAACGAGGAGTCGTCCCTATCGTTGATAGGCGAAGTAAGAGTAGGATAGGATATATACGCAGGCGTAACAGCTGTATATATATATATATATATATATATATATATATACTACCGAACAGAGATTGTTCTCTCTTCCTCTGCCTATCTCTTTCTCTTTCGTTCTCCTCTAATGGCGCAAGGTGAATGCATATAGGATAGTGCGCGGGACGATAATTTATGACCGCATTTATTCGCCTGGTCGCGCTTTCCCAATGCACTTTCTACGGCCAATGTTGCTGGTACGACGCGTACATTACACGTCGGCGAGTGAGAGAGAAAAAGAGCCTGCAGCATAGCGCAGCAGCATAGCTCGTCGTCGTCGTCGACGTCGTCGCGTCGTGCGTCGTGCGCTCATAAAAGCGCACGGTTGCGCAATACTCGCGGAACTCGCAAACGCGAGTCAGCTCGCGAGAGATATACGATCGTCGGGAATATCTTGGGGCATTTGCACACTCGGATAATCCAGCTGTTGACCCGCGGGGCGTTATTCTGTTATTACAAAGAGTCTGGCGACGACACTCGACGACTCTCGTGTTATCGTTGAATTTCCGGCCTTTGACGAAGCCGCCGATATATTACACTATCAATGTATTTTCAATCAGAAATCTTGACGTTCTGTACGTTATCCAATAAACATATTAAATAATATTTGCTTATCCCTTTGATGGGACAACAAAGGAGATAACAATGTTATTACAGAGATGCTACAACTGGTGCACCTTCCCTGATGAAAATATTTTTATTTCATACCGCATCAGTCCTTACGTTCTTTAAATTTATTTCGTATAGTCAAAAATTATTATTTGAAAAATATTATATTATGATATAAAATTTATCATAATATTAAAAATTATTGATTCAATGTTAAAAAATAATCTTTTTTTAAAATGTATCATTTATTATTATAATTATCATAAGCGTTTAATTTATTTTGCATCAACACCGTGGTTTTTATTTTTAGCGAACATGTAATATCATTCATCAGGCATATTTATTTCGAATCAACTACACTTTGGAACACTTGAATTGATTTTCACAATTCAACGTCTCTCGTTGATGTAATAAAAAATTAAGTGATTGCGAAAAAAAGGTGGTCAACGTAGCAAAACGTTTTCATTCTTTTTTCTTCAAAAGACAATCAAAAGTTGTATCGTCACAACGATGGCAATAAAAAATGTAGCCTGAACAACATTTTCTCTAGGGATGCACCATGTACCCCATGCAACCACCAAACGACTAAATATATTTAAAAAATGTTAAATACTTAGAAATTTACAGGATAAATCAAATAACGTGTACTTTCAGTGTTGCAGCTGAGTTAAAAGGTAGAGGTGCGGGTGAATGTACAAATGTTGTAAGGAACATGCGAATAGATAGCGACGTGTTAGCAACGGTCCGTAGAGCATGATATATATCAGACTGTTGGAAGGATGCGAGGAGGAAAGAGTTTAGTATATTAAACGAGAAACATAGGGAGCACGTATTCGAGGGTAGAGCGAGAGGAGAGAATTACGAACATCGAACAGGTGTTGTGTAACGAAAACGCGGAAGTGTTTCGAGTACGCGCAGCTTGGTCGGCGCTCGAGCTCCGGCGAGGGGGTTATAAGCTTTCTCTCTCTCTCTCTCTCTCTCTCTCTCTCTCTCTCTCTCTCTCTCTCGTCTAGTCGATTCAGACGCTTGGCGTCCCGACACTCGCAGACGCTCCCTCCCTGTTCCTCCTCCACTCTCCCGTGATACAGAAATATACTCGCGGAATTATGTCACGTATCCCGTGGTAACGCTCGCAATTGGATTCCCGCGTGTGTAAGTAAACGACTTGCTTGGACCGCGACGTCGCGACGAGAAAACACGTCGGCCTGGCCCATCTCCCTCTCACGGGAATTTCGAAGACGACCGCAACGACGATGTGGTAATTTCGAACGACATTTCCCACCGCATGCTAAATTAACATCGCAACTTTCAACTTCCGGGTTTGTTGAGAAGTACGCCGGAGAGGGTATGAAAAAAATGTTCCATGTAAAGCATGAAAATTCGAGAAAGGAATAAGAAAGTGAACGAGGGTAGGCAGAAGGTGGAAACTGAAATGGGGAAAATCTCTTCTCCTTATTTATTTCGCGGATTCCCAGCGGCGTTACAATGCTCTGGCTCAAGGATTCTGACAATAACGAGGAAAAGAGACTAGAATCTAGAGTCGAGACGAGCGTAGTAAAGGATCAATTATTCTGTGCGAGGATTCTCGTGTTATCTTTTATTGAAGAAAAAACGTCGAGATCCAACAGTATTCCTATCTCTTAGTAGTAAAGGGCCGAAAAAAAAAAACAACAAGAGAAAAGAAAGAGCTTGAAAGACGCCAAGGGAGGATCGGTAAAAACATTCTGAAGTCCTTGTGGTCGTTACTTTGAAGGCCAGAGAGTTACGGGAAATGGGAGAAATTTCTCTGATCATTGTACCACTGCATGTATATATACAGTATAGTACGTTAGTCCTGGTTACAGACACAGATATAAAGGGGTAAGAAAAATATACAAATTACCCCTGAGGAAGGGAAGTTTAAACGAGGGAAAAAATGCCATTGATCGTGTGTGCGTTATGTTGTACGAAGGAGGAGGAGATGAAGGAATAAGAAAAAGTGGTGCCGGGAAAATTGACGACCCTCGGTATAACCGAAGCCAAAGCACGAAGAAGAGGTGGAAGACGGAGGGGGAATGGAGAAACAAGAAATGAAATTAAGTATCCGGCCCTAGGGTCGATACCAGCAGCAGTAGCAACAGCATTGCCTCGTTGAAGAAATTGTTCTCGTTGTATATACGAGCACGATGCGGTATACATGTCGGAATATACACGCAGAGAGGGAGGGGATGCGCTCACTTGGATTGCCGTGCGCGCCGAGCACGAAAGTTCCGCGTTAGAGGGATATACCGCTACGTGTATAGGTATGGGGTACAGCTACACGGATATAGCTTCACAGCTGTACAATGATAATACCGTATGCAACCACGTGGTCTTATCTGACTCGAAGATACATACGAAGATTAGATGCAGATTATGTACGAAGCATATAAACGAACTACATTACGGTTGGGACTATGTAACAGCGCGTGTAGTAAACAATATCCGGTATTGTTGGAAAAATCATGGTGAACTAAGAAAAACAAAAGGTTGCTAGAAAAAATTGTAAATGCATATATTCAAGGTTTTATCAACACAACATTGTCTACATACAGTCAAGTTGGCAGGGAAAATGCTTATCTTTCAACTCGGATGCCTCGGCTCGACATTTACTCCCTTTCTATGGCACATTTGTAACTCGCACATTAATTTTTCTACCAAAAAAATTACTCTGCTACAATTTAATTCCGGAAAATATTTTTACCACAATACGACTCTACCATATTCTTATAAATTTATCTGCCAAAAAAAAAAAACATCTCTGCCACGTTTTAATTCCGGGAAATATTTCTACCGTAATGGAATTCTACCAGAAGCGAAAAAAATAATATCTCTGCCAGTAAATAACTTTACCGTAATTAAAACCTCACTGGAAATATGTCTCTACATTGATACATCTCTACCCGTATACATTTCTAATGCGGAACAACTCTCTGGCGTTTCAAGACTTATGGTAAGTGTTCTTGGGTGAAACAGGCTGTTGTTCTCTTTCGCTTCCCCCTGGAGCTACAGCAGCGATATCTCTCTCGCGATCCCCGTTTATCCGGGAACACTTACTGTCAGTCTTAAAACACCGGAGAGTTATTTGGTGATAGAAATGTAAACTGGTAAGTTTGCCATTTAAAGAATTTTGATTATGGCAGATGATATCTTCCCGGAGAGGTCAAAATTTATATTCTGGTTTTAAATTGTAATATGATTAGAGTTGTTTTTCGGAATTAAACCATTATAAAAATTTTTTTTGGTAGACAAATGGAAGAGTTATAAATTTAACGTTTGCGAAGGACCCGATTCGTCATATTCACGACTGTACACGCGCATATACTGAACAATCTTACTCTATACAATCGGAATTGACAGTGAACGTTGCATCTGTCTCTCCACTAGTTGTGGCACGCAAAAATCGACCTAAGTTACGTATCGATAAATCGATTTTTTTCATGTATTTATATTCAGAGAATCGCAAGGAATAATTTCGATCAGATATATCGGAAGGATTGAAAAGAGTGAAAGGAATTGGTGGAAGATGCGAGGTAAGAAGAGGAGAATACACGTTTCTACTATCTGGAGCGGATTGATCGTTGAGAGACTCTTAAGAGACGAGAATAAACCGTCGTGAGTGTGCGTTAAGTAACTGGCAAAGGAAATAGGTAAAAGATGGGGCGAACAGGGAAAAATTCCCAACACCCGCGCTCGTTGAGAAAGAAACACCCTTCTGTATTATGCCACGCTATGCATTGTTTTCATCGAGTTAGTGCCGGTTCTTATTCGACCACGAGTCGGTAAAGGTCATAACTTATAGATTTAAGAGGTAGTCGTAAAGATAGGAGATGAGCGTGAGATGTGTATAGAGAAAGAATGTTAGGTAAGGAGGAAGAATTTGCCGTGTCTCATGATGTACGTTATCTCAACTAAAATTAGTCCTTATGAGCTTTTTGTCGCAATCGTTATACAGAAATTATAAAACATTCTCTCACTTCAAGAAAATTCGTTCAAAGATAAATGCGGAAGAATCAAAGAGGTTTTCTTTACATCGAGAACCCATAACTTGGGTTAATTGCAATCGATAATTATGCTTCTCTAGTTTTTCTAGAAACTAGCTTTTCTAGAAACGTCCAGAAGTTAAAAAAAGGTCCGTTGTGTGTATGTGTGTGTGTTAAAGGTTTCAAATTAAAAGATTAATGTTAAAATAATGAATTGACTGATCAAGTTAAAATGTTATACCCAAGCAAAACACAGACATTGCCCTTTATTTGTCTTCTAATATCTTGAAATATATCGATGAGCGCGATTAACTGCAATAGTTTTCAAGCGATCGCAGTATAATTTTGAATTAAGCGGAAGTTTAGACGAAGGACGAACGCTATTGAATTTGTGAAAAATCGATCGAGTGGTTCAAAAGTTGTGTTCATTTTTTATTTTGATTCCTCATAGAAAAATTAATATCTTATAACTCCGAAACGATTTGAAGTATCCGAATGAAATTTGGTGAACATGTGGAGCATTTCTTCCACGATAATTGTGACGAAATTAATAAAAATCGATAAAGTCACCAAAGATTTATCAGTTGAATTCTTTGTTTAAAAAATGTAAAACGACATTAGCTCGTTTAAGCTCAAATTTATCGAGCTGAAATTTTCTACACAACTGCAATTACGACCAAGGTTATTTACTGTTCAGTTCATCAGGGATTGACACAATGGCTTTCGAAAGTTATGAGTTTTGTCGTTTTTTAACAATCGTTGATTTGCTAACTTTTTCAAATTTCAAGAGCAAGTGTATACAGTATTTAAGGCGATGTGGTACACCCTCCCTCATACTCTACCCGTACCCAGTCGGTAGCAAACATTACAATCAATTTTTTTTCACGAGTGCTAGATCGTTTTGGGGGAATCGCAAATTATTAGCGTTTGTGCGACTGATAGATAAAAAAAAACGCTAACAATTCGCGTTTGCCTCTAAATGTTAAATACTTTTTAACCCCTTGCACTATTTTCACGAGTCTGACTCGTGATGAAAATTTTAGGCCAAACTTGAATATCACGAGTCAGGCTCGTTGTTTAATTTCATGTCAAACGTGAATATCACGAGTATGGCTCGTAATTGATATTTCGGTCCAAACATGAATATCACGAGCCGTACTCGTGTTCTCAATCTCGGGCTAAACAAGAATGTCTGAAGTTAGGCACGGCTTGTTCCGAATTTCAGCGTAGTGCAAAGGGTTAAAAAAAATACATTACAATTTGTGTTACCTACTGAGTCTGTTTAACATTGTCTTGAACGAGCCTACAAAGTAGAACCTTGCACATTGCTTCCTCATTGTTTTCCACCTTTTTCAAAGTTTCTTCCATAAAGAAGCGAAAATCGATCAACACAGACATCGTTGGGATGGCTTTGTGAAAGGTGGAAAATAATGAGGTAGCAATGTGCAAGGTTCTTTCTTGCAAGCTATTTTTACAGAAATGAGACGTAAACAAATTTTGTTATGCGTTAATAATAGGTATTGAAAAAAGATGCCGATGTATAAAAACAAAGGAAAATATTGAGCGGAAGAAGAAGCGAAATGAGAGAGCACGGAAGCGAAGAAGATCGCACGTTGTTTTTCCTTTCATCCTGTACTATTCTCACTTCGAAGTACCTACGCACGGGCGTCGACCTCATTTTCTTTTCTTTCCTTTCATCCTCTTATTATCCTTCGCTCGCGCGAACTTTTCTTTCCTCTGAGCATTTGTTCTTTTATATATTTAATAACGGGGACACCCCATGTGGTACCGACAAATAAATGGTTATACTAAAAACTATGTTTGATTATATTAATACATTATAATCAAATATATTTAAATAAATGTTTCTTATCCAAAAGGAGAAAAAATTTAAGTTGCCATTACCGATCATTGGTTAGAATAACCAAAGTATTGGTAAATCTAACTAAATTATTGGTTACCGGAGCTAATAGTTGATAATCGTAATTCAAATTTTTCCTTCATCTTCCTTCGTGTTTTATTTTCAAGACATGTATAGTATCAATTGCGTTGTTGCCATTTACATGTATGAAAATATTTTATAATAGAATTTTAGTTAAAAATGTTTTGTCAAATAAATACAAATTGTGTAAATTATTTATTTATTAAGGCACATTCTATGTCAAAACGATGAGAAAAGCAATAAAACAAGGGTCGATTTTTACGGCGAAATGTTTTACATGAAAATTTTTGGAACAAACAACTGACGGAATGAAGTTATCTCGTGATTAGTGTCGAAGGGTTTACGTTTAAAATAACAAGTAAAATTGTGAAAAATATATACCGCTCGTTCTGTGTTATGCGTATCTTCGAAGTCTTATGCACGACCACAAAATATATTAATTATTTATTATTTAACAGACAATGTGTATTAATATTTAAAGAAATGTGGCACCTGCAAGTTTTTCACATTTATTACCAACTGTGTAAGGTAAATATACAATCAATTAGTACAGAAGCCCGCTAACGAGACGATTATTCCATCGAATCCAGCTTATCGTACGTAAGTATCCTGCAACAGCAACGAGGAGAAGAACACACGTCAAGGCAAGAATTATACCGAAGCGCTGCGTGTGGTTACATAGGTTTTCCGCGTTTTCTTGCGCGCACGAGGCTCACTATCACCGTCTCGCGCTTCTTCTTGCTCGCTTTGATTTCGCCAGCGTGAGAAAAGTTGGCTCTGTGTAAAACCTCGGCTATTGGCTGTCTAAACTACAGTAGTAGCAACATAGCAGCAACCACAGCAGAATCATCATTATCAGCAGCAGCAGCAGCAAAAGCAGATGCAGTGGCAAGTTCATTGCCACGGCCATACCCAACCACCTGGATGCATTATGGTTATGCAATGGTTTTTAATCGCGTTAATTAATCGGCTAATTGCGTCCCGTGAGCAATTAAGCGAGCTCGTGGTCTTCGGTCCCTTTTGCGTCCACATACCTATATGTACAATGTTCTATGGAGCGTACAGGCGACTGATCCATGAATCCCTTTTTCCTCGGGAATGCATCGTCGAGTTTAGAATCTGGCTTACCCAGAAGCTCCTTCTTCGCTTCATCCGCTTTCTTCTACCCCCTCGTTCTCTATTCCTTCTAGCTAAATTTCTTAAAGAACATGTTCACGAGTCTCACGTTATTCGATCTGTGTGTATAATAACAGCATAACACGGGACTCGTAGCTCGCTCACGGGTATTACCACGTCAGTGATAATCACAGTGCGCACGGGTACAACGACCTTCGAGATAATTATTCTAGTTAATGGAAAAACGGAACAAACTGGGAGAGCTCCGACGTAAAAGAACACGAACAATGAGCCATTCGACAGAGCATCATGGAACTCCGCTTACCCGTTTCCATGCACGCTGCATACACTCTGTACGAGTGTACTACATAGAAACATAGCAGTCCTACAAAAGTATGCCTGGTAAAACAACCACTTTGCATTCTTGGAGCACTTGTTCCTCAACAAAATAGACAACCGAGTCGTATCGCGTGCAATCTCGCATACTCTCTCACTCATAGTCATACGGAGTTAGATATATATGAAAAAAAAGATATATTTTTTAATAAATAACAATTTTTTGCAGCTATTTTACAGGTTTTTAACATTTAATCATCGTGAAAACACATACTTAAACCTTGGAGTAACAAAGACAAATATTGTACTCTCTTACGATATTTGGTCTATTAACTGTTAGTCTATGCAACTATTTTTATGTCAACATCAACTTTTTCCATTGTTACTGTTACTTTTTGGTTGCAGTAGTACAACCAATTAAAGGTTATTACAGTTACAATGAAAATAGTTGGATTACTGCTGAGATCCTCAAAGAACAATCCAGCTTTTATTCAAAAGTAATATTGTATTCTCTTACGGTACTTGTTCATATGGTCAATATATGACTGTAGATGCTACTTAAATTATATAATAATATAATATCGGTTGTGTAATAAATATATAGGTCAACTACCATTTTTCGACTTCTATATACCGATTATCTCAGTACTCAATTTCAACTGAGTTATATAGATATATAAGAGAATATATAGGTCAATTACCATTTTTCGACTTCTATATACCGATTATCTCAGTACTCAATTTCAACTGAGCATTTGTGTTAATAACCCTTTGCTGGTCGGTGTACCAGAAGCGTTAACGGTACGAGCTTATGGATTGAAAGTGGTTGGGGTATGGGGGGAGGGGGCATAGTCTGTGGCTGAACCCCAGAGTGGGGATACCACTTAAACGGCGTACTATAAAACATTTTATTCTGTTTATACAAAAAATCAGTTTTATGATAGAATTTTATTTAGTATTCAAGTAAATTGTTTTATCTCCAACACAGCGTGGTAATGTTGAGTTGTTAAATTAAAAAATCAATATATTGAAAAAAATGTGCTCAGTAGTAAACCGTGCATCGACGTTAAGATCCCAGTTAGACTGTTTAGAATAAAAATGAGAAAACAATGTTTTTCACTTATTTTACTGAATAAACAATTTTACTAAGAATTTTTAATCGTGAACAGTACTCGTAATGTATGTATGCAAGGTAGCAGCAGTGTAGACAACGTAAGTATCAACGGTAAAACGACGAGTTTTTGCGTCCTTCAAGAATTCTTTAACGACTAAACGGACAAGTATCAGTGACGGAGCTTCCAAAGAGTCGTATCATCGAGTAGAATCGATAAACTTTTTCCAATTAAACGTCACGAGGAGGTCGAGAGACCGAGAAACAACAGAGCAGTTTCCTTGTCATTTGTATGGAGACTGGAGAGATGGGAGGCCAGGAGGGTTAAATAAGTGGGAAAAGCAAGAGGCAGGCAAAGAGCTAATAATGTGTGGATCTGTGAACAGGTCACGAGTCGCCGCGGGAGTGCTCGGGGAGTATAACAGAACAGAAGAGAGGTGAACCTCTGTGCTTTCGAATAGTATCGAATCGAATCCACTGCTGAGAATATATCTGTAGATCGTATATATGCTAGTGTACCGAGAGAGGCAGCCCCCCGTGTAGCCAAAGAAAATATACATGGGATAGGAAAGTAGCTGGTATAATATGTTTTACCGATGTATATGGTATACAGTTGTCAGTATTGGTCGATCGTGGGAGTTCATGTGCTTGTGTTGCATAAGAGATTACAGTATAGAGAAGGTGATTTTATATAAGTTATCGCGTAATTTTAATAAGGCAATGGCCACTGTTACCCAGATGTGAAATTTCGAATGATCGATAAAAAATAAAATATAAATAGCACTTTTGGTTTGCTATTTATATACATGGAGAGTAGAATATAACAATGGTTACACATATTTTGAAATCCTATTGACTGTCAATCGCTTATTCCCACTAGCGGATTAATGAACTTAGATACTGCACGAGAGAAATCGTCAGATAGACGAAATATATTCTAATTATAATACTACACGAGTATCAGGAACCATTGCGATATTCTTCTCTTCTTGTAATATGTAAGACTAGGTACGGTACACACTCACGTATTTAACGAAGCCTGAGGACGAACACGTATTTTTTCCTCGTTTCCTTGAATGCATTGAAAGAAATATCGTTAAATACGTGGTGATATGGTAAAATAGAAAGCCGACAAATGGTTGAGAATGTACTGCATTTAAACACTTTAATGTTGGGAGGTTATATGAGTGTCCAGTGGATTGAAAATACCGTTTATTTTTATAGTGAAATTTTGAGTTAACACAATCGTTGAATATATGAATATTCAGTTCACTCCAGTAGAAAATCTGTTGCGTTACGGCTCTGTCACGGCAAACGAGCGGCCCTGGCTCGCGCAGTTGAGAAAATTGCATGGTTTTTCAGTTCACTAACAAATATCATTTGCGTTGCATTTGTTTCGTTTTTTTTTGTGCATACGCTGTCAAGACTATTTGAAACATTAATAAAAGTGCGCAGACGCATTTTTACATAAACCGATTTATTAAATATAAAATATACAACTATAAATCAATAATAACGACAATACTTGTACATGAAACAAAAGAATGTTCTAAAATGTTTAGGAAATCGATTAATTTTACATTATACTCGTATATTCATTTTTATAATGAAAATTTTTACACTTACACAAACTGATTAGTTGAAAAAAACATGCTACTTAAAAATTTTGTGCAATATTCATCTTTGTGAAATTGCAGCTGCTGCATAAGATATCTCTTAGAAGCTAGTTCATCGCATATAAACCTGGTTGAGCTACTGCAGCTAGCGAGGAAGACGGTCCCTAGGACGTGTGTAACGGGAAATCGAAGGTGAATGCTCGGACGATTCGCGAATCGCCGAGTTAGCTATAGCAACAGTGCTGTATGTGTACTCATACATTGATACTTTGTAGCAGAGAAACTTCGACGAACGGCAGTACACGCATATGAAACCGAAGGACGCGCATACATTCAGCATGTAAAGTGATTAGACTGCGTTGCTTCGCCAGGAAGCATTTAAAAAATAAAATATGAAAAGCAATCCAGAAATAGCAACTCTTGCGATGGAATATTTAACTTTATTTTTTTGTATGCGCACACCATGCAGCATGGCACGAACTGCACATATGTCCTTGCTAGGGCCAGGTTTATAAGTAATTTATAATAGGCCAAAGAAAAATATTAAACACGAAGGAAAGAAAGAGGAATCTTTTATCACCACAGATTAACGTATTATCGTTACCTCATCTATAACACAACTTGCAAAACGACAGATATATCGCAATTGAACTGTAAACTTTTATCGGTCTGACCAGCGCTCGCTATTTCCACTTGCGACACAGTCAGCTCGAGAACCTGGGATTACACCAGTTGAAAAAAATACTCGTTGGCTATTTGGATAGCGTTAGTTCGTGTAACTTTCGAGCGAACTTCTAAAACATTTATAGAAATAAAAATAAATATTGTGTGGTTAAAATTTTTTTGTATTATTTTTTCTTTACAAAACACAAAGAAGAGACAATTTTTAAGCACCGAAGCAATTATATATAGCAAATACATAATGATTATTACACGATAATTTAAATTTACATTATTTTTATTGAAAATAACTTTTTTGTTGTTGCAAATAATTAAAAAATTTAATTATTATTAATACTGAAAAATGTACAAAAAATTTCACGTTAAACGTTGACAAAATATAATACGATGTTTACAGAACGGTAAAAAGTACCAACCTGTGTCATTACATCACCGAAATTGTAGTGAAAAATGCACGAAAATATAATGGCCGATGTTTATATACTTCGGTGCTGTAATAAAGTGGCTTTCTCTCATCGCCGTTGTACTATGTAAACCCGTCTGTAATATAATGTACCACTGTGTATACCTAGACGCGCTGACAAGACTATCGGATAGCGAGTTCGCAGCGAGCATTACATACAAAACTCTCTTCAGCTTTCGCTGGTGCCTATGCAGCATCACAAAGACGCTCGCCGACGCACTTCCGTAGCCTTGGTTGCCATCGAACGTCGTTCTCTATACTCTCGGAGATAATTTAGAAGCAGAGCGTTGTCTACCATCGGGAGCACTTTATCTCTGGATTATCTGGACGAGTGGAGCGCATCGTCTTCCTCGGTGCCTCGAACGCGCTGCACAACCGATGGGAATAGAGCGTGCGGGTGCGATTATGAGAGTAAAGGAGAGCCACCGCTAGTCCCGCTTTCTCTGTCTCTTTCTCTTTCGATGCACCCTCGGGAAAATTGATCGCTTCACCAAGCGCGAGTGCTCGACACAGGGCGACTTTCTAGTTTCTTCCAACATTACTCTTGCTTCTATATGTACCAAATTTTTCTATCGCAACTTTTGTACTCTTAGAAATAGACGAAGAATTATCGAAGCGAGCGAGTCGTGCTGTAAACACGGAAGGACAGATTTTTGCCGGAAGCGACGAGATATCAGGTAACTAGATATATTTTGCAATAAGTATACCTATGGATAGGTTTGAAATAAATAGATATACGGGTATGTATTATTGTATATAAGAAATGCGGAGCGAGGGAAACGCTTTCTAGAGCCCACGTGCGAGCACGGAGTCACGAAGTACTTTAATGAGAACGGGAATATGTAGTGGGGGGGGGGACTCCACGGACTACGATTCTGCATTACAATATATAGCGAATGAAAGCTTGTAAAAGCTCGGGTTCTCGGCACCGATGAAGAATACACTCCTGAATGTCGTGCGGTATATGAAGAGAGAGAGGGGTAGGGGTGGAGAGAGAAAGAGAGAGAGAGAGAGAGAGAGAGAGAGAGAGAGAGAGAGAGAGAGAGAGAGAGAGAGAGAGAGAGAGAGAAAGAGTCAAGGTCGTAAAAGTGGAGAACGCTAACTCACGCCCTCTCTTCCTCATTCCTCCCTCCGCCAGGCTCTTTGTATCCTCGCGTTCTGAGATTCGTTAATCGATTAGCATAAAGCCGACAGCTCATAAAATAGCGCCGTACAGAGTCTGCAGTTGTGATGAAATTTTTGATAAATGATCACCTTAATTAACCTTGACTTAAGTCAGAACATTTTGATATGTTTACAGTATTTTTTATCCGCCATTCTATGTAATAATGAATTGATGATAAATGTGAATAAACAGAAATGAGAAATATTTAATTTTTCATTTTTAACGTCTTATATTTATTTTATCATAAATGAAGAATTCGACAATAATTCATTGTTGAAAATTCGTGAAAAACCTAATTTGCATGTATCGAGGAATTGATCGATAGGTTGGCTGCTCAATTTACTTTTTCTCCATATGTTACTGGATCACAAGTTTTTAAACACTTGAGTGTCGATATATCGATATACTATATGCGCCAGTGATACTCAAGAAGTTAACTCGGTCGATATATAACGACACCGTAAATAAATTGTTATTAGCT
This sequence comes from Cylloceria caligata, assembly GCA_963942595.1. Taxonomy (NCBI): domain Eukaryota; kingdom Metazoa; phylum Arthropoda; class Insecta; order Hymenoptera; family Ichneumonidae; genus Cylloceria; species Cylloceria caligata. Next base: position 87,261,901 of record OZ012703.1, on the reverse strand, counting down.
CGTTACATCAATATCGGATCAATGTTTAGTTTAATATTTCGCAGCTCATAAAATGATTCGACGACTTGCGATTGTAAAACCTTGAGTCGAACTCAAATTAATGACACGAGCAAACAGCAAGTTTTGTTACACGACAATGTTTTTAGTTTTTTTCTTCTTTCCTCAAACGTCTTTTTCCAATAAAAAATAATATTATCAGGAGTACAAATTGAAAATGCGGGATTTTTTTCTATTTTCGAACGTTTATTCTGAAAAAATGGTAACAAATGAATTATTGAAAGTATTGTCCATCGCTAGCCACAACTTTTTCCCATCTTTCTGGCAATTTACGGATACCGTCGCGAAAAAATTCGGCCGGCTTGGCTGCTATCCAGTCATCGACCCATTTTTGGGCTTCTTCGTAAGAATGGAAGCGCTGGTCAGCTAGGCCATGTGTCATCGATCGGAAAAGGTGGTAATCGGAAGGAGCAATATCTGGGCTATACGGCGGGTGGGGTAAGACTTCCCATTTCAGCGTTTGTAGGTATGTTTTGACCGGCGCTGCAACATGTGGCCGAGCGTTGTCATGTTGCAAAATTACTTTGTCGTGTCTTTGCTCGTATTGTGGCCGTTTTTCTTTGAGTGCGCGGCTCAAACGCATCAATTGAGTTCGGTATAGTGCTCCTGTGATGGTTTCGTTCGATTTCAATAGCTCATAATACACCACACCCAGCTGGTCCCACCAAATACAGAGCATGAGCTTGGCGCCGTGAATATTTGGTTTGGCCGTCGATGATGATGCATGGCCGGGGTAACCATATGATTTTTTGCGCTTCGGGTTATCGTAATGGATCCACTTTTCATCACCAGTGACAATGCGATGCAAAAAACCCTTCCGTTTTTGCCGTTCGAGCAGCAGTTCGCATGCAAAAAAACGGCGCTCGACGTCTCTCGGCTTCAGCTCATACGGCACCCAATGTCCTTGCTTTTGGATCATTCCGAGGGCTTTTATACGATGGGAAATGGCTTGTTGTGTCACTCCCAATGAATCTGCGAGCTCTTGTTGAGTTTGACACGAGTCTTCATTGAGTATTGCCTCCAATTCAGCATTCTCAAACTTTTTCACTTGGCCCGGCCGCTCTTTGTCCTCAACGTCAAAATCACCACTTCTAAACCGCACAAACCATCTCTCGCACGTTGAAACCGATGGAACATGACTCGGATAAGCCTCGGAGACCAATCGATGTGCTTCAGCAGCACTTTTCTTCAAATTAAAGAAGTAAATTAAAACTTCCCGCAAATGCTGTTTTGTTGGCACGAAACTCGACATATTGAGAGCTCAAAAAAACTATGAATTTGACACTGCGACAAATTGACACATACTGAAAATTAAAGCTATAAGACGTAGCTTTGACATGAACATAGTCACAGTACTGCCTGATGCGTATAGCGTTAGTAACGCCATCTGTTATCAAACCCGCATTTTCAATTTGTACCCCTGATAGTTGTTCAAATATCTCGAAATGCGATTAACCCTTCAGCGACGGGATTCTTTTTACAAGGAACGAACAACGTAGTCTGCTTTTGTTTGTAAGAAAAATTAACCTCTGTGTAGGCTACAATTTCTTTTATGCAATAAAAGAAAATACACTTTAACGTCGCGCTTTAAATTATTATAAAATTCTTTGACGATAATCTGATGACTGTAAGCCCGTTACCCGGCCAACTTGACAGAATTCGTTTTACGCACCAGTGCGTCACCCGTACCTGAAGGAGTTAAGTATTGTTTTTGTTGTATTAATTTTTTTTATTGACTCTCGAGCTAAGTTGAAGCGGAAGCTTTTCGATTATCAGCCGCGATCTTCGTACGTCGATCTGTTTGACAATTGTAATTAAAGTTCAAATCTGTAGTTGGAAAAAATCTTATCGCGCTGGAAATTACAAATGACGAGATGCATGAAATCTATTGATGTTGACTAACAGCAATATTTTGTCAACCTATATTATATATTTTATCAATAATAAGATCGGTAGTGTAAGTATACATCACAAAGGTTAGAATATAGAGATTCCAAATAAATAAGTGAGAGAAAATTGACAACAATATTGCTTTCGCAAGAGATTTTGACAATTCACAGTTCCACGTAATATTTTCTAATAATATCTAGCTCCGTTTGTGCAATAGGACTAATTGTGTGAGGTAAGTCAGTTATTTTTTGACTATGATCTTTATTAGTAATTTACACTTAAAAAATGAAAAGTCATAATTACTACCATAGTCATTGAAATACTGAGAACAATAGAGCGCGTGAAGCGCGTTAGTTGCTGCTAATTTAATTAAGCAATGAACTTTTATAGGAAGGCTAGCAGATGAATAGCGACGTAAGAAGATGAAAAGGTAGATAGGATGAAAGGAATAGAGGAATCCTTCCTCACGAATAGACCACTCAGATAGAAAGAGTTCAATTGCGCTTAATTAATTTAAAGCGTAAATAAAAAGAGATGAAAATACGTTATTTTAAAACTGGAATTTTTATTAAATGACAATTTTGAGATTTTCATTTGTGTTGTTATTGTAAGTTAATAGTAATAACAAAGCCTTTGAGTGAAAATACAATTTATCATAATGTTACAGGTATGTTAGCCATAAGGTATGTCCTCGTGATCGAATAATTGAAATTAAAAAATTGCATGGGATGCCCGGTTGGATGATGTTGAACACTAACTCGAATCAACGTCTTGGGTATGGAATAGGCTTTCGTAGTTATTTCAAGGTTCCTCACAACCCACAGTCTGAGGTACGACGACGACGAATCCGTGGCTTGAACCGCCTGGCATCGGGTCGATGCTGTGGTAGACCTCAAGGCCTTCCGGGCGCCTCACGAGTGCTCACAAATATATGCATACGCACACGAATGCAGTAGGTAAGGGCAATAGTAAAGAATATATATATATATATATGTACTTGTGCGCATACAAGCCGATGTAGCTAGTTTAGGATCCCGCCTCTAATGGACACGTAAGGTATTGTACAGTCGTCGAAAGTGCAGCGCAGTCCAGTAATGCATTTATCAAACTCTAACTCTAACTCTAACTCTAACTCTAACTCTCTCTCTCTTTCTCTTTCTCTCTCTCGCGATCTTGCTTGCGTAGACACAAATCGATGAAACAAATGCGTGCATTCTATTTTCCTCGTCTGCATTCCTCTTGCTCCGCAGCATCTATCGAATCGAATAGGAGTTATAGAAGAAAAAACTCGTAAACCAAGCGCACGTTTCTATTACTTCTTTTGATGTGTGCCCTGCCGACTTGAACGAGAAAATAAGTAACTTCGCGTGGGGATACGTTGCACGTAATATACTTGTAGTACGCCGTATACAAGTTATAAGATAAATAGAAAAGGTGCGTCGACGTGGCATCGTGCTGTCATATATACCGATATATCGATGGTATATAAGTCGATTCCCATCGACGAGATCTTCCCGCTCCGACTGTCCGAAGGCTTTGCACTATGAAACTACCATATACCGTCATTTATGATCCCATAGATCCATCCGTTCCGTTTATGTGAACGTTAACGTGAACATTTATGATTCAGCGTGTGCCGAAGTTCACGTCGGATTCTGTGGAGGTATAAGGTACCGCGACTACCCTCCGATCCCGAGAGAATAACTTCCTTTTCAACAGATACAACTGATATATAACGTCTATCCGTGCTGGATAGATTTCACGTTAATGAAGGTCTGCACGTCCAGCCGAGTGTGGTACACATGCGACTAGAATGCATAAGGAGAGAAAAGATTAAGGATATACGATTTAATGCTCTGAATTTTCATCAGTAATCATAAACCCTATCTTTTCCACGTATACCCTTCTAGCTATCAGTGTCCGTGCACTGGTTAAATAATGAATATTCGCTCTTTCTTGAGTGTGGGAAGTCACGTGTTATTAGAATTCGCTTCCTACATCATTCTCTTATCATTCGAGCCGATTCTCATTACAATTTCTCTAAGGGAAAATAGCACAAGGTAAAAAAAGTCATAAAACTTGAATATACTATATACATAGATTCGTGTACACGCGCGCTGATTTATCTTAAGAGGACACACGCGCTCTCATTTTAACGGTTATTCCTTTAGGAGCTGCAGCTTTTATACTGCAAAAGCAATCTTTATGAACCGTACGCAGACTTTTGTGGGTCATTTTACGATACGAAAAACATAAAGTCGAAGTCTGTATTTATATCCATTATTGAGTTACGTGGGATTTATAGAACCTCTATACTTTTTGCTATCATGCAGCATGGTACAAGTATAACCCATCGAACGATTCGAGATATTTGGTTAAAGTTTGCAGGACACTCGCATGATGTTTCGCTGTCGCAGGTGCGTTAGTCGTAAAGATATTTTTATTTTTTATATATTTTTTTTATGTTGGTGAAAAAAAAAGAGGAAAAAGTTATTATTGACACGAAAAAATTAGTGTATAATACAAATGGAGCATGTATTATAATGGTTGATGCACCTCTATCATAATTATGCATTCTGTAAATTATAGCCAAATATCTCGAATGATTCCACGGGGAATTCGGCCACAGTGATCGAAAAGGAAAGGAAGATGGTTACGTGGACCTAGCGTAACACGATAATGGCTCTGGATAATCAACTTGCGCTCATTTTTATCATAGGACGACCGACAAAAATCACGGTTATTTTCAACAAGATCGCTTCGGTAATATCCAACCTGTTGCTGTTGAAATATTGTTGAGGAAAAATCGGTATACAAAGCGTACTTCGCTTTTTAACAGGCGGCAAAAACTCAACTCTCGTACCCATTAGCTGTTTCTCTTTCACTCCGTCGTTAAGCGCCATTTATTTCTATCTCTCTCGCACTCATACATGTTTCGACTCTCCTTAACATGCGGCACCATTATAACTTTCCCATTAATTTTTCTACCAAATATAACTACGTCTCCCACCCATCGAGTACGATTAAAAATAATTTACCGCTACTTCTTGCAAAAAGATGGCTCTGGTGATGAAATTCAAGGGGCGCACCAGATGAGCGAAATACAAAATGATCTTTATTTCATTCGGACACCCAGAGTCCTTTTTTTGTGAGAACCAGCGGTAAATTATTTTCAATTGCACTCGAGGATGGTAGCCAACATTGTATTTTTTATTTTTCTGTAACGAAATTATTTTATTTTATTAAAAATAATTATTATCTCTCCCTAGTGCCGTATGCATTAGATTATGATGATCTCTATTTGGTTCTGTCTTCCGACCATTTATCATAATTTCTCTAGGTTTCGGAAGAACGATGTAGTCTCTCAGGATAGTTCAATAGGCGCTCTCCGGGTTACGCCACATTTAATAAATCGATGCAAACGTACTCGTGGTGCATGCACTGGAGAACCATCCAACCAGCCAACCAGCATTATATTAGCTAAGTTCTTGAAGAGCGCGCTGCACTGCTGAGCGCGGACTCGCGAACCCGGAAATCTTGATGCCCGCCTTCCCCCGTAGCTTAAGCTAGTTGGAGCGCACGGCTCTCTCGTAGCGGCTAGATAGAGCCTAGAACTCATGGCTCTCTCGTGTCGTGGCTATCGTGACGTCACAGACGGGTTTTACGTATTCTAGGTGCAGTACACGAGTGCTTCGATGAAGTACATCATAGAATTATACGCCATGTGCGAGGAATAGTCGAGAAACGACAACAATGGTAACGAAGACGACAACTTTGTCAACTACGATTGGTTATCAGATCTTTGGCTAAATTTTTACTACCCTGCATATGCCTGACAGTAAATTTCACTCTAGTTTAACGGGTTATCCATAATTCAGAAATATATTCACGTAACAAGGATTCAAAGCTTATATCAACCGATGATAATTATCGGCGATAAATCGAGTTAATTATACGTTTTATGATGCCAGGCGAGTCGAATGAGGGAGGAAGGATATCGTAGATCTGGAATCGATACATCGAATGAATTCTGGTAGTTCTCGATCGAATCGCATGCGAGACCGGCTTGGCGAGAGTGTACTTCACTCGCCCACGTTATGTCTGCGACGTCGGGCCGTTGGCCGACACGACGAGAGCAAGACTAACACACGGGACTTGCTCTCGATCGTGAGCGAGGATAGAGGGAAAATAATAACAGAGTCGGCGCGTCGTTCCTATTATATCCTATGATTTAACAACCATTTGAACTTTCAGCATCCAAAGATTTTGCTATGATGGTTTAAGTCGTGAAAATGAAACATCGCGCACTTCCTTTTTCGAAAAATATTAAGTTAGCATGATTTTTCGTAACAGCATACTTTTTTTTTTTACTTACAATACTCGGGAGGCATTGCGCCTATTCGCTTCGCTAGCAAACGCTTAGCGAGTTAGATTTTTAATTCCCGTCCTTGTTACGGTAAACGTAATTGAACTCTGATTCTTTAAAATGAAAAAAAATCCCTGATTGATAAATCTTAACAATTTTCTGTCAGTTATAAACATTCTTAAACCACACCTCGGAATAAATCAACGGACGGGTTTATTTTCTTCAATTATATGTCAACAAAACAAAAAAACGAAAAACAAAAAAAATATTGAACGTGCCCTCATTCTAGGATATGACTTAAAATACTTTATATGTAACGGAGGATTTTTGTCAATAATTTCAGATTCTTTAAAAGATTCAAAGCGTTTGTTCTATGTAAATTTTTTCATAATTGTTGTAACGATGCCTGCCTTGCATATAAGTAGACAATACAAAAATGCTGTAGAATGAACTACATACCTATCATGTACATTTTTATTTCAGGAAATCATTGTAGAAGACAGGGAGACAAAGAAAGAAGTTATAAAATAAATTTCGAGCTTTTAAGAGTTGTAACAACAATACAAAAAAATGTTAAACCAAATGCCAGGAGTTAAGATGTCCGACTTGTCGATTTGGCTTGAAATAACCCATATACATGTGTGTTTAGGACTGCATCTTTGACGAGAAAGTCATGTTACAGCTACATCAACAGATTAATAGCTAACTGTAAATAAAAAAATGTACAATTCTATGTAATACAGGATACTCGACTTCGAACCTAACTTAAAACGAAAACAAAAAAAAAGTATAAAATAAATTCTATGGTTTTTAGAGTTGTAACAACAAATACAAATAAATGTTAAATCACATGCCAGGATGTAAGATCACCGATCCGTCGATTTGACTTAAAATATCCCATGTGTGTTAGGACCGTATCGTTGACGAGAAAGTCAAAGCTACATCGACAGATTAATAGCTAACTGTAAAAACAAAAAACGTACAATTCTATGTAATACAGGATACTTAACTTAATCGCGAAATTAAGTAAAAGGATGTTTAGAGAAAGGAGCTGTCACCGACGACGTAGTGAGGTCACGGGAGCGCGAGATCTCTTTCATTCGTTGAGCTCTTTCGTTTTTTCTCGTAATCCTCAACCCACGCTCACTGGCTCATACAGACGAGAGTGAACTAAACTGACTACTATCCACTCCCGGGTCGTCTAATTGGTGCACATCTCGCGCCGCGTGAAACGTTAATGCATTCGCCATGCATTCGAGATTCCACGGGTGCGCCAGCGGTAAACTCATGCGAAAACTTTTGCTGAGAGCCTAGTTCGCTAGCTGACGTTACCCTTTGCCCGAAGCTGAGCAAATCGCGATAGGTGCTCTACACCTAACCTCTATGAAAGACCGGGGTCTATCGAGTCAAAGGCGAGTTGAATAAATCCAGCTTAAACATCGATGTTTCAGACATTTTTTTTGTACTTCGAGAACTTATCTACCTTGGCAATTTAACTGCCACACTTTAACAGAAGTACGGCCATGTCGTATTCGAAATGAAACAATAGTTTACAAGAAACCATCAAGCTGTCTCTCCCTATTGCTTGAAAGGTAAAAAAAATGCTGACAGATCTATCGCGAAAGCTCTTTCAATATCGAAATATCGAAATGATGACAACCATTGCTACTTTCACAACTAACTTCGCATCAGAAGTTTGTTTACATTATCGCGAATTCTTTCTTTGGTAGCAGATGAAACCTACTAGTAGGGGTTTGTACGACTCGGGCTACGTACCCTTCCATCTATCAATGAACTTCCCATGTACCTATCGTTGACACCTTCCCCCTGGCCTTATCGTTGAACAGCTTGTCCCTATACCTGGGGTTGGAAGGGGCTGTTAGGGGGACTAATGCGGGCCCGTGGATTAAGGCTCCAACATGACCCCCAATCCGCCCCCCCCTTACCTCTGCGCAAGACTTCACACAGAAGTTCTTCAGGTTATTTAGGTTCTTCGAGTTCTCCTTGATTCTATTAAATGGCGGCGTTGACAACATCAAGATATTTTCACAATATAGTGAGACATTCCATATTTTAAAATAAATTAAACGAAATAATGTTTTGAATGTAAACAAAAAATAAATAATTCACTGTTCATGACATTGCTTGGACAACGATGTAAACGTTATGGGTGCATTAAACGTGTCTTCGAACTGTCATTTATTTATTCGTTCAGCTTGCAGTGTTTATTAAAATATGGTCTTCTTAAACAATCATCTATTGAAATTAAATATTCATAATCAAAAGCATTATAAAATAACTAAATATAAGCATGATAGATTGAATGATTGAATGTAGAGGGTATTTAAAAAAAAAAGCCTGAATATCGTGGAATCGTAATTGGTCCATCCAACTAAACCCAGTTTCTATGTACTAAACCGTCAACTATGCATAAAGTACCGGAGAACGAGGAACGTTAGCAGGTAATGGGGTGCAGTAGATACACCGTACACATTTATGCAACAACTGCGCAGTGTATATACAACTAGAAGGTGGGTATACTATCGTTACTTATAGTTGCGAACCACCACAACCGTACGCCGCGACTATCCGGTCCACATAACCGCCAGCGGCCTATTCTCTCTTGGTGCAGCGGCGAAGTCTTTCGTTCAGAATACAAGAGAGATGAGAGAGGAACCAGGCAGAATAATATCACAGTAGAGAGAGTCTGGCTCGTTGCAGCGGAGTGCTGCTATGCTCTCACCTTTGCCATTTCCCATAGTATACCTTTAGACCACACCCACATACTCTTCGCTTACGCTCTCACTCGTCCTTTACGGTGATATATATGTCGACTATAGGTATAGCAGAAGAAGGTTTCTTAGACAAGTCTGGATAGTTTCTCGAGCTATGTACGTCTCGAATGTTTCACGAGCAAAGAGACCATCATGTGTGTTTGCGTTGTGTCTCCACTCGTAGAGCAGAACCAACGAGCAGGAAGCTTTGTCGGCTTGTTGAATCCTCGCGCGAGAGAGAAACAGCGAACGGAAAGATAGCGAGCTCCTCGAATCAAGCGAAGCGAGAGCCTCGTTATAGCAGGAAGAAATCGTCGTTGCGAATCGATCGGAATCGTGAGAACGCTGAGAGCTCGGTTCTGTACGCGAGAGTACATTCGAATTAGATTGCACTCACTCGTTAGAGTCCTCTACTTCTGTGCAGTCGACTAACTAGGCATACACGTCGCTGCCCTCGTCATTCCTTTACTCTTGGTGACGCGAGTGTCGCTCGAGGAGTGGCGCGCGAAGAAGAAAGGAGAGAGGGTAAAAGCGCGAATCATCGCTTGGACGCGCCACGGTACGCGACTCTCACCACCCTCGAAAATAACCGTCTAATAATGTAATGCGGAACGAGTTATTCTCGGACACGGTTACATTACAAGGAGAGAAGAGAGAAGCTAAGTGGAAAAGGCAGAGAGATATCTGGCGGTAATTAATTTTATTTATTTATTTTTTTTTATTTGTCCTAACGAAGAAAAAATCACTTCTGTATAATAATGATGTATCCTGTGGTTTTTTTTTTATTAGAAGACAAGTTTATCATTTATGTCAAGTCCGTGTACGAATGATCCCAGGCCAATAAGAAAAAAAATGCCAAATAGGAAACATTCAATGATTTTTTTGACATCTTACTTATTTAATTGGTTGCAACATTTTTTATGGGATGTATACGTAAAATAACGAGATACGTATTTTATGTTTCACCGATATACCATTTTTTTTTCCAAAATGACAGGCAAAATGACATCTTTGCAAAAACCAAGCGTGCGCTAGAATTAATACAAATTTTCTCGTAATAGATAGATGAACCAAAGCGGGCTGTAAAGTTGACGGAAATAATTTTATAAATTGTTTTTAAGTAACGACAGAATTGGAACAAACAATTGAAAAGTTTTATCATTTTTTTCACCAAAATCGGAAGATTTACTTTTTTTCAAAGTATTAAATTCCTAATCAACTTCGTACTACAATTTTATTTCAGTATGTAGATTCAATGGACCTTTGTTTTTATTTATAAGACGTACCACCGGTACCTTGATGACAATTTAGTCGCGATGAGCATCTTTCACGTCGGAATCTTTTGGTCCTTTTTTTAGGGAGAAATGCATATGATTTTTAGATGAATAAAAGAATTTCTGATATTTATAAATGTCGCTTTCATTTAAATAGTAAATACGTTTCGTAATAATATTTCATTTAATTATATTAATAACAAAATGGTTGCTTGAAAGTAAAAATTCTCGTAATTCAATGTGTTTTTTTTATAGACTTTGCTGTGAAAAAGCTTATTCCTTCACCTTTATACGGACTTTGGATCATCTCTCTATGGACAAATATTTATCAAAAAGTATAATGTATTAAGTTTTGAATTCTACTGAGCGTTCATTTCTCAATCAAATATTCACATCATTTCGAAAAATAATATTTTAGATGAATGAAAAAATTCGTTTTGCGCCTTTTTGTGTATACTTGATGTATATTCAACTATATAATAAATTTTTAGTTGAATGTGGGTATTTTCAGCTATCGATAAAACCTTTTGTAAAAGAGAATAATTACGTTTCTCTTCCTCGCGAGCATTTTTCTAGTATTTCTTTCGTTGACGATCTCTATTTCGCACTCTTTCACTATCTCATAAATATTGAGCAATTTTTTTTTTAAGCTTGTCTACACAGTGATACACAAATCGGGCTCTGCCGTCGGTTTTGCTATATATAAATACGGATAACGAAGTAAAATTGATGGCAGTTTGACAGAGTCAATAATAAAAATAATTAAAGTCGTTGGCTACGGAGTAAACTTGAACAGCGTCGAATATAAATTTCTGTTGCTGGTTGAGGATACGCTTTTTATTTTGACACCTTTAACTTTGTGATATCGCCACTCTCGCCAGTATAATTTATAACAAAAAAAAATCACATGGTATCATTACAATGTCCTAATCAACTTTCTATATTTTATATTGTTTCAGTGTATTCATTGCATACATTTTACAATAAAGAAAAAAGTATTATTATTTCTAATTTAATAAAATATCACTTTTGTTGATGATTTGACTGCAGGAGGAAGATTAAATATCTTCCTCCTATAAATGAATTACATTCTAACTTATTAGTTAGTTACACTAAATTTGTAAACGTATTAATACATTGTATTAATATATTATAGAAATTAGTCAGATAAAAGTGAACTGCATTAAGCTACTCCAAAACAGGGATTGTTCGTTTATTTATACCAAAATATTCAATATTTATTCCTCTTTCAGTATTGGTTCCTTTCTAAAAGTGACTTCTAGAAATACATGCACTGGCAATTACCCCAAGATTTAAAAAAAATTACATTGGGACATTTTGAAATGCACTCACAGGATTGTTTGTCACAGTTCGTGTTCCGAGTTTATGTTTATGATGTTATATTTCTGTTGTGTTTTATAGCTAATACATGAAATTCAAATAATAAAAAGTTTTATTCATGAATATTTATTAACTTCCTGAAAATGGATACAATATATTTTTTTTCAATAAAATGTATGGATTGTATAATGGGAATAATTACATAGTAACAGGAACGATCTGGAAAGTAATAAACAAAAATAACATTCTCTTTTATTTCGTTAATCTTTTTCTCGCATAAAAGCGCCATTTACATCATTCAAGGAATTTAGAACAATATAATTAGTATGAATTTCTCGATTTTACTACCGACGTGGTAATGTTTATGTTATATTCGATGATTGCTTTCTGACAGTAAAATATAATATTTTATTTTGTGAATATTGTGTTGTGAAGTGGTTGATTGTTTATTTTGTTCGAACGGAACTGTTTAACGGAACATACGTCCTGTGAGTATTAATTAATTTTTAACTCAAATATATTTGTCTTATTATCATTTTTTTTTATTTGCATTTTTATATTAAATAATTTTTTTTGTAAAGTTTCACACTTAAAATTGTCTGGCTAGTGATTCACTTTAGGAATAGTTTTGTCACATTGAAAGGAAGAAAATGTCGGATTACAGAGAAATTTCTATCACGCATTTTCAAGAAATTGCAATAACAAAAAATGTCTTTATTTTTTATTAATTTGTAAATTTCTAACGACCAGAAGTGAATTAATCTGTGTCAGCCTTTTCTTTTGTATTATACAAGATAAGCACAATTCAATCCGTTGAGGTGTTGCTGAGTTCTAACTTTGTACGGACACAAAAGTAGTAATTTTAGCTAAAAATCATTGTTTTTTCCAGGAATTCCAAATTTAGCATGGGCCAAATCGATTTAAACACCTTGGATTTTGAGTTTATATCAAGACGAAGGAACCCTGTTGAGGAGAACCAAATCGGACAACCACCGAAAAACATTCAGGAAGGCAATAATAGTAGGCCCTCATTTAAGGGAGTGAGTGCCTAAAAATAAGAAATATAATGAGCAACGAATTGCAACAGAATGCATATTTCCAGAATTCATAAGTAGCAAGTCCATCTCTGATGAAAATAATTTTTTTTAAACAATAAAATGAACAATTTTCTCAAATTATAATGTTTTACTCAAAGATAAAAATTAATAACCAGCATGTGTGTTGAATAAAAAGATGCAATTTGTTTAATATGAAGTATAATTCGTAACAAGATTAAAAATAAAAATTCTTATCGTTTTTAATAACTAACTTCAACTGTGCACGTAATTTATTTATATTTTCTGACATAATATCTGACAGTAACGTGGCGTATAGATGTATACATTAGTCGTAACGTTACGTGTTAACGCATCTGACGTTTTCCCACTCTCAGTGGTAGACAGGACGCAAAGATTCTTCCGCGTTCACGCAACCGCGTATGGATGCTGATCTCAACGTGCGACTCGTCGCGCCACGCGTTCTGATACTCGCTACTTTCCGCACTCGCGGATTTTATATGCATGGTGACTCGTTAAAGACTCTCTCGCGTAACGTTTGCTCGTTCATGTATCTGTCTCTCGGCTGCCTGTCCAAGCGGCATATTGCGTAATATGTTTATCGAGAAACACTCGACACTTGGAAGAGAGTTCTCGCTGTATGGTATTTAGAACGCGTGAATAAACGTATAATTAAGCACGGTATCGAAAAGACGGCGAAGATCACGCGCTGATTCACGTATCGTTATCCAGTTGACCGGCCCCATAAAATATATATCTCCTATCAACACTGGGAGCAAAGCTACGACACATTTGACTCCCATATGATCGCATTGCTGTCGAGGATATCGGGACTCGCAGGACTACTTTTGATTCGGCGAATTTTAGAAATTTTATAAGTTATTATATATTAATGAAACTCATGGGGGTTCTATTGAGACATTAGTCGAGGCATAAGAGGAGCTATCGGTAAAAAATTCTCATTTCTTATCGGTAAATCATTTATTTGTGTAACTGATAAATGGATGAGAAAAAAAATTAGTTGCGATTATCAACAATCAGATGTGCCAACCAATAAATTAGTTGTGTTCACAATAATCGGTAACAGCAACTAATCGTTTTCTCTCCGTGCTCAAAAACGTCGATGGTTCAATAACAATTCTATCATTAGTGGCTACAAACATATTTTGTAATTTCAACTCAACTTTTAATTCTTACAATATCATAGAAAATTGAAAGAAGATTTTTTTCAACTTCTATGACAATTTATTTTCAATCTCATATGGAATTGTAATAATTAGGAATAAAGATTTTCTTCAGTCTGGTTTTCGATAAAAATCGTCGGGTTAATAACCCAAAAGTAGGCCGAACGCCCGCCTAAAAGAACCTAATTATTGTTTCAGAGATAAAATTTGATTTTCTTCCGTTTAATTCGATTTTAAAAAATAGTTTTCAACTTAAGCTTACCAACCGACAAAGTTGAGTCACAAAATATTCATAATTTGAATAAAATATCGTAACCAAATAATTCATTCACTGAAAATTCATTTACTAAAAAATAATATCTGGAACAAGGTGCTTGTTGTTTCTAAAAAATTTCACTCTCAATGTGAGATAAAATTTAGGTACGTATATATAAATTTACGTACATATTTTTAATTCTTACAGAATGCGACTATTTCACGAGTTCTTTAAGACATTTTCTTTAGAACACGCAGCGTCACGTATACAAATAGCGTTCTGTACTATCTCTCAGAGATCTATACTCTTGTTATCGGTTACACGCCCAGTCGTTTCTCGAAGAGAGAGTCAAGTCAGCATTTGTACATGAATTACAGTGCAACAGAGGTGTTCTTTAAACTGCATAGTAAGATTTTTTTACCCTGCTATCGACGATTAAGACTTCCTTTCTTCGACAAAGATATTTATCTTTGCTTCGCCCGTTATTTTAATACATCACCAGGTGCAAAACTCTTCTATTTATTTGCAAGTTGTCTAGCTTACCGCGAGAACACACGGAAATCCACCGACAGCAGCATATTGCGAGAGAAACTGATAACGCCAGCGCGCTCGCACCCTCCTCAACCGAGAAATTGCATCACTGTATTGACTGTGCAACGAACACACGAAAGAGAAAGAGTACTAATGTGTGAATGCACTATAGCGCAGTGGAAAAACGAGAGAGTATATCGTCGTCCGAACGAACGAACGAACAAACGAACGTAGGTATACTTTCACTCGTCCCGTCGTTCCCGATCGATTCGTCGACCACTTTGCCGACGTTTACGGAAGCGAAACAAATGGATTCTGATTGAATTATTAAAAAAAAAAAAAAATACGAAATATGATAAGTGAACGGTGCATAAAGTTTTTACTTTTCTAATTATTATATCTGTTAATAAAATTTCTACAAACATTTCAAATTTGTTGCTTTGGCAAATTAAACATTTTTTTTCCTTATAAAGCACTATATAAATTAAATTTCGTTACTTCGATGATTTTCACTACTTGTTCATAAATCACCATGTTCGAAAGTTCTTTAATGTTTCGAACTAAAATATTTCAACCAGGTTCGTCGTTTCCAATCGAAACATCGACAACTCTGGCGTAGTTTTCGATGACAACCGTTATCGATATAACGGAATTAGGCGTTAGCATTACAAAAAAAAATTATAACGAGTGGATGCTGCTGCCAATTTTCTTTTCAATCAACATGGTCCAAGATTCTCTGCGAAAATATTCCAATTGTGTCGAATGAGCATGCCATTCTCAGGCTTTATTTTCTATTTATTTATTTTTTTTTTGTTAACCAGCCAAGTATTAATGCCTTTTCTCATATTCTTCGATGGTCTTGGCTTTCCTTCTTCTACTGGTCGCAGGAAGCAGGGAATCCCGGGTTCAATGCCTCGTTGATGAGCTTCGTCCCCGCCCCGCGTGAGAGCGCACCTTTCTCATCCTCGTCGCGTTTTTCCCCTCTCTCTCGAGAGTTCTTCGACAGAAGCGCAAGGACTGCTTTACCAACGCGCGGTGATGCGTAAACCACACGTGTGCATTCTCAATTCCGATGGCGCGCAAAGGTCTAACTACTAAACAGAGACTGAAAATCTACTTTCACTGGTCCATCAGAAAAATTTGACTCTTTCGCCTCGTGTCGAACATTGACGAAATTCACTTCGGCTCGACATCAACACTCGGGGAATATTCATCTATGGAAATTGTCATTAATTCTGTCATATGCCCATGGAAAAAATATATTTTTACATATAACCGATGTATGAAGAATTTTCAATGAAATATTTGATATATTTGAATATGCTATTAGAATTTGATTTATTTCTATAAGGATATTCACATTTCTAACTTCTCGGACGTCGTTGTTGATTTTTATAGCAGGTGCAAAGCTATTCTTTCTCGATCGTCAAGCCGTAAAATTGCCATCTCAATCGGGTAACCGAGAGCTCGAATACTTATACCTTTCGTTATTTTATTATAACGCGGTGCAGAAGGACCGGTGTTGTTGGGCGTTAAGATCTTCTCACACAGAGAAGACTTTTTTTCGGAACAGCTCCCGGTTTTCAAGCTCTTAATTTTTAATATAATGATCGATAATCGAGGTCTATAAAGCACCCAGCGATAAAGTAACGCGCATTGGAAATTCTGTACAGTCGTGAGCGCTGTCGTATTCCTATCGGAATAGGAGCTAGCTCCAGGGAACTGGTGGAACTAGTTCCCTCGGGGCAGCATTTACCAGAGACTCGACATCACGGACTGTTTCTCGATCGTTTCTCTCAGCGAGTTTTCTCATTGCCCGATCGGCAATGAGTCGATCGTTGAGAGTAAAGTCCTCTTCGTCTTACTTTGTCTCTCGCTACGATGCAAAAGAAAGATAAATTCCTAATTAAATAAATATATTTAATCACTTCCGGTTGTTCGGAACGAGGAAAATCGAAGCATGAATATGCAGAGAAATAGAACTATAAAAATAATCACGAGAGTCCTTTGTTTTGCTAGATTATTTCAGATATTAAGACTTCCTAGTAATAATGAGATCCCGAAATAATTGTTCAATCGTGCGCTATCGATTTTTACCTCGTTGACGCATACAGCCGAGATGATTGCATCAATTACATTTTCGCTTAATCACGATTATGAATTCTGGTGGTTTATTTTTGTCACAGGACCGTTATACGCTTTCTTTTTAAATAATAAAAGTCGATTATAAGGAATAAGCAAAATAAAATTAATTAAAATGTAAAAAATGTAAACACTAGAAAATATATAAATTATTTATGATAGTAAACAATGGTTCTTATCAGCATCGTTACTTAAATTAATTGTTTTTCGGTTTCTTTTGAAAACCCATTCTTGAGAAAACTGATGCGTACTTACCGAAATTTTAATTATCTTTCATTACATTTCAATTGTGTAAATAACCAAAATTGTGAACTTAAAAAAATTATTATCCCCGATATTTTTTTTTTTACTCAAAATTGATTCAATTTTCTAAAAGAATCTAAATTAAGAATCTAGAAAAAAATTTTTGATACACCGAAACGAAAAAAAATTTCGCTTTTCGTAATTTAATAAAATTGTTTACCGATTGTTATCCACATACAAATATTCAGTACAAAACGTAGTTGCAAGTTGTCGGTTCTTCGATTACCAAACATATTTTTGGAGTATTCTGCTCAACCAACAGAACAGTGAGAGCCTCGAACAACTTTTTCAACCTGGAAGACAAGGTTGTACGACTCTCATAATAGACTGCGGTCTCGGAACTCGTGTGCATCGGTAGTGGAATGCATGCGTGAGCTGGAATCTAACGTAACGAGACCAAGTGGTTCCATGTATACATATAAGTTGATACGCGTACAACGATTTTCCAACGAGTGCAGTGTACTTGCAACTTTGTGAAGAGAGCCTTTCTCAACGAGGCCCTGTAACCGGTGGCGCAAGGAGGATCTGCACGGCGTGAGCTGTGCACGCGACTCCACGCGCTCTGGTGAAACGCCTGCACTATCTACTGTTTCGAGCGCCAGCCTGCAACTGCAACACATCGGAGTTAAGGCCTTGTTACCGCACACAAGGTTCCTCGCGCCCGCAATGCTTACAGTCGAACAGTCGTGCCACTGTTGCTGTTGCTGGTGCTTTTGCCGCCGCACTTGACTATATAGTTATGCAATACCGACGAGCCACCTCGTCTTCATGGTCAAGGCCCTCGCTACTCCGTCCTCTCCTCGTTCCCTTCTTCTATACGCGCCGCAAGACCCGGGGGACGACCTAATAGCGTGGCCACGGCTGTTACTCCACTCGAGACTTTAACGTAGTATTACACCACGTGCTCTGATACTACGGGTATACGAATCGATCCAGCTGTTTCATATCTGTAGTCTTATAATATATTTCCTTTTCTTATAATTCCCCAAAGACAATTAAGTTTTTCTGCGCAAAGGTTGATCAATTTCATGTTAGAAAATTTAGTAAATATTAAAACTACAAAACGAGATATTTATCGATCAAAAGGCTTCTTGCAAGTGTGAAACTATATTCATATTTTACATTTAGTTTCAGTAATAACTTTAATTTTTTATGCTTATTTATTATATTTAAATTCTATATGAATGAAAAATTTCTGTGTCGATAACATTTTTATTCATTCGACTATAATTTTCGTCGGGTTTAAGATATTTTTATCGATTCAGTAAAGTTCATAATTGAACTATTTAAATCTCAATGTTTCACTCGAATTTTTTAATCTCGTTATATGAAATATTAAATTTTTTAATTTCTCTGTAAGTGAATATTACAAACGTTATTTTAGTAAATCTCAGTTTCCCTTAACGAGTGCTTATCACGAAACTTTAACAGAAGTTAGTCAAATAGCTCGCCACGAAAAATAAATAATGTCATGTGCACTTATTTAAATTTCAACGAGTTGCATAGAAAGTGAATACCATTAGTATTCGTTTACTTGACCCATGGAGAGTCGAGTGCTGTACGTATCTCTCAACGTCGGTACGCCGGAGTAAAGAGTATAGACATTCAGTTCTCAAGTTGGCTCGAACCACCGCTCTTCCCTACATTATGTATAACTTTCATACTCATAGAATTGTTTATTTCGTCTCATTTTTTATCCACGAACAAGGATTTATGTAAATACATGTATTGAAAATGACGAGATTTTTATCAAATTCTATTGGTAACATAAAAACTTATTTAAATCAAATACATTTGGTTGAAATAAAATAATATAAATATAAGTATGTAAATTAATAAATTTATTTATCAATAAGAATATTAAGTTAAATTTGAAAAAAAGAATTGACGACAAATTTAAAGGCCAAATATTTAATCATAAGTTCCCTGTTAAGATTGCATTTAAGATGGAGTTGAAGATCAAATATACCAGGTCTATAAATATGAAATCGGAATTTGCCCATAGGTGGCCCTAGCTGTCAATGTAGTTACCGTCAAACCGCGTCATTGGCGCCATTTCCTTGTTGACATCTCTGACAAAGATTTTCAACTCACAACAATACAAGTTTCATACAACAACATAGTTTCTAATAGCGTTGAACATGTCGAATTTTGTGCCTGGAAACTACGATTTGCGGACAGCATTGATTTTCTGTTACCAATTGAAGAAAATTGCTGCAGAATCGCATCGAATGCTTGTCGAAGTTTACGGTGAGCATGCTCTTGGTGAATCACAGTGCTTTGAGTGGTTTAAAAAATTCAAAAGTGCCGATTTTGACGTGAGAAACGAAGAACGTGGAAGACCACCGAAAAACCGAGGATGACGCTCAAACGCAACAACAACTCGCGGATCAATTAAATGTGACACAAGAAGCCGTCTCCATACGTTTGAAAGCCATGGGAAAGATCCAGAAGATGGGAAAATGGGTTCCACATGAACTGAATGAAAGACAGCAGGAAAACCAAAAAACCACTTGCGAAATGCTGCTCGCCAGGTACAAAAGAAAGTCATTTCTCCATCGAATTGTGACTGGCGATGAAAAGTGGATATATTTTGAGAATCCTAAGCGTAAAAGATCATGGGTAACTCCAGGCGAACCATCGACATCGACTGCAAGGCCAAATCGCTATGGACGGAAGACAATGCTCTGTGTTTGGTGGGTTCAGAAAGGTGTGATCTATTGAATGAACAAATGATCGATTTGAATCAAGCTTTGCGTGAAAAACGACCAGAATATCAAAAAAGGCAACACAAAGTGATTTTGCTTCATGATAATGCACCACACACACAGCAAAACTGGTCAAGGAAACGATTGAGGCGTTTAGTTGGGAAATACTTTGGCATGCGGCTTACTCACCAGACTTGGCTCCGTCCGATTACTACTTATTTGCATCGATGGGACACGCACTTGCTGAGCAGCGCTTTACTTCTTACGAAAATGTACGAAAATGGCTCGATGACTGGTTTGCCTCAAAAAAGCCACAGTTTTTTTGGCGTGGCATCCACAAATTGTCAGACAGGTGGGAAAATGTATAGCTAGCGATGGGCAATACTTCGAATAAAATATTTTTTATCTTTTTCATACAATAAACGTGTATTTTCTATACAAAAATTCCGGTTTCATATTTATAGACCTGGTATAACATCAATTTCAAGACCGAACTTACAGTTGTGGAATAGTGTACACGTCATTAAACAATATGTTATTGTTCAATAAAGTTACGACATTCCCTCATCGATGCAGTAGCTGTATCATTAGAAAAAAATAGGATGAACTGAACTGGTGTGTTACAGAGGCACACTGAGTGCCGAATAACGAGGAAAATTATTTTTCTAAATTTCGATGCTAAAATCAATGTTAAGTTCAATCTTGAGATCGATCTAAAGTTCAATCAAGATAACAGTTACGATTGAAAATTCGGTCCTAAAGTTGAGTTTTTGAAATATGAAACAAATTTGTTTGATTCTTGTATCATCAATGAAAAGAAAGCCTCAGACTTGTTACTAAATATATTATTTGTTCATATTTTCTTTGAAAAATCATAAAAGCACAAATGGCTTGTTCGTAGTTCATAATAATCGCAATATGGAAACTGAAGAAGCCTGTACAGACAACAGCGTGTATCAGACAACAGAGTAAAAAAATCGGAGGAACGAGGTGGTGAAAACGAGAATGAAAATAATGGCAGCGGCAGTGCCGGAGCACTTAACGCGTTGACGAGTCCTGTTTTGCATTGGCGAAGCCTAGAGAAGCGGAAGGTAACACGGTACGTAAGCGCGCGGATAGCTTGCACGAAGATTTTCGATAGTGCAGCTGACCGATACCGATACTATACATATATACACCGTATTTACACGATTTACCAGGGCATTGCAACGAGCACAACATGCATATCGCAAATGTAACACCCGGACAATCCTGGTGTTGCGTGCGTATGGGTTAGCTGCCAGGAGATACGAGTAACCAACCAAGCGCGCGAGTTACCGATCTTAATCACTTTAGCTTTATTCAGCGTTGCATGACGCTCGTACGAGAGCTCTTCGTAGGCTCTCGATGGGCTCACGAGTTTTAAAGCCTCAGTCCGACGCCTCTGACTATACAACATATATATATATGCACGTCCGAGGACTAAGATACAGTGATTGACTAAGTAAGTAGACGTAAAAATACAGTTATTGGCATACGCGCCTTTTTCTATATCCTGTAGGATTCATTGCAGCGACTGCCAATCATTATGGTACGGCCAATAACTCTGTTGCGTACTTTACCCGAGTATGTTGCGTATATAACTGCACCAAGGGATTCCTGTAGGTGTCTGGGCACGGGTTCTTGGTTTTCACTCGTAAAATATTTCGACGAGATTGTTTTAGCGATCTCGTAGCAGAGCTCGAAGTATGCTCGCCGTTCAACAATGAGAGTCGTTCGAGAATTCAAAATAAGATCGTTCTCTATACACCGCAAGTAACATTTACTGCACTTGTGGATGTCTTTTCGCATTTACCGCATTTCCCGCTTTGATGCAAGAACGTTTGTATGTTTTCTTGTTGCTCGGGAGTCAGTCGTGACGCAGGAAGGACGAATACCGAGATGATCTCGCGAAAAGGGAACGACGACTATTCTGCTCCCACCCTTTCAATCGTCGCACCTACCTTCCTTAAGAAGTATCATCAACTTGGAAGGAGCCAATGGCAGCGGCAGGTTCACTTTTTCTTCGCGAAAGCCCAAGAATCGACCGCCCGCGTGCACCATACAATCTCGGAATACTAAGTCCAGAGTGCACCACGGTTTATACACAACGAGCGAAAAATTGCACCGATAAGGGCAGCATTTATGTGAAAAACATAAAAATTCTATTTTGTACACACCCAGAGATGGATAAAATAAATGAAAAACATTCATAAAAAATAAATATAAATTCTGACAAAATAAGTGTCAATTATTTTTCACAAAAGACAATAGTCATTAACGTAAAACAACCATAACTACACTAAATTGTTACCAAACAATTGACAATAAAAATTAATTCATTCATTACACTTTTGTACAAATATTATTATTCGAATGCTTTTTTTTTTAACTGAATTATTCTTCTTGATGTGAAAATTACAATTGACAGTAACCCACCTGCCATTGGCAGTTTATACATCGAATTATTGCTAATAGAGCGTTACAATTATGCCAATCAACTTGCTGATGAATAACGAAAACGATAATACTCATAATAACATCAAAATTTTCATAACGATAACTAGAAAAAAAAAGTTATTCACAATTATATATTTTACAGAATACAATAATGAATTAATTCAATGGTGTCCATCCCTGTCCAAAACCTTCGAGTATAAACACAGAGAGAACGCTTTTGTTATATTAACAGAAGTTTAGCTAATGTGGCAAATAATTTCTTGATACCAGTGACAACAAATGCGTTTTGTCGTCGCTATATCAACAAATATTTAATAGCCTAACAAAATAATTTTTTCCGTAACATTTACTTCTGGAAATATTGTAGATAAAAATGTTACGTTAGTCACTTGCCAGTTATCGGGCAATCTATACATTTAAACTTACAGGATACAAACAATAATATGCCAATAACAGTGCTTATCGATAATTCAAAGTCAATCTTTAAATATTTAAACAATATTTATATTGTCAAGATACAAAAGCTTCATCTCTCGCCGTTCTATCTACTCTGTTCGTTGTATATATTTTCACACATCAGCAAACGATATCTGTTACTCTTTCTTTTCACAGGTTTAAAACCAAGCGAAAGAACATGTAAGTTTTCTCTATTTTCGACATTTATGCAACCACTTACGTCATAAAGTATTGTATTATATCAAATACAGAATGTTTGCGCACTGTTAGTATATATCTCTACTGCAATATCCCACATGTTCTATATACACCAATATACACATACTATACGCGTGTACTCGTGGCTGAAGGTTTCGTGCAAGTACTTGGTGTATCTACACCAGAAGCAACTGATACATCATACACCCATACATTCGAACTATGCGAGCGTATATATGAACATGTATGTACATATACGTGAGTACGTGTGGTATAACCGCGGCATGCCCGCACGTACGTAAGTGTTCGTACATTGGTAACATCACTTCACCGATGATATACCCTACCGAGAGTTCATTGCTCTTGAGGTGGGAGGGAGAGCGACGAAGGAGAGCGCAAGCGAGAGGTAATAGCGCTCTGGCGATGTAGCGTACACTATAGACGAAATACGAGAGAAGGAAGAAAGATGGTGAGTGAGCAACGATGCCAGAAGATACTTTGAAGCAGCTTGGAACAAGACTCGCGGAAGAGTGGCAAAAACGGAGATCACTCGCGCGAATGTGGGAAGGGGTATATAGGCAGTATTACCGCACGTCTCGACGACCCTTAATAATTCACACGTGACTCGCTTTCCCAACTCTCTGGTCCGGCAATGCGACACGTCTCTTCCCCCTCCCACCCCTCTCTCTCTCTCTTTCTTCGTCCTCTTTCTCTTCATTCTCGTTTTTGATTGTACATCCCAATCCTTCGCTACGAATTAATCAATGAGTCAATGTAAATGAATGAGTGGCACACCCAGACGATTACATACAACGAACGTAGACATTGTCATGGTTCTGTAAGCGTGAGAATTTCCACGTCGTGTTCAATGTGATAATTTAACGAGCATGGTGCTGTAATATTGATTTTCTATTGAGTATTCTACTCAATAACCAATTACGATAGTTTACACCGTTCTGTGTTCAACCTAATAAACGTCAGATGTTGTAATAAATGTCAGAAACATTCGTTCAGAAGAAAAAACCAGTTTTAAAAATTTCTTTTAGATGATCAATTGCGTCAGTCGACTGACGCAATTTCACGCATTGTCACGGATACAACTGTCAGCCGGGACACAATAACTCACTGGTTTTCGCTTATCGGTATACGATGCATTCCAATTCTCGTTAGCCTGACATGAACTCACAAATTTTATCATCAATTCGCCCGAGGCATTCGATAACCAATCGAGTGAATATTCCAGAGGATACTAATAGAGAACAAGCAACGTAGTTGTTGGTCACACAATAATAACTGTGGCAAAAGGGAGTCACAATGTGATAACTAACTAAAGGGTGGTTAAATTGTAAGGGCCGATGTTGAATGTGAACCACACCTAAACGTCAAGTTTTTTTCTGCATTTCATTTGACATTTCTCAATTTCAGATTAACTCAATTTGAACCATGGAAAGATACACAATCGAGCAACGCGTTAAAGTTATTCAGGCTTATTATGAAAATGGGCGTTCAAATCAAAATGCATATCGTGCACTTCGTGATTTTTTCGGTCAATTTAATCGTCCAAATGTGCGTACAATCGGAAAAATCGTGCAAAAATTTGAGCAAACCGGGTCTGTAGGAGATATTAAAACACCAGTGCATGCTCGTACAGCTCGTACTGCAGAAAATATTGCTGCTGTTCGCGATAGTGTGGCTGAAGAGCCGTCCACCTCAACTCGTCGTCGTGCCCAACAATTGCACCTCTCACGCTCGTCGTTGATGAACATTATGCATAAAGACTTGCATTTACACGCTTATAAGGTGCAATTGACTCAAGAACTAAAGCCTCTTGACCATTCCAAACGTCGTCAATGGTCAGAATAGTGGCAAGAAATGGCAACAGTGGATGATCAATTTTCGAAGAAAATCATCTTCAGTGATGAGGCACATTTTCACCTCAGTGGATTCGTCAATAAGCAGAATTGCCGCATTTGGGCGAATCATAATCCAAGAGTGATTGTCGAAAAACCAATGCACCCACAAAGAGTGACTGTTTGGTGCGATTTATGGGCTGGCGGCATCATCGGGCCGTATTTTTTCCAAAATGAGGCCGGTCAGGCAGTTACTGTGAATGGTGTTCGCTATCGTGAGATGATAACGAACTTTTTATGGCCCGAATTGGAAGATATGGATGTGGGCGATATGTGGTTTCAACAGGACGGTGCCACTTGCCACACAGCTAACGAAACAATGGCTCTTTTGCGCGACAAATTCAATGGCCGTGTTATCTCACGTGGCGATGTCAATTGGCCGCCAAGATCATGTGATTTGACACCGTTGGACTTCTTTCTTTGGGGTTATTTGAAAGAAAAGGTGTACGTCGATAAGCCAGCAACAATTCAAGAGCTAAAGGATGAGATAATTTGGCACATTAACGGCATAGAACCTCAATTATGCCTAAGCGTCATCGAAAATTTGGACCATCGGATGGAGGTGTGCCGCCGAGGTCGCGGCGGCCATTTGGCCGATATTTTGTTCCATACATAATTGAACCATACCATATTATCATAATAAAAAGTATTGACAATAATTTCCTAAAAAATTTGTGTTTTATTCAAAATCAACCTCGGCCCTTAAAATTTAACCACCCTTTAGAATGGGACCTTTCCCGTATTTTTAAATTTTCTTTTTTTTTCAACGATAAAGCGTGGGAGGAAAGTAGAAAAACTGTACGAAAAATGTTGTTTATCGCAATTTCTGCCAATCCTTTCTATTTTTCATATTCGGTTAGTTTTCAAGTTGAAATAATGTGTCATACATTATATTATTTTGATAAAATAATTAATATGAAATTAATTGTTCGGTAGATATAAGCAACGTATGTCTATTATTCGATAGTAACGAGAGTTGAACATCTCTGTACCGGACACATAGTACTTCGGGTGCAACGTACCTGGATGAGTCACACGATAAGCCCATACGCTCACTCGACCGCGAGCACGCGTGCGTACAGAATCGGTATACGTAATAATGTACCAAGCCGCGTGCAATAGTCTACGGTATAAGTAGATACAGCGCATGTATACATCCCCGCACGATCTAAATCGTTTCGAGCGTACACCTATGGACTGCGTACCGAGGATAGTAGAGTAATGAGGAGAGAAAGAGAATGAAAGGACGATGAGGAGAAGGAGAACGAGAAAAGGACAGCGAGTGAGATGGGAGCAGCGTAGGAGCGAGAACGAAGATGGGAGATAAAAATCCAATCATTTCGACCGGTTTTGCATCAGGCCCCGTCGAGGATAATGGAATACCGCGTTACTTTTTGCCGCTGTGCACGGAATATTTCCTCTTGTTAATAGCCCCCCGTCCGCTCTCGAGGTACTCTCGTCCACTTCGATTCTACCTACTCGCCTGTCTCGCTTCCTTTAGCTCGCATGCTCTTCGCGTACTTTTACACCAGGTACGTAACGACCGAGGGTGCTATTGCATCTTTCCGTTACGGGAAGTGTACCGTAGCAGCCCTTTGCCTATTTGACATTTATATATGAGAAATATATACAGAAAAAATATTGCAACAGTCAAAAATATGTAAGTTGGAAAAATATTCTAGATACATGCTGTATATGCAGCATATCAATCGTTCGGAAATTAAATATTCACGGTTTCATACGTGCAACATGTATATCGAATATATATAGACAATATTCAAGCATTAACATAAAAATAAATGCTGAACACACATTGCGTATATAAAAAATATTTAACATGATGGACCAACACGGAGATTTAGGTGAAATGTATGAAAAAAAATATATGTTACATATATTTTCTAAACATGTTATATATTTTAAATATATTTTATATATATTTTACCTATATAAACTATTCATTTAATAGTACGAAAGGACGTAGCCCTTTCGCTTGTTCCCATAACCGCGCTGCACGAGAGTTATCATTCCCTCCCGACCCAGTTCCTTACTATCTGATGAAACTCCTTAAGTGTTGTAAGTGACCTGGCGTGGCTCAGTGATCATAGCAGAGGCGACCAGCAATCGAAAGGTTCCAGAGTCAAATCTCGGCCCAGACATTACACATTTTTTCCCAATCGTATATGTTGAAATATCAAAACTACTTGCGTATTTACGTTGACAATTGAATAATCACTTAACTCGTACATCCGGTGAACAGAGAAATTCGTTGCCATACTTTCATAATTTCATTGTCTCAATTTTTTAATCAGAAACTGAAGTGATATTTGTTTCCGCAAAAATATTGGGCATGTATGAACCGTAAATAAATATGGAATACGAGTCACATGTAATACTCGTATATGAGATAAAACCGAAGACGCTAAGTGGAAAAACTTAACGGTTCAAGAGATAATTTTTTATATTTATTTTTATTATTCTTATTTATTATTCTTAATTCTGGCTTCTTTATAGAGGAAATGGTATTAAAAATTTCAATAAAATAAAAAGATTAAGTAAAATTGCAAATTTCGTAAAGTTTAAACCCTTCAATCAATTCTCACAAAATTTAAGACCAAGTATCCTCGTCCCTTAGCCAACTTGTATACCGAGTTTCAGTTTTGTAGATAAAAATGGACGAAAGTTAGACATTTTTTTTTTTTTTTTTCGAAAAATTACATTTCTTTGCTTTGATCGATATCGAAATTTGATTGAGTCAAGCTCAATACAGAATAACTTTGTCACCTGGTCTATTCTTGTAGAAAGTTTTAACTAGATAGCTAAAAATTTTCGAAATATAGCGAGCGTACATACTTTTTTCGAAAAATTCAAACAACAATAAAATGAGACACCTGTTAGCGATTTGGCTGAAAATTGCAGCAAACTGACGGGAGTTCCGACTCGACCCGTGTGCAAAGCTTCAAGACGATCGAGTAACCCGTTATCGAGATACATCCATTGCAATTTTGTAAGCTCATCGACCACAAACACCCGCGAGCGCAAGGAACATTTTTTCTAAATAAGATTTCTCAACGTTTTGAAACTTTTTAAGTACTCTGACATTAAAATCTGGACAGCATTTTTTTTTAACGAAATCATAGCTGTCACTATGAAGAAGTAAAAAGAAGAAAAGACAATTATTTCAAAATAATTTACTGAAAGTAAATAGCGAGTAATGACGAATGGCGTATAGAAACATTTTTCTGAATTTTTTTTTTGGCAGATTTTTCGAAGAGGCGATGGGAGAAGAAGAACGAACTATCATATCGTAAAAATCTCAGAGTTTATTGTCACTTCACGCCATTGGTTACAATTTGTTCTTGATTCAAAGAAATTTTAGAAAAAAATATGGCAACGAGTGTCCCTCTGTTGAAAAATGCGTAATTTCCAAAAAAATAATATTCAATAATAGTTTTTAGAGCATAATAAAAAATTTCGATTATTTATAATTCTCAAAGAGTATGAAAAAATCAAAAGCTTTGTATCTATTACAAATAAAAATTCGATCACGGGTCGTCGAGATATCGTCACATATAAAGTCATATCCAAGAATGTTTTTACTACTTAGCGAGTTCTAAGCGTTAATACCGTAAGAAAGAAGATGTATCCGTAAGAAAGAAGATGTATCCATAACAAGTGATCCCCTTGTAAAGAAAGCGTATTTTAAAAAAATATTTAGAAAAAATTGCCTCGGGAAAAACTAAGAATTGTCGTTTTTTTTTACTAAAAAAAATAACATATTCCGTTGCCGAGATATGATTGCTAAAAAATTTAAAAACGCATCGAACTTTCTCGTAAACGGATGCGTGTAAGTTCATAAAATCGCGTACGGTTGTTCAGTACTTTGAAATATTTATTTCAACGAAACTCTGAAGTGGTTGATTTTTTGTTTAGAGTTATTATCATAGAGAAAAAGACGGTTAAAGTAGATACTTCTTGCAATCGAAGGAAAGTCAACACGTGGAATGCCGGACTCGAACCGAGAGCGTATGACAGTGGCGGCACGTATCACGACTGTTGAATATTGTGGTTAAGTTTTCCAGAGTTGAGAAGTGATAGCGACTCGAAGTGAAAAAGTGAGGTGTCGGTGCCAAATGATTAAACGACGAATGAGGAACTGTCATACGTTCTCATTCCGAGTCTGGCGTTCCACATGTTGACTTTCGTTCGATTAAATCAGTGGCCATTTCATAGTTGTCACACTGTATACCCATCACGCCATTTTTTAAAAGAATATATCCTACCCATATAAAGTCATAGTTATACATATAAGTATATATGTTGCATATATTCTGCTTATAAAGATGGGTGTACCATAAACAGTTTATATAATTAATATATTGCATAGAGTGGCAGTGTTTTGTTTGAAATATCTCATCATATATAACTGACGATAGTAGGATGAATTAAAAAAATAATAATTGGAAGTAAGGTTATTAAAAGAATTGTTAAAAATAATTCTTTTTAGTAGAAAATTTTATTTGTACTCAAAAAATTTTTTTCAATTGCGCAAAAAGGTCTCAATATAGAATTCTAGTATAATGGAACCTACGACCGGTCTTTAATATATATAGTACATTATGTAAATTAACCAAAAAATGGGACGCTGTTAATTCCAAGACACAAATGGAATGCGGGATCTTTGAAACTGAAATAAGATAATAAAAAAAAAAAAAAAAAAACAAAAGAAATGGTATCAAAGTTTTCTTAACGTTCTCAACCTTCACGATTGAAAAATCCATTTCTACAAGAATGCAAATGGTCGACTTCTTCAGATCTTTTAAGTGTTATCCACTTGCCTAATAGGTTGCTGCTCGGTTCTTATATTTTTTATCGTTGACACGAGCAATTCGTAGCATTCCTAAAGTTTTACGACCCTGTCTTCTCGGCTCTGTGGAATGCTAGTAAGGAGAAGTAAAAGACAGAATGAAGATGGGGTCGTCCGTTGAGTAGCTATGGATGCATGGACACCTACTAATTCTACTACTTAACGCATAAGCGACTGACACACACGGTAAGGTACGCAGAGTGTTTTTTAAACGGGGTTACGCAATCCCCCATCGGATTTAGTTTACTTTCATCGTCGTCAGTCACGGGTGTCGATGCCACGCATGTAGCGTGACCGTGGCACTGAACCGACATAAGCAACAGCAACATCGGCAGTACACTCAGCTTGCACGTAGTGTACTTTCACGACGCGACTACGTCGATGAGACCTTCGTTCTCTATTTGCTGGTGCGTGGCAGGGGGGGGAGGGAGGAGGAGAGCCCGGCGTGAAAGAAAGAGAAAAGAGAATAAAGCGACCACCTTCAAGCTCATCTTCACGAGAATACTTCTTCAAGATCGGTAAATACACATAATGGACAGTGCTCGGTAAAGATTTCTCATTGACTGTTACCTGGACCACTTTACATCGGTGTTATTTTTACTCAAATTCCTGTAATTGCTGCAGAAATTCTAAACATTGCAGAAATTTTCAAAAAACCCAATAATGTCGAAAGCTACAAATTTGTATTAAATCCAAAAATTCCAACATTTTATTGAAATTACTAGTTAAAACCATATAACGTGTTTATATAATCGCCAATAAAAATGTTAATTTTATCAAGATTTTTTTTCAGTGTATGCAGAGTGGTAGAGAAAGGGAGTAAGCAGCGTTTTAATTTATTTTTTATGTACCCATTATACATTACAAATGGTTTATAAATCGTTTCGTTATTAACCGTATTGAATCGAACAGATTCATCCTCGAAAAATGAACTTGGTAGAACAATTAAAAACTGGACAAAGTTACAAGGTGTAACAGCACCACCGTAAAAGTTGTTCGGACTTTGAGTACCTTGTCTCTTCTCAAGATCTTTCTAATTCCTAAATAGATATTCGGTCCAGTATAGTCGACTACTACATACGAGGCCTTGACCGTCTCTCGATTTGATATTCGGCTGGATGTACGCTTCGAAGATTCGACGATTCGACTTCTTTGGGAGGATAGTGCAAATGTATAATTCAGAACGGTAGCAACTGTAAAAGACGTCGTAATAGTCTCAAGCTTGAATATTTTTTTCGTCTCTTGATCTATTTTTAACCCATGAGAGTGAAATTAAATAATTTCAGACCCAGGAATGTTTACTGTTAGACCTACTAACAGTACTCGTTTTGAAACGTTGTCAAAGTTGTTGTTGTACCAGTCGGTCCCACAGTATATACTTATCAGTTCTAAGTTATCCAATAGGATACAGAACACCTGAAATTATTTTCATTCAGGATGGTTTTCAATTCGCTAGGCGGGTAGTTCGCGACACTAGCGCATCACGTGACCACTCTAAGCATTATCGAGGGATCAGTTGTTTCAATTATGAAAAACGTTTCTTCTTTTCAACAATAAAACTGCTACCAAACGCGACACAATCTTTTTGAACAAAAAAATGAACTTTCATCCGCATTAATATAATGTTTTATTGACTAACGTGACTCTCGGCGCAATGCTTATCCGTCAAAACCAACATGAACAGCTAAGTAGGTCCATGTTCCGTTATTCGGGCAGCGCGAACAAAACCATCTGTGCAGCATGTATCGCGTAAATGATAATAATAATAATACCTGAATTGAGAAAACGCGATGGAAATAAATTAAAAGAAAAGAGAGAGTAAAATAAAAAGAAAACAAACCTTGCTTAATGACGATGCCGGAGGGGACCTGGACTAGCGGTAGTGTCGCGTTGTTGGGATTTACGCCTGGTAGACTTCCGGGTGTTCCCGGTGGCGGTGATGCACTCGCACTACCAACGGACCCAGGATCGCTGAAACCCTGGGCACTGTTCTCCTCCGGTCCGTCGAAGAAGCTCAGATTGAATTCACTTCCGGCGTCGAAGGTTACTTCCGGAGTTAGGGTATCCGGCGCCTGGGTACTACCCAGACCCGCAGTCAGCGACTGATCGATTTTGAAAACATCCATCGTAGGTACCGAACTGACCGATCTTCTCGTTGGTCGCTCGTCACTTCTCGTCGACGGAAGGTCACCATTCGCGCTTCACTTGGTCCTTTCCCCTTTTTCAGTTTATATTTTATATATAAAATATATGACATATATTAAATATACGTTTTTTCTTTGGAACTTTAAGTCCCTCTCAAAGTTCGCACAATTTTCTTCAATATTCGTTTGTGTTTACGAAAAAGTTAGTAGCATCGGTTCATTATCACTTTCTCACGGTTATTTATATATAAACAAAAAGATTTCCGTTTCAACCCATTATTCCTGCATAGTCCAAGATTGGTAGGGAGAGAGAGAGAGAGAGAGAGAGAGAGAGAGAGAGAGAGAGAGAGAGAGAGGGAGGGAAAGTGAAGGTAAGAGAAAAAAGAAACAGAGCACTTCCTCCCTCACACACTTAATTTCCAACGTCAGAACTCAGGAGTTCTAGATCCTGGTAGACACCTAGGGTGAGTACTTTTTTCTCGTTAAGTTGTTTGTCGTGGTACTGGCGTTCGGTAGCGTGAGTTTCGATAATGGGATTTTGGCTGGAGGCCCTGGCATCCGTCGATAGGCTGGTTCCATCGCTGAAACGAGATAACAACGAAAATCGCAACAAAAAACCAAATATAAGAAATAAAATAAGTAAACCGTGTTAATTCCAAGTTTACTTTGTCGGGCGTAATCGCGTATGGCTGCCGGTTACGAAAACTTTTTAACTATTTAAATTTTTATTAAGCATTTAAAAAATTTTCCGGATGATAGAGACAACGATAGAACCGCGGTTGAGAGAGTCGGAGTGGGAAGTGGGGACAGTGGAGAGTGAGAAAAAGGGGGCCTCGCCGAGTGAGACTAGAGGGGAAGAGTGAGAAAAAGTGAATGTCATTGCCGTAATCTTCGGACGTTGACTTCCTCGAGGGAAAGAGCGAGAGAGAGAGAGAGAGAGAGAGAAAGAGAAAGAGAAAAAGAGAGGGAGAGAGAGACAGACAGACAGACAGAGACAGAGAGAAGAATTCGCTTCCCCACTCGATACTGCGATCGGTATACTTCTTGGCAGCGGACCATCTTCACCCCCCGCAATGCCTCTTCTGGTCACAAAAGATCTTCGCATATTCCCCTCGCTCTATTTTACTCCTTTCTCTTGGCTCCCGCTCATTCTCGATCTTTTGTCTAATCTTCTTTGCGCCGAGAACAATATTTCGTTGTACCAACGACATTTTTATTAAATATTATAAATTTTTTTTCGATTAATCAAATTTTCATTATATTCATCGTATATTTATCGTATCTTTTTTTCTCAGTGCACAGTACTCTCCTTCACACAGATAATGAGATAGATAATAATTTCGTGATATCAATAACTATGTAGTTCATACAACTTCAACTTTGCATTAAATGGATTTTAATTACATCGAAATCTTCATTGTATTAATGTTATATTTAATAATTTCAATGGTCACTTTATCGATTTTTTTCTCAATGCAAAGCCCATTTTCCCAATGAGACAATCATTTCTAGATAAGAATAAGCTTTTTGTCAATCTAACTTTAATTAACTTGAATGAAATAAATTTATATTCGATTGATAACATCTTAATTAAATTAGTGTAATATTTACGATTCGTTTAATATTGTATTTTGGATATTTTTCTCTGTCTAAATCTTTGATTAACCATTGAAAAAAAATAACAAACTGATTAAAATGATCTTGATAATCAAAGGTTTTTACTAAATTTACGCGAAACCAATGTATAAATGAATGTTACGATAGGAAACTCGAGAATGACTTGATTTATTGGCTTCACGAGAATATTTAATTGGTCCCGTAAGGAGGTGCTGCCAACAGAGACACTCAAGGTACGAGAGCGAGAGAGGAGAAAAATAAATTGGCAAGCTTCTCACGACCGGCGAGACTCATCGAAATGGCGGTTTTGCGGCAGGCAGTTGGTCATTTGTCTTAAGCAACGCCTGTGTGCCTCCTCCCGCCTGCCACAGTTCCGCGTTCCATCTCTACGTCACAAGTCAGTGCGTTCACCTTGCCCTCGACATTATACTCTCTACAACCTGGCCAATTATCGAAATCTATACTTTGCAATCTTCGTCTAAATTACAGAAGGCTTCTGCTATTTCAAGACAATTTACTAAAGGCAAGAGTCGCGATCGGTAACGACAAACGAAGAATCCCGTCGTCTCTACAGCTTTACCGATATATAAAAAAAAAATCTCGGTAATTTACCTGTATGAGAAGAAGTTTGTTCCCATCCACACGCTGTTATCGCATATCCGTTGGTTCTACAACCGTCGCACCGACACACAATTACATCAATCAGCCGGTTGCTTCACATCTCAAGTTCGAAACGAGAGATGCACGATTCACAATATTTACGCACTACGGGATAAAATCCCAACACAAAACGCATAACACCAAACAGTCAAGAAGATAATCAGTCCGATAGAAACTGAGCGCGAGGATGTCTTGCACACACAAAGTATAATCAGAGTCTCAGCTCACTAAACTCTTAAAGTTTACATCAGTCTTCGATATCCCATAAAGGGGTAATATTTTCGCGTACGTGGGGCAGCCCTGCGTGCGGCAGTAAAAAAGATTGCGGGAAAACAGCTCGCAAGATAAAGCGAAAAAAAAAATAAATAAATAAAATTGAGTGTCACGTGCGTTTGAAAGAATCTTTCTCGTCCTCTGTTTCAGCGAAGGTATAATATAATAATAAGTGTGTACAAAGTATCGAAGTCGAAGAGGAGCCTGAAGAGCGTGTTGTTGCACGCCGGTGCTTGCCTGACGATACCGGCTCGCGGGACTCGCTCGCGATTGCGCTGTGCCTCCTTCCTCTCTCGCTCTCGCTCTCGCTCTTTCGGCTCACTCTCGATGCTCGCGGGAGTTGCGCGAGCTTCGCTTACCTGTGAGGTAAGTAAAACCGGCGGTGCTCGGGCATGTTACGGCATTGCAAGTCCGCGCGAACGGCAACGGCGGCTACGGCGACGACGACGACGGCGAACCGGCGACG
The DNA here is from genome assembly GCA_963942595.1 of Cylloceria caligata. Taxonomy (NCBI): domain Eukaryota; kingdom Metazoa; phylum Arthropoda; class Insecta; order Hymenoptera; family Ichneumonidae; genus Cylloceria; species Cylloceria caligata. The sequence goes on along the minus strand of OZ012703.1, from coordinate 87,226,951 downwards.
GGAGCTCACCTATCGAGGTGGGGGCTAGTGGGCTCGTGCTTCGGTGGTGGCGAGCCGTGTTTCTGGTATCCCCGGTAGAGGGGAAGGTGGGCAACGCTGCTGTTGGTGGCTGCGGGAGTCAACGTGAATGTACGTAGCGTCCAGCGGCGAGCACCATAGGACGAAGAGAGGGAGAATTAAATGAACGAATGACGGTGAGGTGGAAGGAGTGACGGGGAGATACACCGAGTCCCTCTTCGTCGTTCGCCAGGCGAACGGAGAACGATGGAAGTGGCGACGAAGAGTATACGGAGAGGAGCATCAGTGCCACGGATCGAGAGAGCCGAAGCGACTGAGCGAACGGAGAAGGGCAGGGGGGAAGGTGCAGCGTCGTGACGGAGGGGCCGGTGGAGAACAGCGGGGCGAGTGGACCAACTGGGTTCATCAGCAGCGATAGTTCATTGACCGAGAAGTGCCGAGCAGGCCCGAACGGGCGATCGCGCGCGCGACGCACGTTCTACCCGCGCCAACGGCAGCTCAGGCTGCTAAAACAGAATTTGTACCAACTCTGTTTCTCTCTGTCTATTCGTAACTTCGGAAGGGATCTTGTCTCACTCGTGCGCTCTCTTGCACTTTGAGAAATAATGCATGACTCGTGCGAGAGGCTCGATCTCCTTCTTCGACTCTTATCTCTGTATACTTCTGATTCGCGAGGAGTCAGGGTGTGCTTTTTATTGTACGCGGATCCGTGGGAATGCCTAAAGAGAGAACTGGTCTCAAATCCGGGATTTTAATTCGTAGAATCTTCGTCCCACTGAAGTTGTTTTGGGTTATAAAAAGAGAGGGAATAGAGGATTAAGGCTGTAGCTTACAGACAACGATCGAACTTAACCCATAACAGCCTCGATCGAAAAATAACGTATATCGTTATCATGCATGTGGTATGGTGCCAGTATTTGTACAAGATTAAGGACATATTTACCTTCATTTAAAGCTAAATGGCCACCAGGAATCAAGCTGCTCAGATTTCAACCTGCTCTAGAAAATGTAACTTTAAAAATAATTCCATCTTATCATCTCGTGTACATAACAAATCTCTTTGTATTCAACGAGTGAGCCGCTATAATTGAAAGATCGTGTTGGGTATAAACTACTTAGATACTATCACAAACAGTATCTAGATCTAGTGGTCTTCTTACTGGGAGGTGACGTACCGTGTGTGAGAAAACACGTGATGACCATCAGGCGGAATCTCACGAACTACTGTGTCACCCGTCCAACCCCAACCATTTAGTTTCACCATCAGCCTACTTATGATCTAAAGGAATATTTCACATTATCCTATCAGTAACAATGACACGAGTTAGTGGCCACTCCGAAGCATTAGTTAACAAAGGATATTTCTTCATGAATAGAGTTAGAATGCAGAGTACCATGGAATATTATACACGCGGAGGTGACGTACCGCGTGCGAGAAACACTTACGGTCGTTCGCCATCTAGCGGAGCTTTGGAAACTACAATTTTGCTCGTACAGCTGAATTCACACCAGCCTGATTGAAGCATACACTTTCATTAAATCGGACATCTGGTTGTATAGAAGAACGAACAAAGTGATATTCAAATGATGAATATTAGAATAATCAAAACAGGTCTTCATTTTCGATTCTGATGCGCAGGTGCTGTGGGTCTTCAATCTTTCAAAGTTAACTGCCAGGTTATCGTGATGAATGAATGAATAAACTTAAACGAAAAGATTTACTCCATAAATCCTAAGCTTTGATGGAATCTATCAGATAAATGTTAAACAACAACTTATTTAATGTTATTAGAAGATTGCAAATCTGTATCGGCAACGTCAAAGTCTTGAAATGTATTTTTCAAAAGTCGAAATCGTATAGCGAGCTCGGTAAAGTATAACTCTCGATTCTCTGCGAGTCCATTGATCCTCTTGATCCGATCAAGAGTCCATGTAGTTTTATTCGATGCATTGATTCTCTGACGCTACAGTGACGACACAACAGATCCAGCGAAGCGCAAGCGAGTTAGAGCGAGTGTGCTACTGGAGAAGCCAGCATCAACCGCACACACTTGTCGGGAAAAGAGATGCGCGCACTTCAGAGTAATGAACCTGGGAAACCGGTTACATCTCTACCTCTATGCGCACACACACGCACACACGCACGCACACACACACCCACGCACGCACGCACACACGCACACACACAATACTTCGTACGGGCTATTGATATAGAGATCAGTTTCATGTATGCGGTACAGTCGAGTATACGATCGGAACTTTCCTCACAACTGTACAAGCGTATGCAAATAATATTTTGACAAAGATTTTCAAAGCGTTTTAGAAGACGATCATTTAAAAAAAAACTTTGGCCAGGAGTGAGGGGCAGATGTGCATGGAGCGATTATGACGATTATACTTTCCATCATCCCCTTCGCCCTTCAGACCTCGGACGCTTCTCAGCCACAAGCCAACCCTCTTATTCACTCTTTCCATACTGGGCATACGTGAGGCCTCTCGAGTCCCTCTCCATTCTCCAAGGGTTGTGCGAGAGAAAGGGAAAGAGGGTGCCCTTGACACAGATCGTCATCATCGTTGTCGCCTCCTCCGTCTTCTACATGCCAACTTTGTGGACCGCTTCAAAGGGACGGAAGATAAAATGCAGGAATTCAATTACGCGAGGATGAGCGAGAGAAAACTGAGCAAAAGTGTGAGTTACGAGAGGGAGAAAGAACTCCCGGTAGAATGGCAGCTCGCGCGGAACTTCCGGTCGTACGGGGATGTTCCGACTCTCGTCGTAAACCGTTCCGGAGTTAGCGGGCTGACAGGAGCGTGAGGGATGCCAGGAGCAGCTCGAGGAAAAGCAGCATTCCACCCTCGGAAACTACCCCCTACATCCGGCGCCCGGAGGCTACTAGCCTCCTCCGCGGCAAAGAAGAAAACATAATAGGGTGGGCCGCTTTGCTACCGCTTTTGAATCGATCCAACTTGCGCCCTCCTCCCAACCCTTCCCCAACGTATGTACCATCTCCTACACCACGGCATCACCCCGTTAGTAGTATAGTAAAGCTACAGCTGGAGACTCATCCTCTATGGTTTACGGTATGCCCACCTATTCTCCCTGCTGTAGCCCTCTCTGGCTCACCCGCACCGAGGAAGCAGTGGATCTCATATCCGCTCGCTGTATATGTTTATGTTATACTCATACCCTGCTATCTATTTCCGTCTCATTGAGCCTTTTGTGAGAATAAAGGAATAGGGAATAAAGCGAATTGCAAGCTGAAAGGCTTTTGCATTTTTGCAATACACACTGAATCGTTGTATACCTTCTATGGCCTTCTTTCGACATTCAATTGTCACAGGATATTTATGTACAAATTTACTACGTTTTCGCGGATAAATTAACAAATCAATTCGGAAGACTATTACCCCTTTGATGGTATTGTCAAGATTTTGTTGAAAATATTATTTTTGTATTTAAAAAAAATTATTGTATCTTAACGGTGACAAGTATTTTGAAGTTTAAGCCCTAAAGGACAATAACTTAGTCGCTAATAACAAATATTCACCTTGATCGTATTAAAAAGACGCAAAGGCAACGCATAAATTTCATTTACTATCGTCTTTAATTTTTTGAGTACAGATTCACAAAAAATGTAATTTATTCTTCGAAGAAAACCTTAAGGTAATATTAATTAGGCGACGACGTACAGTAGAGCAAACATTTTTTAACATTATGTAAAAATTGAATAAAATGATTATGATAAAATATATAATAATGACAACGATAAGCAGAAAGATGTAGCTAATAACGGTGGAACGAATCTTCGTCGACTATAAATTTTTAGAATTTTTGGAAACTCTCGCAATTAGTCGCATCATCATACACACATTATCGCTTAATTAAGCTTCGCAACCTCACTTTTACGATGACTGACCGTATAGTCCGGCCATAGAGATTCTGCAAGCTTTTGAACTCATCATCCATTACTGTCATAACGAATGATTTATCTACACCTTCGGTGGCAGAATTACGTCTAAGCCTATAGCGTAATAACGTGCAAGGGCATCAATGTTACCCAAGGGATTAATGTCAAGTTACTACGCTCACCATTTTAAATACTTTTTTTCCTGATGAGGATCCTGAACAGGATCGAAATATTATGAAGAGATTTTTTTTAAATAAGGCCGCAGCTTCCTTTCCTATATAATAACAACGAAGAGTCACCAATTATTTGAAGCAGCATGCCACAAATAAGACAAATGCGGCTATCCTTACTGCACGTTCAAGTTTCACTTTTATGCGATTGTAATAATACAAAGTAGTCGTAAAATAAAGATAATAAGAACTCACCGTTGTTGCGTAGGATGGAACCAGGACCGTTGGCCTCGAGAGGGCTGTTCGGTTCTTCCGAGCTCGGCTCCCGCTTCACGCTGAAATGGAAACATTCATTATGAATCGTTCGTCGTCTTCGTCGAGAGGTCTGAGGACGCGGGTTACGATTGAGCTCGCGGGGAGCTCATTCCTATTCTCCTGCCATCGGAGGAAAGCGGTTCAAGTTCGAGAAGCCTGCAGATTTGAGTACCCTCGAGAACTCTACAAGAGAGGAAATTGCCCTCTGCAGCTTCCGCTTTAGTGGCTCTTAAGATATGCTGTTACTGCTGTAATGCTGTTGCGGAGTAAAAATTCCTCAAGCAACTAGGCATTACCGGCTGCAGTGTCGATACGGCATCTGCTAACCTTCTCCTCCTCTTTGTACACTGCATAATTTGCCCCATCTGTCCTCGAACTTTTTATTACCGCAAAGACAGTCTTGAAATCGCGTGATCGTTGGGCGCCGGCGTCAAAACCACCCCGCGCCAATTGGCTATGGCGAGGAAGCTATCTCCCATCTACCTCCCCTCACCCCTCTTAGCAATGCAAGGTCCTTCGGTATCCCGTTCGCAGTCCTATTCACTACTGTACGAACGGTAATAAAGAGTGCTACTAGCTGTGCTACCGCTCACTCGCTCACTCTGACCTAGTTTTTGGCTCAGTTCGCCGCCCGCTAGAAGCTTCACGTACACGGACGGTGAAGGTTAACGCGGTACGATTATAATGCGACAATGAGATATTGAAAAAGAGAGGAAAAAATTTAATTAAAGTAAATAAACGATGGAGAAGAGAAAAATTCGAGGAATTAAAAGAATATGACGAAATGAAAAAAAGATGACATCAACATTTTTACACTGATACTTTTTAATGTAAAAAGCTGTGCACCTCGGAGTGACTGGACCTCCATGGAAAAGAAATATATCGAAAAATATATCTGTAATATCAAACTTTTCGGCGGTTTATTCATTGAAAATATTTTTTAACTATTTTTACGATAAAACTCAAATATATTTTTTCCATAAAAAATATATTTTAACTACTTTTTCGATATATCGCAGATAGATTTTTCCCTTAAATATATTTCGTATATATCCTGAAATATATCTGAGATATAGAATTTTCTGTCAAAATATATCTTTAATATATCTTGCATATACTTTATTTCCGTGGGGGGATGCTTTTACTTTCGTACATGTATTACCACAGACCACAATTTCCTCACAAAGGGAACATGATCTATTACGCCCCCCCCCCCCCCCCCTCCAACCCCTCCTGATGCTGCTTAATGCAAGCACAGCATCCGGTAAATATTTGTATTTACTCGTGCACGAGAATAGTACAAACATAGATAGTCCACATGCAGTGATCGGTACAACACGTATATCAACGTTTTACTAATCCTACGTTTGAGCATTTATTTGATTTAATCGATGCTTCAATCAGAAAATATGTAATACTTTGATGAGAGATTACATTTGCGAAGAAGTGTGACAATATTTCGAAATTTTCAGGAGATCACGATAATAAATTTTTTGACAAATTAATTTTGAGCAAGTATACATTGGTTTTATAAATAATATTTTTTTCTTTTAGATTGGATAGACTTTTAAATTAAATAACGCATCGTTGAAATAAAAAAGCCTGTAAAGTAAAATCATTGCCCCCTCATTGTTATTTACCTTTCACAAAGCCACCTCTACAGAGGAAATACGATGCTCGATTTTGGCTTGCTCAGGGAAGAAGTTTTGTGAAACGTGGATAATAATGAGAAAGCAATGTACAAAGCTGTAACTACAGACTTATTTAAAAATCGTATACCTTACGATCAAAAAGTACCCGGAATTTGTCAATAAAACGAAAACGATTCAATTATTCATCGATATTTATTTCATTCCCTTCAAAGTAATCTCCATCGTAAGCAATACATCTATTCCAACGGTTCTTCCAATCTTTAAAACAATTTTCATATGCCGATTTTGGAATCGCCTTCAGCTTCTTCTGCTGAATTCTCCTTTATCGCCTCAATCGTCTCAAAACGTTTTCCACGAAGTGGTAACTTGAATCGTGAGAACAGGAAAAAGTCACACGGGGCCATATCAGGTGAATACGGAGCTTGCGGAACGGTATAAACGTTATTTTTGGTCAAATAGTCGCGTACAAGATGAGATGTGTGAGCCGGTGCATTGTCGTGGTGAAGAAACCACGAGTTGTTTCTCCACATGAAACTCGTCTCATGCCCAAAATATCGTGCATAACGCTCTGCACCGATCCGAACGAGACACAAAAATTGGCTGCTATCTCCCTGATGCTCACACGACGATTTTCGAACACAAATTTTTTAATTTTTTCGATGTTTTCGTAAGTCACAGAAGTGGATGGACGACCGGAATGAGGCAAATCATCAACCACAGTACAGCCGGCTTTAAAGAGTTTAACTCTTTGTACCTCTCGTATTCTTGTGTTTTCGACATTGTCGAGTCCCCGTAGGCTACCGTTAACATTTTCAACGCTTCCGCTCATGATATTTTGTTAGAAACACAAAATTTCAGGCACACTCTTTGCTCAACTAAATTCGAATTAACGATATTCGCAGAGTACACCAAACAATGACTTGTTTACAAAGCTATTACGCACAAACTATCTGACACACTACGTTTAAAAGTTGACATGTAGATAACTGACAGATGTACCAACCTAGGAAAAAACATTTTTGACAATATCTCAAGGGTGGCTCGTGTAAATGAAAAATTCCCGGTACTTTTCGATCAGACAGTACAATAAGTTCATCTTCTCGAAATCTGTAGAAGTTAACGAATCAACCATGTTACGAATTATCATATTGATCGAAGCCCATGCATTTTACCTGCATCCTCTGTTTATTCACCGAATCTTGGTTCACCCGAATTAGAAGGCAAGAAATAAGGATGGAAAATGAATGCAGCAACAACTGATTTTATACATATATTCGCTAAGCTTTGAGCTAGTAGCAGTTAGCGTGAGAACGCTCGGAATTAGTTTATAATTAGCTTTACTTAGTGGATCAACCATTTTCTAAAAATTGATTTTAATTAAACTCATTACGTTGAAAGGGTAGTAACCAAGTTAATTGCATTTTTTCATTACCCATTGTTCCACAAAAACATAGCAAAAATAACAAATTTATCAAAGGTTTGAACCAATTGAAACGAATGATTTCAATGATAACAAAGTACAAGTGCAGTTTTCTGTGTATATATCACATATGAAACTAAATATCACTGTCTTGCGTCCGCCATTTTGGCTGCTTGCCAACACCAACATCGGCGATCAATTTACTTAATATCTGCAGTGTGACATTAAATCATCCAAGTGACATTAAATTCGTGTTCACAATTCATTTTCGACGTGAGTCGGTTGGAACATGCCACTTTTCAGAGGCTGCGTTGTCTAAAAGTGGAGACTAGACGAAAATATTGCTCTTTATGTGTAGTTTTCGACGTACTGCGCACCGAACAGCCTGCATACCTGAGGGAAGGTTTTCGACTTGAGTTGCCCAGGGAAACAGGAAGACTGAGAGATCGGCAACGTGTACTGCATTTAATTACAGTCCGCACAGAGGTTAATAAGCACACTTTTCGAAATGTTGAAACGGAAATTTTCAATTTGTTGTCGTTGAATGTTCTAGGGCTTAGCAAAGCTCTGGACAAGCTCTAACCGGTTGAGTACCGTTATTTTAGTTTATTTTTGTATTCTTACGTTTATTTTTTGTATTTCTCTTTTTGTTAATGCGTTTTTCGAAGTTTTATTCATAAGTTGCTTTTCTTTGTTAATACATATCAGTAGCGTTATTTTTAAGTTACGTTTACTTTTTTTTGTGTACTGTTACTTTTTGTTGTCTTTTTTCTTCTTTATCACATATATTATTTTTTGTATTGTCAAAGTGTGCCTAGAGGATCTCAGATCTTATGGACAATACATTTTTTATCTTTATTTTAAAAACGCTCAACTGGAAAAAACTATAATAACCAGGAGTTTAACTTTAAAAAGTTTTCATATGAAAATAAATCTAACGAGGATGGAATAACTTCCGATGTCATTTTAGTTAACTTTATATTTTAATTACAATAATTCATTTACCGCTGTCACTACAGTTGGGAGACGTCTTCTTCTGCGTCAGAAAAGGCCTTTATTGCATATAATTTTTCCTTTAATTAAGAGTCCAGATGCCAGCATGTTTCTTGATATGTAAAAGGCGGTTGGCATGTTCAGAAAACATCTCCCGACTGTAATGACAGCGATAAATGAATTATTGTAATTAAAATATGAAATTAACTAACATGACATCGGAAGTGATTTCATTCTGTTTAGATTTATTTTCATATGAAAACTTTTTAAAGTTTAAGTCTGATTTATTATAGTTTTTTACATTCGAAAGTTTTAAATATGTTTACATTTTTTTAATTTTATACTTTTTAATGCTATAGATCAGGGGTCTCCAAACTACGGCCCGAGGGCCACATTCGGCCCGCGGACAGATTTTGGACTATTTCACTTTTTACCACCGGCAACAATGATAATATGGTTTTGGCCCTCGGAACTTACTGGAGTAATCAGTATGGCCCTAAGGCTGGAAAGTTTGGAGACCCCTGCTATAGATCAATGTGACTTTCTACAGAACTTTTATAATTGCTATATATTTTTATAGTTATACTATATTTTTTGAAACTAAAACAACTAAATCATTTTTCATAACTCTATTGTATTTAATCACTCAATCATTTTTGCACTCGTGTATTTACAATAAAATCAATAAACGCAATTAAAAAATTACGTTGCATTTCTATTAATTTCTAGTCGTTAACAACATCTCTGATGTACTTATTGAAATTAACTTATTAAAATTTCCATGCTCTTGAATAAAATATACATACAAATATTGACTGAATCCCATGCGTTCTTCCTCTCACTCCACCATGAGCGTTCTGAAGTTAGGTAAAGATGAATGAGTATAGTAGGAACACGGAGTAGCCATGAGTAGGAATGATGGTCATCTTGTGTCATTTCGACTACTACAACGGTGCTTCTCATACATTTTTTAAAACGCTTTTATCTTTCTAAAATCTCACCTAATAAATACACTGTAGGAAAAAAAAAGATTAATACGCACAGAATCTGTGTACCAAGTTCTGATAAGACATCTTTAGCCAATTCGGAGAACATTAATACGCATTACACTCACTCATTCATTCATTCATTCGTTCATTCATTCGTTCATTCACGGGTGAAAAGATAGGAGTTATGCATTTAATCGAAACCAACGGATCTCATATCGATTTTTTATTATTGATGCTTCCAAAAATAGCTAATTGTATCTCGACAGATTTTGGTATAACGCTGCTATGACCTGAAGCATCGGTTTTGGTTTATGAATTTTCGACATACGTTGTGTTTTCGCGAATTTAAATAATTTTGTTAAAACTCGTGCGAACTCTTTTTCGTATAGATCGAATCATCTATAGGATGACACATCGTTCAACCAGCTGAGTAGTTATGAGTTACCGTTATCTCACGCCAGAGGGCAACATAACCAATTGTATCAACTCATGAATTGCCATGCGCGGCGGGATGTTACTTTCAAAAGGATGAAATAAACATAATTTTATAAAAAATTTAAAAACTTCTTACTCAAAAAAGGAATTCAATAAACAAATTGGACTAAAAACAAATTCATTATTTTTTGTTAATCCAATTTGTTTATAAAACTTCTATTTTCAGTTGATCGTTTTTTTTTACATTTTTATAACATTCTGTTTTGAATACATTAATAGGGAAGCAAAAATATATAAAAGGAATATTTGAGAAAATACAAAAAATATGAATCGTAGAAAGTTTCTTTCGCTCCGTCACCGGAGACGTCGATACCCAGTTCCTCAATTATTTCAAACTGGATCTCAACTCCCTATGCTCTGTGCCCGATACTCTCGTAAAGCGTAGCAGATGTAAAACTGTGTCAACATCGACAACGAGGAACGGGTAATAAAAATGTTATATTCCAGCTAATTTTTTTTTTTTTTCAACATAATTTATTGATATATATCTACAATTTGGTTTAGCGAATTATCCAATTGGACAGTAACTATATACGACCCTCGAAAAGCGAGAAAAAATATTGTATTTTATAAGGACGAATCCAGCGTGAAACACGAATAATTGGAATATCAGTTAATTGGCGAGCTCTTATCTCTGTGACTCACACTATGTAGTTATGAAATCATTACTAATAAATTTATTCACTTCCATAATCCTTTTTCTGGCTAACGATATTGCTGGTTGAGCTTCGCCAGAAACGCGTGTAAGTTAATTTGAATTCACTATCCAATTACTCTCTCGGCTTTCTATTTATTTCTCTTGCACGTTGCGTGATTCGTGATTTTCCCAATCTTCAATATTTCCATTTTCGCTTTTCTGATGAGAATCAGAAAAAAGCTTTAATTTCGAAAGATTTTTACAAACATTTTCCGTACATAGACCAAATTAAAAGGTCGTCACATTCAAAAGTTACAATTTTCTATTGAACAATATAAGTGTGCTACACAATAGTTACATCAATGTTATCATGTTAATGTAATCATTAAACGTATAACAATGAAACCGATACAATAAAGATTAATGGCAGACAATAGTAAATATTTTTTTGTTACTAAAAATTAATTGATTGATGGTAAATAAGTACTTTGTCATGATTGCAATTATTGATATGAATAAAATTCATACCCAAGTGATATTTTCAATGGATATTACTTCCTTACTTCAATTGAAAGGTTCAAAAAAATATCTGGCGCACTGGAACTTAATTAAGCTAAAACTTGATGCTCATAAAACTCAGAATTAACAAATGTTATGATCCTTTTTCTAGTCATGCAAAAGTTGCCTGCATTTGAATTATAAAACAAAAATGACTTTCGTGACTTGCAAGACGAAAAAAAATATTTTATCAATACAATGCAACAGCATTAGTTGAATTTAAATTTGAAGATTTAATCTGAACCCGTCAACGGTTGCAGATGGATCAAGCATCGACACGACGGAAATTAAAAAAAAATTCTATTCAGTTAAAATAAATATTTTAAAAAATCAGGATCAAACGAAAAGATTACTTAATCTTTATTAAGTGTACTTTTCGTTTGATGCTGATTCAATAAAGTTATACTTACACTTAATAAAGATTAAGTGTACATACTTTAATACAATATAAGTGTTCGATTCTAAGGATCAGAGTTGAGCATTACTCGAATAATTATTGTTGTATTTTCTCATTGTGTATAACAACAGTTGATCTATGAAATGTTCATTTTCAGACTGTCAACGGTGAAATAATTTCATATTTCCAATAATTATTTGATTGATATTCTAATCAAATTGGCCAAATATTCAATGATCTTAATATTTATCGATATCAATACGTAATACGTATCAGTGTGGTTCCTACCTCATTGCAAATATCATCCTTTCCATCACTGAATACAGTATTTATTCACTCTAGATTGCATAATAAATAGAAGTTGCTTTGTACCTTTATTACTAAATTATATTTTCCTTTCGAGTTATCCGATTAAACGACTATTGCAGAAATAGAATGAATGCAATATGATCATCATTGAACGGAACGAAGAATCACATGTATATCGTATAGGGTGGTCGTTAAAAATAAAAAGATAAAAATAACACGTGCCGCAAGATGATCAAAGTTGATTTTTTTTTGACGAATTCGCAGTTTTTCGGAAATATCTCGCGAAATATGCAAATTTGGCGAAAAATCTACCTGTATGAATTTATGGGGAATTTAATTTTCTATAAAAAAATGTCTCATCCATTTTTTTTCAAACATGTGTATTTAAAAAGATATTCCAAATAATCTTTCGTGAACTATTATATATATTATATTGTACTTATATTAGGGTGGTAAATAAAGTAGATGAAATTAATTTATCAAACGACAGTGAAGTTCAAGTTTCTAAGAAAACTGTGATATCTCCATCAGATATACCGGAAGTATTGACACAGAGATTGGAACAGTTTATTACTTCTGATTCTATTGATTTTTTGCATAAACTTGGGTTAGATATAAGCTGGTTGAAAGAAAATTGTGAAAGTTGGTTCAAGAATGCGAATTATCACGAAAGTATGAGTATTGTAACAAAATTGTCAGTAGTGAATGATATTGCAGAACGAGGAGTGAAATTGATGCAAGAGTATAATGATTTATTAACAAAGGATGAAGAACAGAAGCAATTTCTCATCCAAATTTTGGATGACTATAGAAATAAAAAAATAAGAATTACGAAAGAAAGTTTACTCAAATGCTGGCATTAAAAAAATTGTTCATAGAAAATAAATATTAATGAATGATTAATAACTTAAAATGTATGGTTTCGTATAAGCCATAATATTTTAGACATTTCTAATCCTTAAAATATTCACCAGGTGAAGTTCACGAAAGATTATTTGGAATATCTTTTTAAATACACATTTTTTAAAAAAATGAATGAGACATTTTTTATAGAAAATTTAATTCCCCATAAATTCATACATGTGGATTTTTCGCCAAATTTGCATATTTCGCGAGATATTTCCGAAAAACTGCGAATTCGTAAAAAAAATCAACTTTGATCATCTTGCGGCAAAAAAAAATTTCCGTCACGTTTTTACATGAAACTGAAACTTTTTAGGGGGCCCCTGAAAAAATTTCATTTTTAACGACCACTCTAATATCGTATAATCATAAATACACAAATAACCGTTCCCAGGATAATTTAAATAAACTGAAATGTCCAGAAAAATTAGTTTATATAAAAATATTTTGGACGTGTGCGCATACGCGCGCTTATATATGGAGGCGGCGAGGGGGTGTATGTGTGTGCCAAGGGCTCCGTAAGTAAGGCCCTTATAACTCAAGAATGACTTGACGGATCGTGCTGAAATGTGGCGCCAACAAGTAAACGCCCTTTATATTGAACCACTTTCGTTACAATTGTTCAAACCGTTCAAATTTTAAACGATTTTTAAATTCTTAAAACATTTTGTTCAGCTCGATATTTCGAGAAGTTTTCGAAAAATCGAGCTTAAAGTTTTGTGTAGAACTGAAGTTAGACCGAAAACAATGAATTTGAGCAAAATTGTTCGAGTGTTTTAAAAGTATAAATAATTTTTTATATCGCTTTATCATAGAAAAATGAATCTCTCACGACTTCAGAATGGTTTGGAGTATCGCGCTGAAATTTTGCGTGCACATTTATATTCCATAACTGCAATTGAAAATGAATAATTACCGTAGTGTCATTAGAGAACAGACGTATATACTTTTAGTACATATGTTTCTAACAACTCAGAAAACCCAAGTAGGTGCCATGAAAGACAGAGATAAAACGGTTTGCTATTCCGGAATATTTAATATAATATCTATTACTATCATGAAGAGTTACTCTCTCTCTCTCTCTCTCTCTCTCTCTCTCTCTCTCTCTCTCTCTCTCTCTCTCTCTCTCTCTCTCTCTTTTCCTGCCTGGTACGAAGCTCTAATCGAGGATACGTGCTATCGATCTTCGTCCTCGTCCAGGTTCCGAGCTTGCTGCTGTTTTCTATCTGTGTCTCTCTCTCTCTCCTCCTCCGGTTCATATCTATTCTATATACTTTGCAGCAGCCGTCGCGGTCCGTATCGAGTAGCGAATTCGTGTCGTCTAGGAATAGATATCCTATTTCGGATCCTCCGAACACCACCGCGAGATATACCACGAAGATCGGTGATCTACATCTCTTTCTCTCTATTCTACTCCTGCAGCCCTAACGAAGATTGAGAAATGGATGAAGTAAGAGTACTTAGATATTCGTAAGCTATTGAGAGATTTATCGATAATTTTTATTCTCGGCTTACAGTCGTGATGATAATTAAACATTGCTGATACGATTTACCTACGTACAAACGTACACTTCGAGTGTTGGGTCATACTGTGGATAAGATGCATGTGCAGGGGGTGGGTTTTCGATAACGAAGGACGATGGTCGTGTATAAAAATATCTTAAAACACAAACATTTATCAGATTGGATCGTTTTGATTATAAATTGATCGATCCATAAAAACGTTGTGAATTCAATAATATTTTATTTTAATTAACGCAACTGCATACACGACAATGTTAAATGAATATGTTTATTCTTGAGCATTGAGTGTTGTCTCTCATTTAAGAAAAAGAAACTTGCAGTGTAAAAAGTCGAAATATAATAATTAGGTGAATGAAAATTCGAATAATTATTGAATATTTTAAGAAAATTGGAGTAAATAGTATTGAAGTAATATTAACAAATTGCTTTCGGTTTATTGAGGATATAAGGAGTACATGTTTATCGCGAGAATATTAGAATTGTCTGGCAGGGGAGGAGGTGTATACTTGATGCGCAAAATTCATGACAGGAGAGTGGAGGGGCAGAGACAAAAGGCGTAAAAAGAAAAACGAAACTATTCAATATCCCAAGGGAAATTGAATGGCATACATGAGCGAGGCGTAGGGATATATCTGAGGGATCCGCGAGGCGTTGTCTGAGCACTTAAATTTTTAATCGTCCGGATAAAAAAAGAAGCTGGACGTTCGAGAAAGAAGAGGTGCACTTAGAACTTGAATCATTGAACAGGGGGTTGGCAAAGTCCCTAAATGTCCGTATGTATATGACTTCACGTTAAAATATCCAAGAAATAATATTCCAAGAGATATATCTCTCCATAAAAAAAATCGAACTTAAGAAGAGAAGTCCATGATTTTTTTTAATCGTCGAAGATCATCACATCCATTCTATGAAATTTTATTCGCCCTTTTCAAATTTTAACTTTGCACGTTGCTTCCTCATTATTAGTTTTCTACTTGTGACAAAGTTACCTCTATGAGAAAGAATATTCATCGATTTTGTCTTTCTCACAAAGTAAGCTTTATCAAAAGTATATAATTTGAAAAAATGTAATTGCTATGAAATCTAAATCTTTTTACCGGTCTTCAAGATAATATTCAACACCTCTGAACGTTAGTTCGTTTCTGTACAAAGTTTGAGACTAACTTATTAAAGTTTACATGAGTTACAACGTCAGTTTTACGAAAACAATTTTAATCACACAACATTCGATTTTTTTCATAGATTTGGTTCAGATTCAATTTCAAACGTCTTCGAAGATTACTCTATTTGTAAAGAACTATTTACCTATGAAACTCAAAATTTGCGATAACAAGAGGAATTAACGATATTTTTCAACAAATTCAAAACGTCATAAAATTCACATCCGTGAATCCATTGTGACGAAAATTATACCAAACATTTCTGCTCTATCTGTGTGTCAAATTTTATTTCGATCGATCAAGTAATTATGGAGAAACAGAGACTTCAATTTTTCAATTTTTAACACAACACACACATGCGCACGCGTATACATTCATCCGTGGACATTTTTTTCAAATCACTTTTCTACACGTCTACGACCATTTTGCAAAAACGGTTATAAAAATGAATTTTAACGTTAGAACGGTCTTTAAACATCAAAATTCCAAAAAAATTGTTCCACTGTCAGAATTGGTTCAGTATCGCCATCAATCAGCATCGATTTTATAAAATATAACTTTGTCGTAGCTTTATTTGAGTGATAAATATATTGGCAATGATCTAACAAAAATATATTTATTACAACGAAATATGTATATTTCGTTAAACCGATGTATATTTTTAATGGAGGTACATGGTATTCCGGAGGTACATGGAGGATTCAGAATAAAATTTGGTTTGTACCGGTGAAAACTCTGCCAGAACAATTTTTTAGATTTTACCATCTCCAATCCGTTCTAACGTCATAATAAATCGGTAACTGCTTAAGCGGATATTAAGAGCACAAACGTTTCCAATTTTCGTCATTTCATTGAGGTTTCCCTTGATGGCAATTAAAATTAAAAAAAGATTGTTCAAGCACTGAGAAATCTGTTGAATGAGAAATCCCTATATTACAGATTCTTAAAAATAACCTCATAAATCGAAATATACTATTTCCGAACTCGAGCACCGTTAAATCTCCCTATTTCTCATCATAATTGTTAATAATTTTAAAACTTTCTTTATAGAATAGTAATTAACGTACTTGTGTCCGATCGCTAGTGTCAAACATAAACACCTAGACCAAACCGAACCTAAAACCAATACATTAGAACGTCGAATTTATATCCAAATCGAAGTCTGCTTCACGTGCAAATTTTCTAAATAATTTTTTTTCAGATACTGGTATGATTGAATGGTAATCATGAGTAAGCTGTTGAAGAATTTTTTTAATTTCTTGATCCCTCAATTTTTTCTAAACTTCAGTCTCTACAATTCTTAAAGAAGAGCAAAGTGGAAGTTAAACGTTACTTTCTCATTATTCTCCATTTTTTAACACAGGTTTCTCTATAAAAAAGTAAGAATTGATCAACATACTTATTCATAGAGGTGGTTTAATGAAAAATGAAAAATAATGTACAAAGTTATACTTTGCATCCATTTTTTAGGATATTTTGACGTAGGAAATTTTTATTACTTAAGGTTATGATTTTCCCTTCACTGTTACTATATTTTCGTCGCTCTGCATACTGCAGTTTCGTGATATTCTCGTTACGAGTTGAAGTAGGCGACACATCAATTTCAATTACAATTAATACCCGTGTCCAAATAACGTATCTCCAAACTCGCGTTTCAATAATTCAATCTCAAGTAGCAGTATTATGAAATAAATTAATAAAACACATTAAGATAAATGAAATGAATAAAATATTTGACATAATTTAACGAAGTAAATTAAATATTGGACAATAATGTCTCTAAAATTAACCTTCTATCTATCAATGAGAAGATAATTATTTGGTTGATTGTGGGTAAGCCTTTGTCGAATAAAATGAATTAAAATACAACAGTAGCTAATTTAGGTTCTGCAGAAATGATACATAACGAATTTGAATTCAATATTTGCAACTATAAATACGAATAACTTGTTATTCGGTACAAGGTCTCACTGACCGCTAAAGGGTAAAAACGAAACTGCATTTTTGCACAAGTGTCGTATAATGAAACAGAAAAAGTTTCGAAGGGTAGTTCGGTGAGTTAAATAATCGTCGTACAACTTTTAGCGTTTAATTAACACATGTAATAACGTAGAACGATACGTTTAACCGGAAACAGTTTAGAGAGGGAGAAAAGCATTTGAATTACCTGATAAATGTCGAGTCCGCTGTGGGACTGGACGGTCTCGGGGAGGAGCTCGCTGTGGAAGCCGTATTCGTCTCCTCCACGTCCATCATCTTTCATACCGACGGGTATAGAGTTATTCCGACTGGTTGGCGCGTCGAGTAACAACTGGTGAACGCGCAAAGATTCAGGGGTTTGCTGTTTTGCGCGCTAGAGCAATACACGGTACGGGTATGTGATGGGTAAAAGCGAAACTATGTGCAGGCGATCACGAAGCTGACGAATTAGACACAAGGTCGGTGAAAGACACCACGTCGTTATCGCTTCTTGATACTAGCGGCACGGTAAATTAAATAAACAATAAATTGTTTGTATTTCTAAGAGAATAATATGATACAATAATTTCGGTTATCACGACGACGGGGTTGACACGGGTGGGGGTCAATCTCACGCCCGTCCGCGTACGCGGGCTTACGGGAAACAACTGACAAACGACGTTTCCCCCACTGCAAACCCCTCTCTCACAACCAGGAGCAACCCCCTGCGATGCCTGCGCTACTACACCTGATCTACACGCACGCGCAAAAAATACCGTTGATCTGCGCTGCGGAGGGAGAAAACCACCCCCGATGTCGAGGGCAAACGTGTCGAATATGACCCACACAAAATATTTCGACCTACAAACACTATTCTGTGTGGTTAAATCTCACGATTCAGGGGTGCAATTTCTTTTCTAGAATACGATCTACAAAATTCTGGTATTACTCTCTTCGGAAACATCAATTTACCACGAAAAATACAACTCTCGGGGCTAATAAATTCACTGATAGAAGAATCCTTCTTGTGAGTAGATCGATAAGTTCTACATAAATCAATCATAAGAGTGTGAAAATTTCAATGAAAAAAATTTTTTCATTGAAATAAAATAAATAAAAAATATATTTTTCTCAACAAATTAATCCTTCATGCAGGTTCAACTAGGATAAATTCTCTAGTAACTTTTCTCTACAAAAAACTAATAATGTTGTAATATTATTCGTTATACGTCATAGAATGCTCACGTTTTTCGTTTTGTAATGAAAGAAAACGTAAAACAATTGGATTTTTCTAGAGTAAATATCAATGTTGTATTAGCCCCGAGTGTCGCAATTAATCCAATGTACCCTACGATGTCGATCATATATGATTCCTTCTTTCCTTGCTCAATGATCTTCAAACGAGTCACTGAATTTGAAAAAGCGACCAAAGACATATATAAAAATTGATAAAGTGTAAGTATACTTTCTTTGATGAATAAAATCATTACACAGACATTTTGTAGTTATAAACAGATATATTTTGCCAAAGCATATTGCTGTTTTGGTGCCAAAAAAATTTCTCCAATAGCTTAAGGATTAATTTTAATAATTTTTTTCAAAATAATGAATTTATTGGCTTTCGAGTAACTACAATTTTCTTAAACCCTGTTGTTTCATGTGGAAAAGTTTTTTCTGGTAAACAGATGTTTTCGAACAGTGAAATATTTATAGATTCAAGAAAAAAAAACCTTTTTCATCGGCGCACATAATTAACGTTGACACCTCATGACAATCGTCATGCAACCCAGCTGTGCAATTTGGTCCAACTAGAGATATTCCGAAAATTTGTGTGATCGCACATTGTTGGTCTATCTTAGCACGCTAAGATCCATATTCACCAGTTTTACAGTATAGAGTATTCGGGTAGGGTCACATCGCTCTTTCTCCTCGAAACGGGAAGTTTCTTTCACACTGATTGACAATTTTATTGTTTGCCGACGTTACGAGGTCAAGTTAAAATAGTCCTAGAGCTCGGTGTTCGATAAAGTTGGATGTCGATCGTCTCATTAAATTTTGCTAATGGCCTATCGCCAATAAAAACTGTTGTTACGTTAGTGTAGGAATGGATAATCGAGGACGAAGAAAAATCATTAGCTTAAAATGTATTTATTGTGTTTCCCTAGACGTCCGATACAGTTCGCTCTCGTGAGGAATGATACTCGCGGGCGAAAGTTTCGCCCACGAGAAGTGGAAATACGAGAGACGCTTCTGCGTAAATCTGTGGAAGAATAAAATACTCCAATTTTCGCGATGCAAAGTACTGTTAAATAATATGGCAAACCCACCTTAACCGGCTCGGCGTCCTTTCGAATTTTACCCCACGAGATCGCCTCATCCGGACGAGCGCCACTGTCACTTCCATCGAATTCCGAAGCGGTGTTTAGAAATACTGCGAAGTCCGCGCCATTTCTCTGTAAAATAATTACAGATGTATTTTCCATTTGAAAAAGTAAGGTAATCCTATACTGCTTTTATTATTTTACCATTAAATTCGCATTACAAATGTGATGCTTGACGAGACCACCTCCGACGATTATCATTCCCGAACTCACGGCTTTCATTGACATTGTGTTCAATCGTCTGAGATCTGCAATAAACGACCTTAATAATCATTATTATCCCTTCACTCATGGGTAATTTTTTAAATCGTGAATGATAAGTCTGACCTAATTTACTTTGTAAAAATAATATGGATGCGCGTTATTAATTAATTTCTATTGACTTCAAAATTGTACACTTTACGGCAGTTCTTCGAATTTTTCGACCATTTTGCTCAGTCAACCCTTTCGCTCTTAACGGGATATATGTCCCAGAGATTTCCGAAACTGAAATCATATACAACGTCACACCTGGTGTGCTCTCCTTCGCACTCACGCAATTCCTAATGTGCTGTCTCCCTTCCACTCAATCACATGGTACATATTTCACTTTCCCTTAAGGAGGGTAGAGCGTTAGGCTCACGGGTAAATACCCGTCAGAGGGCGCGGTGCGGGGCAGGTAACGTGAGAGCGAGAGGTCTGCTATGCGAAATCCCAATCGTGCAGAAATAAAAACAGGAAGATTCGTTTTACTCGTGATAGCTCAAAACCTAAACGGTGAATTGCTTTGAAATTTCAATGTACACTTCCTGACAGTATCCCCTTGCCATTGCTACGTTTTTTGAACAAATTTCCGTTCCCAAATTTTCGCAGCTATAGTTTATACGCCGTAACGCAGTGGCTTTTCCATAAGAGCAATGTTGAATAGCTTAAATTGCGTAGTCTATATCTCAGTAATGAAACGGTGAATCGATTTCAAATGTTGCATACTCCTAACTTAAGAATTAACGTACGTTAGACTTAGAAATAATGAAAATACTCTAGCTCTCTACTCTCCCTAAACCAACTTGCGAAAACAATATTTTTTTGTTTCATTAAAAAATCGTATATCTACCTGAGAGTATATCGATAACTAAGCCAGGATTACTGTAAGAATGAAAGAACATCATATCGCCAAGACTGCCGTCAGTCAATGCTGGACTGAATACAGGAATATTATTTTTTGCTGCCCAATAATATATCGATTCGGGATTATCAATCTCCTCGCCTAGTCTCGTTATGACTTTTGAAGGAGTCCATAACGTTCCCTGAAATATAATAAGAATTATAAATCAATATAGATTTCTTGAACGAATTACATCGATATTAGAATTCGTTGAACCTTCTCCTTCTGTTCTGTCATCATGGCATCTAATTTGGGCATTATCCAATCTTCGAACAAGCAGTAATTGTCATTGGGAACCAAGAGGTTTCCAATCCTGTTAATTCCTCTCTCCCTTAAACGTCTGCCCGGCATCTCAAATTCACCTATGTAAGTGGGCGCGAGACACTTAATCAAGTCTTCTTCAACGCCACCTGCAGAAGCAACTATACAGTCAACCTGTGGAAATAATTTTTTTCTTTACTTGTGCAAGCAGGGGATGACAAACTGTTTTCTTTTGCACAATTTATCGATGACAATGCTAAACATATCTGGGTACGAAGCAGATGGAACTAATCGTCCTATCCCAAATGTGGCTATCAGAAATTAATTATCACATTAAGGTGACATTAAAGTAACTATCAGGAAATTACATTAAGGTGACGTTGTAACGTCAGAAGGATGGGGCACACTGCGTGAATATGGCACTGAGAGAACCGAAATATCCGACATTTATCAGAAAATCAAAGTCCAAGAAAAATGTGTTAGAAATTTTTAACTCTGTGGCTGACGCACTGTCAAATTCCTTGTTCTTTTGAGCCTCCCCTTCAGTCGATAACAAAATCTATAATGCAAATTTGGGGAGAACGGTGAACTGTATTTTACAATTCTACAGTTAACCGTTCTCGTTTTATATCCAAAATATTAATCGTGGCAGAGAAATTTACAATAAGAACATTTTGCTATCTCTCTCGCACATATGGCGATCCGAGAGACAGACGATTTGCAGTATCACCTTAATATTTAGTATTATATAAAAAGCAACTTACTGTTTATATTTAATAAATTTATTTAATATTTTTATCCGAAAATTCATGAGTAATAAAAATAAAATGAATACGAGTTCTCGACAGAAAATTATCGTATGTTATTTTTTGAAAACTTTACATTTATCTTGAAATAAAATTTTTTTAAGGAAATCCTTTAGAAACATATTTTATTTTATTATGAAATATATTATGTTGAATGAATATTTTGTTTTTTATTCATCCGCTACCCGCTACATTGACTTTTGTTCCATGAAATAAAAAGTTAACTCATTTTCTTGTTGACGCATCCAATTACTTTTGGGTAATATTTTCTATAAAAGAAACTGATTTTAAAAATGACATCAAATATTATTTAATTAATAAGCAACATTTATTTATATAAATGAGAAATAAAAAATTTTTAATCCATAAATAAGATACGCAATCTCTACTTCCAATATGCAAGACATTTACGTCACTGATACTGACCATAGTATATCAATTAATTACCATTTTGTGCTGGACCAAAAACCTAATGGTATCTCTGACACCGCAGGACGCCATGTTTGAAGTATAACCGAGAAAAATTGTGCAAGAGCTTTTTCTCTTTATGAACTCGTCCTGCTCCGACCAGTCTATCTGATCCTCGGTCAATGGCACTTTACGTGCAGTCAACATTTTTTGTATTTCAGCGACAGCTAAGCCAAAATTTGTCGCTTGGAAACCGGAATGCTTGTAGCTCTCAAAGAGCGCGTGATAATCTATTCCTTTGTTCCAATCGTATCCTGAAATACTCAAAGAAAAAAGAAGAATTTTAGAGACTTTTGGGTGGCTTGTAGGTTTCGTCGCTGACTCTACGATTAAAATCAACCTTTGACTGTGGGTGTCTCATTCGGAAGTGGCAAGCTGTGAACCAACACCGCTGTCTTTGGCAATTCCGGTAATTCGTCGTTGGCTTCATCCTGCTCGTCATTCATTGTCGTTCTTATTGATTTCTTATATTATTTTTGATATGTCAAAGTTCAAAGGCGTGGACTTTTCTCGAGATGAAAATAACCCGATATCTGTAGAATTCGAGCGGCTTATCGCCCGCGTAACAGATCGCGATTAATGAACAAAAACTCGAAATATTAACGATGAAAATCTTTATTTATTATTGTTAGGAAGTAGATGAATACTCGGTGGATGACAGCGAATAACAATGAAATACACAACCGGTTGACACTGTTTACAGAAAAATATGTGCGCGTCGTCTGCTGTTCACAAGTCTACGAATCTCAACTGCCGCAATCCATGGTCGATCGTTGTCAGTTTCCAGTCGAAGAATCGACAACGTGCAATCGTTTTTGTAATCGATTGTTACTAATTTTGGACGACTTTTCTCTCTTTCGAAGTGAACTTGTTTCGCTCGAAGTAACAGTTCTCTCTCATCTTCTTCGGGTGGGAGTTTGTCTAACCTCTTCTACTGAGAAATGGTTATATACGGTGTTTACATTGTTTCAAAGTCCGGTGGTTTGATATTCAATCATGATCACAACGTACCCAAAGTGGAAAACGAGAAAACGTTTTCGTACCCACTGGACATAAAATTGACGTACGAGAACAAGAAGATCGTCGTAGCATTCGGTCAGAGAGACGGAATCAACGGTATTAACCTTTAATAGAATCTCAAAGATCATTATCGTGAAGATCAAGATACAATTGTTTTAAACGCATCAAAATGATTGCTTGTTTTTCAGTTGGTCACGCATTGACAGCTGTAAACGGAAGTCCCGTCGTCGGTCGGGAGCTTGAGGACGGTAGGGACGTCTTAGAAATGTTGGAACAGCAAACAAATTTTCCTCTCACGTTAAAATTCAGTCGCGCAAAAATGACAACAAATGAGAAAATATTTCTCGCATCCATGTTTTATCCGCTGTTCGCTATAGCTAGCCAACTCAGTCCAGAGCCTCGAAGTTCTGGAATCGAAGTACTCGAGTCCGATACGTTCAGATTGTACTGTTATCAGACATTGACGGGTGTCAAATTTATGTTAGTCGCAGAGCCCGCTCAATCAGGCATGGAAATTCTTTCCAAAAGAGTCTACGAACTTTATGCCGACTACGCGTTGAAGAATCCATTTTATTCCCTGGAAATGCCTATTCGATGCGAACTCTTTGAAACCAATTTGCAGTCTTTGCTAGATACAATCGAGAAGTCCGGTATAAGTAGCGTTTGATCGTTGTTCCAATAGCGTAGAAAATAATAAGAGATTTGGAAATAATTGTACTATTAATATTTATAATATATTGAAATGATATTTTATTATAAGCTCCAGTAATTATTTTTAATCAGAAACCCTTTAGATTGATCTTAGTCTGTTAGACAGTTGTGAGTTATCGACCTGTTGGGTGAAAACAATGCACTGATGCATCTATATAGGCGCAATTGCGATTCTAACGCTGATTAATTACTTTTTATACGTAATTAATGATTAATTTTTATTATTATTATAAATATAAATTAACTATTATGTTATGATTTTTTTCTTCAATCAAATTGAAGTACGATTGACAATGAATCAATAACTTTGTATCAATGTGAGTAATTCTGACTCACAAATTGAAAAGTTAATTACAATATAAAAAGATCGATAAATCATTTAAAAATGTTAACTTTCTTAAGACTGGTTTGCCCTTCTTTATGCTACCATTATATTTTGATACTCTTAAGGGACTATATTCCATGATTTCTTCAAATCAGGTTCTGGGAACTGTGATAAAAAGAAAAATTGCATTAGTTTGCATGTAACACTTGAAAAAGTTGCCGCATCTGTTTACAATCATCCAGCGATCATAATCGTTTATACCTTTTGTGTCAATTGATCTGTGCATCCCATGCGTATGCGGGCAGCGGTTGCGGGAGAATCTAGTCGGAAGTTTTCTGTGATATTCATATCTTTTCGAGCTGCTTTGATCGCTTCTTTAATGGCAAAGAAGGCAGACGATGCGAGAAACAGAGGCGGTTCACCGACAGCCTAAAACAATTATTTCGTTATGAAATGTTTTACGCTCCACAGCATTGCAAGCAACACTGTACCTTCGATGAATATACAGCCCGTGGATTAGACGAATTTTTGAGCAACGATACGTTGAATTCTTGTGGTATGTCCGTAAATCCGGGTAACTTGTACGCGCCAGGTCCTCGACTGTACATAGTTCCAGTAGGCGAGTAGATGAGTTCTTCCAGGGTGAATAAGCCGTATCCCTGCACGAAACCACCCTCCACTTGACCAATATCTATAGCCGGATTCAAACTATTTCCTAAATCCATAACGATATCGGTCCGTAACACCTTAACAGAAATATATGAAAATAGATTTACAAAAGTCAAACGCGCTATATTGGAATATACGCGTAAAGTACACTGGTAGCGTTTAGGTGTTAATAAATTCGAATATATAGGGTATACATTTGTTTTCTTGCTTGGCATAAGACTTTTGCGTCTCTTAGTTAAAAAAAAAGTAAAATAAAAAAGCTATACCTGGTGATCTCCGGTGAGGCAATCGATCTCTACTTCCGTGCATGCCACTCCGTATGTGTAATAATTGAAGGGATGACCCGAATTCGTTTCGAAAGAATATCCAATATCTGGAGTTCTGTAAAAACCAGTAGCTGAGAGGCTTATTCTCTCGAAATATGCCTTTTCCACACATTCTTCCCACGTGTTGTTCGGATTTGCGTCGATTATATGTTTTATACGTTTCATTATGTCATTGCATGCATTCTGAAAGGAGAAATTAATCAATTGAATTAAATACAATTATTTATTCGTTATGAAGAGGTATAGGTAGTTGTAATTCTAGCTTAACGATTTCTATTATTATTATAATTATCAATTAATTTCGGTATTATTAATGACAAAGAGCTTTGTGGGATTCCTTCCACTCACCATGACTGCCATTCCATTGAGATCGGAGCCAGCGCTCGCCGCCGTAGCCGATGTGTTTGGTACTTTGTCCGTAGCCGTTTCCGAAATGTGAATTTTATCCGGACTAACCTTCAGTATTCTACTCGCTACCTGTATCATTTTCGTGTGAAGCCCCTGTCCCATTTCGGTTCCTCCGTGACTGATCAGTACCGAACCATCGGTATACACGTGAACGAGAGCTCCACCTTGATTGAGAAATAGCGCGGTGAATGCTATTCCAAATTTCGTTGGTATCACGGCTATTCCTTTCTTCTTGTACCGATGTTCTCTGAAAATATACATTGTATACACAATCCCTTTATATTGATTCTATCGAAGTTTTGCAAGACTCATCGGACTAACTTGTTGTATTGATTTATCGCTGCGATTCGTTTGTTGTAATCAGCGGAAGCAATACACTCTTTCCAGCAGCGTCTTAGAGGACAGTTGATGAGCAGTTGATTGTAGTGTGTACTGTCACCGTCCTTGTAAAGATTTAACTCCGAAAGCTAGGAATAACATAAGAAAAATGCACGATAGGGATTAACGACGACATGAATCGACTCTGGGGGGATCGTTACCTTGACTACGTCGATTCCAAGGTAATTGGCAACATCCCACATAATATTATCAGCTGCGAACATTCCCTGAGGTCCTCCAAAGCCTCGAAATGCTGTGTTTGATGGCAAATGCGTTATGCAACCGTAACCATAAACATCCGACACAGGTACTTTGTAAGCATTTTCAAAGTGAAACATTGCTCGCGATAGAACCGAGCAC
This sequence comes from Cylloceria caligata, assembly GCA_963942595.1. Taxonomy (NCBI): domain Eukaryota; kingdom Metazoa; phylum Arthropoda; class Insecta; order Hymenoptera; family Ichneumonidae; genus Cylloceria; species Cylloceria caligata. Next base: position 87,200,287 of record OZ012703.1, on the reverse strand, counting down.
GATAAGTCCATGGAATAACCGGCGTTGTTGTAGATATAAATTTCTACGACATTTAGCAACCCTCCGTTGGAAAATCCCACCTTGTATTTGAATAAGAATGGATGTCTTCCACCGCTTATCAACATATCCTCGTCTCGATCTAGCATACACCGCACTGGTCTTTGCAACCTGTTTCACCGATATCAATTATTCAGTAAATTGTAAATTAAAAACGACAGCTTTTTTTTTTACTTCTGTTAACTTTCTTCACTTACTTATATGCCGCAAGTGCGGCTGGTAAAGCTACCAACATCCCACGCGATTCTTTGCCTCCGAAACCTCCTCCCAAACGTTTCACACGAACATTCACCCTGTTGATAGGTATATGGAGGACGTGAGCAATTAGTTTCTGAATCTCCGTCGGATGCTGGGTCGAACAGTAAACTTCCAATTCGTCGACTTCTTTCGGTACAATCAGGGTGCAATGAGTCTCAAGGTAGAAGTGTTCCTGGCCACCCATATGCACTTGGCCTTCCAAAATATGATCGGACTCAGCAAAGGCCTTTACAGAGTCTCCTTTGACGATACGCATTGGACAGTTGGGGATATACGAATTCGCTTTTATGGCGTCCTAACAGAGGATTTTCTGAAGTGAATAAACTCACTTTGATCGATGTTTTTACTATTTTTATAAATACCTCTATGGTAATGATTATGGGATGGAGTTCCTCATATTCGATTTCCACCATTCTTGCAGCTTTCTGAGCAATAAATTGATCCTCTGCTACGATCGCACCTATAGGTTGTCCTTGACTAGTGACCTAGGAAGCAGTCACTACTGATCTATTTATTCTCTTTATTTGTTTTACCCATAAATAATAATTAGTTACCTTTTTCGACACAAATACTTCTTCGTCGTGAATAACCGGTCCCACCCATCTCTCGTGCTCAGGAATATCTTCAGCGCTAAAGAAAGCTACGACTCCTTCGAGCGCCAGAGCTTTCGAGGCGTCTATTCTGACGATATTGGCGTGAGCTTTCGTCGATAGCACAAGTGCCAAGTACAATTCGGTTTCTAACCGAGGAATATCATCGCAATATATAGCTTCTCCTGTTGCTTGCTTGTAAGCACTTGCGTGGACGATAGGTCTGCCGATCAAGTCATCTGGATTCTGATCTTTTGGAGCCTGAGAGCACAAAAATGATTTCTCTTTATTGTTATGCATTAAAAAGTTTTTTTTTACTTACCACTTCATAGTACTGCGAACTCTTCGGTGGTACGTAATGAAATCCGTCTGCAGCAGACATCAATTCCTGTGGCAGAGGCTGCAGACCTGGCAGACTTCGACGCATTTGTTTTGTAATTTCGATGAAGCCCTTGAAGAATAAGCTGCGAAAAATCATATATTCACGAGTAAAAACAAAATGTCAACGGTTGGTAAACCAATAAACTCAACACACTGGCAAGATCCTAAACTTATGATTCACTTATTGTTAGAGGTACATTTGTCGCGAATGCGTTGGGACTTTGCATCAATATCCTCGACGCGAGTACATTTGTCACGAAATTGTGGTAGACTGGTGTGTAATTTTGTAACAAAGCTACCATAAAACTCTTCGATCGAGGAGATTGACGAGAAATCTACAACAAAAATCATGACAAATCTACCTATAAGTGAACCATACATCTTGTATCGTACAAGTTGACTTTATTGATTGATCAACCGTAAACATTTGTTTTTTAATCGCATTTTTATTGACACTACAATAACTTATCTAAACATGATAATTCCACTAAAAAATTATCAAAAAGACATAGGACGATTGTACAATGATTGATTGATGCAATTTTTATATCTGACTAATTTGATGTGTAATGTACGTGTTTTTAATAAAATGTACTAAGATTCAAGGAAATAGATCTCTCCATCCTAGCAATTTAATACATTTTTCATTGCGCAATCGAGAACGATAACACGATGAGGATACTGACAAGCTTTTGTAATTTTTTTATGGTACGCGGAAGGAGATATTAGTTCAATTATTCATGTTTATCAATTGGATTTGATTGAATTGCATCAAACTAATTAATCTATACATCATTCAGTCTGATGGGAAATTAAAAAAAACATATATATCACAATAATATACCTCAGTGTGAGGGATCGACGATAGTGAACTTGTCCTCCAGGTACACTATCAGGCAGCGGGAATTCTTCTACGAGCGACTGATAAGTCGATTCCAACATTTCACAATCCCATTTCCTAACACGAATATTTTCATTAAATCATTTTTGTTATAGTAATACTAGACCCAGAAATAAATTTACGTACTTTCCGACCATTTCACGACAAGTATTAACAGCTAATTTGGTCATTGGAGCCATACCACCGTATGCCAAATGTGCTTCCACGATCTCATTCGTTCCAGGTTTAAATATTACATTCAAAGCCATATTGACGATAGCTATATCGTCGTCCCTTCTCTTGGCTTGCTTATAAGCGATAAAGTATTGCGATTCTTTTGTATATGGAATGTCTATGGAGATTAAAAGTTCATCGGGATGCACTACGTTGCGACGATAACCTACGAAAAACGTGTGATCCAACGGAATTGTTCTTGTCTCTCGCGTGAAACTGGACACGATCAATTTAGCATTAGCTGCCATAAGCACTGGTACTTGATCGGATATCGGACTTCCGGTCATTATATTGCCTCCGATTGCCTTGTTAAAATAAATTTTATTAATCTTTCTGTCACATTCTCTATAATTTATTTCGATTTGAAAAAAAAATTAACTCACAGCAACGTTTCGGATCTGTTTGCCGGCGAACCAATGCATCATATTTGCAACTTCGATGAATATTCTCGTTCTAAATTCTATAAAATTTCAATACTTCTCGTAATATTGATAAAATTTATAATTCAACTTATTAATATTTGAGTACCTGGCTCATTTTTGACTTCTTCCCTAAGAGTTTGTTCCATTTCCATCAAAGTCACACTCGCTCCAACACGTATAATGTCTTTCATTTTCACGATTTCACGCATTTCCTTGACTTGCATCGGATTTATCAGTACTGGATACGTACAATGTTTGAATTTTACCTCCACACCTGTAAAAGAAAGTAAAATTTAATTACTCGTATCGCTGTATTTTGTTTTTTCGACAGCTCATAGAGGAAAATAATAAAATGAATTTATAATAAAGTCTCGATAAAGGTTCCTTACCGACTTCTGTATTCCCTACGATTATTTTCGCATCAGGATACTGCTGCTTCAGCATTAAAATTTCCCTGAGATTGGTAGGTCTGTACCAAGTTACCTCCTTCCCTTTGAGTACCAGATATTGATCATCTAATTCGGACGAGAGCTGAGAATGTCAATGGCATTGCAACTTTACTCTCAACGTACTTGAACATTTGAGCAGATAATTCGTTATGAAAGCTCACTTTTATCTTCGGTGGAAAAATAGGTTCTTGCGTCGGATCATAAGGGCAAAATTCTCTCGAGTTAAAGATTTCCGTTGGTTCCGAAGTGAACGCTTTTTTCTTGCAGCAGTTGTCTCCCATGGCACAAGTTTTTGGTTGATCGATGCTATCTTTTTCAATGATTTTCGACGATAACTGAGATAGTTCCCACTCTTCTGTGAAAGTACGAAATCCTTCGATGATCGGTCGATATCCGGTGCATCTACAAAGATTGCCTGAAAATGAAACAAATTAGTGTCCGAGAAATTGACGATTTTTATGTAAAAAATGAAAATAAGTACCTTGAAAGGCAATTTCCAGATTTTCCATCGTTGGCTTTGGTATCGAACGCAGCAAAGCGTACATCGACATGACGATACCGGGCGTACAAAAACCGCACTGAGATCCGTGTGCTTTTGCTATTCTCTCTTGAACTGGGTGAAGCTTTGTTCTCGTGCTACCGATTCCTTCAACAGTGGTCACTGCCATACCGTGCAAACTACATACAGGAGTTAAGCACGCGTTCACTGCTAAATGGCTGAACCCTCGATTGAGGAAAATTATTTTCCAAACGTTTTAAGGGAATCAAAAAATCGCACATAATTAATTACCTTTTTGATATTCAATAATTCATTAAAGTTTCAAGTTTTAACGATCACTCAACCAATATATCGTTTGTCGTTAATTACAAATTAAACTTAAATTATATAATGTTAGAATGTCATTCAGTTTTTCATTCATTGAAATAGATTTGATAATAATGCAATTTAAAACAAAATTATTATTTTTAAAAGATGTTTACTTTAATAAAAAAAATAATTCATTGGCAGCGCGAGAATACTAGTGACGTTTGTGTACTAAAACTGAATGCTCTTAGTCTCGAATAAGCTGGTACGTGAGGTCCTGCACGATAAGAGATCCGATCGGCATTTGAATAATAATTATTGAAATACTAACAACGTCTTAAACATTTTCGCTTCCAATAGTTATTTTTTCATAAGTATAAGGTAGTAGTTGTCATGGACAATCAACCAGTGATGGATTATAATGTGCTTTAACTATACAAAAATGTACAGTATTACAATACAAATGTCCATTATCCGGCGCAATGGCTGGTTACCTTAATTACATATTAGAAATATAATTTAATAAAAATTCCATGAAACTTTTTTTACACTTCAGTTAAAAATAATTGTTTACAAGAGGATACATGATCTTTGCAGTCCTCCGATCAATTCGTGAAACCATTACGGTACAGGCACCACAACCTCCTTCCGCACAACCGAGTTTCGTGCCGCATAGTCGCACTATTTTATCACAGTTAAGGTGCATTTATCAGTAAACGATAATGAGATTTTGCTTTTTTTTTTTTAATTTATTTTTCCGTGAAGGATACGTTTGTTGCGGAGATAATAAAGCAACGTCCATTCGGGATTCACTGATGAGTCTGATATCTAAAATATTATTAATTTCATTAAATAAATCTTTGGAAAAGGTCATGCACTCGTGAATAATCCTGTAGCCGTGTCAGTGACCCGTATATACCTCCTTTCCATTGACGTAAAAAACGAGAGTCCGACATTTCTTCTGATGAGAAGATGTGCATCCATTAGCAGCACATGTATCGTTTAATTCATCAGATTTTATGAATCCATTCGGCTCAAAATTCTCCATTTTCAAACAATAATTCCTAGATCTACAAAAAAAGAAGAGTAATTATTTAAAAATATATATATATTATTATTTCGTCTAGATATGTGTGACACTGACTGCAAGAATTTGCTTTGAAAGACTGCACTGGATAGAGTTTCAGTACAATTGATCTGCTAAGTGGTATGGAAATCTATATATTGTTTCATTATAGTATTACGTCGGTAATTGACGGCGTCCGCGTATGCTGCTTCAAGTACGCAGCACAGAATACCCACCATTCTATATAACAATTGAAGATAAACTTTTTATGAATTTTCTTGATCCAGTGGGTGTCGGAGCGCTCGTTCAGCACATAGGCAACTGTAGGCAGATTGTGCAAGCTGAAGCACTCTTGAGCGTGGAGAATGTAACGGATTCCTCTCTATTTGCGCTTCAAAGTGCACCGACGCCCGAACCACTACGTGCTTTAAGTATGCTTCACGTCACCCAGCCAAGAATGAGATGCGATCAGAATTGAAGTGTTTTTCGATAAAAGAAAAAATCTTATAAAAATCAACCGCATTAAAGTTATTGCGACATTGAATTTTAATAATAATAATTCCAAAAAGTTATTAATAATGTAGTTAAAAAAGAAAAAAAATGTTAACAAATTTTTCGAAAACATTTTCGTTTTTTATTAAATGCATTCGTTGATCCTTCCGAATAAAATTTTCCATTCTTTGAGATTTTTTAAATGCTGTCTTTATGAAATTGTTTTTTCAATGATTTTGAACCTTTTTATTTGTAATACGGAACCTTTTCACGAAAACTTATACAAAATCCCGGATTTTTTAACTATATCTTAAAATTAAAAAAAAAAAAAATATGTCATAATGACTAAAAATCTTTTAAAAATCGCATGAATTCGGAAAAAATCAAAGAAATGAGACATAAAGAAGTTTTGTTCGTCATTTGTTATACAAGTTTTTATTCATTTACTTTATTAATAACTTTTTGGTCATTATTATTATTAAAAATCAATGTTTTTCAATACAATGGATTTAAAAAATTATTTTTATCTTATCGCGACCTACTTAAATTCTGATTGAATCAAACATTTTTGTTAGGAATATATGCGCAAAGCATCTTTAAGCATCTTTAGTCTTACTCTAAACTTCATAAGAAAAATCAACTTTCTCACTCGACAACTAAAGTTAGCTTCAACTATTTTTTTATATTAGCACCAAACGAGACACTTTTTGAATGATCTATAGATCAGTGAGCCGATTCTGTTTGGTGTGTCGGAATTTGAACTGATACCTTTGTTCGAGAGAATAACTTTCCTACCCGTGAAATATGTATGCGAGCGTTAAACGGAATGAATTCTTATTATTAAAATTATTCAAGGAATTAATATGCGGCTGCAGACGATGTAAATAGATCTGACCGGTTGAACGAAAAAAAAAAAATGTAATTACCTATTAAGCGTATCAGCGTAAGCCATACGATTCACAAGTGTTCTATCCTCAGCCCACTACATACACTGAAAAGTAATTTTCAGGCTCTTCCCATGTACAACACGTAATAATTTTATTCTTTGCCTTATTTACAAGGCCGATGTGCGTTTTATTGCAGTAACACTTTGATGTAATTAAACATTCTCATCGAGGTTGTTGAAAGTAATACATAATGAAAGGCTGAACAAGAGTTTTCTCATGTACTGATGATTGTAGCTTGGGTTATCACTCAAGATACACTCTGCCGCCTGACGTACTATTCGTCATCCCCCTCCCTGCTCCATACCGCATTCTTTTCAAGAAAATATATAACGACATAATCCGTCTGTGTATCTTAGTTTATTCACTCGTCAAGTTTGAAATCTTGAAATGAGGCTGAATTAGCGATGTTTCACTTACAGTTAAATAGGACAAACGAATGTAATCAAATTCATGAATGCTGATATTTTACTAGATAAAACGTTGCGGATACACCCCAATTAACGATAATTGTTGTTTGAGGTTAAATAATAAATTATTTAAGCGCACTTCGATCACAGCTGAATTTAATGTGAAATTTCTTCAAGATTTATATCTGACGATAAGACTCCGCACGCATTCGGTATGCCGTTGACCAATCTTTAACGTCACGAGTGCACAAGTCAATTGGTTTATATTCTTGAGCGTGAAACAAGTCATATATATATATGGTACCCCCGCAGGATTAGAAAGACGCATTTTACAGATCTACTTGTATGCTTATATAAACAACTCGATGAGTCTGTATCGAGACGTTGCGTGCAATTGATTACGAGCTGAGGGCGATTGCATTGTGAGATTATTGTAGAAACTGTATGGTAACATTTATGGATTAAAACTGACTGGATACAAACTTATCAATGTTTTTCTGTTAACGTGTTATCTAAAAACTATAAGGACACTAGCATACGGAGAGTTTATGTTGTACATGATATATTTACATAGACGATAATGTTTGTCGCGCAATTGGGGTGATGACAATCGTTCTAGCTTAAGATACCTACAATTAATTAAAGTTTAGGAGACGTTATAGTTTTGCTGGCTATAACGTTACTTAGCAGCAGCCATATAGGTAGGAATACTGCGATCGTTACGTTGTACAACCAATTGCCGTAGACCATGGAGTCGATTATTCCATAAACGAACGAAGTTTTTGTAGCGTCCAGTCCTCTGTTCAGAATCGTCATAAACGATTCATCGTAGAAATGGACGAATGAATATACCATAACCGCGAAGGACGTTAATACAAAGGGATGCAGCAAAGTCCAAACGGTGTAGAGCAAACTTCGATATCTTGAATCCTCTTGTCTCGGAGATATGTGAAGCACTACCGGTACGTAAACGACTCCGGTTAACAATGCGAGGGAGAAATTGTGCATCGCTATGCACATTAGAGATGTAGCTAATTCTACCAGAGCAATTACGCAAACCAGCGATACATTATCGTATCTCGTAGTCCTGCGAAATATATGGAGAACATTAATAAGCTGCAAGAGCGTTTTTCGTGTTATAATGCAAAGATGGGCATCTTTCGATAGGTATTATTTTTTAAAAAGTTTTGTAACGATGCTTTGATCGTATGTAAGATGAGGAATAGAAAGCTTCGGTAATTGACGATCTAGTATTTCGTATAATTTGTTTTACGTTTTAGCCTTTTGTTCGGAGTCCTCTTTAGAAATTTTATTAAGTATCTTACGTGTAGTGTGTTAATAGAAATAATTTGTCTTCTCCCCGAGTAGTTGACGATGAAATAAAGAGCCAGATTGCTGGTGGCCGGTTTCTCCGGTCAAATTTTTCGGTGTTACACTATTGTTGGTGTTATGAATATTGATTTTAAAAACTTATTTTAACTAAGTATAATTCGACTGGAGATACCGATCATCACGTCATTAAAGTATGATGCATTAACAATGTGCTGATGGTTGTAAATGGTGTTTTCATCAACACAATATTAGATATTTAATAAAATTTTGAAAAGAACCAGAGACAACCGCGGAAACGTAAAACAAATTATGCGAAATACTAAGTCATCAATTGCCAAAGCTTTCTAATCCTCGATATTTTTTTTTCTTTATCATGTTTTTTATGTTGATATTGAGACATGCACTGTGATTATACGTGTTGACTTATGTACCGATTAACAACCATTTTCAGAAATTCTTCGACGTTTAGGGCTACTTTGGGCAAAATTAAATTGCCGCTGAAAGCGAATAAATGAGACAAATTTTTAAGTTCTAATTATTAACGTAGAACTTGTAAGCAAATGAAAAAGTAGTTAAACTGAATTTTATAAAAAAAGATCGTAAAATCAAATGTCACGAATAACGGAGAAACTTATGGATCGTTACTTGTGTTCGTTATATTCTTATTATTTTATTTATATTTATAATTTCTCCATGAAGTCTGAGACAAAATAATAAACAATTTACTCAACGACAAGTTAACGTATGCAATTATAAACAATATTCGTCACTTGTATCAAACAAATGATAACAAATAAATTAATGTGTCATTAAAAAATATTTTTAAATATCAACATATGCCCATCTTTAGTGTAACGTAACAATAAATTTTAAAAAACAATTTTATTTACTTTTCAATTCCGAGGAACCATGCAAGGGTGAAGAAACTAGTTGTTGCGAAACCCCAGTATATCGAATTTTCAGTTGTCAACTGAAACATCTCGGTTCCGATGTAGGTGAATAATTTTGGGGAAGACATAACAGCGACGCCGAATAGGTGATTCCACAAAATCTCGGATGCTATACTTCCAACGTCGAATTCTTCAATCTGTAGAGACTGAATCATCAGAAATTGTTATTAAAAATGGGGTTATTATTATATACTTAATCAAATTGTTATAATCGATACCTTGTGAAGATTTTTTGGAGTTTCTTCGTTCATTTTTTCCTTTTTCTGAATTTTCTTGCTAATTTTCTGCTCTTTCTGATCTGATTCGCCTGTTTTCTTATCTTCCTGCGTCAGTTGTTCCTTTTTGTCTTCAACTTTAGCAGGAACGTCTTGCAACTTGAGCCACATGGAAAAAGCCTTGATAAAGAGGCTACCGATTATCAGCACTAGGCAGGGCATGTAGAGTCCTGGATTGCACAATTTTACAATTAGTCATTGAATTTTTTTGTTATTAGGACGTGTTCGATATTTTGTTCTACCTATAGATATGTATCGATCTGTCGAGGGCAATAAATAGAAGAAAAATGACTGATGGAATCGCTCCAAAAGGTTGTTCAATGATCGAACAATGCTCTCGACGACCCGGCCGACTTGAGAGAAATTGACTTCGCCACTGCGCCAGGTCCTTTCGAAGCCTTCCAACGTGATAGCTTCGATACCGAATCTAAATAAAATAGAAAAGTTGAGTTTCTAGCTTCGTGAGACAATGCACACATGATCATACCTGTGGAATAACCCATGATTTCCCGTAGGCACTCCGGCAGCCTGCGTTCCGATCATGGATATCAGTGTGTTGAATTGATACCACCACTTTTTCAATTTATCCTTTGTATTTACGTCAAAGCGACGCTGAAACGAGCGTGGTATTCCCTCTTTGGTAATCATATTTTCAGCAAGATTGAAGAGATCCAGATTAGGTAGTTGACCATTAAGCCCTTCCACCTTTTGTAAATTTAGTTTTATTTCAATTACGTTTATACATTCTTAGTTCAACTAGAAATCTATCGGAACTTGAGTAATTCGTGATAAGAGAAAAAATGTTTTTTTAGGTACCGTTTGAACGAGATATCAGTGGAAATACAAAAGTAAGAATTCAAGAGAAGAGGAAAATACTTTTTGAAAAAAATTCGCAAATTTGCACAGAGACAAAGTGTATTATATAGACGATTTTTACCTTAACATCGATGTATCCTACTTTCATGGCGTGTATCTCCAAATTTATAGCAGCTTGAATGGAACCAGCTCTTCCCGACAAGTCCCCGACTGCGAGAATATCTTCCTGACCACTTATAACTCCGTGATATGCATCCAGCCAGGCCTGCATTCCTAGTTGCTCGTGCTCCGTGACTAGGAATATAATATCCTTTGCCCAATATTTTTGCCCTGAAGCAAATGTAGTTGTGTGGATAAATTGATTCATCGATTGAATAAGATAAAAGTTAATTGCGTGTAATTATTGAATCAAAGAGGGACCTACGTCTGCAATATTGGGCAAAAGCAAGAAGGAGCGCTATAGACGGTGCTGTGGTCAGATGTACGCTATTGATAGATCTGTAAGGAACACTGACAACGATAGCTTCGGTACTTGCTGCTCTCGGTGCTCTCACAATCCCATAGACATTTTGTCCTGTAAACTGCAAACTTATTATTTAATATTCAATTATACAACAATACGTTGCGAGCGATATTTATTCTTCACACGGTAAATATAATATCAATGTTTAGACTATCGGAAATAAATATTCTACTATCGTCTTTTTTTAGACAATTTAATAGAGCATATGCTCTAAGGTGTTTAACGATAAACTTTAAAACCAAAACACATTCATGCTGTAGAACTCGAATATTTATAGCGAGCTAAACAAATTATGTGTTTCACCCTAATCTACAGATACAGCGACAAGGTTCAAGTTACCAATATGTTAGTATTGAGTACCAAAGCAGAACCATTCCAAAGTGTTAAATCTAATAAAATATTAGATAAATATTACTTTACATGTACCGTGATACTTTAAATTACCGTCGCTATCAATAATTTGCTATTCTATAACTTAACATCGAACAAACTGTCGTTCAAAATGATCAAATCTATCAAATAACAAAAGCTATAAGAATAACAAAAAAATATTTGTTTCTGTTCAAAGATTAATTTGAATAGATCTCATTGGGGTGGAGCTCATCTAAATAAAAAACATTGATTTCACACTCGTTTAACGTATCGCGTTTTTTTCAATTGATTCTCAAGTATGCGACTCTCACCTGCTTCTTACGAAACGGATAGTTGAGTGTAAAATTGTGCGTATACACATCGAGATGCAATTGATTAAATTTAGCCAAGAGCCAGGCATACGGCATACCATCGGGAAACCTTTGCATCTCATGAGCAAACTCACGATGATATTGTTCGGCTGTGTATTCCAAATTACTCCCTTTGGTAACCAAACCAGGCAACAGTGCGTTTTCAGAAAAATATGAATCTGTCGTAATAAAGATAAACATTGATAAGAAAAATAAATATTTTTGTACAACAGATTACTGATATTTACTGTCATTGAACGTTGGATGTGCGAGGAGACACATCCACGCGACACCACAGAAATACATCAAAAAGCACAATGACTTTTCCCATTGCAAAACAAACTTAATCATCTTCACGTTCGAGGCCTTTGGATCTGTCAACAAACCCATTCTCGGGTTTGTTTTATAAATAATAATAGTCTTTTAAAAATGAATATTCCTAACCAAACTCTGTCAAAATTTGCGATATGACGAATAGCAATAAAAACATGGAACTGCAATGCGACCGGTAGAATCCCTAGAGATTTCGAGGAACTAGCGGCCGATACTGTAGCGCGCCCTAGGATTTCTCTCGGCCTAACGAAAAATTATATTCCTAAAAGTTCATTGACTTCTACTGCTAGATTAGGAAAATATCAGTCCTTGATCTTTGAGGTGAAACTGTGAGATTGTGAATCAGAAGACGTTTTCTCGCTACGGTGATGGATCAATGGAAATATTTGGCTGCCACAACCTTTTTTTCATGCATTGCAGCCAATCTTCCGCTATACAAGATTGGCGAAAAAAGTATGTTTAAGATATTCTTGTATTACGCTATTTTCACATTGAATTTGTAGTTATTATCGCTTTCTGGATTTCTTATCTTCCTTATAAACATGCATTGTAACATGAAACCCCTAATGATACGTTTATTAATTAATTGTTTTAAGTTTAATCGTTTCGTACGAAGCTATAAAGAAAAGTATTAATCATCCCCCGACCTTTCAGGTGAAAGGATTATTAGTCAGGAGACGTTTTCTTTCTAAAACGTAGCCGTGGTGATGGGTCAATGGAAATATTTGGCTGTCAGAGCCTTTTTTGTATGCATTGCAGTCAATCATGCGTTATGCAGGAGTGGAGAAAAAAGTATGTTTAAGAAATCCTTGTATTATATGCTATGTTCACAATGAACTTGTAATTATTATCGCTTTCTGGACTTGTTATCTTCCTTATAAACATGAATTGTAAAAAGAAACTCAGGCTACGCGTATTAATTATTTATTCTTAGTTTAATTGTTTCGGACAAAGCTATGAAGAAAAATGTACACATTTACACTAGCGGTTGCATTATGTTTATTGTGAACATAGCATCATCTTCCTTCCTGCATCCAATGTTCATTCTTTCAGCTCACAATGCTACTAGAACTGATTTAACGCAATGCAAGCTCACTCAATTTGGTAGCGAATACCAAGGTACAAAAGGAACAACGGGAGGTGGTATACGATGCCAATTGTGGCGTTCGGAAGAACCTCTGCATAAGGTCTGATTTTCTATGGTATTGATTTGTAGATGCCATTGGGTTTATGTACATTGACTAGCACCCTTATATTATATCAGGTTAGTCCAGATATAAAGGATAACGATTTTCCTGAGAGATCCATGAGAATAGCCAAGAATTACTGCAGAAACCCAACGAATGATCCCAAAGGTCCATGGTGTTATACCATGGAACCTACACTCATAGACGACGAGTGTGGAATTCCGCTTTGCAATTATGGAGGTAATAAAAGCTGCACGTTACTTTTTCTCTCTGTTTTTCTCTCTGAATGAAGAAATGTTTTATTCAGCTATAAACGTTTTATTCTCTAGAGTGTAGAATATCCGGTACCGGTGCCGAATATGGTGGCAGCAAGAAGTTGAGTGTATCAGGGAAGAAATGCAAATTATGGGACAAACGTCAAAAACTTGCAGAGGGCAGGGTATTTATATTTTATTGATAAGTGTTAATTTATTTAATTCGCCATAGTTCTTGTATTATTATGAAATTAATAATTCTTTTATTCAGATTTAACTTAATCGCAATTTTAAGATGCAGATTGTCGAAATGGATTTTTAAAGCTTTAAGTATTTTCACGTTAAACTCACTTTCACTTATTTTCAACTTTGAGATATCCGTGTAGACTTTGTAAATTCTATTTGATGGAGAGATTCGGAGGGATGTACCATTTAGAGTACTTAATAAAGGAAATTTTTTTAATTACTAAAAATATATGAAGAAATAGAATAGCGTGTAGTCGTTACAACGAACATTTCGAACGAAATTGACGGAAAATATGAGTAATACCATTTTATGATACTTAGAAAACGTATAGTAAAATTAACTATGTGGTATATTTCACTGAGGGAACGTCTACATTTCATAGTTCCCGCAGAAAGGTATAATTATTGAATACCCTACAATAATATTCATCATTATTTTTCGTATCTTTACGAGAACTATAAAATATAAACGCTCGGTAAGGGAAATATTCTATATAGTAGAGCTTCCTCACCTAATAATTTTCTTAACTTTTTTCGGTCTATGTAAATGCATTTTTCAATAACAATAACTTTAGTTTTTATTTATATTATAACAATTCGTTATAATAAATAACAATTTGTTACGATACAGATTGATGTTACAACTTAATTTTTTTCGTATACATTTATTGCTCTATTGCGTATCTTTAGGATTGTATCGAGTTACGCTTCTCTTGTTAATCCATCACTTATTTCTATTGCGCTGTACATCTATTAACTTTTACTTGTTATTAATTTTGTTAGCTGTCGCAGCTGCATCTGGAGAAATGCACCATTTCTTTTTTTTTTTTTATAGTGAAAGCAATAAATTTGAAAGTAGTACAAAGATGAAAAATTGAATTTTGATGTCGAATTGCCTTAATTTAAAAATAATTTCAAATCTAAACTAAATAATCATTTGTAGGCAGATAAGTTCTCGAACAAAAAATTTCCGGAATTATCACGAGAGAAAGCCAACATGTTTTGTAGAAATCCCAACGACGATACCGGTGGTCCTTGGTGCTACGTTGAGGAAGAAACTTACGAGACTGTGGTGAAGGAGTATTGTGATATTCCTTTCTGCGATGACAAAGGTCTACTTATTTACTTTACATATATATTATTTAATTGTTATTACATCATTCTTTTTGTTTTTAGATTGCTTAGTATACGTACGCAATGCTTCGGTGTATTCTACTTTAACAAAATTGAACGAATCTTTGGGAAATATTACTTTGTGGATTAAACTATGGAATCCAATGGACGAGCAGAATGTATTGTGCTAATTTGATACTTTTCGATTACTCTCGAGCGGATTTGTTCATAAGAATGAATTTTTTTAAGGCTGAAGCTCGTCTTCTTCTGAGCCTTCTACCGATTCCTACTTCATCGAAACAAATCGCTCAGGATTGGAGGGCTGGTGTGGAAATACTTATATCGAATGCTGGAAGTGGCCAAGCCTATCCATCCTCGGACGTCAGTTTTCGCATTTTTTACGATTAATTTCTTTAAACACCTTTTGCTAAATCAAGGAAACAGTTTTCCACCTTCCACCGTAGCTTTCTCAATGAAGAAGCCGCAATCGATTAACTTACTTCCTCGGAGTATCTTTATTATTACTTGGCGAAAGTGGCTTTATTAAAAGCGAGAAATATAATGAAGAAGCAATGTGCAAAATTCTATTTTGCAGGTTTTTATATTACGCTTTATTGGACTTTCTTTATCTGTCAATTCATAAAGATTTTTTTATGTTTTTTCCACTCTATTCTCTCCCCTTCACCCTTGGCCCTCGGCCCTGAATCCTTCGTTTCTCTCACTCATTTCGTCAATTTTGGTTTTAGATTTTTAGGTTAAGGCCTTATATTTAAAATCAAAATATGTCCAATGAACAAAATATAAATTAGTTGACACGAAGATTGTTTTTAAACTTTTTGATCGACGTAACTCGTACATATAGTTTCTGTGAAAATAAAATGTAAGACATTTTTTTAATAACTGTAGGACGAGGAAGACTTGGAGAGTACTCCAAATATTATTCTCGGTTCAAAATGGTCCGGAGTGTGGATAAACTGGGGCGGTGGATTTGTCTCGGTTGGATTGTACGGTTCCGTGAAACCTCTCTTCATTGAAGAATACAAAAAGAAGAATACTATTTCGAGTCTCTATCCCGAAAATTTTCTTTATTACGGACTCATGGGAACGGGGGTTTTATGGAGCACTGAATTTTGTCAAGAAGGTAATTTGTGGAAAAATATGCGCTGCTCAAATATAATGAAAATCATTCTGACAATGTTGATCTGTAGCTTGCGAAGTCCACACAACTTTTGGAATGGAATTCCTGAGAGTATGGCCTCTTCAACCAAGCAACACGACTTATGACATTCGTTTCAACGTTCGAGCTAGCAAGGACATTGTTATACAATTATATCAGAGCCCTGGAATATTGTTTCCATGTTTTACTGTACGTTATATCATAATATAATGCATCTAGATTGGTACCTGATCTTTAGCACCTCTAGATTACGATAGGGGATGCGGAGACGATAACCGTGATGTACCAACAGAGCGAAAAGTCATCGAAGCAGCATCTCAAAGATGCTCCTGGCAAGAGCTTGCTCGATTACTGGAGCTGGAAAGATTTTACTCTCAGGTATAACTAACCAACTAATTCAGGCTAACTAACAATTACCATAAATATATTTGTTTTATCATTTTTAACCACGTGGTGTCGTTCTTATCGGATTAAATAATTTTCTAAAGTCTTATTAATACTAAGATTTAAAAATATTCTAAACTCAACGAAGCAGCATCTCAAAGATATTTTTAGGAAGAATATTACTCGATTTTTAGATCTGGAAAAATTTTACTACGAGGTATAATTAACCAACTAACTCAAGCTAACTAACAATTACCATTAATATATTTTTTTTCACGATCCACGTGACATCGTTCTTGCCAGATTAAATACTTTTCTAATTGACAATTTTTCTGCTACAGACGTATGAGTCAATGAGAATGTCTGACGCATCAATTAAATTATTGACATATCATTGAAAATTCAATTTACATATAGATTTCTCGTTATTTTTGTTATTGTTAACATAAATCTTTCTTCATGAGTAAGTAAAGTGATTGATTTATGCAAATGCAATTCATGATATATATTATTTATTCGTGTTTAGTATTTTTGGTTCACAGTTACGTATTTACTCGCAGCGAATTTACGGAAACGAGGAAGTGCTCTTTGTCAAAGACAACTTGTTCGGTACTGTAAGATGGTTCAGTGTAGGTAGCCAGAACAATATAGCTCACTGGACATTTTTCTGTGCTCCCGAATCCGATCCTGTTGAAGCTCCTACTCTACCGAATTGTATCTCTAATCTTGCGGACTATAGATACGAAGGTTCACAGTGGACAAGTACGAATGAAATTCCTTGTATTCCGTGGATATCTCTGGAGGTAGGGTTATTGAAACTTATAATACATAAATATTTTCACGAGACATTCATTCTATGAATATCAATTAAAAGATTCCAGACGATGACAGAAAAGACAATTTATTCGTCGACGGCTCGGCACTCAAGGCAATAAACAAATGTAGAAACCCAGGGAAAGATTCCAAAGGCCCTTACTGTTACTCCATATCCTTGGAAAATAGCTTAACTGTATCGAAACAATATTGTCCAATACGAACTTGCAGATCTTCCGGTGAGTTTGATTCAATTTCTTTCACGTTATCCTAATCAGTGGGAAATAAATTTTAAGTTAACAGTCTTTCGAGAATTACGTTTACACTCGTTCATGTATTACACAAATTTGTCAATTGTTTTTGATAATTGTTGAATTCCATTGCTTCTTCGTGAAAGGAAGCTTTGCTTTCATGTAAAAAAAAAAAAAAACAGAGATTTGAATGACAGGATACATAAAATTGCTTGAAACGTCCAGAAAAGAAGTTTAGCAAAAATGTCTGAATGGATGTGGTGTGTGCTTTTAAAATTTACACGAGCTGAAACTTGGTATGCAAGTACTGCAGCATAAACGAGCGTTATTTGTTATAATTACAATGCAATAATTCACTCAGCGGTTTCAATTTTATTAGATTTTGAATTTTTTGATAAATGCGTGTTTGCGCTCTAGGTTGCGTAAAGGTTCTTTATACAGAAATGTCAAACTTTTGACAGGACCATGTTCATTCAGGACGCAAATTACACAAATGACAACTCATCAAGGCGATCATGATTGCGAAACACTCTGTGTGACGACTTTCCAGGATAAAACTCTCTTCGATCCGATTTTATGACAAGGTCGACTCTCCAAAGAAGCGTTTATTCATTGATCAACTCTGCAAAATCTAACTCACCACTAATCACGAACAAGGCTCAACTAGAATTGACGATTTGTTCAACCCTTCAAAGCAGTGACTCTCCATTAGATAATATTCCAAGTTGTTGAAGCTCGACTCTCGTACGCTGATTTGAGTATTTGGTGATGGTGCGGAAGACCTCGTCCGCAATCGCTAGTATTTTCGCCCATGAAGAATGGCCTCTTTGGAAAGTTGACCGATTAGCTAATTCGCGTGAAAAGCATAGTACGTACTCGCTGGCGACTTTGGAGAGTCGGGCTTCGGAGAGTTTGTCCACGAAGAGACTTCTCCTTCGAGACTTGATCATCCGGTAAATTGGGCCGAAGAGAGTTTCGTTTTGGAGAGTCGTCCTACAGAGTCACAATTATGAGATTACCTTCGAGAGTCGACCATTTGGTGAATTGCATCCCGTAAAAACTGTGTCCTGCCAAACTTTATACACTTTTTAATTTAATTTTCCAATTATTTCTAAACGTGTATGTGTTTTTTATGATCCTTGTTCTTTTACTCTTGTGAAGAATGTCGAATGGCCGGTACTGCAAATGATTACATTGGGACATTATCGGTAACACGTTCTGGACGAACCTGTGCCAAATGGTTGAGCGATTACGACTTCGATCAACTAGAAAAGGCGAGGCTAGCAAAAAAAAAGAAATTATGGTGGACCCGTGTCACTCCAGCGTCGAAGAATTCCAGTGCGGCGAGCACGTTATTTAAAATGTCGAATTCGCACAATACGCCCCCTTCTACATCGAAAAAAACCACGTTAGGAACTGCTGTGAAGTCTGGGACTACGTTAGATCGATCCAAACAATTATCAAACGTTCGGTACACGAGTGCCGGCCGTCACAAAGTAGCAAAGTTAGTCAAGCCCGTTCACACCGTGGATCCGAAATTTTTTAACGATACACTTTATCCGGAACACAGCGCGAGAAACGCTAGCAATTATTGCAGAGATCCATCGCGCAATATAGCTGGCACTTGGTGCTATACCACTGATCCTCAGGTACCGAAGGATCTCTGCGACGTAAGAGACTGCGATAAACCAGGTGAATTTATTTCGTTACAAGGAACAATCGTAATTGCAACTGATAGCGTTTCCTATTGATCATACACAATGAAACCTAAATAAAAAATATAATTTCTTTAATTCTTAATGAAAAAATCAATTTTTTGTGTGTCAAAAAATCGATTGTGTATTATTGTTCAAGTCACTAAAAATTGAAAGTAAATACTCTTTTTGTCAATCGATTAAATACACTATAACGCGTTACACAATATTGCGTGTTAAAATGATTATTAAAATCGTAAAATTAATTCATTCTTTTTAACTTTTGCATATTTTACATTTTATTTTTCGTCTTCCAAATTCCTTTCATGTCTATAAAAAAAATATGCCATCTGGATGAACCAAACGGCATTCTGTAAATCGGTCAAACAGAAGCAAAGTTCTGATCACTTGAAATATGAAAGAAATCAACTTTGAGAGATTAAAATTAAGAAAAAAATAATAATTTGTTACCAAGTCTTGTGACTCCTTCCAATCGTGAATTATTTTACGAATCTTATACATTTTTTATTGGAAGCCAAAAAAAAAATCCACGTAGAAACGACAGAAACGTCAATTCTCCATCGTTTTCGACAAAATTAATTTTACATATTCAAAGTAAAATAAACATAATGGTCGTTATGTATAAAAATTGAATCAACATTTTTTAATTTTATACTTATATGTTAAACTGTTCAGAGGAGTGCACTTTTCTGGTAAAAGGCCATGGGCTGGGAAGACGTTTGTACGTTTTGCCGGAGCATCGATCCGAGGGTTTGCACTTTTCTTTAAAAGCTTGGGAGCCTGATCACCCGGACTCGATAACTTTCGTATTCACCGCCGATGATGGTTTCAAGTCTCGTTACATACTTAAAATTGGAGCTGAAGAAAACGAAAAGGTTTTGCTGTACTATCAGGGAGAATCAGGAGGTAACTATCGCAATATCTTATCTGCATGATTTTATTTATCTTATATTCGTCCTGCTGTTCTAACGATCTTATTCCTAGGCATGGAAATGGTGAAGAAAAAAACGTTGCCGCATCTACTGTATCTCGGCAAATGGAGTAATTTTGTTATAAAAATACCTCGTGGACAGGTGTTGGTGTATTATCAAGGCGCGCCGAATCCACTTTTTCAGTGGGATCACCCTAAGCCGGAGAAAGCTTTTTTGCCGATTTATTATTATTATATAAGTGAACTAGGTCACACCATCGGGGTGGCGTTCGATTGTTCAACGAGTTTGTACCCAAAAGTATTAATTTAATCTTAGCAGGTCCACTCGTCCAGGTATTACACAAAAATGCACGTGAAATGTTTGGAAACTTCTCCCAATTTTGCCCTGTCGTTTGACTTCGAATCAATTTTTCCAAGCATATAGCACCGCAAAACAGTGACAAACTGGGACATTTTTATTTTAAGAGTGATTTGTCAAAATTTCCAAAATTCCTTTAGAGTTATTACCAAGTAGAAATATGGAAACATCAGTAGCATATTATTTATATAAATATATATTTATAAAAATATATATGTACATGAAGCATTCCTGGCCAAATTAACAGTTCAGTGACACTCACCCCATGGGATTTGGTTAAAAATTTGTTTTCTTAAGTCATATCGTAGAGTGGGAAAACATTCGCTTTTATCGATTTTAATTTATTTTTTGAAATATTTTTTTTTTTTTAATGTAACCGTTCGCCGATATTTTCTAGGCTATGGTTTAAGATTTTTTATATCTGACAGATATTGTTTAGATGTTCTTCAGACTTTTAAAACAGTAATTTTTTTCATCTCGAAGAATCATAGTTCAATAACGTTTTTCGGAAAAAGTACGCTATTTTGAAAGTTAGAAAAAAATGTTTATCTGTGTGTGGAATACAAATTGTTAAGTCCACGGAAACCGGAGCTTGGTGCTGTTATTTTCTTGATTTATCTAGTTTTGTTTAACACAAATAATCGAAAAAAAAAAATCGAAAGTTTACTCCGTAGCTTCAATTTTTTTTGTACCAACCACAGATTATTTGAGAATTCTTTTCAGATTTCCAAATTACGTATTTATACCGGTAAACTCGTTATTAAACTCTGATTCTTCAGAATAAAAAAAAATCTTTGTTTAAAAAATCTGTAAAACATCTTTTAAATCTTCTGTCAAATATAAAAAAAAATGTTGAATATTATTTTTTATTTTAATCCACGAAAATTGAAGTGAACCCATAACGCCCATAGTTAAAAATTTTTGGTATCTAGCACATGATTTTTCTGAATTCTGTCAAATTTTACAATTCTGTCGAACCGTTTCTTCCAAGTAGACTTTTTGTAAAAAGAAACGTTACAAAATAAACGAGAGGGAGGATTGCGACGGATATTTTTTTAAAAACTACATGAATTGTAGGATTGTTAAAACAATAATATAAACATATAAACAAAAAAAAATAATAATATAAACATTTTTTTAACTAAATCCCAGGGAATAAGGGTCACCGACCTGTTGATTTATCCTGGAACGCATCATATGCAGATCTAATTAAAAAACATGTATTATTTCGAAATTCTACCACTAGATGGCAAACGGTTCTAATAACGGTTTCTAATAGCACTTCACGAGACCGGCTACGATTAACGATTTTCTGTTATATATGGACGTTGATTGAGTTTTTATAAAATGCGTTTTTTACAGGATGTCATATAGAAAACACACAAACAAAACAATTTTCGAGAATCTTACCACTGTCTCTTTGGAGAAAGAGTGGAATGCCGAATCCGAACAGATTAGAGTTAATGATTCGAGCCGAGGGTATCGTTTTGATAACGCTTCTTCTCTTTCCCGACGCTCGTGGTTACTACACGATTACATTGGGTAAAATGGGACAATGGGTTTTCTTCTTACAAAACAAATATCCCATGGTGGAAATTTTTCACAAGCAAAAAGCTCCAGCGCCGCTCTACACTCCTAACTCCTGGACGAATATCACGCTAATGTATGACAGAATATTGCTAAAATCTTTTTTTTAAATTGATTCTAATATGAATGTAAATGCTGATAGGTGGTTAAATAATACGATTAAGGTCTTACGGAATGGAACACAGGTTTTTCACTATGAGCACACGAAGCCCTTGATATTTTACTATTTTTCATTGGCGGTAGAACGACGGAGCTGGGCCACATGGGCAGCAAATTGCATACCCTCGGGTAAGTACTACGTGGAAATCTTCTGATCTTATGGTATGAAAGCATCAATCGTTTGATTTGTATCTCCGTAGACATAGACGGTGATCCCGAGGACGGGGGTTGGTCCGAGTGGGGACCGTGGGCATGCAGCGCCAGTTGTAACGGTGGCGTTGGCACGCGAAAGCGGGTATGCAACAATCCTGAACCTAACGTTAAGGGGGAACCTTGTCTGGGACCGAACACTATGTCTGGTCGTTGTAACACTATTAAGTGCGGTGATATAACCGAAGGTGCACTCACAAATATTTTATTCATAATAAATTATATCCATCTTATTACTCGAAAATAAATCTTATAAATAAATAAATAAATAAATAAATATATAAATGAATAATATTGCTCCACGAACAGACACTGAAACACTAATCAAAAGAACAATAAGACGAAACTACACAGCTCTCAGTGTCAAGGAAGGAGACGAGATAACGATACCCTCTGACCCTGCCATCGTAAATACGATAACTTCCGAGTCTCCGGACTCCGAAATCGAGTGGTCGCACAATGGGCTATTCGTATACGCTGATAATAATAGACTGAAGATCGAGAATCATAATATTCGTGAGGAAGCTTCGTAAAACTTCCACTAAGAAAAATGCTCGGTAAATTTTACATTGGCATAAAAAATTTTATATTCCTGAGTACTTTGGCGTATTTGTACTGGAATTGGTAGTTAGGTAGATATACTGGTCATGGTCCCTGTACCATTTCTGACCACCTCTAGTATTTTATAGCATAAGCAACTTTTCAAAAGTTATGAGCACAATGGAATTAATATACTGTCGGTGCCTGCCCGTGTGAGTAGGGGGGTGTGCGGGGGTTCACTACTGAGATATTAAAAATGTGGAAACAGGTAATGACGGTAAATGGTCAAAATAGTGGGAACGATAAACCAATGAGGTCTATAAAATTGGGGACATCGAATGTATTTATTTTTTGACTGTACATAGATAAATAAATTGATTAATTAATAAATATTTATCCGAGCATAAGTTCGCAGATGTGAAATATTTATATGTTCATTGTACAACAATTTGGCAGAAATGTAGAAATTTATGTCTATATTACTTTATTTGGTTTTATTAACATAAATTCATTAAAATTTACCGAGCACTTTTTTCACTTATTCTTTTAAAGATAATAATATGATTATTAGTAAAATGTTACGGCTATAATGGACTATTGCGAGGAGACGATTGTTTTCGCTTAGCGAATTTTACGCGTACCCTATGGTTGCGATTAAGCGGTTACGAATAATTGTAACTTTTAATTATTAATTATCGATTGATGTTTAAGACATTGGTCGAGTAATTGGAATAAAAATGATTAATTAACAAATCTACAAGAGTTATTCGCTATCATTTGACTCCAACCATAGGGTTGTGTACGCGCGTAAAATTTTCACAGCGTAAAAGGCCTCCTCCCACTGCTCGATTATCGCCACAACGTCTTGTTGTGGCCCCATTTGTAAATACATCGACTGCTAACAAAGTAATAAATTGACAATAATCTAATGTATGTATGTAATACGATTTCTTAGTAATAAAGAAAGCAGCTCTGAATGATTCCGGGGTATATACGATGACGTTGCACCGGGTCGACGGCACCCACATGATATTTAAACTGGTGACTCTCGTTGTGCATCCTGTTAAGAGTGTTATTACGCTTCGCGAGACTCTTCCTTTGACTGTCATGTGTCACTGTGTTATATTGGGATATTTATACTCAGATCTGAAAGTTTCATGGACAATCGGACAAAAATTATGGAAAAATTATGGAACTACGTTACCGATATCGGTAAGCATTTAATTATGATACTTTAATTGTTGATAAACGTCAAGTGATTTATATTCTCTCCAGATCAATGTCGACATCATCCCTGCCCTGAACATCACTCACAAAGGATTATGGGAATGCATCGTTGAACAAGACGATTTAGGATTCAAATGGACAACCAACGCTATAATGGTGAACGGTAAATGCCGAAATTATTTATTTATTTATTTATTTATTTATTTATTTATTTATTTATACAATGAATGAGATAAGGTTTTGACAAGCAATTTAACATAATATAGATCAAAATAATAATTAATAAAATAATAAAATAATAAAATAGATCCAGACGTATCACTAACAATAAATATAACAGAAAATAATGAGGATTCAATGTGCAAGGTTCTTTACTTTGCAGACTTTTTAAATACTGCTTACATTAGCTTTTATGCTCGAAAATTGTAAAAATTTGCGAGACGATCATTTTTTAAAAATGACCACTTTCGTTAGCTTGAATTTTGTATAACGATAGCTTAAAATATGCACGAGTTAGCACGTTTATGTGATTTTTCATTGCTGAAAAAAATACAAACTGGTGAAATATTAATCACATAATAAATTTCAATTAAACTCATCACAATGAAAAGGTAACAGTTATTATTATGGCGCGCAATGTTTCAGCCTGATAGTTCAATCCTTTTTCTAATTATAAGAGATTTATATTTTACCGATGTAACACACACACAAACACGCGGGCGCGCGCGCGCGTGCAGAGAGAGAGAGAGAGGGAGAGAGGAGGCATTTTATCTTTACCTTTCCTGGGTATTTCAGACAATTTTAAGTATTCTAACATTGTAATCTTTGCAGCTTTTTTTTGTTTCACGAAAATAAGCTTTCCTCCATAAGAAAGCAAAACTGATGAATAAAAAAAAATAATTTCATTAAAGATCGCAACTAAACAGAGACATCGGTAAGCGTTAGAGAAGTTTCAAATCATAATCATAATTGTGAGAGTAACGAAGTAATTGAACTAAAATTATAATTAGTTATAATTTTTTAATTAATTTATTAAATTCACTCTTATGATTATGTAGTCATAGGTCCACCAAACTGGCGAACCCATTTGATGGAAGACAAACTGACGAGACCAATTTTTGGTTGGATGCCAAATGAGGCATTCGTAGCAACGTCCGCTCTAATTCTTTTCTTAATTTTAACAACATGCATCATCGTTGGTACCGGCGCGTACATGAGGTATAATAGCTGGGGAAATACTTACTCGCTATAATACGCACATACTCGCTATAATACGCTATTTAATCGTTTTATATTTATTGAATCAGATTCCAAGAATCAGGAAAATATCAGGGTCCTGAGGGAAGGTTGGATAATGACGTACCGAAGAGACCGTTGATAAGATCGCCAGTAGCAAAGGACGTCAAGACGGTGGGCACTCAGCACGAGGAAGAGGAAAATTACGACGATAAAATCGTCGAGTCACCAAAGTCACGAATCAGATCGAAGATACGTCGCTACAGAAAGTTGGGTAAAAAACTTGAGCGTAGAAAGCTCATGACCGAAACAGACACCGAGAGTTCATAATTTATGTCTCGTAGCCTACCTCGTTCAGAGTTTAATTTGTCTCTATATCAAAGCAAAAGGTGAGTAGAAGTTATCGAATGAAAGCCAATAAGTATAGCCAAGTAGAAACTATATAATGATGGTCCTGGATGAGACTCGATACATAGTTTGTAGCAGAGTTAACGCGTAAAAAACTTCACGCTACTTTAAAACGAACGATATTTGCTTATTTATCCCAACATTTCTTTCTTATATTTTTTATTTTATCAAATTAATTTAATTATACGTCTCTCAACTTTTCCATTAATAATACTTATTATTAGTTTCATTCTGAATTTAATGAAAAAAAAATCACGGAGAATGTAACGACAGTTAACGTTGTTCGTTATATTCATATAATTTTTGTTTCCTCGTAGAGAAAGCTTCGTTTTGTTGAACATTTTCGTGTCACGGTACTCGAAATGGTGTAAAACAATCTGAAAAATTGTTTCAAAAACATCCGGAACGTGTGTATGTGCAGGGGTCTTTTGAAATTCAAAAAGATAAAAAATAATAATAAAACAGGTTTTTCAATGAGAAGTTGATAGCATCTAATGCAGATTACATTTGAAAAATAATTAAGTAACTGTCAAAGTAGATTCTTATTGAATAATAAGGATTCGATAAAGGACGAGATGAGACATCAAACTGTCAAATTTGTTAAGAATTATAGAATCTTAACAACAGCAATTATTGTTATTTTCTGGAAACGTAGTCAAGTAAGAGTAAAAAAGTTCGACTACAAGTATCTTAACTGCCTTTCTTCGTCTTGTTATTCATCAACGACTGAATATTTATCGTTTATTATCTTAACTATTATCTTTTCAATAATAATACATTTTTATGATTATATTGGCTGCCTAATCGTAATCTGTTTTGAAATAAATATTGAGCTAAGAGAATGTCAAAGCTGCGAGAGTGGCTACGTATTTCTCCAAACTCTCGAATCAGATGTATCTTCCGTCTATTCAGGAGGCGGAGTTAAAACCCCAAGCGTAGAAAGCTCTTGATCGAAACGAACACGGTGAGTTTATAACTTATCGATAGCCTATGCATTACCCCTGAGTTTTATTCGTCTCTGCGAAGACAGCAAAGTAGAAGTTATCGAATTAACGTTAATAAGTATATCCAAGTAGAATCTGTGCATAATGACAGTCCTGGATAGAATTGATACATAGTACGCGGAGCTTGTAGTATCAACTTTTTAAAATACATAATCGTAGCCATAATGTGAAAGGCCGAGTGCCATCTACAAATGTAGCAGTAATCGACAATTATGTTAAAAATAACGTAGATTTACTTAGAATGAAAGCACACACCGTTGATTACTGATATACTGTTCGATGACTGGGACATCCACCTTCGTAGGATGTAGTGTATATAAGTTGAGCGAAGTACGCAGTGATCGTCCACCAAGATCATGCAGAAACAAGTTATCAGTGGTTATATGCTCTCGTTTTATTTTTCTACAAGGCTGCGAGATAGCTCTCGTCGTCGTTGTCTTCTTCTTCTTATTCGTCGTCGTATTATATCTTTTGCCTTCTCTCGGCCTAGAGGTGCGTGTGATGGTGATCCGGAGGCAGAGTCCTTCGGCTCGTTCGTTTGCTCTTGGGTTTGCGTTTCTACTCTGATGTGCTTCGCTTGAATACATGCATAGGTAAATGCCGAGCAGCGCGCGTGCATTAACTCTTTCTCTCTGATTCCGTACAAGCAAGAAGCGAAGCGAGGGAAAAGACTCGCCCTTTTGCGTTCGCGATTCAGTCAACGATTGCACAAGCTGAAGCTAAGAGCGAGAGAGCCCACGCCGAGTCAACGCGCTGTGGCTGCCTGTGTTGGACGAAAATATTGCACCGAGGGGTCCAACCGGCAGTAATGACGAAAGGCGATCAGCTTTCAGTGAGTCGTATGTGAGCTCTCGCTCGGCACCGCTGCGGGAGTTGAATGCCGCCACTGCCGGACCGATGTAAGGACACCGAGAACGAGAGAACGAGAGGAGTATCAGGGAGAAGAGAAAGAAAAAGGTATATCTCAGTGGTAACAGGTGCTTGTATGCGTGTACGCAAAATCGAAGATTACTATACATACACCAAGAGCGATGAATATGTCTCACCCAAATTTTTTTTCGGTCTATAAAACCCGTATAATATCACGTTCTCATAAATTTTTATAAAAATTTCTATGCAAGTTGTCATCTAATCACAATTTTCCTATTGGAATTTGGATAACGAGGCAATATAACTGCAAATTCTATAATCATTTAGAATTTCGAAGTAATTGCAATTTCTCTTAATCTATTCGATCGTTGATCTATTAGCAAAAAGTTAGACGATCGTTTTTTTTTTTTTTTACAAAATTAATTGCTGTTTGTCTCCGACATGTCTCGGACTTTAGAGATCGTACATTGGTAACTCGACAGTTTATCGTGACAATACATCTTACTAAGCCATAAAATACAGTTTTAAATATTGTTTGAAAAATATTTTTACCCGTCTGTTTAAAGTAGAAAATTCGAACTGAGCATTAAGTTAACTTAGCGTTATGAGCCATATTCGCCACTTTTACTTGACATACGTAACTACTATACGAAAAGTCACGTATGAATCCAGGCACTGTAAGTTACACTGACTACTTATAACGATGTCCCCCTTGATGCAGGCTCGCCGCCGCGCTCGGCTAAAATGTTGCGTGCGTGAGCGCGTATTGAAAAGAAAAAAGAGGCGAGAAAAGGGTAGCATCGCATCTTCTTTTCTCTCTCGCGTCTGTCCCAATGGTAACGTACACACTATCTATACGCAATATATGTCAATATATAGCTATACACGAGAACGTGGATAGGTATCGAGCTTGTTCGAGAGGTGAATCTGACGCGCAGCAGGTTGGCAGGCGATCGCTCCAGGCACAGTTTCTGCTTGGTCCACAGAAAGAGAGAGGTATAGAGAGAGAGAGAGAGAGAGAGAGAGAGAGAGAGAGAGAGAGAAAGAGAAAGAGACAGGGGATGGCAAAGTCTGGTCACATGTAAGGAAGTGAGAGAGCGGGATCCTCGAGAGATCCAGATCAGAGAAGGGAGAGCAGAGTATACTCGCGCTCCTGCAGAGAATAAAAGAATGAGACGATGCTTCTCTCCACCTCTTTCGTCTACACTCTTCGTCGGGCCAACTCGGCAGATAGAGCGAGAGGAACCAACGGGTGTGGTAGAGGGAAGCGACAGGTGCCGAGAGAATCGCCCACGTGGTTCTCCACTTCTTCGAGGGGCTGGGCGCACGCCCGTTCGTCTTCTCCCTCTCCTCGTGTGTAGTAGGACCAAAAGATACGCGAAGAAGAAGAATAAGAGGAGGAAGACGACGGCTGGTAAATCGGCTTCCTTGTGGGTTGCGGCAGAAGCGCGTCTGTTCGTTCGCTATTTCATTCGCTCCTCGTATGTATACTTAGGTACACTCTATATCTTCGCACACGGAAAGCGAGCCACGAAGAGCGGATAGCCGATGAGCCGCGCCTGCTCTGGGACTCGCGCCGGGCGTCGCGGGGCCTGGTAGGCCCCGCTACACACATTCAGGCCGGTGGGAGTGGGGCTACGTCGAAGACGGGGAGGATGGCGAACGTGAAATAGACGAAGAAGAAGAAGAAGAAGAAGAAGAGAAAGAGGAGTAGGAAGAAGAAGAAGGGGAAGGGCTACCCATTCGGTAGCAAATGCTGCTGGTATAACCCGTCGCAAGGTCAAGATCAGTCGGTTAATCCCATCCAGTCAGCCGAGGGCCTTGCACCTTGCACGACGAACGATCGAGACGGCGAACGAGACATCAAATATCTTTCGATATATCGTCACTTGCACGGCCCTCCTCGCGTCTGTGCCGGTCGTTCTTTCACGCGGATAAACACATTTTAGTTGTATACGAGTCGCAGAAACTAAATTAATTAAATACCCGCTGTACCACCTGATTATTTACCGATAGCTGCGCATTGTGAATCAACACGAGATCTCATTGCTTTCGGAAAATTTGAGGATTACGTATATTTGACGAATTTGAAGAATTCTTTTTGTCACTGTGATTGAATGATTGATGCAAATTTTATTGAGAAAAAAATAAAATAATATTGATGGTGATATATTGCGGCTGAAACGCAGGTGGCTCTTCAAAATTCTACAATTTGAAGAGCCTATCCTGTTATGGAAACGTGCGTTCTGATACCTCGAGAATTTTCACTGGTGTTAAAACCGAACGATCGGGCCACGTGCAAGAATGTATTTAAGAACGACGGGACTTCCCTCGTCGGTGACGTACGGATATCCGTGTGGTCGAACGTTTTCATACCTTCCGGAACACTCATCTATCCCTTTCAAGGCTCCATCAGATTCGACAAGATCGATCTCTATTCCCTGCTCGATGACAACGATGTAAGTACACGGGCAATTATCAAATATCAAGATCAAAAGTTTATAAAATACTATTAAATATTTATTATCCTTTAACGGTTAGTAACTCGAGGAGGAAAAAAAATGTACGCGTTAATGTTCGATCAACATAATAATTATTGGAACAATGATGATGTTTTTACCAGTTTAACCTCTGACATATCACGTCGGTAAATATTATACGTCGGTGCCCTATGGCATTAACGGTATTTCAACTATTCGACAAGTTACTAAATGTGTTTGAAATATTTTTTAAAAATTGTTGAACGACTTTGAGGTATCATTATATTGATGATTAAAAAAGGAATTGATAAACCCTAGTCGTATTGTTATTTTAACTAAAACAGAGTTAAGGTTTCTAACACAAAATCTCCGGTACATGAAGGATTAAAAATATAATCATATGGTAAATAATTGTATTTCAAAAGATATTTTTTATGTGTTGAACCTTAAGTCGCACACGTTTACGGTATGGAGTAAATCTTATAATATGTATTGACAAATATATTGAATATTTACTTTGTTACTGAATTGTGTTCCACGTATTTAACCCTTTGCACTCCAGCCTAGTAGGGCATAGAGGCTTTAATGTCGCAAATACGGCGACAACGGAGTGCAAAGGGTTAATATTTAAATAAATGTCAAAATGATTAACTATTAAATAATTACCAAGACTCGATAATGGTCAAGAAAAAAAAAAGAAAATAAACATCTCTCCGATGATCGTTAAGGATTTAACCCGGAGAAAATATAAAAATGCTAAATTGTATCAACCGGATGACTCTCCGATCGAGTAGAACGGTTAGAGCGTAGGCGTCTAAATGAAGAAAACTAAAAGAAATAATGATTGGCCGGTGCGAATTGCGTATGAAGGCTCGAGGCTGTCTCTCCTTATACGTTAACTTATGCTACACATTAGCCTTGTCCTCGAACTTGTGGCCACTTGATGTGGCGCGTCTTATTCGCTCTCTTGCGTGGTGCGAATCTCATTAAGCGATCCACTTACAGATTAGGCGGGAATACGGCTGCTACGACGAGGTTTCATTTTCCAACTATAATCTGAACAAGCGCCAGTGCAATTGGATAAGGTTCCTGCGTATCGTACAGACCTATAACGAGCAAGTCAATCTGATCGGGACGAAGGTGAAGGGTAAGTTGATAAAAGTAGAGTGGCTACGTCACGAATTACACTCGCTTAATCTTGATCGAGCTAGGGATGATTTGGTGCCTGCCGTATATTAAACCTTTGATTCAGCAATTTATTCAACGATGTTCCTGTGATAAATCTTTTTAATAATCATGCATTGAACCTTCGGTACTCGCGTTATAATTTGGAATACGAAATAGTGTGAAGGATATGGATTGCATTCGCAATGATGATTTTATTATTATCAACTTATTAAAAGTCTACAAATTAAATTAAAGTTAGTAAACGATGATTTGACAGAAAGATTTATTTTCATATAAAACATTATTATATTAAAGTTGTAAATACATTTTTTTTTAGTTGTTAATAAAGTTTTTTCGTTATTTTTGTTGTCAACGTAAGGTTAACTAGCCTCTGACAAGTTTTTTGCAGTGAGATTTGTCACACAAATGACGGTTGGATTCATAGAAAGATGGACATATAACCTCAATGTACTTACTTCGTCTTTTGTATTTAACCGCATTCCCATTTTTTTTTATCATTCAGCTTTATAATACGCTGTCGGAAACGCATAAGTTTTATTCGTCAAAGTTGCGTAGAGGAAAATATTTTCATACAATTGCACGAAACGATGTAACATTATGACGCACTAATAAGATAACGATTATCACTCCAGCAAAAAATGCCAATTCCAGCCACTATGAGCGCCGTAAGTCTTGTTCAGCCGCTATAGTATAGCGAACTGGACTAAAGAAATATAATGAAATTATAGTGACTGAGATATGGCCTACACCTAGCACTCTCATCGAATGCTCAAACTCTTGCACTTTTGTGTACGCGTATTCAATTTCTTCTCTTTTTCTTTTATCAATACAAGGCCCACTGAATTAATTGAATTACCACAAAATGCTATATTAAATTAAAGATTCATCTTAGTAATAAAAAAATGACATATCGAATTAATAAAAGAGGTTATATACTGAATGTTTAGAGATGAAGTGAAGAGGCGCCAATGTCAATTACAATATTAATTCCATCTCGCAAATTTACGATCCCCTTACGATTCATAAATTCACTCGCACAGGCGAACCGATATTCGAGGTGATCAAGGACATTCAGCCAGATACGGAGCTCGTTGCCTGGTTTTTACCGGCAACTCATCAAGACTTTGTCTTCATATCGCGCGATGTGTGTTCCCGCTCGGCGATTTATAGATGTACCATCGACTCGATTCTCGCCGGTGAGTCATGATTTTTGAAAATCTCATATCGACGCAGGATACGTGTACGAACAAAAATCGTTTTGTTGTTCTAAAAAGCAAGTGTATTTTACTGATAATAAACTTGTTTCCACTGGAAAACCACAATTACAGATTGCAAATAATTGCTACGCAGGAGCGAAGAAACTTTTTTGTTACTGCAACGATTTAGTTGACGATTAAAGTCTGTTTGGTTGTGATAACACATCGCTTCAGTTGACAATTTTTACTAGCGTATAAAGGTGGTTTTGTTATCTTTAACATATTTTAACACTAAGTTTACGGCATTTCTTATATATCTATCTCTCAAAAGACGTCAAAATGACGTGTCCCGTACATCTTGTGTTAAGTAAATTATTTTCTTTACAAACGATTGCCAGACGTGTAGAATTTTCCACTGAACATTTCCAGTGCATTAAGATCCCTTCTTCACACATATTTGTGAAAAAAAAAAAAAAATTTGGAGCTCGAAACGTGGTGTTTAAGGGTTTATTATGGATTTCTTACATTCGAATAACTCTTAACGAAATTGAAAAAAATTATAACGTCGAATTCAATATAGTGCAATGGCTCTATAGACGGTAGCGAGCCAAAATGCGTTGCAGTTCTGCACGCTTTTGTTCTTAGACAATTTTAGAGTACAAAAGCCTTCTCATGAAATTTCGCTCTTGCAAAGTCTCCAAAGACATTCAACAGATAAGTGGTTACAAACCTACACTTCGTCTTCTTCCAATGGTACTGTTGGACTTGAGCTTCTTCCTCTTCTTCTTCTTCTTCTTCTTCTTCTTCTTCTTCTCATGATTTCTTCGTTTTCGCTCACCATACACTGCACCGCTTCTTCTCTTATCCCCTTTTTCTTAAGTTTCTGCAACAGTTCTTCTTCATGTTGTTCATCTCTCTCTTACTACCCCGCGCGTACGGTCCCAGTTTCTTCTTCTCTTTCTTCTGGCCTCCTGAAACTTGGTATGGAATGGAGAAGATACGATGCAACAGCAGGAGCAACTAAGGACCGTCTAGCGGCAGCCACCACCATCCATTGTACTGTCTTTTATTCCACTCCTTGAGAAGCCTAGGGGAGGGGGCTACCGCACATTTGAATCACAAGCGACCGTCCACTTGATCTACCCGACAAAAATTCCGCCTCTCGTATTTGCATTTCAGATTTGTAGGTAGCCTTATTTCCCTCTCTCTTCTTCTCATTCTTATTTCACTTTATTTATATTATTTTCGATTGCGCGGCGATTGTCGACCGGCGGTGCGAGTGAAGTTGCCAGAACGCAGGGAAACCGACTCGGAATTACGAATTCACGTGTCTATAAGACAACAAGACCACCCTTGAAACCTTCCCAAGTTTCTATAGTGCTGCTACCAGATCATTCGATTTTTCTTTTTTTCTATCGTGCCGCACTCTCGAGAGTAAATTCAAATCATTTTTATCATACGTGTTAAATATAAAAATAATTGGGTACCGTGTTTTATAAAATTCAGTGTAAAAAAAAGTTAAATGAATCATTCAAATAAAAATTATTACAGGCACGCTTGATCACTTTTATAAAATCGTAAGAATTATAAATAATAACTTTTTAGTTCTCTGGCTTAAATTAACTAACTCTGGCTAAAATTAACATGCGTCGTCTATTTATATCGATTTCAATAAATAATTTGTCGCATCAATATCTAAGAGTAGAGTACATTTTGTTTCCTTTAGAATCCAAATTTTTCGAGCAAGTTACAACCTATCCAACGTCTTAATTGATAAAAGGAATGTGTTACAAACTGTGAATACTTTTTAAATGTCATATCGTAAAAAGGTCCAGTGATCTACACAGAAAAATAAATAAGCGAAATACACGTCTCATATGGTTGTTAATAAGTTGTATAATTAAAACATAAATGCACAAAAGCTTTCTCCTGGCGTAACCGCATTTATCTTCACATCTTATTACAATCTGTATAATGTTCGATTGCGTGACGATTATCGTCCGTCTGTGGATTGGAATTACTAATTTTTATATTCACGGGACAAGACCATCCCTGAAATTTAACCAATTACCAGGGGCTGGACATTGTTTCTACAGAATGCAATTCTACGCATACACTAGACAGCATAAACTCGTCACTCTGGTCCGTGTATAGATTTACCGTGTCGAGTTGATGCTGTGTAGAGTTTGACTGCATCGAGTATGGTGCGCGTAGACTTTTGCTGTGTTAAATTGTTGTGTTGTGTACAGTTTTGGTGTGTTAAGTTATCGCTGTGAAGAGTTTGGTACGTGTACAATTGCGTATGTAGAACCGGGTTTGTCTAGATTCTCATTTTTGTAGAAACGATATCCTGTCTTTCGAGGATGCTGCTCCTGATACTTTTTCGATGTTTTGCTTTGCCTATAATTTTGCACCCTCGGGATAAATCTTATTAATTTTTAGAGTCACCTCTGGACCTTTCGATGACACTGCTCTCGCATCGATCTTCCTCTGCGACGCCGAGTTCGTTTTACGAAATTGACGAATACGAGTCCACCTCGGAGGAGAGCTCCTCGTCGACCCTGTCCTTGGTAGGGGATCATCTGGATTGCAGCATACTGACTACCATCAAGCGGGGCGAACGAGTTCTCCTGCCTTGCGAAGTTTGTGGAAAATCCTTCGACCGTCCGTCTCTCCTCAAGCGGCACATGCGAACTCATACAGGTACATACCGATCGCCCTTGCGAAGCATTCTTCCGAGACTTAAAAAAAAAAAACGAAAATAAGTCTATCGTCTCCAGTCTAGGATCTCGAGTCTATCATTTGAAGCTCATAACGTCGCGTACAAATTCTGGCTTCTCACTTTAATAGCTTTTGCACTAGTGGTTAACGAAAAAAGAGCTTAGAAATAAATTAAAGAACAAAGAAGTAAAACGCGAGAGTCGTTACAGACTTGCAAACTAGAAAATTACATATTCCAAGTGTTTTCCAGAACACCATCCTTCGTTTTTCTCTTCGTTGTTTGATGCTCTGCTGCGCAAGCACGAATTTGTCTTAGGCTCACGTCGTACAAATCAGTGGCGATCGATATTGAACGACAGATAAAAAAAATCGCGATGCACTCTCCCGATCATTTTGCTCTTGCGAATGAGATATTTCTGATGACATCGGGAGAGAGATCGTGGAAAAGCGCGAGCTCGGTATAATTCAAATATGATATTTTATATCGAAGGGGAGAAACCGCACGTCTGCATGGTCTGCAACAAAGGTTTCTCAACCTCGAGCTCACTCAACACACACAAGCGAATACACAGCGGCGAAAAGCCTCACCAGTGTCTCGTGTGCGGCAAAAAATTCACCGCATCGTCCAATCTCTACTATCATCGAATGACGCATATCAAGGTGAGCGATTCCCACGTTTTTCTATTATTTCATTCATTTTCTTGAATTTATAATGAAATCATAACTACTGAGAAAAATATACAAATATTGATTTTCGCAAAAATACAAACCAATTACAAATTTAGTTTAATTAACAAAAAAAAAAAATACTCATAAGATGCATGAAATTTTTTATATCAGTCCTGATGGTTTCTTGATAATTGAAAATATTTGTGTAACATTTTTAAAAGTCATAAATATTTGCGTTTAATGTAACCGTAGCGTTACAAGACTTAATTAATTAATTTTTGTAATTGGCGTCGTAACGCTACCATTTCACTCGAGAGTTCCATTCATCAAATTACTTTTTTTTTTACAACATACGAATCATATGGTATGCAGGCAAAATATGAATCGGCATAAAAATGTTAAATGAAAAGAATTGTTCATTTTTGCTTCTCGTAATCGCGGTGACACTTAAGGGGAGGCTCGTTATAGTTGGAGTATCGCCATAGGTGCGTCCTTAACATTTGTAACAAATTTTTATTGAACCCTGATTTTTTTTTAATTTTGGAAGTATCGGCCCCGCATTCGCACACCTCACCTCATTTTTCGGTATTTCGTCAAAAATCTTGTTTCGAGAAAAATGTATCAAACATTTTGAGGTGAATTGTAGGTATCGAACTTCTTCTTAAGAAGAGACAAAACTTGTATGGTTGCGAAACAGATGACGCACTTAATGAGGCTTAACGGCGAAGTAAAAGAGAAACAACCTCATCTTAAGGCAAAGCGAAACATCAATTACATATACATTATAGCTGTTTCTCTCTCATTCTGCCATGAATCGCCATTTAGTTCTATCTCTATTGCGCTTTTACATGTTCCGCCTTGCCTTAAGGTTATACTTAAGGATGTACTGACTGATCCGCTATGAGTGCGAGTGAGATACCGCTATTGGCGGTCTTCGGGGAGTGAAAGAGAACGTTAGGAAGTTGTTGCGCATCACGTTAAGACGAGGAACTAGTCCTTGATCGATAACAAAAACTGTGATGCAAGTTTCTGTCATCCGAAAGATCAATCGTGGCGGAGAAATTAGTGATGGTAAAATGTTGCTATCCCTCTCGCGTGTATGGCGTTCTAAGGGAGACAGCCGATGTGGTGCACATAATCTTAAGGTGAGGCTCAATGGGGTTTGAGTTAACGCGAAAGAGAGAATGTTGAGCCTCCTCTTAAGGTGATGGAGCACACTTACAGAAATTGGTAATCGATAACGGAAACGATAATTAATTTTCCTCAGTGCTGATTAATATATTAGACAAAAGTAAATTCGGTTTCATTTTAAGGAGGCTGTATCGCTGTACCTACTGACTATCATATTCTCAAATGTTGATTTATATACAAGATTAAGCCATCAATTTTGCTACAGTGAAAGCTCCTTTACCGATCCTTTAGCGACTTTATGTCTGAAAAAATTGAACGTTGACGTATGGAAAGTTTACTCGACACTTTATGAGTAAACTGCTCACTTTATAGTTCAATTGGATTATTCGCATATGCAGCAGTTAGATAGTAGGAATAGCATTCTTACTATCATTGTGTATGAGATCATAAGTATTCCAATGTAATTATAAAATAATAGAGTCTTCGGGAATTTCGCGTAGGAATTATAAGTTAATGTTCGCAAAATTACGATAATCGAGAAGCAGCTACTATGAGGCTCTGGGGTATAGTATCATGTAATGGCAGCCGATCGTGGCAGAATGAAATCAGCAACGATACGTAAATACGTATATAAATAAAATTATTTAATATCAAATAATATTATTCTCATATTTACAATGTCGGAATCTTCTGTATGTTTTCATTTTATCTTGTTTATCAAGTGACTGTCATATGACTTCGATGTTAATGATATATGCTCCGTAAGAGAGAGGGGCGGGGGGGTCCCACCGATATCAGTAAAAGAATTTTTCATTTGTTTTATAGTTAAACAAAATCTTATCAACAATCCCTCACGCTTTAGGGTTTCCAATGGTGTTTTCTGTTTGAGTGGAACAACGTTGAGCGAGTTCCATTTTGTTTTTAAGTAGAAAATAATATGAAAAAAATCGTACTTTTTCCACAATTTTTCATCGTGAAGAATAATTAACCGTTGACGATTTTTCTTCTTTATATAATTCTTTACCGATAAAAATCACAATTTTCAAACTAAATCCCCCCCCCCCCCTCCACAGGCCATACGTGCCCTGACAGGGCCTTAGCAGCGTCTGATTCGCGCCAGATAATACGTTACCTATGTTCTGCTCACGTGTATGGTACGTGCTTTTATTGTTCGTCATTGATATCTGGATCATAAATTCCTTTGTTATTCAAATGGCGGATAGGTTAGTCGTTAAACAATCATCAATCTATGAGTGTACTGTATGCGTCATTGATGCGTATATTTTACAGATAAAATTGATTTTTTTTTGTTGATTTCGAATTACCTGTAAAATCCATCCTTAAGATTTAATTAAAAAACATCCTTTTTTCGAATTTTACATCATCTGAGATTGATTGTTTTCATGATACAATCGTTTGTTACGTGGGAGTAAGATAATAACGTTTTGCTAAGATAAAAAAAACCCATCGGACTTATATTTGAGTAATTAAAAATCTTTGATACCTGCATTAATGTGCAACTGCGCGAGAAGATGTTTCCTTTCCATATGATGAAGCACGATCAAAAGCTCGATTGCGGAAAGCACTATTCTCGAAGAATTCGTTCTTGTGCATCCGGTCTTGCACGTAGTACTCGTGCACGTCGAATCGCAACGGACTCGATAGAATATTGCTTATAATTGATAGGCATTAAAATTGAATCAAACTCTGGCGATAGCAGTTCACGTGAAATACATTTTACGATTGCATATTCCACTTATTATTATTATTATTATTATTATTATTATTTTTATTTTCACATTTCTCGAAGAAACGTGCACGCGTTGTAGTAACATTCAGGAATATAATTTCTTGTTCAATAGATTTTATGCATTTGTAGATGTAAATATAAGGTGCATAAAGCCGAGGTGGAGCGAGGTGAGCTCTCGAGAGCACGTTACAAGCGTAACATCCTACTGACCGCAGGTTTATTGCCCGCGTGCAAGTTTTTTCGCGCTCTTTCATTTATTGCTTTTGCCTAGCTTATATTCCGCGTAAGCCCGGTAGAACTGGAGTACAGAAATACGCCCAGCGAAGAGACTGCTTCGAACTACTGTGCAAAATGCGCCAAGATACAGAGAGATAGAGATAGATAGATAGATAGAGAGAGAGGGGGGGGGGGGTCGGAAAGTTTTTATTTATCGGAACGGAAACTGCATGAGTTTCTCTAATCCTTCGAAGTAATGATATCTCAGGAGCCATATAGGCTGCTCTGCCATCAGCTACTGTAATTGGCCCATTACTTGCTACCGCTTGGAATGCAATCCAATTAGAGAGACAGAGAACGTATGTACCCTCGGGCTGTTCTTCGTTGCCACCGCGCTCTTATATATACTCTCTCATACATACTACGCTACCTACTACGTGCGAGCGAGGTTTCACTTATGCGTACGTTCAGCAAGCCACGACGCATGCTACTTGGTTCAGACTCAGTAGAGCTTCTACTCGCGGGTAGTCGCCGCATCTCCTCCTCTACTGGAAACGTCGGCCACTCAGCCTCTTCTTGCAAAGATAAATTTAACAAACTAAGAATTTGCCTTCTTGAGGCCAACGAAAAATTGTGTAGGTGATCAGGATATCGCTATGCGCGATATTCATTATTTTATGTAACTATTTTACAATCGATGTCAACGCGGTATGCCAACCGCCGCTTGACGCATCAGCTACTTCGCTATGATTCGGAACTCACCCTGGGATTATATATATTTTGCTTCCATAATACATACGATACCTGAAATCAATCGATATCGAATCTTCAAGGCCAACTCTTTGCGGTTTTGCGTTTATGCATCAGATACGTGGTTACCTTTTTTTTTTTATGTGCAGCCAACTTTACTGTATATAGATCGCATATGTGCGGGTATACGCGTGTACGCGGTATCTTTACTCTCCGGGCAGGGAGGCTGCAGATTCTCGCTACTATCGGCAGGTGCATCTTGGATTATGTACCGTCGTATATATATATATATATATATACGTACACCCAGGGTGTGCACCAATATATGTATATTCTTTTACAGTCCACATAACAAGAGCGGCTTCTCGTACACCGGCTTTAGTTTAGCGCACGACTACTTTGAGCTTAACGTTCGGTGTCGAGTCGTGCCCGCATTGCCCCCAAGCCAACCGACTCTCCGGCAATTCATTATCGATATTGTAAACTAAGCAGAAACGCGGACTACAAATTACATCTTCGTCTATAATTAGATGAAATATCGATAAGTCAATGTCTACCTTTGTGTAATATTTCGTTATTTTATAACAGATACCGACAATGTAACTAAGAATGTGTTTTAACTTTTAATTCAAATATATATTATTTGTTTTTATATTTCATTCTTTGAAAGATGCAGTTTTACGAAGCAGTTGTCTTCAGGG
Source organism: Cylloceria caligata (assembly GCA_963942595.1). Classification (NCBI taxonomy): domain Eukaryota; kingdom Metazoa; phylum Arthropoda; class Insecta; order Hymenoptera; family Ichneumonidae; genus Cylloceria; species Cylloceria caligata. Next base: position 87,159,876 of record OZ012703.1, on the reverse strand, counting down.
GTTTGGAATATTCCGGTTCACTACAATTAATTGATAACAATGTCTTGTCACACTTTGTAAAATTGTTTGATATTCAACATCGTGCTCAGAAGGATCAAAATCAATTTTGTTCCGTATAAAACTTGTTCGCACCTAGAAAAATAATGAGTCGACAGAAGTAGCTTGGCCAACGAAAATCTAATTATAGCTGGACGAATCACCAGATTCATTGGATCAACAATCAAGGTGTCCAAATAAATAAATTGATTCACTCAATTCTTATTAGTTTTCTCGTCCTAAAGTTGATTCTGGCAATTTACAATTTATCTCTGTGCGTTACATTTATTAATTAAGAATTAAAAAAAAAAAAAAAAACTTATTTTTAGTTACCCAGGATCGTCCAGCATCTCTGATGAAATTTGTGCCTGTTGAATTTACAGGAAAAACCTCACAAATGTTCGCAATGTTCAAAATCTTTTCCAACACCTGGTGATCTCAAGAGTCATATGTACGTGCACAATGGTCTCTGGCCCTTTCGATGCCACATCTGTAGTCGAGGATTCAGCAAACCGACCAATCTCAAGAATCACATGTTGCTTCATCTCGGACGTTGCTCGAATAAAAAATTCATTAAATCCATTCCCGACTTGTGACCATGGGACTATCCACGAGCGTTGATTCTATCGATCGAGATGACCGTCGTCGATGTCATCGTACGAAGACTTATAATTTCCTTTTTTTTTTTTTTTTTTTTTTTCTAAACCAGGAATCACATCTACAATATTCCACTCGAGAATCTGCATTCGTATGCAAAACAACAACTATAACGCGATGCAAAACAAGGGGCCAATAATTACACTACTATATAAGAAATCGATATAATTTTTTTTATTAAATATTAGAATTAATCAAGAATTCATGTGCCAGATCCCACGACAATGCTCCTATACGTTAATAGTTGTATCGAGTCAGCGTCTTAACAAGTTGTGTCGTGCGTGTTTTTTTTTTTTCATGTGCTCGCGCGTATTTGTGTACGTAATGTGTTTGTGTGGCTGTGCGTGGCTGTGTATTGATGTTCTTGTTTCCATTTTTTCTTCGTGTTTACAATAATGTTATGAATTTTTGCATTTTTATCGTGACGCATAATGTCACGGGACGAGGGGGGTACGGGGGGGGGGGGGGGGGGGGGGTTTATTGCTATAATACAGATTTAATGAATTTCACATATGAACGTGACAATCTCACAGAAACATCGACGTTCAATGTTTAATTCATTTTTTAATCTTTCTCGCGCTAAAAACTGCGTTATAATTGAATGATTGTAAATGCATATTACTCGTCGATATACTCTTCATATATATATATATATATGCGCTATATATGTATGCATATATGTATATATGGACTTAGTATTTTTCAGATCATTGAATAGTGAATGAGAAAAGTTTGAAAAAATTTTCAAGTCATGCAACTACGTGTTCAGGATGCGATGCGATACTATATTATACTATACTATACTATGTTATACCATATTATACAATGTATGTATATATGTATATATGTGTGTGTATATATATACATATATATGTACATTGTTGATACACTGAGATAAAAAGTAAGCTAAATCGCCTAAATCTTGCGGTTAATAAATAATTAGTTGATTAAACCAATATTTAGTTAATCGAATAAACTCGAAATTTAAAAAATGAAATATTCAATTTTTAATAATAAAAGGATTTTATTGAATCAAATGGATATTTAGTTAGCCATTTGCAACCAAATATTTAGTTTATTTTACTCAATTTTTCTCTCAGTGTATGTTTATTTATAAATATATATACATAAATATATATATCTTGAATGAAACAAAGTCTGATAAGAACGTAAGTGGGTGAATATTGCCATACGAAGGGAAGTAACGAATGAGAGGGCAAAATATATATATATTTTTGTTGTTTTCTGTAAATATTCTATTAAACAGAACACAATTTGGAGATATTTAGATTGCATTATTTTTTTTCCTTTTTATATAGAGATTTCTTTGTTTGTCTGTTTGTTTGTTTTTTTTTTTTTTTGCTTCCTCTTCACCTCTCTCACTAATATCATCGGCATGTAATATCACCGCTGGGATTTTCTTTTTAAATCTCAGCACCTCCACTTCCCAGCCCAGCTTTCGAGTCAACAGGTACTTGCTTTTGGAAACAATCGTCCAGAAATTGGGCCATCGATAAGTAAAGATGACCTTTGACACCGGCTAGACTGTGGCTGACGTCCGGATAAACCTGAGGGTTTATAATAATAATAATTATTATTATTATTATGGCTTCAGTATCCGTAGGGCTCGAATTATTTGGGCAACGTTCAGTACCTGTTGCCGGAAAAGTATTCCTTTCTTGGCGAGATGCCGAGCCAAAGCCATGGACTGTTGAAACTGTACGTTGTCATCGGCTGTGCCGTGTACTAAATAAAACATTTTATTGCGCAGGTACTCGATTTTGTTATACACATCGGACTCTGCATATCCCTTGTAATTTGACGTTACATTCGGCAGGCCCATGTACCGCTCTGCGTATGCCGAATCTGTATCCATTGAAATACAAGGTAAGAAAATGTTATATCTGTATTTAAAAAAAAAGCAAGTAGTAGAAAGTCAAAATGTATTTCAAGTAATTGGCGTAATTTTCACGTATTGCATTTTCTCTTAATTCAAGAACACAATAACTTCATAAGTTATTTTTAACGAACAAGACTAATTCCATTTATTCCATTATTTGAATTATTTACGAACAAAAGATGTTCGAATATCCAAAAATTATGGATTCTTCAGTCAATGAATGTTACGAAGAAATAATAATATTTATTACTTTTTTCTTAATATCAAAATTCAATTGAGAGTTGATTGAAAATAACGAAGAAAACCAAATTTCTCAACATACTTTAATAAAAAGAATCGATTTTTTTTAAGATATCTCATATAAAATACATTTTCAAAATTAAAGACCACCGTCCCTAATCAACTTGCAAATTTCCATTAGTAAGAGAACTGATGTTCTCCAAAATGGTGGTCTTAACGGATATTTTTAATACACCTGTCACTGATTCTATAAAAATTATGTTTACCTTTGTTAGAAAAGTGAGAATTTGTGTGAGAACGTTCAACTTTTTATTCCAATCCACAATTTTCATTCACTCATTATGACTGTACCAACCCTTAACGGCCAATCATAGTGAGTTTCACCAGAAAGGCGTTCATACTAATACGAATTAAAAAATACGTTCAGAGTATTTACCATAAAGCTTCCACGAAACAATAGGAGCTACGCTAATTCCACATTGGAAAACATCCTGTTCGGGTTTCGCAAGTGCGAGAGCGGCAGCGAATCCTCCATAGCTCCATCCCCAAATAGCAACGCGTCGTTTATCGACAAAGTGCAGAGAATCTCTGAGATACTCCGTAACTTCCAGTTGATCGGCGACTTCCACAGTGCCCAGTTGATAATAAACTTCATAAAGCATTTTATAGCCCTGGCCACCGCTTCCTCGACCGTCTATCTGCGCTACTATCACGTTCTTGCGACTGGCGAGATACGTGTTCCAATCGATTTTAAACATATCCGTAACCAATTGAGAACCCGGTCCCCCATACACTTGGACTACCATCGGGTAGCGCGTGATTTCATCCTCGCGTAAACCGGGTGGAAGATGAAGTCTCACTTGCGCATTGTAACCACCGCTTATTTGAACGGGAAAAGTTTTTATTTGTGGAAGCGCTATTTTAGCAATTCGCTCCTGAAAAATACAGACCATATCAATGGCAAATTAGTTAGAATAGTCTAGCGTGTTTAATGAAAAATTATTAGTTTTTATCTGTCCACATTCTACAGATAAATCACAGTTATCAAACGTTTCGTGTCCTATTTAAATCGTCGCTTTGCGTCAATTGTTAAACGGTTATTAAGTAATGTATCTTAAATTTTGACATCAGAACTATAAAAACTATTATTCATTGACAAAACATTAACAAAATATCTCTGAATCCAAGTGACGCGGTTAAAAAGTTCAGTCGGTTGTTACTTTTGTGCAGTTGGTTTCATTATAACATTTGTTTTCCCTTTAAGTGATGGAACAGCTGCGATATTAAATGATATCTTATATTTAACAGATGACTAATCGAATGCCAAACTTTGTTTTTTACGTCAAGGATACTTTACGTATACATATCTAGCCAAATATGAGATTCGGGAAGAATTGGAGTACTTTGCGATAATCGAAACCCTGCGTAGTTAAAATAATCCTTCCGAATAAATAATATTTAACTTACTCGAAGCAAAGTGTTGTTCTGAAGCAAGCTGATGAATCGCGGTGTCGGTACGTCGGTTTTGAAAAGGGAGACTGTTGGAATACCAGGGCCAAGGCACTCGAGTACAAAGTACTCCAGATTCGGAGAGAAAAGGGCGCTGTGATACTGGCAGGTTTCGGCCATCTCTAAAAAATAAATCCAACGACGATGAGAAAAAAAAAGAAACCGCAGAAATTTGTACAATCATGACAAACGATCTTTCACGTAAGGACAACAATACATTTATATAGTATTCAGTGTACGAATAATGCTCCGAATGCCATTTAAGAAGCACATGGTAGACGATAATAATCATATTTATATATAAATATCAACTAATTATTTTCTTCTCATGCCGTCCATCATCGTAGATCAGAGCAAGTACAGACATCTAACAAACACGTATTAACGTTTATACAGAGTGTATCTCACAGATTCGATGTACAACAGCTATATCTAATAATGCGTCCTAAACATTGATATTAATAACAATAAAAAAATGTAGTGATACTATAATAGATCGGTGTACTGTACAGATCACGCGCGACTCCGTTACTATCGTCCGTGCTTTTCTTATTTAATTTTTTTATCAGTGGCACAAGTGTGTTCGATACAGCAAGCAGTAAAAATAATTACCGACGCTACACGGTCAGTCAATATAATGATTATCCACGAAAAGCCACTCTATGGCTCACGTTGCAAACAATTTATAATAATCACCGATGATATTATGATTGAAAATTCTGTATAAAAAATTGAAGCTTCGTATAATTGCGAGAAAAGGTTTTTTCTTTGTTATTGATAAGGTGATGATTATTTATTGTATGAAATGACGAAAAAAGAGATAATGTGCTCGAGCCTCATGCGATAAAAGGAAAGAAAATAAATGAAAAAGTACAAAAAAAAAACGTATTAATGAGAAGGTGAAATGTGAAGAGTGACCGTACTGGTAAGTTTGAAGTGTTCGGTGTCCGTCTCGTTTGATAATCCATCGACGGACTCCGATAATGCAACATTTAGATCGCTTGTGGCATCTGTGGGTGACATTACGTATAGGATAATATAATAAACGCATAGCACAAGTGATATAATGCATGTACAGAGAGATGACCTTTAGCTCTGCTGACACCCCGCGTCGTATAACAGTCAAATTATTTTTTTTTGTATCGTAAAATTATAACTATAAGGAGAACTCCAGCCCTGATCGATCAAGTTGTAAGCCTCATACATTTTTTTTGTTATAAATGTGTTGCAGGGAATCTAAACAAAATAATAATCCACGTAGAGTTCCCATTTTTTTTTGTTACCGTGAAATTGGTTCTGTATTTATCTTGACACAAATGTATTAAATTTGACAATTTCAAATCGAGATTTTGTTCTACATTACATAAAAAATTCGAATAATAAACATTTTTTAATGCCTTTCACCCCGAAAATGAACTCTAGTTTATGCGATAGAAGTAAATAAATAAATAACGATTGATTATGACACGTTGGATTGACACTAAAAATCGTATTCGTATAATCCACACTTGAGCTGGTGATTACGATAATGTGATTTTAAGAAAGTGTAATCGGTAACAGAAATTGTAATCTAATTTACTCAGAACTTGTTAATATTTTAGAGTAAAGAAAACTCGGTTTCACATCGTTTATCTACTCTGCAGTGGAATCCTATTTGCTTCTTTCTCAAACATCTATCGTATCTGAGTAGATTGGAGTACAGTTTATGATATCGACTGATAACCCAACCCGTAATCGGCTAGGAAGAGGGTGTGTCACATTGTCTTAAGACCGTTTTAATCGAGATTCTCTTATTTAAACAAGATAGCCTTAAGCATGGTATGTTCCGCAACGAATACGAATTAAGGCTGCATTTTAAAGGGTCTTCCAATGAAAATCAGCAATAAATACGACACGTCATGAAAACCAACATCATCGATATTTTTTCACTAAAACTACCCAATTATTGGGTCTCATTATTTTTGTTTTTAAGAAAGAATTCATTATAGATACATTTTTTTTAATCCATTGATCTCTGATACTAGAATGTGGTGTTAACACGATATTTTGCACGTATATAGCACAATAAGTTTTCATATCGATATGAACAGTGATTAATATAATTTTTTTTAATTTAAGTTGAATATTATCGTGTTAATATTCACTTTGGATAATTTTATTTATTGTGAATAGATTAACAACGAAAAAATAACATTACCTAAGAAATCTAAGGATTACAAGATTAAATAAGAATATTCGTTTAGTACGTATTTGACATCATAAGCATATATGTAAAATTTGGTTAAAAGAACAAATTGTATAACTATAGATGAGTTATTTGGAAATTTGGTTAAAAGAATGAGAGCTTTTAAAGAGAAGCGACATCGTTGAGTGTCAATGTAGTTCATCACAAAATTTGCTTTTACATTACCGGTATCGAACATTGTTATTTTATTTTTAACAACGAAACGGTGTTAGTTTTAAAAACCGGTGTTAACACCGGTTTTTATCAACAACGTTGCAATTGATCTTGATTTATAAAAGTGTACGTTTTTATTCTAAATATTAATTTTCTTATATCACCTAAGCTAGAGCACTTTTAACAATGACTACCGCCAATGACATTAGCGAAAAAATCTGTGATGTCGATTGTCCCCCCACCCACAACCCTTCCACAAAACGAATAAGGAAAAACATGAGATTCACTGCTTGCTTGATTTGGCCTGGAGTGTCCCGTAGATAATATAGACAATCATTTAATAAGAACACCGCTTGTCTAACAAAAGCGCACCCTTTCCTTCTTGCCATATATATTTATATATATATTCATATATTTATAACACGCACACGAATACTCACTCATTCACACTTACACACACGCGCGAGAGCGCCATCACATACATATATTATAATATGTATATAAAACAGTGAGGCATATTGTAGTAGTATACGATATCGTAACTAACAGAAAGCTGACATTATTATACCGTCTCTACCTGATTTATACGTGTGTGTGGGCCACAGTCCGCATCGCCTCGCACGTCACCACTCATACACGAGAGATGGCAATTAAGACTGTACGAATAATGCGAGGTCTCTGTGCAGGGTTCGGGTAGGTATTGCCGCACCTCGGACTTCACGTTAATTTGCCTTCTGCGAGACCCGGTACTTCCAGTTATCAAAGCCAGCTGTTAAGAAATCTCTACAATAAAAGGACGTGTCGATATTTTTACCACGGTATTAGCGTCTCATATCAACAACGCTAAAGTCTCAACTCTTGTAACAGGTCCTAAATAAGATACATTTTTTAAAATAAATAAATAAAAATAATAATTTATCGAACGACGTTGACTGCCACTCGTCTCAAAGCTATCCGTAAAGTCATGATCTGAGTTATGTTACCGGTGCTGTACCTTGTGCTTGGCTAAATTTACGAGAATTTCGTTGTGATGACGAATTATTTTACTGACTAGTGTGCCTAAAAAAAATGAGATGTTAAGAAGATGAGGACAGTTTGGTGCGAGAGATTGAAAAAAATTTTTTTTTTAATTTTTCGTACAACAAAATAGCAATACAAGCTACGAGGTTGGAAAAAGATGTAAAATTTTTAATATTTTAGTCCACCTATTTCAGTAAAAAAGTATTTTATCGATATTCGAAATAAATAAAAGAAATAAAAAGTTCGTATGAAAAATCCTATGTGATTTATGGGTTGTAATGGTGTTCTGATCGTGTTCTTACGAAAATCCTCAAAATTCTCAAATCCAAATACAACAAATTTTTTTTTAATTCGTATTTTCTTTTTTTTTTTTAATATTATTTTTCATTTAAAAAGTGTAACTCCTACAATTCTTTATATTTAGATCTGGTCATAGTTTCACATGATGAGAATACCGTTAAGACTAATCAGCGAATTTTTTAAATCATGAATATAAATTTTTAAAAACACGATTTTATACTGAAATCGGTGAATCCTTCATCCATCTTTCTTTTAAAAATTAAAGATATTTTTATCTCAATTTTCACTATATTTCACGACCCTACCAGTTCGAAAAATTCCCTACCGACTACGAATAATATAAAGTTTTTGTTGAAAACTCAAAAATGCCACGCGGTATCGCGGAACAGAAGAAATTTACATTTTTTCGCTAAGCGTACGTCCGAAGATGCTCGTCAAAGAGTAACTTTAGTCTCACGAACAATCTCAGGGAAGGAATGGAACGGCTTTGAGCTTCGATACAATCGACTCACTGATTTTTTTTTGAAATGTATATTAGCAACATTTATATTATTTTACAAATGTTTCCAACTGCTTACTAGCATAGTGATATACTGTGGACCTTTCCAATGCAGTATACAGAAAATACCTAGCTACGAGTGAGCACGGTGCGTGTGTGTGTGAGAGAGGTGGTAGGAGGAGAGAGAGAGAGAGAGAGAGAGAGAGAGAGAGAGAGAGAGAGAGAGAGAGAGAGAGAGAGAGAGAGAGAGAGAGAGAGAGAGAGAGAGAGAGAGAGAGAGAGAGAGAGAGAGAGAGAGAGAGAGAGCTATACAAGTATAGTATTGGGCGACGAGCAAAATTATCTATCTATAATAATAACAATAATAATATCATGTTGCATTGGCCACAAGAGGGTGGTGGTAGAAAGATCGATTATAGGCCACAGCTACCGTGTATGAGACAGGGAGCGGTCTTAGGTATTAATAATAATATCTATATATAGAAATATATGGTAACAAATCTCTACGAACTGCGAGGGTGATTGAGAATGACAGAGAGATAGTTATCGCGAGAAAATGAGGGTGGTTCGTACGAATAGAATGAGCCTCTCACTTGGTATACTCACTTGCAACCGGCTTGCTCTTAGTCTTTTCCTTTTTGCCAGAGGCAGCTTCGACGCGCCGTTGATCCTTGTTGACGGCATTGTCGACGTCAGCCTCGTACTGCTCGCTCCAATCGTTATTGTCGGTCCAGCTGCTGTATCGATTCGCGATACCCGAGTGAAGATCGGTCTCGCTGTCCGACAGTGCGTAACGACCTTCGGCCTTCGCGGCTGTTGAACAAGTGATGCAGATTGCCGGATGCAACGAGGTACCCACTTCTGGTAGAACCGAGCTAACTCGATATAGATGACGTTGCCCCGGTCTCAACGGTGGAATTCCAATAAAGTATCTGAGATAATATCATTACGTATCTTATATATTAATTTCAATCGAACATCTTTCAATATCCAAAGACATCTCACTGCTTAGTTTATTGAAACAATTATCCCGTTGAAAAATATTTAAAATAACAAAACAAGAAAACACAAAGTGAGGAAAAAAACACGTTAAAACCTACGATCGATCGTGCTGCATAAAAAAAATTGTTGTGCCACCTACGTTTCCAATTTGCTGGCCCTAAGCTTTTCAAAATGAGTTGCAACCGGCCCTAAACTTATTTTCACAACCACTTGGAATTGTTCCATAACTTTCGATTAAGTACCTTAACTGTTTATGATTAGTTCTCACGAGATAGTGAGACTATAGAGTTAACTTTCGATTAAGTACCTTAACTACTTACGATTAGTTCTCACGAGATAGTAAGCACAACAAATCTTATGGTTGATGCTACCATTCGTTGTATCAACCAATGGATTAGGTAAGACTGAAATCGTAGTTGGTTACCGTTGGTAACTTATGAATAATCTACCAGCGAAACTCGATTCGTGCAAACTATTATTTTTAACCGCATAACTAAGCCGAGTTATAAGACAATTAGCATAATCGATTGATTGTCTCGTCTTATTTTTCGTTTTGACAGCTAATTCATTTTTTTTCGTGTCTTCGACACAATCACAAATTTAGAATTGCCACCAACTTTATATTAAACTATACTTGATGCAATAATAATGAAACGTTAATATATGAAACTTTAATATACAATAGAATGGAGTGAAGTACACGGAAAAAAAGAATCTCGTAAATATCTCGATAACGGTGGCAAAAAGTACATTGATTGAGAATTTTACTAGAAGTTCCAGTCAAAAAATATTGCATACAAGATAGAAATTGTTTGCAGACTCTTCACTCTGTCTGCTATACGTTTGTCAAAGCATTATACGCAATTTATGAATAAAAATCTTCTATTTAATCGTAATTAATTGTTACTCATTTTTGTACTAACGTTATATATGAATACCTTAAGATAGTTACCAAACTTTAGTATTAATAGAATTTTTTTTTCCTAGTGAACGAAAAATATCATATAGATGCGCATTATGTGGAGCTCGTGGCAAAGCTGCCACGCAGATGTGCACAAATAATATTTTTACTCACATGGTATTATTATCTTGGTCCCATACTAGTATTTTGACAACCTCGCAACGACCATGAGTCAACGGAACGACCTGTTTTCTCAGCACGTTTACCCACACGATGTGCTTGTAATAGCCCGCTGCTTGACCATCCCGTACCGGTGCTATAGCGATGTAGCTACTGCCATTTGATGAGAAAAGTGGAGATTCAGACGGCGTGTCGACCCATCCCTTAGATTCGCTGATTCTCTGGATTTCCTGAAAGCGACAGTGAGTAATGAGCTACCGCGAAAGGATGAAGGACGTTGCGAAGTTCCAGCCGCAGCGGAACGATCCTCGAAAGGCTCATAGAACACGCTCTTTGAAGAAGCGAAGACGAATAGCTTGAAAGAATTTTTGAATCTATATATAGATGGACACTAACTAAACCTATCGATTCACCAACCTGGCAATGCCACGAGGGACTCTTGCACACCGTAACTATCGATAGATTCTGGGCGCGTGTCAGCCACGTTATGCAAACTTCCGTCAATGAGATCCAAGACGCCGTTGTGAAATAATGTTCTCTGAGGAAGATAAACGAAGATAAAAATCAATGAATTATATTCAGTTTTATTTCCCTCTGCAGCAAATTGGTTGAATAATTATTAGTTATGCACCGTTGGAAATAATTGTAAGATTCAATCATTTTTATGACGAAAAGATTTTAACCAGATATTGTGTTGCATTTACAGCAGGAGAAAAATGTTATTTTAACGCTACTGCGAAAATTCATTTTACGACAATGTATTGCACATTTGTGTAATAATATAATACATATATTATTTGTATTATGATTGTTGAATTTATATAATTAACAATTTCTTTTTGTTTTACATTAATGTGTTAGCGTGACAATTTCTTTTTTATTTTGACAAATATTTCCAACTGCGGGAATGCTATATTTTTTATTGTTCTAAGTAACGAAGCTGTTGGAAGTGGAGCGTGTTTGCTGGTGCATTAAACGTTACTCAATAAAGTACTTCTACGTATTTCTATGGATAAAAAAAGCTGTGTAAGCTATTAATAATAAACAAGTGTTTACAACGCGGATGAATACATTTTTTTTTGTAAAACTAAGCAGGATTAATGAACTCACACATGCTCGATCGCAGGTGGCGGTTTCACTACCTTCGTGTGTATATTCTTTGGATCAGCAAGATCGGCAACGTACAGTTTCACCAAAGGATTCGGTGTTCCAGGCTGAAAAATCATCGTTTCACTACGATCTCAACGATTGCAGAGGAGCAAGCAATTTTTATGCAATTCTATCAGCAATGCGGTAGCAAAAATGATAATTTAAGGAATTTGGGTTAATGAATTTTATTTCTTCACTCAGAGGGCTACTATTCTCACCTTTGGATATCTCAAGGATCGTATATCGGGATAGAGAGCTCTGCTTTCCTCACCAAACCATGGAATGTGCATTTCCTCGACTAGAGAATCATTGAATGAAGCATAAAGCATCAAATGACCGTCTTTGGACATCCAGATTGCTCCGGCGCTGCGCAAGATCTCTTCTGCAAATATTATTATTATTGAACGCTAATTTTATTGATTAAAATTAATATAATTTCTTTTTTTTTTCTATCTAATTATGAAAAAATTGTATTGAAAATTAAATCTCTTGGATACCTTCGTAAAGCCAATCAGGAAATCCATTGGACATAATTCCTGGGACTGCTGTGTTTGTGACGCGATATTCCGAGATGCTCGCCGGACTTGTTTTGTAATATATATCGTAATCTTGTACCATGACAAGACCGTGACCGCGTGGTGTCCATTGTGCGTGAAGCAGATACGGATGAATATATTTTTCTGGATTTGGCGTCAATAGTACAGTTTCACTGAAATCAATTATTTCAAATGAAATACAATTTCACGGGTCACTCACAAATTCCAAAGTTTATAGTATTTTCAAAAATATATTAATAGAATAAATAATATATATGAACTATGACAAGTTCGTAAGATGTAATTTAACCCTTCACGTACGAGGTTCTATCGTATGTGAGAGAGCTTTCCGTACAAGCAGCCGGGGTCGATGCAACGTATGTAGACCTACGTCAAATACTTTCATCGAATCCCCCGGTCGTTACAAACACTGCGGAAGCTTCCCGTGTGCGAAGGTAAAAAAATATGAATTATATAAATTAAAAGATAATTTTAACTCACAAACTTGGGTAAAACATTGTTGTGGTTATAACAGATTCTTTGAAAATCTCGAAACATTTTTTTTTCTGCTGTAAATGTAATACGCTAAGAGTCATAAAAATAAAAAATGATGTCGTGTACTTAATGGAGAAATTCCTGAACGTATCAACATTCCACTGACCGCGTATTTACGTCGTAGACGGTGTATTGTGCCAAGTAGGAAAACCGAAACAATTTCTTGACGTTCTGAGCGATAAGGAGATATCGATGATCCGGTGATAGCGAGTACTTAACAGGATTCAGCCGTCTCTGTACATAAAATTCATCCATTCAAAAAATCCATGTTCAATCATCCTGGGATTATCTACCGGTGTCATATAGTCGTATTGATTATGAGAAAGATAAACACTTTTTGTCAAATAATCAAAGCAAAGATAGAATTTGCAATTCATGCTGTTCCTGCTAAACGATTGAAACAAATATCATCAAAGAACCATGATAACGAGACGTTCTTGAGATTATAAAAAAAATGCTACGACACTTTTTTGATGTCTTGTTTTCTCTGTATTGTACTTACAAAGGTCTCGTTGGGCATTAAGCTGTGGGACGTGACGTTGGGATCCGATGCATCGAGCAACGATATGCCACCCCAAGGATCTCGATAACATATGTGTCTACCGCTAACCCAAGTTCCATTGAACAGAGGAGGAGATAATTCCCCGGATAGAACCTGCGACATGATAGCGTATGAAAAGAAAAGGGAAGCAAAGAGATTCAAGAAAAAAGCGTTTTATCGCTCGGAGGGTTGAAGTACATCGAGTGTTCAAGTGAAGCTGTTCGGGCGTGTTGAGTGCCACCAGGTCGATCGATTAAACGAGACACTTTACTACTTCTGGGCTCTCGTAGCTCAACTTTTTAAATTAAAAAGCTTCGTAAACCTGCAATATATCTATCGATTGTTAGCGATAAAAATAGTGATCGCTTACCTCGGATAGTCGTAATCGCGTACCCCTGACTCGAGGACCCTCGTCCGGGGGTGTAAGAAGCGCCACGGATGTGACGATCAGAGCAAGGACCGCAATGATGACTAGCAGTGCTATCAGGATGCCACGCCAGTTTCTCTGGTTCGGATTCGTCGAGACTAACTCCTGTTGGGTTCATAAAAAATCATGGTATTACGAAAAATCGATTAATCGATAAAACTGAAGTCCGTCGATGTTAACTATTTTTTTTTCTTTTTTATTGAAGTGAGAATCGATTACTTTCTTTTGTCAGAAGTGTTTGAAGTGTATCACACGAGGGGCAACTTTCGATACATTTATTTACATTGCCAATTGAGATTGTACTTCACGTAATACTTTCTTTTTATCTCGTACCGCAAATTTGCTAATAGTAGTAAATGTAGTAATCGTTGGTATGTATTGCAGTTTTTTTTTACTCATTGCATTATTTTCGTGTCATTTTGATGAAAATGTTTCTCGCCCAGTCACCGAGACACATTTGTAACTCTACCATCATTAATTTATCTACCAAACAACGATTCTACCGCTATATAATTCCGAAATAAATTTCTACATTATAATTTTACCACGAGACAACTCTTCGGCAATGTTGATGACACAAAGTCTTATGGTAAAGAAACAGAGAGTCGTCTCGTGTATAATCTGGTAATGTTGTATTATGTTGTATCGATGAGAAAGTGAGATTGATGAAAATGAATCTGGATCGTCGACATCTACTTACACTTGTTAATATATTTTAAAAAATATATTGATGGGTTATTTTTATAAAAACGCGTACCGCGCATATTTAAAAAAAGCGCACACTTGCAGCAAAGCTGTAAGCAAACTGTACATAGTTTCTCGATGGTGACCGAATATCTATTCTGATGTTTTCACTACGTGTCCTTCGCAACGCTTATGTCCCTTTCTTAATATTCATCCTACGCTGTCTTTTTCTTTACCTCACGCGCGATTCCATCTCGCTCAACACACTCATTCACTCGATTCGTGTAAATTATCCGACATATAATGAAAAAAAATCATTTTTTAAATACCGAGGGTTATGATCCACCGCTGATCATGGTAAGCTTCCATCAATCTGTTTATTATTAATACTATACCCATTACTATTATTTTCGTCGTTAAGTTGTTCTATTGCATTCTATTGCATTGTATTTCAGCCTCTGCATGGCATATTAAATTCAACTGATAAAGTATCTGTCCAAGTCGCGTGTTTCTCAACGTCACCCAGTAAAATCAATAAGTCTCACGTGATGTTTTCAAGCCCGGTATACAAAAAGCGAGAGAGACGCAAGGGTACATTTTACTGCTAAGAAAAAAATTTGTTCGCTACACAGAGTATCGCGAGTGAGGGTGGTCTGTCGGTGACGGTGAGATGGATGAAAAGGGTTAGTCTATTCGGCCGTTACGCTTGTGTGCGATTGATTGCGCAAAGAGAAAGAGAGAGTAGAGAGATCAGTAGTAGAGGTCAATATCGAGTCAGGTCAATATCATTTCAAGAACGAAAGTGAGATGATAGATAGAAAATCGCGGCCAAACAGGCACATCGATTTTTGTATTTTTTTATACGAACGTCTATATAACTCGAGAACTGCTTGAGCTACAGCATTCAAATTTCACAAGCAAGTAAAGCAGCACAGCCTCTTTATTTACTTAAATTTTTGTAACAATTCATACATCGGTTTAGATTTTATGGTATTTTGAATTTTTCGAAAAATGTCTGTGAACGCGCTAGATTTCGTAAATGTCGATATACCTGGCTAAACAATTATTTACAAATAATTTGAGCGAAATTTGTTAAGAAATTATTTTTATTTCCGTAAACCTTTATCGATTTAACCGAATTATTTTTTTACAACTGTGAATTAACATACAGCGGTGCTCGATATTGAGTTTGGAGAAGATCGATAGAAAATGTTTGGATTTAGTGAAATTTTGTATATTTCCATTGTCATAAATTTGTAAAAGTGTAAGGAATGAAGCTAAAACTTTGTACACATATGTAACAATATTAAGCGATGTTTGATGTAATGTTTGATGAAAATCGATAGAGACGTTAACATTTTATAGAAAATTACATTTTTTAATTCAAGATTGCTATAGCTGATAATGATGTTATTATCTTAGTGAACTTCAAGGTCCTTTCGAATAGTCAACACCAACATTTCTGCAATATAAACCGTCAACGGTGATGTGTTAATAAAAGAGAAATTTTCCTTTTATCGTATTCAATAGTTTTTCATAATAATCATAAGAGGGTCATATGGATCTCCTCACTTCAGATTAGAACTGCTTATTAGTATAGTAAATCAAAGTTGAGTTTCTATCGAAAATCGTTAGAATTACATTTAGGTCTCCCTTGAATTATTTCATTGGAATTAACCGTAAGGAAACCGAGTGTAGATAGAAGTGGAGGGCCCGGGAGGGAGCTAGCCGGGCGACGTGCCTGGACTTGGAAGCAAGCTTGCGACCTGTTTTCATTCTGTGGAAAAGCCTCACGTACTGCCTACTCTCGTTTACTCGCGGTTCATGGACGAAACAGTCGAGAGGCTGAGTTCGTACTGTACCGAGCTTTGCAGTAATAGTGCATTATGCACAAACCTTTTCCGTGAATTCGTAAAACTGCCCGGAAATTAAATTCGCCCGGGGAATAATATTTCGGTTATTAAGAAATGAAAATGTAGGCGAACATGCAAATTGGATGTCATTAATGATAGCAATGCTGTATATACGTTACACTAGAGATGAAAAGAAGCCTCTTGACCTGCGGGTTTCTCTCGAATAATTATACGCCCATTTCTTTCTCCACAGCGAGCTCGTTAAAGCTTCCGCTTTAATATAAATAAACGGAGAGACAACGAGAAAGAGAAGGAGACAGCTCTCTGTCATAGAGGGAGAGAGAGAGAGAGAGAGAGAGAGAGAGAGAAAAAGAGTTCGATAATAGCAACGGGATGAAGAGCTCGAAATAACTAGCCTTGCTCCATCTGATCGTAAAATAATCTTTGAAAGCTTATAACGCTCGTTATTCAGTAATTAACGGTCCACCAGAGTGTCCACTATTAGCTCACTGTATAGTCTCTACCTATTAAGAAATCAAAATGTAATAATAATGCTAAAAACAAATCTTTAAACCATTCAATTAAAAATTCAAAGCAATTAAAATATTTTCAATTGGACAACATTTTGCTCTATACGCATCCTGCATGTATATCGCTGTATAATACAATTTTATGAATTGAAAATATTTCTGACACAAAATACTCGTCGTGAAATTGAAAAATGTCTCAACGTTTGCGTATACTTTGGTCCTTTCTTTTATGGAAAAGATAGGCATGCGAGCTCGACATTTTCCATTTTCCAAGGGTATCCGTGCAGTATGCGCGACATGAAAAGCAGAGGTGAGCGTTGCTTTTACCCTCGGGGTGGTCCGCTCGCGAAGCAGTCAGCTGCTGCTGGTTAAATCGATAGAGAAAGGGCCGATGGGGCAGTGTGCAGTGGTCTATCGTTTCTGTGTCTTCTGCTGTATTCGTATGTATTCGTATGTAGTCGTTGTTGGCGGTACGCGGAAAAATCGGCATAGCAGGATATATCGCATAAAATATATGCGAATTCGATTATCGTTACTTCATTTTTTTCTTAATATCAGTTTCTTAGTTCTTGGTTTAGTTAATTTCTTAGTTGAGTTTTGTCGCAAAGTAGTTAATCCGAAAAAAAATAAATAAAATCAATAGCTTTTCCTCGATCAACTCGATTGGTTCGATTAGCCTTGGTCGAAACCGATTCTTTAGCACATCTACCTCGCACGCACACGTGCATACGATTATCGCGAGTCTAGCACTAGCGCATGAACTTCTATGAATAGCATAATCAACGAAACTAGCACATATCAGTAAAACATGCATACTTATTTAGTTTAACACATTAGGTACAGTAAGACAATAGATATAAAATAAAATGTTAAGTTCGAACAAACGGATTTCGATAAGATAATTGTTGAAAATATCAACAGTGGATGACTTTTATAACTGAGAATGGGTAGAACTATCGAGCTTAAATTTAACACGTTGATGGCACTTACCCTTTTATCGTAGCGAGATTGGTTAAAATCAACGAAATCATACAAATTTTATGAATGAAAATTATTTAAAAACTGCAAAACGACGGCAATACATTAACTCGACGTAATTTTAAACTATCGAAGTTAAACTTGGTTCAACGCAACATAAAATTGCTTTTATTGAGTTTGTTTTGGGATTGACGATTATGGGTATACAAAAAATGATGAAATCTTCCATTTAAGGAAAGAATTATCGATTTCGTAACTTGAGCTAATTGCAAGCTAATCCTCAAGATTATTTGGTATTGGATTTCAACAGAATTGGACAAGAAATTGCAAAGTTGTAATTTTTTTTTCAAAAATATTTAGAGCATATTTAATTTTTATAACTAGAGAACGGCTTGAACTGTCAGGTTAAAATCTGACACTTTGATCGATCAGTTACTAATTTGTAGTCGTGGTAAATTCGGTTGAAATTCGTACGACCATTGGAATTTTATCAAATTTTACATTCCGTCACCATAAAAACTGTGGGGAAAACGTAAGATCATTGATGTTAAGGGTTATTCAAAATCTATATAAAACTGCAAGACTGCCATTGGAATGTTACATCCAAGTTAAATTATCAAGAGACGCGATAGAGTCTCGACGCTAATTTATAAAAGGAAAATTCAAAGGATTTACACTTCTCACGATACGTTACACACATACTACGTCATATATCACTGTTCACCAAGCGCTATTTGTACATTTTCATTTAATGAACTATTTTTCCAATAGATTATAATAAAACAGATAAAGCGCAATGACTCTTTGCGAAAAAAATCCAACCTTTCTGTAATTTCCCGCACCTCGCGCAAAGTAGCGAAATTATCTGTATAACCAACTATAATATAAACTCTTGACTTATAATTAAGGTGAATTCAAACTCATCGAATAGGCAGTTTGCAAGTAAAATGTCTTTGAAATAATTAAACGATTGATTAGCTAACTTTTATAAATTTTGAGCAGATAAACAAGTGTTTAGCGTATTTACAAAGTCTGCAAGATAGGACCTTGACCATTTCTTCCTCATTATTTTCCACCTTTCACAAAGCTTCCAGCACTATGAGTAAACCAAAATAAATGATCGAGGTGGCTTTGTGAAAGGTGGAGAATATTGATAAAGCAATTTACAGGATCCTATTTTGCACATTGTGTTCTAACGAAAATTTGTTTCTTTAACAACAACATAATTGATATAAAATAAAATTGAAAGTTTGAACAAACTGGCACGAATAAAATAATCGTTCATAATATCCCGTATCATTAGAACATGCTACACTTAATTATGTCAACAAAACAGCAATTTCTTTATGTCTAAAAATTTATTTTTATTAAAATAAAAAATTTATTTAAATTAAAAATTAATAATTAAAAAATTTTTAATTTAAATTCCGTTGAAATGAATAATCGATAAGAAAAATATTTCTCTTACCAACAATGACGAATAAAAAGATTCGATATCAATATAACATGCGGAATTATTTATTTCAGAACAATTGCAATGTTTTTTTTAATTAAATTGGATTCATCAACATAAACATTCGATAATAAGAAGCGTAAAGAAGAATAATTGAGTAAGATAAGTAAAGAAAAATAAGCGTTTGGTACTTAGGAGTTAAAAGGGACGGTGATAGGCGATTCAAAATATAATTTTGCCACAAAATCTTTTATAATTGACATACATCTTAATTTTTGTCACTGCCATATCCATTATTTTTGTGTAATTTGGGCGTTAATACTATTAATAACGGGCGCAATGCATTATTTACACTGATGTCATTGGGTGTAACTTTTAATTATTTATACTGATGTAATTCAGTGTAACTTTTACTTGAATTTATACAAGCGATCGATGTACCGGTTGTAGGCCACCCTTCAGCTTTCCTAAACTTTGAAGATTTGCGGTTAAAGCAATAACGATTTGAATAGCATCATTTCTATACAATCTAGATAGAAAATACTGACAAGTTATATTTATATACTCGTTAAATGACTTTGAAAAAGTGTCTAATGCTATAAAATGCTAGAAATGCCATAAATTGTACATACGCTATAAACGATGCATCTATCCTATACATCGATGGTGAACGATATAAAAATAAGACTATCGATAAAGTGGCTGAGAGTCTATAAAAGGATATATCACCACCTGAGCGGATATCCGCGTAAACCCTCATTCAAACGCGCGGGAGGATAGAAAGATGACTTTATTTTATTAGCCACACTCGGTGGTTATATTCCAAAGGTCGGGTCACTGAGACGAATTAATTTATATCTATAACCGTCCTTGCGTATTCTCTCGCCGATATTTTCCGCTATCGGCGAATTGATATGAAAGGGTTAGTCGAGGAATTGGAATGATATTTCGAAGACGAACATCAGGTCTGCAATCTCACGTGTGCTGTGTTTCTCTTAATGACTATAAAACGTGTAGAAATTGATTAATATTATAACTGGTCCCCGGGGTAGACGATAGCGAGTTAAGGTCGCACGGACTAACCGGATATCATTTATAGTAAACGGAAGTCTTGTGAATTTGGCGGGATATGACACAGTTCAATATATTTTTAGTCTCTCATGATTGAAATAATTTTTCTTTAAATTAAATATCACATGTACTCGAGCAATTTGAAAATGAAATAAAATCCAACACATGCTTTTATAAATATAAATATTTAAAACAATAAAATGAAAAGGTATTTATAGTAAATTAATACTTTTTTAATTAATAATCGTGATAAATAAAACACGTTTTATGTGTAGCTCATCTATGTGAATATGTGTAACAGAATTTGGTGGTGCAATGCTCATGAAAAAACGATATATTCGAAATTATAGGATTTTTCTTGTACACCTTTGTTTTCCATTAATTTTCAGGGAGTAAATCACAAATATACAGTTTAAATAGCACAAATCTAGACATCTATCTCATCACTAGAGATAAACACGTATATAGAACGATACATTGTTCCTAATTTTGGCAATTATTGATAATAAATCCATGTTAGATATCCAGGTATTCTAAGTAATGGATCATTGCTGAATTAACAATAGATTTATCATATGATTATAATACTACAAATTAAATGTCTTTATAAATAATAATGTGTACATGTAAAACGAAAAAGTGTCAATTAAGTAATTTGATAAATAACAAAGCTACGAAAAATCTACAAAAATATTGAGAATTTAAATCGGTTTCAACTAGATTACAGTCTCACAAGAAGCAGTTACATATACACTGTCAAAATGTTTCTTTAACAAAATTAATATATTTGTTTCGAAAACATTTACGCAAGTGGTATATTAAACTTAATATTTGCAAACATGATGACAAATTAATGAAACACACGTTAAAATATTCGTCTTTGATAGACAATTGCTTAAAAATTATTTAATAATTGTCATATAAAATTTAATATACCGGTTCATGCATTAATGCTTCCCGTATTAAGCTTTTAAATATTTTTAACAGCACGATATGCTCTAAAAAATAAACAACATGCCCTTATTAATAATAACGGGTGCAAATAAATTGAAAAATTATAATAAAATAATGATTCATTAATGAATTGACAGCGCTAAATCATAAACATTCGGAGCTCATCTGTATAATAATGCGTAACAGAATTGCTGACGATGAAAGTCACGGGTATAAGTAAAGTGCACGAAAAATCTAGGTACGATTGTTACAAGTGGTAGACACATATATGTACAGTGTTATATGCGCTCTGTACCTCATCGTCGTACATATTGTCGTGATCTGCCATGGTAGTATCGTCTGGTGTTGAACGTAGAAGATGAAAGAACCCAGCGGTGGTAACTCGATCTTTTGTTTTTCTTTTTTTTAAATTCTTCTTATCCCTCGCTTTCAAGGTCGACGAAGCAATTTCGCTATCCGGTATCCCATTCGAGAACCGAAATTGAGATGATTGTGCGGATCTCGCTCCGCGGGGACCGCTCCACTTTCAGTCCACGGACTTTTGGTACTGAGTCAAGATCCCAAGTGATGCTGCGAAGCCTCGGAGTCTGCGCGTTCTCAAAGTTGCGCAGGATTATAGAGTTCGGGTGCAGAGGGTAGAAGAATAAATAATAATAATAAGAAGAAGAAGAAGAAGAAGAAACGACCAGCGGAGATACCGCAGAGAGCAACGCGTAAGTTTGTGGCCGTGTGATGTCTCGTGAACAAGAGGGAGAGAAGAGACAGAGAGAGTAACGGAAGAGAGCTCTCGTTGGTGAAAGCGTCCGCAGACGTGCTACCCTCGCGTTCAACCCGGCTTGTACTGCTGATGCTCGCTGAATATCGCAACCGATTCTAATATAGTGAATAGTAACGGCGATTTCTATCTTTTCTCTCTCCTTTCTTTTTTTCTTTATCCGATCGCACACTCTCTTATCATGCAGTGTGCACACGATAGCGAATTACTATATTTTCCAGGTTGATTCGTTACTGAGGCGACGTCGATATATTATTTTGCTACTGATCGACGGACATGAGAGGTTGTAAACGGGGTTGAAAGACTGTACTATAAGTTGTTCGATAAATACGACATGTAATTATGCTTTGATTGAAGTGTCTTGTCAGTTTAGTATCCATCGATATAGACGATACTCGTTAACCCCACCCGGCACCCCAGCAAACGTCAATCACAGTCATATACCTCGAGAGTTTATAATCATTTTCCAACGTCCCTGTGAACTTCACGTGGTCAAGGCTCAGAGAATATCTTATGACATATTATCGAAAGCGTTCTCGCGTTCATTGATTTTTTTTATAAATGCAATTGCGTCGATGTAATCATCGATTATTGTTTACCGATGATGAATCGAGAACACCGTCGGAGCATATCAAGGCACACCCTTCGCCTTATCAGCGCAGTGCGCAACTGCAGTCGATGGTTGATGCACCTGCCAACATTGCGAGACAGTGGAACTGTGGAACAGGGCAGAATGGAGTGGATCAGTGGAAGTGGAATTAACATAGCACCTGATAGCACGCTTGAAGTCTGCCTCGGAACATGAGTTTCAGGGCGGCCACGTGATATTCGTTTCTCAGTGCGTGGCTAGCCTGCCTACAGACTGTCACTTTGTACGTTAACCGATTGTAGAATTTTTTTTTTTCATTCTTCGCTGAATTTTTGATTCGTTGAAATCGGCTAATTTGATTGTGTGACAGTCGTGACGTTTACAACCATGCGGATGTGAAGTGGTACGAAAATACAATCGACGTATCAACATGGCATTCTACGGTACGTATGACAGTCATTTGTTCGATACTTCTCTTTTTTTTTTGCAGTCAGCAAGCGGCATACCGCGTGAATGCGCATGTTGAATGACGAAATTTTTATGTTATGATTTGCCGCCTTGACGTTTCTCACGAAGACGAATTATCTTCGTATTTCGATTGTACAGGCTTCAAACAAATTATAATAAATCAATGACATTCCGTAATATTTAATTGTCGTTGTCGTACGATACGTGAGTTAGTATTTCAGTCCGACACACGCGCCGCAACAGCCGGAAACAGACACAATAACTTCCCTTGATTAAGTGAATATTCATTATTTCCGTAATGAAATCAATTGTATAGCTCGTTTCGTTTTTGTGGGATAATTACCAAAAAATCTTTGATCTACGTTGGAATTAGAAGACAAAAGTAAATACATTAAAAGCTTGATTTTGCTTAAAAGCACAGGGATTAATGTCAGTATTTAGTGACGTCACATTTGCGCGCCTATATACGAGTCGCATGGACTTTTGGCGGGAGTTAATGATGGGATGGGATCAATGTAACTTGGCATTACCGGAGAACATAAATGTACATCTTTGTTCTCTGGCAGTACCTAGTAAAGTAAAGTTTTTGTGTACATCGATAGAAAATATTAAATTTTAATATTTCATTTAATTTAAATTATTCAAATGTAACACGCTGTTCTATTATTTATCTAATTTCATTGCCGCGTGTGTATAAAATTCTATACGCGACTGTTCGTTGAGTCGTCAAAACTTTTCGTTCGTTGGCCTAAACAGTGTACGATCGGCATTGTGATTGTTTTTTGTCTGAATAAATCCGTTTAGTTGTGACTGATATTACATTAATAATTCATCAGCTTTGACTTATTGTCCTTGATTTGAGACTATTGTGAGTACACAGGAATTGTGATATAAATCATAAATTAACCGTTTAAAATTCGATAATACTTGTTAAGCCGGAGAGGATGATAATAGTTAAAGAGGGTATAACTGCTCACCCACTTAGGCCATAGGTCCTATGTGCATCCCTCTTTGATAACGTTTATCCACATGTAATCACCCACTGTCTCTCATAAAGTCAAAGGCAGGGCGGCAACTTCTCTAGGCTCAGAATGGTGTGCTCCTAGGTGTCTCGGTCTCTTTCCAGCTAGGGCCGGACAGTGACATATAACAAGAATGGGCATCTCCTCGTCCCCTTCACAAATCCTGCACATACTATTCTCCTTGACACCAGCGTGTACATGTGTTTCCTAAGATCGTAATGTTCCTTCGATATACCCACCGCTAGTCGTATGTCTTCTCCGTTCAACTGCATAAGTCGGTCTGTTATTTTTCCATCCAGACCTTCAATGAGCACTTTTGTCTGCCTTATTTCTGGCATTGTCCTGCACAGGTTTTGGTGTTGCACCTCTATCCATCCAGCTTCGTCAGCCTTTACTCAACAGCCTGCTAGTCCAATCGCCGGCTCTGGTCCCAGAAGTGGAGTTACTGTCCCTCTCCTGGCCAACTCTTCTGCTCTTTTGTTGCCTTTGTGTCCTGGGACTCGTAGTAGCATCACCTTGTCAAAGTCTGCTAGTTCCTAGAGTTCCTAAAGGCATTAGAGCGTTGTAAGACCAACTTACGCCACTCTAATGCCTTCAGTACAGCCTGGTCCAAACAGATGTAAATGTTCTTATCTCTGTACCCCGCAGAGCGGATCTCCGGTGCACAAACTGATATAGCTATAATCTCCGCTTGGAAAACTATAAAAATTCTCCAGCGGGATAAATGCTTTGAAATGACAAAAAAAAATATTTTATTGGTAAAAATTTTTTTTTTATTTCAGGGAAAACGGCATTTAGAGTTCTAGTCAGAATGTGCTCTCCGTGCAAACATCAAAATCGACCATTTACGGTATGCATAGAAGGCAACATAGGAAGTGGGAAAACAACATTTTTGAATAATTTCAAAAACTACAATAACATGATGGTACTTCAAGAACCTGTGGAGCTATGGCGCAATGTCTCTGGATCCAATTTATTGGTAAGCTTTTGATAATTTGGTTGGTAATTGGTTTAAAATTGTAGTACATCTGGATTTTATATGAAATAATGTATTACAGGATTTGATGTACAAAGATCCATTGAGGTACAGCTTTCTATTTCAATCTTATGTCCAGCTGACGATGCTGCAGTTGCACACGCTCAAGTCCGAATTGCCATATAAAGTTATGGAGAGATCTGTGTACAGCGCAAGGTGTTTTATAGAGAACATGAAACGCACTAAACTATTGCAGGATGTCGAAGTTGTTGTATTGGAAGATTGGTACGACTGGTGCATAAGCAATGCAGTTATCGAAACTGACTTGATCGGTAAGTCACGAGTATTGAATAAAGGTCTAAATAAATGTAGGATACACCAGAGGTACTTGACACAGGATAATTTGCGTTATTTCAATTGTCACGATATATAAAAAGTCTGCAAAGTAAAACCGTTGCACGATCCTTCTTCGTTATTTTCTATCTTTCCCAAAGCCACCTCTGAAGAAAGGTTTCATCACTACGGAAGTATGTTTATCAACAACACTGCACGTTGGTTCCTCAGTTTTTGCAGACTTATGAAAATGTTGCTTAGAAATATATCCAGATGGACAAATTAACACATCATACTGGTACAGTGGAGCATGTGTTAATTATGTTTTGCATTTTTGGAAAAATATTTAATTACATAGCAGGGCTTTCGAATTAACGTCCTTCGCGTTTGGGTTAGAACCAACATTTTAATAAAATTAGAATCCATACAATACGGCCCAGTATATATTGCAACGATGCATTTTGCGTTGCATCTTTTTCAAAATGTTCCAATCAACATCACGTGTCGATTTATTTGACGTGTTGAAATCGTCAACTGTATTCGTGAGTATCCAAAACATAGACCTGATCGGTTATTCTGATACGAAATGAAAAATTAAAATGTGAAAACTGTATCCAGTACCCCTGTCTACTCTACTTCATTTTCTAATCGAAAAAATTTTTTTTTTTAAACTACATTGGAAGGATTTCCACAATGTGCTTGCCCCAATGAATAAAATTGTTGGGCAAGCACAGAATAAAATTCTATTTATGGAATTTTCACAGAATAAAATTCCATTTACGGAATTTTCTTCAGTGCTTGCCACAGGAATTCCATTTATGGAATTTTTTTCTGATGAATGAAATTCTATAAAATTTGATTCATTTACAAGTTACGATGATTTTTCAATGAAAATTTCATTGCGGCTTTTCTGCAACTCTCGCTGAGGATTTTAAAGTTAATTGTTACATTTTTAAATATAATTTTATTCATTTATTCAAACAGTATATCTGCGTACTTCGCCCAAAGTTGTCTACGAGAGGATGCGGCAACGAGCGCGTAAAGAAGAAGATTGCGTGTCCCTTCAGTACTTAGAACAAATTCACGAGATTCACGACGAGTGGTTGTACAAGCAAACCCTGTTTGCAGTACCAGCGCCGGTAATAACGTTGGACGGCAATCAAAACGTCGAGGAGATGTTCAAACAATTCGAGAGCTGTAAGAATAAAATATTCGAAAGCCAAATAAGCACCGGCAGAATATGCCCGGCAACCACATCACCGCGTACGCCAAGAAAAATTGCGAATAGTGCGTTGGATTAAATATCTTAAGAGTAAATTGTCGAAGAAAGTAGGAGATCATTTGTGCGCTTTGTGTTGACAACAAATAATGATGACGAATTATAAAAAACACTAGCTTTAATGATGCTCCGAATATATGTAAATAGAATATTGGACCACTGGCTATTTCACGCCTGTCGTGACTGATTGAGAATTTGATGTCGAATTTGCTCTTAAGATTGCAAAAAAATATTTTCTGTTTCACAAATCACGCGAATTTGGGCGTTTCTCGATGTATTCGTTTGTTACTTTCTTATTTCACATATAAATTACTTATACCGTCTCGGTATTGGCGTCTGGTAATGGATAATTTAGAGAATCAACTTTTGTGTACCGCCAATCAAAGAAATAATTTATTTCAATTGATTTAATATCTTGGCAGAATTTTTAAATGATTTCTCGTATTCAAGCCTGTCCGCAACTGGGATATTTGCAAGTTGTTGTTTTATTTTCGTTTACATTTTATATCCATAGAGCAATCATTCACAATATTCGTGAATAACCACTGCCTCAAATTCAATCAAGCTAGTGTGACTCACCGACCAGGTAAAAAATTATAGATTCCCGTTTTGATCAGAGACGTTTAATATTTCAGTCAAAAGCAAATTAACCTTTGATAATTTTTAGTCAACCTGCAGGTGAATCTAATTTTTTTTTGTTTGGAGTAAAATATGAATTGGCGGTAAGAAAAATAAAAAAGATATTCAACCGACGAAGCCTCAAATATTGTGCAGATCTGACTGTATAGTTGCCTTATTTATTTTCTCAAAGACTGTTAATATTTCGTGCAAAAATGAATTAGGTTCGCGTATAGGATGACTACACCCAGCTGGACCTCTTTTCTTTTTGTCTGAAATATCAAACATCTCTCAGAAAATAGGGAATGTGTCATTTTTTTACTTAGTCGATGAATTACGTTTCCTTAGGGTGATCTGGTACTCTTAGGTCGGTAACAAAAAAATGTAATGAACATTTCTTTACCATGATTTATATTTCAAACAAAAGAGGAAAACGGTGAACCACGTCTTACAATTCCACAATTTACCGTTCTTCTTTTTTATCTGAAAGATCAAGAGAAATCCGCGATGGAAAAATTCTACTATCCCTCTCACACGCATGGTGATATGAGAAAAAGACGACATGTATTACGTCGGTTTAAGGGAAGGCGAAACATACAGATTCGATTTAAAGAAAACGAGCTCAGCCGATAGCCTGATCTGATGTGCATCAGCTAAAACTTTGCTCTTATCTGTAAAGACCCGACATCTTAGAAAATGTTTGCATAGAAATTTTTGTTACCGACCAAGTTGGCATTTACGGGATCGCGAAGAAGTGAGAGAAAGAGAGGCGTTTCGTTCCGCCTTGATAGAAACCGTTGAAATTGCTAACAACTCGATTGTTGAAATTGAGGTGACCAAGACTGGGCCAATCGCATTATAAGAATATGTTGCAAGCTCTAAATTCGAACAAAAAGAGAATTAAACATTGGAATTCTATGACTGGGATGAGTGCAAAATCTTGCCACGTTGAAAACATTCAACGATGTTCGTAAATGTCCTCGATATTTCCGCAGATATCCAATATGTCAACCATCACTCTGGATAATAACAGATGTTACGCAACTACTCTCATGTGACAGCTATTATGTTACGGTTTTGTTCGTCAGTGTGAAAATACAACAAACGCATGCTTCACGTTTATAAGTCTACCGTTCTGCCAATGAATTAATTACCAAAATTAGTCAATCGAGAAGAATTGTTGAATACTGTCGATTCAGTGAAGCCATAAATTAAATAATCAATGACTAAATATTTCGTTCTGTAGAATTTGAAGGGTTCTGAATCGTCAATGAGTTAAACGCATCATTTGACGAATAATTTGACCTCAAAATCGCAGTAAAAATGTATTACCATTTCATTTATTTTTTTTTTATCCAATGAATCACTTAAAGTTAATAGATTTATAACGAGTTTGTATAATTAATAATCACAAATTCACTGCGTAACACGTTTACGGAAGCAGTTTCGTTAAATTTCCCGCCTAGTAATAGTAATAGTAGAGGGTTACAACAGTCGATATTTTCATACGTAAAAAATGATATATAGTTAAGTTAAATAGACCAGGGGGTAGTAGCAACATACAAGTATTTTTCGCTTCTTAAGAAAAATTGAAATAAAACTATTTTATAACTCCGTGGGCACATTGGGTCTTTGAATGCACAATCGACATCTCTGCATTCATTTTTCCGAAATGTACGAAGAGCAGATCTGGGTTCCTTCTAAAAAAAATCCGGGTACAATAGTTTACCTTCGACCAGTACTTAATTAAAGTCGTACTGTGCAAAACGGGCGTGCACACGGAAGCTTATTGATTATAAGCAGGTTTGCAACCTTTCTATTGCTTTTTAATTCGCTTTAATTATTTATTTATATCTTCTATAAATTATTTAATATTAATTATTATTTTTAAAAATCAGATTGTATTGTTAGTAAAATATTATTTAAAAAATGGATTTATTAGAAACAAACATCAGAGGTTTTCATGAAAATTCACATGAAACCATTTGATTATTGTTTTCAATCAAATTTTCATATATTTTACTACCAAAAAAGAATTTGAAATGATAATATAGAATAATTTATGGATCAAACAGGGTGAGCCGAAAAGTAATAGGTGAGTTGCAACTCTGATCATAAGAAAGTAAAATCTTTCTTAATGAAGACGAGCGCTGGTTCACGAGCTCGTGAGTGCACGCTTAACATTCAAATATACATATCGACTGCTAAGAAACAGAAGTGCGTATAACACAGCGTTTTACGTGTTAAGTGATGTAGGACCTTTTGTTTATTATTAGTAGTCGATATACAAAAAAAGTGAAAAAGAATAAAGAATATAAAATATTGTAAAGACTGGGGTAACAAAGCTAAAATATTAGCGACATGACTGAACGCACGCCTCCGGGTTTTCTTATTGCTGTAAAATATAATAATGTTGAAAGAAAAAAAGAAATATATATATATCAACGTGAAAATTTTTAATGCTGTTACGATGGTTCATAGTTAATTTTCCACTGCGTACGAATCCTGACTTGTTTTGACAGTAATTCAGTTATCTTTTGGAGTATTCAAGCACTCTGCTACGTCGGTGTTTCGTGGGTTGCCGCAGCGGCCAGTCTTTGGGCACAGTCGTATTCCCGACACGACCATATTTGTTTTATCAGGATACCGATCTGCGCGTCTTTCGTCTTAGCCTGTTTCCAGTCAAGAAAAGCTTGATAAATCACCTACGAACAAAGTACACAATATTATATAATGATATTAATAATTATGAGGTGGTAAGAAGAGTACACGGCTCAATGCAAGAAATATGAGATAGACATAAGAAATAGCTAGATTTCACATTATCCCTTTTTTAAATAAAATGTCTCAAAATCTCGAAGTGCGATATATAAATGAAGTCGCTTATTCGTTCTGATTGGCTTTCAATGTCGTGCTCGAAATTTAGTCGTCGCTCGCCAACTCAAGTTTTCCAAAAGTTAGTGTAATAACATCAATTTTTTTTTTAAATCAAAGATCCTAAACAATTCGAACCTAAATTCAATGCCAAACAAACTCAAAAGTGTCTGAAATTAAAAAGAACTACTTAGCACAATACACGAAATTTTACGGTGGCAACAACGGGTTTACTTTTTTCCAAAATTTGAATCCTAAAATTTGAATGTCGGGATACATATTGTCACAATTTACAACAATTAAAGAATGTTGACTGCTTCACGTGTGTGCCCAATTTTAGCTCGATTGCTCAAACGATTTTTGAGTTTCGACGATTCAATTTCGGAAACTACATACATATATACATATATATGCGGAGATTTTTTCTAAACCACTTTTCTCGACGTTTTACACTATTTTGAGTATCTTAACATGAAATTTAAAAAAAAAATCATAAAATCCGAGCTTCTTCTATGAAGAAGTAAAATAATTAAAGAAAACAGAACAGAAAGCCTGCGCGTAGCGCGTACTTTCGTGCTAGTTTTAGTAAAAATTCTGTCGTAATTTTAATCTTAAATTTCTTGCGTCGTGTCGTTACTGGGTTAACGGTTCTTATGTGACTATACCTCATCGATACCCTTTCCTTTATAGTTTTCTTCAAACTGATCGAGTTGACCTTCGGAATAACCGAGACGTCGAATGACATCTCTCCAACCGTGACCGATGTGGTTTTTTATTAAAAGTATATCGTCAACGTTTATTTCCCGTGTACTCGTACTTAGATTTTCAACGGCCTTTGGCATGACCTTAGTTTTCGTTCTTGACGTTCCTCCGTCACAGGTTTCTCTCGAATTTTTCGTACACTGATTGACATTGCAAACGTACGTTTTTGTTGCACCGATCTTCACTCCGTTGGAATTAATGATATTGTAATTAACAATATTCGCGGTTTGCGCTGTAGCTGTAAGGAATATAATTTATTTATTTAATTGTTTCAATATTAAGATTAAACAAATATTAAGTGAGAATCAATTAATTCGATTAACTCGATTAATGAAATTAGTTGAAATTAAATAACGAGACGAATATTTACCATTTCTGATTGGCACTTTAGCCTTGAAACGAGGATTCTTTGTTTCTTTGGTATTCCTTCTACCGCCGTTATTCGATGAACTGCTGTTTCCCAAACGTGAACTTTCGCTTTCGTCTGGGCTTGGGTCGGGAGTTGATTGTTGACGTGTAAACGCACCACCTCGAGCTTCGCCAGTATTATCAACTTCGGGCGTGGCAGGCAATGATTTTTGAGTTTGTTCGGTCGGCGAAGGTGGTAAATTATTCGTGAAACCCTGAACACCGATTCGCGGGGGATCGGGTTTGGCGTCGGTGGTTAAAAATTGAAAACGTCGTGATAGACCAGCGAGGATCGGCATTTTTTTCTTATTCGTTCGCGGGTATCTGTGATTAAAAAAAAAATGCAATTCGGAATGAAGAAAATTAAATGTCATTTGCAATGAGAATTAATCGGGCAGATGCAATTAACATGAAAAAGCATACGTGAATTCGAGAAACAGCTTGTTTTGTATGCGTCAACTGCAAAAAAAAAGTTAGGTTGAACCAACTCCGGTAAGATTGAATCAACTACGGTAAGGATAAACCTTAACTACGGTGAGGTTGCACCAATAAAACTTCGGTTGGTTCAGTCTCATGTTGAGTTTAGCCGCAATACAATACGTTTTTTCTTCATTGTAGACTCGCAATTGACAAACGAGACTGATAATATCTGTACACAGTCAATTACTTCTCGAAGAAACAACCCACAACTCAGCGCGATATAGAGATTTCTTAAAGATAACCTGAGATTATAATGAGAGAACGAAAATTAAAAGTTCTTATCAATTGACTTTAAAAATGATATAATTTCGTTGGACTCGATATCGGACCGGAGGAAAATTGATAGATAAGCAATAGATTGATGCGTACTGATCGAGCGACCCAAGATTATTGCTAAGACGATTATTCGTCGCTACGGTTATCTACATCTGTTTTTGCTATGCTTATCCAGTCTTCATTCGTATTTATTTCTAATTAATCATTCCAATAAAAATTCTGAATGTGAAGAAATATAACCAAATGTGTTATATTAAAATTTGCATAGAAATAACATTTATACGTTGCATAATGACAACTATATTTTCAATTGCACTAAAAAAAAACGCTCCGCTATACAAATGCATCTAGAACTGTGCATTGCGATTCCAAGATTCTCGTCTTGCGATAAACGCTACCGAAGAAACGTGTTTATATATAAATAGCAGACACGGTAAATATTGCAGATGAATCAGCCTCTAATATCAGAGAAGCAAAGACAATCGCAATACCAGACGTACGATATGTTCTTTCGTGAATACGACAATCACGATTATCGATTCATGATAAAAATCCCGACGTAGATGAGGAAAATCTGCCTTTTTACTAATTTTGTTTTATTCATGAGATATAATTACATATATAACGTTATTCTTGCCCTAGCTTACAGTTATCAATGTTATTTTGCACAGAGCATGAGTGTTTCAGCATCGAGGCTGGCGTATATCATTATATTAACTGCATCGTATCCTCGGTCGAGACAACTTGGGTTTACCAGTCAGACAAAACCAGTTATCGTGAAACTGGAAAGGACGTCTCGAAAGTTCATATCGTTCATTGGAATTTACAAATTGATTCTTAATATTGTCCAACATTATATTTCTGGTTATCGTAGAAATTGTGTAAACGGAATATTAAAATAGTATTTCATTGATGATTTGTTTTGCTTACAGATGCTAAATTTTAGACGTAAAATAAAGTAAAATATTTAACTATAGAATATAATGCATTCAGGGCGTTCAATACTCTGGAAAGATGTATTTTTTCGGAACAATAATACTAAATATATTAATAAAGAGATTAAAAAATATTATTTGGTGAATTGAATACTTGAAACTTTTTGATTACATATAAATACTTCGTAATTTATTAGTTTTAATTGTTAGAAAGTTAATTGGTTAATAATTATTTGCGTTATGTAAATTTCTAGATCAGATTACGAGGATTCCGACGCAAACGCGAAAAATGTGTTTTACCGAATATTTTGAATGGAAATTTCGATGTAAGAACGTGACAAATCACGTGTAAAAATCGTTTGATTAATCAAATCAAAGGGACTCAAATGAGTAACAATATTTATTTACTTATTTAATATACATGAACGACTATGCACATTCTATTTAGTTGAATATAAATTTATTAGTAATCTGATTTATAAAATACCAAAAACTTTGATATCTTTTTGTTTTGTACTCAGCTTAAGCTTTTGACTGACACATATATAGCAGAAAGACTACCTTAAGACGACATGAAATACCGATCGAGTTATTGTATTTAAAGCTTAGTCAGTAAATACTTTTCCTTATTTTCTCATAGACATTTCATACTTTGGTTAAAAACATCATTAAGCATCACGTGCTTAATGATTAATAGACAGATCCAAAACTAATTTGCTTTTGTCTGAAACATGAAAAGGATGGGAGAAAAAAAATGGAATCTGTAATAGTATGACTCAGTCGATGTGCCTTATTTTCATAGCATACGTTTCATAGCATTATAAGATCTAACAATAATTTATTTACATATTATTTCACAGCTACAAATTCTTAAGAAAAATATATAAAGTTTAATAGAACTCGCAGATTACAAAAAAAATATCACAGAATTGATTACATCTCGCTACATACATTAAACATAAACGGACAAATATTAAAATAGAGAAAAAACTGAAATACGCATTCAATCCACAAATACCAATAATGGATTGTGTGGGATATTTTCTACTTTACACTTTTGAGAAGTTAATACAAGTCCTTCTCAATCGTAAATTCTGCGAGATGTATAGATATTTTTACACCAGATGTTCGATAAGTAAGTAAGTCGACCCTTCACAATTGTTCAATCTTTGGTTGGATAATATTTCAACTGCGAAGCTCCTGATGAGAGCAATGTAATCCGAATGACTAATTGAATTATAAGAACGAAATTAATTCGACAGCAGGATATCCATTTCGTAATGGTAATCGATCATTTTAGCTTGTACCTTTGACAATATATAGCAATTCAGAATTGTCTTAACTGGTAAAAAATGTTGAGACAGGAGTGACTAATGTAGCTCGATAGACACGGAAATTTGTATTTTTGTCCCGATAACCATTCTGTACCTTATCATATATATTTCCAGCGATCGAGTTATTATTGATGAACCTCGCACACTACTCAAGACTTTACGATCCAAGGATAAAAATTAAAGAATTTTTTTGTACTTTATTATTATGTAGATAGATTAATCCAAATAGGTGATAACGAATAATAACTAATTCGGTTATTTGTTATATTTATTGTTGCCATTGATCGAAGGCATATTGTACGGCTTGATCGTCACGTTATTCGCGACGAGAATATTAAGTGTTTTGTGTCCCCAAGGATTCCTCTTTGTTCTTTATTCGTTTATACATATGTGCAACCGCACGTATCGCAAAGACTGACATAAACGTCATTGAGCCCGCTGACATTTATGACATTTGTAAATAATAAAAAAAAGAAAAATGAAGTATTTAAGCCGTCATTCCTTTCCGAGCTACAATGAGCAAATCGCACTTTACTCGAGCCCTCGCGTTCACTTATCTTTTGCGTATATATAGTTACAACGTGCGTTGTGTACTGATAATCAGAAACTTGGAAAACCCGGTTCACGATCTGTGCTTTGCATTAAAAAATAAAATAAAAAAAATGCAAACGTATCCTCGTCTGTGTCACATTCTAATGAGTGTAATTTTTTAATTTAAATATTTTTTAGTATGCGCAATCACACGTTCTCTTATCAGAAGCGCGGATGATGCGAATGTATTATTTTTTAATGATCATCAGCTTCTCACCGTTTATAAATGAAAGCACGCGTGATAAGCTATAGAGTTTTATGCGATTTATGAAGCTAACATGAGATTTGAGCATCGAAACTCGCAGGAACTGATAACGCTGTGACAACTGTTTTAATTTAAAAAACGTTTTTAGCTTTTTAAACAAACAGAGGATATATCGACAAATTTATCTTAAACGAATCTACATGCTGACCAATTATATCAGAAAATTAAATTATACTAACGCGCCCTTGCAAATGAATAATAAACAATTATAATAATTCTTTAACGTTTCATTTACTTACGACCAGTGATGATGCACTTATGCAGTGTTGGCATGAATTATTGTGCAAGAGTTGGATCTATCTGTACGCAGAGAGGATAAATCATTAGCGAAATTGTGCGTGAAAATTAGTTGAAACGACGTAAAAAAAAAAAATTTGTTTATCTCGCGTGAGCCCAATTTGATAAATCACTGATTAAAAATGCAACACATTTATTTTGTTCACGAAATCATAACAGACACGATCCACTTGGCTGCGATCTGTTACCGTTTATCAATCGCGAGTAACTGAATCACCAACTCAGCTCAGTTTCACCAGAGATGTTATTTCGCACAGCTGCCTGCAGGTGGAAACAAATTAAGAGAACCCACGTGACATGAATATATATACAATACACAGTGTCCAGCGTCGTCTGTAAACTATTACGAAATTCTTGTTTATATCTGAAATTATTTTATTTGTAAGTTACATTTGAATTGACAGCTCAAATATTATGGCAACTCACGCAATTTGTAAGGTACTATAATAATTTCGTTTTCATTAGAATTGAAACAAAGTTTTGATCAGTCGCGTAACTTTCTCATAAATTGCACGTTAGTTTGGCAATGATTAAAAAAATTAATAAAAATTTAATTGTCGTTTAGATGGTGGGAATCGGCCGATCTCTAGCATTTCGACGGCTTTTCATACCAAGATTGTACAGCTTGTACACGCCTGACTATCTTGAGGTATGTTTAGAGGTTAAGCTAATAACATTTAACCCTTCAACTCTTGGGTGGTTTTTTTTTAACCCCGAACAATATTTTCCAATGTTAATTTCATCGGTAAAATAATTTCCAGAATTGATCAATTCTATAAAACTATACAACAACTTTTTTAATACATTTAGATTTTATAATGAGTAATACTTACGCAGATATTAGAGAAAATAGTTTGAGGTTAGAAAACACTCAAATGTTGAAGGGTTAAGAGCCTCGAGTACACTAATCGATTTAACTCGGAAACAACTTAAATTGTACGACCAATTCTAGGATGAACAATCTAATGGAAGAAGGCTCGAGCCTACCCTTGTGGATTGACAGTCGGTTTTTTTGTATTCAACCAAAATACAACTAAAAAAGAGTTGGTGCGTCCAAACTTACGGATCGTCAGTGCACAAGGGAATAAAATTCATTCAGTTTTTAATTCACGACTTTTGACGTTGTAGGAGTTAACCGATAGATGATTCAGGCTTTTATCTTTACTGCAGCCATTGCGTTTATTTAGAAATGGTCGAGGACATACAGAAATGAGTATAAATGTTAATTCATTGGTACGTCGATTCTCTGAGAAATCTATTTTTAAGCAACTTTTAGTGGTATGCTTCTATAGAAATTAGGGAAACATGGTACATAAAGTTCTTTATCATTTAAGAGAATCAAGACAAAGGTGTATTTATATTTTTACAACAATTATTACGTCATACATAAAGTTTTGTTTGACTCTTTATTCATAAATCACAAATAAAATTTCATTTATATTATTTTGTATTCGTAACACGACAATAATGTAAAATAAAAAACTGAATATTGTTAGTGTTGAATAAATAATAACATGACAATCATTTGTAATCCAATAAAATATATTACCGTTTGGATAGAAATGAATTTTTATGAAATTTGAGTAGGGTGGAGCACTGTCTGTGCCACTTTAGTCAAATCGATGTTCAATTATGTAAAACTGTTTCTACAATTATTAATTAATAATCTCAGTCAATCAGTCAATATCTTGGTGCCACTGCCACCGTGTTCAAGAATTCAGCCTTTCCTCAGGATTATTCTAAACCTCTCAGAATCTAAAGACCCCATAAAGTTCAGATGATTTCAAGTTCGTCAGAACCTAAAGACACAGGCACACAGGAGGCTGAATCTATGTGAAATATAACAACAAGGGAGGTTCGATGATAGATTGTAAAGGTGACGCTCTATCGGTTCACCAATGAGATTTTTGATAGTATTAGTGCTTCGAATTTTGTAACCTATTGTTTATCTGGAATTAGGTAAGCAAATGGTTATAAGTTTTGAATAACTGGTATCATGAAAAATCTAGGTGGCCAATTGATGGAGAATCTTCTAATAAACAAAATGGGCCATCGCTCATCTTAATTAGACTAATATAATAATAATAATAATAATATGGTTCACAAAACTGAATGAAAAAAACATCTTATCGGATATTAGTATAAATTAATCTTTTCTTTTCAGTCATACATCTATTAATGTTGCTCTTTATTAAGAACATGTGTGGTTGCAGAAGTTACCCTTTGCAATGGTCTATTTAACCACCAATAATTATCGAAATGGTTTTTAAAAAGTTAGCACTTATTTGACTTTAATTCGTTAGTTATGTTCAAAATTACTAGAACTCAAATTTTATTTGTGAGCCGACAAGTAAATTTTCCCATAAAAATTGTATTCATGATCGCGAAATACAAATTTAGTCGAAAAACATTTTCTTGATATTATCATTATAACAAAGACTTAATGAAATAATGCTCGACACTGCAGAAAAGTTGTCTCCGAGTAAAGTCACCCAGTTCAGAATCGATTGTGTTCCAAATAGCCTGTAGAGGGTTGATAGTTTCTTTTTATTGTAGACTGGAAAATCAAAAATTCCTCTTCATACAACGTTGAACATACAAATCAAGAGCTACACGTACCCAGTACTGGAGACTTATCAAAAATTCATAGATACACTTGCAGAAAAGCTGGATATTGAGGTTGAAGACAGGTATTAATTAACTCAATTACAAAACATAGATAATAACTTATCTAGAGTTATTTAGCTTAATCTACTTTCAATTTTTTTTAGTTGGGCTTTTCCACCAAAGTGTTCGAAGATTTCAAAGTTTAAGCCAAATAGTTCAGCAATTGTTACAGAATACGAAATCAAAGAATACGAGAGGAATATTCAACTCGATGATGTATCCGCAACTCAGTATCCCATCTTGTTGAGATTACTAGAAGCTTCTCTTCCAGAGGGAGTTACGCTAACGGTCGAGTATTGGAATCCGATCAGGGAGGAGAAACGTTACGTTCCTGATAGGGAACTTCTGATCTTGAAGGACCAATTAGATACTATGCAAAGGAAATAAATTGTCCAATAATTTAGAAGCTCATTTTCATTTCTGTGTGCATCATTGGTACAAAAACATTATTTTTAGACATATGCTTCAGAGTTTTTTTTTAAACATAATTCTTTGTTATTGAGCACATGCAAACCTGTAAAATATATACACAGTATCGCATAAAGGGCAGTGGGCGCTCGAGGCACATTGCAAAAGCAGATGATTTTTTTCTCTCGCTATTTATAACAATCCAAAGTGGACGACTTTGATCTTAGCAGCCTCCTCTGTTTTTGGAGTTTCCTTGGCTTTTTCGATTTCCGCATCCCCTGAAAGCATAATTTATTGTTAATTTGATTTTTTTTTCTATCATCGAAACTACGTCATTAGTTTTTTACCTTCAGATTTGATTATTTTTCAATAAGATAATAGTCCTTATTGACCTTATAACAATTAAGGTAGCAGGCCTAACTTCGGACGCTTTAGGACCATATCGCGATACTCAGAATGATTGTAAAACATGTAAGGGGCGAAATTGAAAAAAATTGCATATTCATATAGACGGGTGCTTTCATTGCCCATTTTGCATTTAAATGATAGACAACAATCAATTACAAGTCAGATTATTAATAAAATAAGGATCACTGAACCTACTGGTTTCGAATTACTCCAAATTTCTTGCTCATCCCCGTATCCCAATTTTGAATTACTCTGTATATAATCCTGGCTCAGGCATTATTAAGAATGAGATTTATCGTTCCAGCACACTATGGCAACTCACGATGTATTGGAACCCTGTTGACAGCGTGCTGTCATTAAGCACGTCGTGCCGGCAAACTGTCGCTTGAAGCGGTCATTGAAAACTGCGTTCTGCTGGCATGGTGTGTCAGTTGTCATGGTACACTTTTCTTACCGAGTCAGAATGCAGCAAATTCATCGAAAGTTATGATACAGGGATATGTGCAGAAATTGGGACCACTAGCTTATTCATAAAATAATTAAATATTGCCATTTTAAACACGATATGCTGATTAGCACTTGAGCGACTAATGTAACTTACTCGATAACGGTTGAAAATCCTTGAGATAATCCTCGTTTCCCAAACACAAAGGCAAGCTCTCTGCCAATTCCCTTTTTGGATCCATTGGATGCAACTGCGTTTGCACCGAACGTTTCTGAATCGGCCGATAAGCCTGCCCCTGCAGAATTCACGATGGGCTGAATTCAATTATTCGAACGAATCAAGCGTGTCAAATAATAACATAACGAAATCTCACCGTTGTAGGCACCAGGATGTGGGTAACTGTATTCGAAAACTTGACCTTTGGTTTTTCGATGGAAGTCAAAGAATCCACGGAAGCCTGGCACTGGTGCGAGGGTTTGGAGTTGGATGTGTTGATAACGGAAAGTGGAGGGACATTAAAAGACAGTTTGGGTTCTTTGCTTGTGTTTACGCTTGTTGATCCCAACCGCGAATGCTTCGACTCTGTTGATTTAGGTTGAGAATTGAAATGAGATTGAAAGTGGCTGATGGAACCGCTATCCCCGTAATTACTAGCCGACTGATAGTCAAGATTTTCAGAACTACCGCAAAAAGGAACATAGTCGAGATCATAATTCAAACGATAATTTCTGATGGGCTGAAAGTTGTTGTTTCTATGTTGACTCTGTAATATACTGGAGACGGAAGATTGTCTTTGCAACATCTGCGGATGAACGTTAGGCCGTGTCATTGGAAATTTTAAGGCCGCGTCGGTCAGATCCGCTAATCCGTTTGTGCTTCTGGACAGAGAAACATTTTTCTTTGGCAAATTATTCAGATAATTCGCGAGCGAGGTTGTCATAGTCGGAGGCGGTGGTAGCCCATCGAGGGCCGAATCTTTGCTATCTAAACCAGTCGACACCAAATTATCAAAAACTGCTGGAATATCAACGTCCAGATTATGCTCCAACGAATCAAGAGCGTCGTTATCCAGATCATTGAACGACGTCGACATTAGACTGTTACCCGCGTTGAAGAACGAGAGAGTATTAGGTTTGTGGATAATCGAG
Organism: Cylloceria caligata; assembly: GCA_963942595.1. Lineage (NCBI taxonomy): Eukaryota > Metazoa > Arthropoda > Insecta > Hymenoptera > Ichneumonidae > Cylloceria > Cylloceria caligata. The sequence continues at coordinate 87,119,145 of OZ012703.1, read as the reverse complement.
TTAAACGACGTTGATATTTTACTCGTTGGCGCGGAATTGTCGAAGGAAACGTGAGGCATGTCGACTGTTGAGTGACCAATGGAATTTCCATTCCGAAATACTGTTGATTTACTGCTTTCGCAGATAGAGCTTAGCGTTAAATTGCTGAATGATGTGGACATTATGTTACTATCGATATTGCTGAGCAAAGACGATGACGAGCTACAGGGGATATCTAGAGATAAATCAGGTGCGACATTACTGAATCTCGTTGATATCAAACAGTCGTCGTCGATAGTTCCAGACAATAATTCGCTGTCTCTGCGCTGATTCTGACAAACACTACCGGTAGATTTCGCGAAGGATCTTTCTCGTTGATTTGAACTTAAGAGCCTAAGATTTCCAAAAGCTGACGATATCAAATCGTCGCTCAAATTATTGTACGATTGTGAATTTGTTCCTAAGGAAGACATTATTCCGCTGGCTGTTCTACAAGGAGAGCGTTCCGTGAAAACAGTTGGAAATGCTTTTGACATCGAGATAGGACTGTTGATAGTCGCATTAGGGATATTGCTATTTGTAGGAATGTTAAAAGCTGTCGACATTAAGTTGTCTGATTTCCCTATGGAAACATCACTGAAAGAAGTCGACATGATGCCACTATTTTTCAATACAGCCGGATGAACTACTGGTAATGGTGGGATTTGGGCGGAAGAACCTCTGGAAAAATGTTTCGTTGTTTGGATTTTCGATTTAACACGTTTAGGAGAATCCTCGCTCTCGCTTTCACCGCTGTAGGATTCGCTGTCCTTTTCGCTCATCGAATCGGTGCAGAGTGAACACGAGGCTCGTGAACATGTTGAATCTAAAATTATTAAGTCGAATCTTTTCGTTGAAAAAAGAAACTGATTATCACTGAAAATTAGAGAGACACTCACGCGAACTACTGCAACTATTGGATCTAGTCAAGACACTTTCGGCCTTTACTTTCGCAGCTGTTGCCATTTCCATATCGTTCATCACAAGAGCATAAAAGTGAATGTCCATGAAGAGATCATGATCGTTCAGATCTATCGCTAATCTGAACGCTTTTTCGAATAATCGGTATCTGATAGATATACGTACAATCAAGTAGGAGAAATATACGCAAAAATATTATCCAGGATTGGGTATTTACCTTATCAAGTGATGAAAAAATCTCCTAGTCAAATCTCTTATCTCGTCACCGTATTCGTCCTCGACAGCTTGGCTGATTGGTCTGACCGGCACGTGGAAGCTGCCCAATGCATTTTGAATGAGAGCCTCGCGATCCGGCGTTAATTTCAATTTGAACAAATGGTTTAGTATCTGATTGAGAGAATGCATGCAGGCTCTCGGATGTGTGTCCCAATTCATTGAGAGTAACAAAGATGTTGCTCGATCAACGTGCAAGATATTAAGATTTCTGCATATCAAAACGTCTCCCGATAAATTGTTTCCCTCCACGATTCTTATAACTCCCAGAGGACCCCTTGAAAAGCCACAATCGCTATAGTCGACATTTTGGTAGAATAATTCATAAGTCGTGTCGATTTTTAACACACCGTTCGAAAAGAAGTAGAAACAGAGCATCCCCGTTACTATAATGATTGCTGTAACAATCTGGATCTGACTTTTTGTTCCACGTCATTCTCATCAAAGCAGGTTGACTCCTATTTTTAATTACAAGAACACGTTAATTTTAATATCAAAACTACTCATACGTGTTGTTTAATTCATTTAACATTTCGGGATAAAATTTACCTGAAATAAGTTGATAAGTCAAAGATAATAGCTGGGGTTGCATCCTCGTTCAACATTTGACTTTTGATGCAGGCTAAAGAAATATCGTAATGTTGGAATTGACCACGTTCATTACCAACCGTAAATACGAATCCATCGCTGTGCCACGACGATAGTGTTGGTATCTGTACGAATACAGATATATACAAGTTTTATTATAAACATACCTTAGTTTTTACATGTACGGGGTTTCTAGTAATCCGGTAATCGAATGAATAATCGTATATTATTCGTCTGGATATTTTACCCTATGATACTGAGGGATTTTAATCAATTTCCGAATATCTATTTTTAATTAGGAAAGCAGCATTGTGTTTGAATTCTAATCAGACGATTCTTTATCAAAATTCGGTATAAACGACATGCAATTTTACGAGTTGTCCAAATATATACGTTATATACCATATTGTTTTGTCTACTTGCATCGTGTCGTTATTCAATGCGGTAAACTTGTTCAGGCTTGTGTATAGTTAATGGATAATATTTTAGGTTCCTTTTGGTTCGTTAGTTTCGCTTCCTTTTTTCCTTTATTTTTGTTTCTTAGGTTCTCTAGTTTCGTTTTGTTTTCCCGTTATTTTCGTTCTTTAGGTTCTTTAGGTTCGTCCAGTGGTCGATCTTCGGTCGAATTTATCATTGACCGATTTTATCGTGATTCCATATTAGCAACCACTTGCTACTGTTTTCCGGATAAATGATATTCGATTACTCGTCTGATATTCATATTTTTTAAAATGATTTTCAAGTTCTAAATATAATACCACCAATAATCCAATAATCGTAAACTATTTATCCGGATATATTGTTGCAGGATTCTCGACTTTTATTCGGAGGAATAATAGTTTGTTATTTATACTGCGATTTACTAATAAAATGAACGAATTCGATCGAACGAAAGAAAAATTGTATGAATTTGGTTAATATCCGGACGAATAACATCATGATTCGTCCGGTTATCGGGCGATTGGACACAGCCTTCAATATTATTAATTTTATTTAACTTACGAAAGGAGCTTTAACGCTGTTGCTTGTTCCCTTTTTGTGATCGTGTATCGTTATTGAACCATCGATGCAACAGAGTAATAGCATATCCTGATTAGGTGAAAATTGTGCACAACTCGTGTGAGTTGGCAGTGGAACAGAAATAACTTCTATTCTTTGCAATTTGTCGTGTTGAGAAACTTCGTATGTCTGCCATTCGATCGTTACCTCACCCTGTAATTTATTCCACGAATCAAAACTCACTGTTACTGATCATCTGTAATATTATTCATAACTTTGCCATCACCTTTCGCGAAACTTTCTGCTCTACCGAATGAATAACATTATCATGTCGCGAATTAAATGTTATGCAAAGTGGATCGAACTCGGTTCGCAGATAACATACCAACTCGAATTTCAGGCTGCAAACATAAAAATAACTTCAGTGACTTAGCTAATGGTAGTAAAGGGATTAGCCATGCATGCGTGTGCATGTATGTGTGTGGTAGCAATCAACGGAAGTTTAGATGTGTACGAGAGGAAAGTATTGAGGCTGTGACCATAGTAACAGAAAAGTAACAAGCTCGGAACGAGAGATACCGTGTCAAACCGTACCCTGTGATTAGCGTTTTTTGTAACAGTGAAAATTGGATGAGATACAAGATGTCCCAATTTTGGCATGCCCATTGGGTGGAAGGTCCCTTCAAGCCCGCAAGTCTCGGAAATTGGCAAGTTCCAAACTGGCATCCCAAGTTTCCATGCGGTCAACACTGCGCTACGACTACTTTTCTAGCTGATAGATCGGGACGCCTTTTGCCTGATCGGCCGAGGTCCAATAGATCCCCTTGGGGAGATTTCAAGGTAATCAGTAGGATTGTTAATAATTGTCGTGAGAATCGTACATTATTCTTTAATCTACTTGTGCCAGGGAACGTGGGAGTTACCGTTAAAAATTGATAGAAAGTTAGCTCGTCAATTGTCAGCACCATCGAAGCATAAGCAGGCTGCTTGGGAGGCTCACAAGATTTATTATCAAGGTACTTGCGATAAAACCGTAGTAAGCCCGAGGAAAATGGATGTAAAAGCTCCGGCGAAAGAAATAAAAGTTAAGAAAGCTACGGATAGAGGTATAACGAGAGTGGAAAGACCGGTTGCTAAGATTAAGGAAACGGTGACTAAATCAAGTAGAATTGCAGATATAAATCTTAAATCTACACTCCCCAAAAAGGCGGAAAAATATTTAACCCAGCAAGAGAGCATTGAAAACGTGGATCGAGAAGAGCATGAATTTGATGAGAAAAGTGTTGCTCAGAAGCAAACTCTTGATCAAATGGATCGAGAGGAGTATGTAGGTGACGAAAAAAATGTTGCTCACGAGCAACCGGTTAAAAAATCTGATCGAGATGATTATAAAGAGAAGAAAAAATCAAAATGTTTCTGTGTGTACAAGTCCGATTCGCGTTCACTCGTAGAAGTTACCACGAAAACAACTCGCAACAATATTTGTACCGTCCATCAGAGATTAAGAGTGTAATCTGTAACGCGTACATACCCGATCAAACGATACAGATGAACGTTCGCGCGATCGTGATCTTTAACAGCTGGACTCCAGGGATACACCTCGTTCATGGTTGATTTCCACCAAACTAAAATCTACATCCGATATTACTGTCATGCTCATCGAGTCTAACAGTACATTTTTTATATTTTATATTTTTTCGTATTATTTTATACAACTCACTAAATCTCCAGTTCTGTTGATACATATTTTTTTATCCTGTTTGCGTCCGTTTGGGCCTGAGAGCTCGACAACGGACAATCTAGGCTCGAGTTTGCTAATTTTGTCAAAGACTAGTCGCTTGGGTTTTGTGAAATGTACCACAGTTATCTGGCTATCATTGTGAGTGAAAACCAAGTGATTTTTTGTCATGGTTACTGAAAAATAGTATCAAATTATTTACCCAGATCTGCATACATAATCAAAGAAGGTTTCTGCACATGGATAAAACCATGGGAGTCACTAATCATACAAAATGATAGTAACTGGTTTTTTTTTAACGATAGCAAAAAGTACCTAAAAGCGATATTTATATAAATAATTCTTAATTTTTATTCTTAAGCAAAGAATTTGGAATAGTATTTTGAACGATTTATAAATTACATTTCGATTACTTTTATAAATAATATTCAAGGATTCCTCTTTTGCAATTTCCTTGTGGTCTATTGGTCAATCGATGTATCTGCGAATAAAAAAAATTCTTACCATCAGATATGTAGTCTGAAATTTTTCCTACAAGGTACTTGTCGAACATGATCTTTTGGATATCAGCGGTAGGCACATTAACTTGAATGTAAATGAGCAAACCAGTGCCGAGCATCAATTGCACCGTTTGCTCGTCGTACCACTGACAGTACACGGTTGAATGTTCTCGCAACTGATCCTTAATAAGAAAAAAAAAAGTTTGACAATAATGCAACAATCTTGGAAATCAAATTCCTATTTCATGCATCAAAAAATGGAAAATTACCTCCAGATATTTTATTCCATCCTTTAGTTTGTTTCCTTTTTTATTTTGCAGTACAGACACCATACCTCGCTTTTGACAATAAGATCTCTTACCATCTTCGTACAATCCATCGATACGTTTTTCATGGTACCTGTTAAAAATACTCACGTCTTGTTATTACTAATTCTATTAACGATAAATGTAAAACAAGATGAATGATGCTGTGTCTGAATAGTCAAAATATTCCCTGGACAACTTCAAATGGATGAAAAATAAATCTCCCTGATTAATAAATTTTGGTCTCGACCAAGATCTTTCCTAGAAAGAAATCCATTTCTTTGGGGGAAAAATATTGAAATAAAACTGCGATCGATCGTTGTAGAATGCTTGTTGTTGTTGTTGACTCAAGTTGCACAAATTTTTGGGGAAAGCTAAACTCAAAGCAAGTCGGCCCAGCCCTATGGTTCCGGTTTATGACGATCGCATTGGCACGTAACAAGATTGGATTCTGAGCTAATGTGTGGGATGAACAATTTAATCAATTAATTAAATTCTTCTAAAGACACATCACTAAAACCTTAAACCAGATATGGTTGAAGTTGTTCAGTCACATTTTTTAAGTTTAAGAGTTTCTTTTGAGATTAAAATGTAAGAAAAGTTTTATTTTCTATTTAGAAGCGATTAAGTATCTGAATCATTTTCGAGCCATTTCATGTATCTCTTTAATTTACTAATCGCAGTGATTTTTTAATGAAAGATATGGTAAAGCTGCCCAAATTTCTACTTCATGAGTTGTTTACTGAGAAAAGGAGATTTGAAGTTTATTTCTTAAATTTTTTTTTGCTTGACATTGAAACACTACCAATTTTCTTAATGTTGCAATAAATTGACAGATTACATTTAAGTTCGAAATTCATCAGTCACGGTAAATAGAAAAAAACTTACTTGAATGCTCCAAAATCTGTATCCTTAATATCAATATCGTCGTCGAGACTCCACAAATTAATATCGCCCAATAGGACGAACATTTTTAAACCATTTATTTTATTAACTATTTAGCACCATTGTGAGTTGTTTATTTATTTGTCACGACAACAGGAAGCACAAACAACTTCTGAGAGGTTATGTTGTCGCTGTACTACGTCATTTCTGATGCAAATTGACATCGACAAATGAGAACCACTTTGGATTTCAGATTTAGATGCAGTGCGTTGTAATGTTGGTACTATCCCCGTTCTTAATATTACGTCGCGGTTCAGAAGGGGCGGGAGGTCGCTTCGCCCGTGGAACACTAGAGTGTAACCCCTCGCGATGCGTGGGAATCTTGAAAGAATTCAAGTATAACTGTTTTACCACGTATGTTGCAAACGTTAAGTTAATTTATTTTAAAAGTACGTGAGCTCCGTGCTCTCCGCTCGAAGTTCAACTATATTCTGCTTGTATAAACCTTATACTTTTTTCTTAGAGCTAGGTCCTCGGTGATGGTGCTTCCTCGATGGCGAAGATTTCTAAAAAAAAATCCTCATTTTACATTTTTTTTTCAGTGACTTGGTCTGGCATCGCTCGCATTTAGCTGTTTAAATTTTCTGGCGGAATAAACGTTGAGGTTGTTGTCACGTTCCAGTTCGATCTTTCTTATAAAGGTACCTTCACAACGTTTATTCCGCCAGAAAATTTAAACAGCTACCAGGCAGTTATTTAGCATTTGACCTTAAATTGACCTTCTCAAGGTCACGAAAAAAAACTTCAAAATATCATTTGAGACGTGAAAATTTTCCGCTCGTTTCGAATCCGGTGTTAAAAATAGGGGTTCCCATTTAAAAAAACCACTCTGACCTTCAAATAACCTTGACAAGTAGTCTCAAGGTCAAAGCTAGTTACACAGATAGGTGACCCCAATTATCTTGAACAACTTTTGTCTGAACCATTTTTTCGTATCTGTCTTAGGTACAAAGAAATTTGGGTGCATAGATTAAAATGGCCCACCCTGTATATACAAGATCAATCGAATATAGAATTTGTTAACACTTAAACCTTTCTCGACATTTATAAAAAGAGAGGTTTACTATTTAGCTATAAAGTCGTGTTCTCCATCGATATATCAAATGAGGTTGGTGCGATCCATTGAATATGATATCGATGTTAGTGTTTTATACAGAAAATAGAAATTCATGAATGTTTTGAATATACACGTGAACAGGACATAGAGAATATTAATACAATTCTGAACGGACTTTTGTCGGTAATTACTATTAAGCGGGCGTTATAGACGTGTGTTCACTTGGCCAGTCCGATGAGAAGTGCTTACTCTCGTTAGATCGTCTATCACTATCGAGTAATCTCGCACTCGTGACTTGTCGTGGATTATTTCGGGAATCTTCGCCTTTATATAATAACACCCGTTAGGCCGTCATTCTGAATGCTAGAATTCGCGACAAGTTACTGTTAGAACACTAACTCTCACGACCGGTAATGCGACTCGACCACATGATATTACACCCAAAAATTCAAATGAAAACGCGACAATCCCAACGATATTCTCAAAGACATAGACGCGCGTCTCTTGATATCTCACACATGATATCTCTCTCATTTTAAGTCCCACTCACACTGCATACGTGAATTCTAACGCGCTGAAATTTACAATAATAAAATATTAAAAACAACAAAGAAATGGAACCTCTTCGGCGATCCTTTAGTTTTCGTGAAGCGAATTATTGCAAAATTTGCGTACCGGGCGGTCGCAGTTTGACCGCTACACCAAACGACGTTAAATTTCCGGCACGGTAGCGTGCCGTCACAACAACATTGCTCAGGTTTTCTCACCAAAATATCGGAGCCAACTCCCACACTCAAACCAGACACGAACGATCGCCTTACCGGAAGGTTGCATTAACGAGAGACTCGAGAAATAGTCTCGCAGTGGTCCGTAATCGCGGTGGGCTGGTGTCAGTTCTCGTCGGACAGACACGGCAGCAGACACAGTGAAATACGTCCTTGTTCTACGATATACGGCGCAAGAGTCCCCGACAATACGTTAACGCTTGCCGTTTAAGCCGATCAACTCCAACCCTCCAGATCTTAGCCACTAGTAAAATTTAAATAACTCCAGGGATACTTGCGCGCAACGTAAATATCAGAATCGTCAACGGTACCAGCGAGAGCCTAGGTGCCTCGGAGGTAGCAGCAGCATGAAGCAAGCCGATGCAGCAGCGCAGCGAGAATTGAAATGCCGCTGGGGATGGTTGCTCGAGATCTTCCCTCCTGCCGGAGAAACAATTTCCTTCCGTGGACACGTTGTCGCCCTCCACGTTGGTACTTGAAATGCGGCGACAACGTCGCCGCCCCCTCGGGAGTCATCATAGGAGACAAAAAAAACGAAAAATCACGCGAAATTAATTTTTATCGTAACAATACGTTTAATAAATGCCCTGGTGGATCGCCTCGGGGAGGACTCTTGGCCGAACGGGGAGGTCGACACCTGTGTTAGCCCCGCTCGGTTCGACTTTGTGACAGGGGCTCAAAAATATATTGTCACAATACATAAACTGGACATCGAAGAGACTATTATGTGCAGAATTTGTGAAGGGGGTGAGGACACGCCCATTCATGTGATATGTTACTGTCCGGCCCTAACTGGGAGGAGACTGGGACATCTAGGAGCACACAATTTGGAGCCTAGAGAGGTCGCCGTCCTTTCTTTGACTGCACTGCTAGCCTTCGTGAGAGACAGCGTGTTATCTTAGGGGGTCGAGGGTGATTGGGGAGGTGTGCATAGTGGGCCTATGGCCTAAGTCCGTGATCAGCAATGCCCCCTTTAACTATTTTCATTATTATTTTACGTAGACTTATTTAGATCTGTTTTCATCAATGTGTAGCACCATGTATATAGCATCCTCTTATACTCAGATATAATGAAAATTCTATTCGCATGTGTTCTGACGAAATCTGTAATTTAAAAATACGCGAAGTCAGTGCATATTTACGTAATAATAGAAATTACTTACAGCGCGATAAGATAAATGAAGTAAACGCACTATAGATCATTGTAAACATCGACGATGTTGAAGATGACATGTCCCACCATTCACTGCATCCTTCCTTCCTGCACATCTCAAGAATTTGTCCCTTGCCATACATAGTTAGCACAAGGTGCCTCACCATTATTCTCGGATCGGATTGGGACCCTACCACTATGCGCGAGAGGTCCTCCATTGTCAAATAAGAGATGTGGGGCTGAATAAAAATAAGATTATTAGTTGGTGCCACGATTATTGATTCATATTTATTATTACTCAATTAGTATTGCTTCCTCACAGGGAGCTTTTTTCATGACATTAATTTCTTTTCAGATTTCAGTTTATGGATACTTGCAATAGTCTGAAACAATTAGAAAACACAAGAAGAAAAATATGTCTGGTGTACAAGAGCGCGCGGATTCTTCCCATGAAACTTTTGTAAATCGTGTACTCAATCTATCGAATTGAAGTTTAGGACGAAGTGGAACAGTTATTACCCGATCATCGCGGTGAAATCAATTAAAATTGACGAAATCACTAATAATTTGCCACAGTTTAGATTTTTTTGTAAGCATGGTAAGTTACGTCAACAGCCTACCTCGTATACCAGGTATACAAGTATGAAATGCGGATTTTTTTCTAAAAAAACATGTTAAATTCGGCAGAATGATAAAAAGTGCTTTATTCAAAGTATGCCCCTTCGCTTGTTGTAGGATGTGTTCTGTATTACCGACATGAACTCGTACCGTATGTTAGGTAGAGTGGCGCATTCGTCGCGGTTAGGTTAGTGAGCGAGCGTCAGCGCCAGAGAAGATTCGCCCTTCGTACAAGGAGCAACTGTTGTATTCGCCCAACAATAAAGTTTATTATACCCACAAAAATTAGTTACAGATAACCCCCACAAACACAAAACTTGTTATACATTTTTCCCATCTTTTGGGAAATTTGTGAATACCACGCCAATAAAAGTCTTCCCCTTTTGCTGCGAACCATTCATCAAGCCATTTTTTTCACATCTTTGTACGAACCAAAGCGCTGCTCAGCAAGTGCGTGACCGATCAATGCAAACAAGTGGTAATCGGAAGAACTTCCCAGCTGAGTGCTTCCAACGTGTTGCAAACCGGTTTTGCCGTATGTGATGGAGCATTGTCATGAAGAAAAATGACTTTGTGTTGCCTCTTTCGGTATTCTGGCCTTTTTTCAAACAGCGAACGGTTCAAATCGGTCAATTGGTGTTTGTAACGTTTAGTATTAACCGTTTCCCCAGGTTTTAACAGCTCATAATAGACGACGCCCCTCTGGTCCCGCTAAACATAGAGCATCGTCTTTCTGCCAAAGCGATTCGGTCCTGCCGTCGATGTGGATGGTGCGCCTGGGTCTACCCATGATGTTTTACGCTTGGGATTCTCAAAATAAATCCACTTTTCATCCCCTGTAACTATACGATGCAAAAACGACTTCCTTTTGTACCGAGCGAGCAAAATGTCACATGTGTTTTTGCGCTTTTCCATTTGCCTGTCGTTCAACTCATGTGGTACCCATCTACCTGTCTTCCGAATCTTTCCCATCTCTCGTAGCCGATTGGAAACAGCTTGTTGACTAACGCCCAAAAGCTCGGTGAGTTATTTTCATGTTTGCGAATCATCTTCGTCCAACAATGCTTGCAATTCCACGTCTTCGTATTTTTTGGCGGCTTTTCACGTTCCTTGTCTGCAACATCGAAGTCATCACTTTTGAAACGCCGAAACCATCGTTCACACGTATCTCTCGATGAAACATATTCACCATAAGCTTCTCGAAGTAATCGGTATGATTCAGCAGCAGTTTTCTTCAAATGAAAACAAAAAAATAACGCTGTCCGCGAATGCTCTTTGTTCGGTATAAATTTCGACATATTGAATACAACAACACAACACTATGCACACACTTTTCCAATTTATCACTCGTGCGCGTCTGACACTTGTTGATGACACAACAAAATGGCGCAGTGTTAAATCTTTATAGCACAAACTGCATTCGTGCGCGATCTGTTGTCTGAAATCTGCAATTCATACTTGTATTTCATATTTATCAGGTAATAGCAAGATATCGGACAAAAATTTGTCATGCAAGTATAGTGGTGGTCAAGATACGTTGGTATTCAGTAGGTGATATTGACAATGGATACAATGACCGGTAAAATTTACTTTTTTTTTCAAATTTGCTGTGTCGCTAAATTTTACAAATTTCGAGTAGATAAGCTTATGTATATATATTTGAACAAATATAGAAAGTAGAATTTTTAACGAGGACACTACAATCGATTAACCTAATTCCTCGTAGAGGTGACTTTGTGAAAAGTAATGAAAAAGCAATGTGCAGGTTTCTACTTTGCATACTTTTAAATATTTTAATTGTATACCTCATTCGGGTTGGCACCTGGCACAGATTGAGATGTCTTTGAAGGGCCGAGCAAGCCAATCCATTCGTCTGTTGGTTCTAAAACCACACGCTGTTAAAAATGATAGTAAATGTATTGTACGGAATTATATAAAATTTACAAACTAGATATACGAGAGGCATATTGATATACCATTGTGGTAACTTTAATAATAGTGAATTAAATTTACAAAGTCGGGGATTGAAATGTACAATACGTGAGTATTAATTCGAACCTCAATGGATCTGTGTATGGGTATAAATACACAGTTTGGTAAATTCGATATTAAATAGGAATTTAATATAAATTCACATATCAAACAAGTGGTTGGACTTATAGATATTGAAATTATTGGATTGAAAAAAGCGTTATCTTCACTAAAATTACGTTCACGCGGATACATTAAAATAAAAGATCAATCAGGGATATTTAAATGCTTGATTAGAAGTTAATATACCGTCCTTCGATATATTAATCGAATAAGATGATTATGAGACCTGTGTATGCAATTAATAAACAATTTATTAAATTCAATGACTTAATTGGATTTTCATATGATTCTTTGTATTAAAAGGAGTGAATCAACGTTGGTAAATTTTCGTAACTATTATTGAAAAATCAAGCACCAGACCGCCACCGTTTGAGAAGCTCACACTGATTCTATCTGTGTCCTGTGATGCATATGTGTGAGTGCTTATGTAAGCGATGGAGTGTCATGAGTGCCTAAACGCACACGTTGCTCTTTATTATATTGTTAATATTCAAAAATACAATAGAGATTTTTTAAAGATATTTCTCGAAAACAGTTTATGGAAACCTTTCAAAATAATCTCTAAATATTTTCAATGTAACATAATTGAGAATATATCTGAAACATTTAGATAAGATTCAGAAATTATTTTGGAGAAACATTTCGTACCACATGTGTCGAAATATTGATGCACAATTTTTTAGAATAATTCAAAATGTAGTGAAAGATTGAGTACATTTCTGAAATTATTTAAAAAACGTCTCATTCAAATATTAGGATTATTCGAAATATTATTAAACTGATTTTTAAAAGTCGGGTACTACGTGGGTTCTTTCGACCTTGAGTCATTGTAGTTTCAGCTGGTGCGAGAAGAATAATTATTTTGAGATGCGATTGAGTTTATTGAATAAAAATTAAAAGAATTCTTTGTGTATGGAAGGGGAGTATTACAAAATTTATGCGATTTTATGTGAATCCTTTTATGCGATAATCCGAGTCGTCGATTTCCAAATATTGAACTCATTTGTAAGATTTCGTATAATTTTCTTAAAATAACAATTACATTTATTGCGGCCTTGGAACACCCTGGAATCTCCAATCCGATGCGAGCCCCAGTGAACGTTTGTCTGAGGATGTTTTTATACGTACGCAAAGTTATTTTACAATGCGCTTTTCCATTGACAAAATCTGTAATATATAAAGATACGAGAATTCAGTGAACATCTACGTAATGGAAATTACTGATAGTACTATAAGATAAATTAAGTAAACGCACAATAGATGCTTTCAGCCGTCAAAGCCGGAAATTTAGTAAATCCGCGGGTTCCGCTCAAGCTCATCTTAGATAACTGCTCCATGTTAAACAATTTCATTATAAGGTGTTTTGCCATTTGGTGCGGGTGATTTGAAAACTTTTCAACTATGATGGAGAGCTCTCCTGGCGACAAATCGTTGACTTGTGGCTGAACAAAAATGAGATTATTATCTGGTGAATATTGTTGTCATAATTATTGACCCATTTTTATTATTATTTGATTAGTATTGCTACCTTATAGAAAGCTATTTTAACGAAATTTATGTGATTTAAAATTTCTGTTTCAGGACACTTCTAATCACCTAAACCGTCTAGAAAACACGTATAAAAAATATGTCTGGTAAACGTGTGCGCGTGCGAGGATCTATGTTTGTAACGGATTCTGCCCATGAATCTTTTATAACATGTCAACTCTCAATCTATTCAGTTTAAATTTAGCACGTAAGTGGAGCAGTATTACCCGATCATCGTGGTAAAACCAATTAAACTTAACGAAATATAATATCCGAATTGCCATTCAATATTTACTTGCATATTAAACATTTAAGAAAGAAAAATCATTATTGTCTCTAAAATTTCGTTGACTTGGGTGCATAAAAATTAAAAATGAATTAGGGATACTTAAATATTCGATTGGAAATTAATATTCCGTCATTGAAAAGTAATAATGAGAAGAAATCGTCATTCAATTGTCAACCCAGAAAATTTCGAGACCGATCGCTTGATTTGATTTAATTGTTACTATTTTCCTTATTTTGCTATTTTTGTGACTCATGTCGAGAATTATTTGAACGTCTTGATTTAATGCGATTGCAGCGCCATCTATCACGAATAAAAAAAATGTTTCAGACTAAACCTACATATTTTGTAGCGTAGAATCCGAATAGGCAATAAAAAATGGGGTTTCCCATTTAAGATTTTAACGTTACCTTCTGCCCTCGCAAACATTTGGACTGGGACATTATTTCGTACGATGCTTATTTTTCAATATACCACCTTGATCAGAATGTTTTAGGACTTTATTCATAAAATCGAAAATACAAATTTATTCATCAGAATCGATATGGTCCCATTGAAAGTGCTCCCCATCGACTGCAACGCACTTATGCCAGCGCTTGATCCAATCCTCGAAACACCGCTGGTACTCAATTTTCGGTATGTCCATCAGAGCCATCTTCAATTTTGTCATGACATCCTCTCGGGTGTTGTAACGCGTTCCGCGAAGCGGTTTTTTAAGTCAGTTGAACAGGAAAAATTCGCACGGAGCCAGATCAGGTGAATTCGGAGGCTGCTAGATAGTATTCGCCCAAATAATACTCTTTGTTGACTGTCTGTTTGTCTGGCAAGAATTCGTGATGCACAACACCGTTGTAATCCATGAAAATCGTGAGCATCGCCTTCTTTTTTTTACTGAAAACGTCGTGGTTTTTTCGGTCTCGGCTCATTCGGAGCACGCCATTCACTCGCCAATCAATTCGTTTGATGAATGTTGTGGCGGATTCGGCCTTAGAAATCATGTCTTTCGCGATTTCAACGCGGTCCTTTTTTTGCATGAAATTGAGGTCTTTCGGAACCAGTTTTGCAGTGAAACGTCTGAGGCCCAAATCACTAACAAAAATGTGGTGAGCGGATCCATAAGCGATGTTCAAGTCCTCTGCCAGCTCTCTGATGGTCAATTTGCGGTTTTAGGCCAACATTTCTTTTCTTTTATAGATGTTTTCATCGGTTTTCGACGACGACGGCCTGCCACTGCGTTCGTCATCCTCGACCGACTCACGGTCACTCTGATGCGTTCGTGCTACCGAAAAACGTTTGATCTCGAAAGAGTATCGTTGCCGAAACACTTCTCCAACATTTCCAAGGTTTGCGGACCGTTAAATCCGTTTTTCACACAAAATTTAATGCAAACTCGTTGATGCACAATTGATGCCATTTGCAAACTTGTAAAAAATCGAAAACACGCACAAAGGTAGATGTACTCATTGTCATGATAGATCTATAACTTAAAAAAAAAAAATTCTACCGTAGTTCCCTTATCCACTATCGTGCTGTCGTCGTCTTCTAATTCCTCCTCGTTGATCGATGAATGTAAAACCCCGTGCTCGCTCTCTGAGTCGTCGATTACCTCTGCACTATCGGTTTTGGTACTACTTAGCGGTTACTTCGATTTCGGCGAGTGTAATACTGCTCCATTTTTATTTATGGCTCATTCTTTTTATTTGTGATTGAAAATCGCTCTATCGTACCGTCATTATCGCCTTTTGACTCCTGTATTTTTTTTCGGGGTCTTAGACATTTTCTTGCTGTTTTTGGGCTAGACGCCCGCACGGGGGTTCACCTCGAGGCTCTCGTCACTCTGTCTCTTGTGTTCCGAGTCTTCTGCTTTCTTTACTGTACCAGCCCTTTTCGTTTGCACTGCTATCTGTATGTTTTGACACCGAACTCTCCAAAAAAGCTGATGCGCACTTCTAACATCTACTTCCGTACATGCCCGAATTTTACCGAAAAAAACCCTTTCTCTTTGATTTTTTTTCCACCAATAATTCTGCCTGTATCTTTTTTCCCCTCCTTCTTTTTCTTCACCTTCCTTTTACGTTCCGAATTATTTATTCGCAAAACTCATCCAATTGCTACGCGATCCGATACTCGGCCAATTCGTTACTATCATTGATAAATAAAGAACTAGATTGACCGGAGTGTGATAGACTCACACGGACACTATCTGAATGTTGCATGAAGCATTTGTGGGAGTGCCTATATATGCGGCTGAGATATTGTACTTTCAGCTAGTGAGAGAAGAATAACTTTTTCGAGATACACCTGAGTTTATGAAGTCAAATTTGAATTATGAAACAGATGAAATAAATCTGAAAGTATTTACGTGAATCTTTTTTACTCCCGATTGCCCGTAGGACAAAAATAAGGGAGTATACATGCCTGTCATGGAATGGCGCGCAATATTGCTGTTTATGCGGTAATTCGAGTTGTCGATTTTCAAACTTTAAATTGATTCGTAAGATTTATATAAAATTCTCCTAAAGTTAAATTTACATTTGTTGTCGAGAAAAAGATGTTCTTTAAAAAGGCTAGGGGTTGTTCGTTACGAACCGGTAAGTCGTAGACCTCCTCCATGTTCTTTTCCACGTCAGCGTAAGAAAGTATACATGGATCGACTCGCCAATACCAGCGCAACTTTTTTATTTCGACCATCACGTCTTCAAGTGACCAGTTATTTTTTATAGCGAATGACAGAGAACTAATAACCTCTTCCTTTGTTTTCATTTCCATGTATGTCGCTTTCCTACATCCAGGCTGTTGAAAAAAATAAATCATCATTTTAATCACTTTATCACATGAATAACTTGTCTCATTAAAATTGAATTTAAGTGACGTCCATTATTAGATATTGTTGGAAAATCAGCTGGCGCACGGCGATCGATAATCGTCGTGCGCCTACCTGTTGCGCTGCTCTAGCACGCGTTGTTCGGTTGAGTCAAAGATAGCCGAGGCATGGGCTTCGCGAAGCCGAGGATGTGCCTCGTTGGCACGCCGCGTCGAGCGAGAGGATGTCTCTCTCGCTTGACTTCGGTTTCGCTCACCGGCTATCTCGCTCAACTGACTCCAGCGCTCAACGTAAAGTTCATACTCGCAGCCATCTTGAGAATTTGGCACTTTTGCGACACATATCTTTTGGACAGCACGCGCATCCACGGGACTCTTGGGACTTCACATCAACCTTTTTACATCGGCATCGCTCAACATATCTCATCAGGACTCATTGCTCAAGGTAAGAGTGCTCTGGCATAATTACGTCTTAATTCACTGTCAGAGAGGAGAAAATGGTACATCAGCACTGGGTCTCACTTGTGGCGTGCGTTGCAGCACATGCTGTACCACGTTCTCCTCATGTCGTTTTGCCGGCTTAATTAATATAATTAAGCATGTGCCTCATATTCACTGTATTTTCCCCCAGTAAATCTGCTGGGAAAGTACAGTGAATATTTTTTGCTCAACCGTACAGCCTCAATATCTGTTTGCAGTGTGCTACGCAGTGCTGACTGCGTAGCTGGTCGCACACAAAATCACTGCACTCAAACACAGGTTATTGTAAATGCTCTCATTAATTCACTGCAATCACTTTGCAATACACTGCTGAGTGGTTGCAGTGAATTACACACAAACGTTTTCGCACTCAATGGTATCAGCGTGTCGTGCTGCGTAGCTTTCGCTACGTTGCACGCACCGCTGTCTCAAGTTTATATTCAGCACACAATTAACAAAATTGTGTGCTGCTCACATTATGTCATGTTACAACTCAATTTGTTAATCTCTTTTATAATTTGTATTTGGTTTTCAAAATTCATATTTTTCACAATTTTCTAAATAATATAAAATCAATGCATAAATTTTAGTTGGAGTGTTCACGCACTCATATTAAGATTGTATTTTGACTACTGCAAAGGAAGGCAGAAATAAACCGCTTCCTCAGCATAACATCTATGTGTCTGGTTATTTTCCTCTTGCCTTGAGTGAGTTCTCATCCCGTTTCAGTATATTCACAGGTCAGTCAAGGTTCATCCGGACGGATTCTCAACAGATATAGTAAAAAATGTCATGGATATGAACTTTAGACGCACCTCTTTCATCATGGTTTCTATATCGTCCTTGATGTTAGTTGTGGAAATTAAAATGATGTTGGTACCGGTTACGTGTGAATTGATTATATCGTTCAAGTTGAACTTGACATTCTTGAACATACTAACAAGTTTGACGTTATCCGGATTGACCTGTAAAGTTTATTCACGTTAACCCGTCGAAAGCACATTCATCAAATTCGACTATTCAATCGGATACTGTGATAAACGATGCAATTGTTCACGAAGCATTGTGAGTTATTACCTTCAGCAATGCTTTAAGGATTGCCAATGTATTCTCAAAATTAATGTTTCTTGCTTCGATCGAAATGTATTTGTCTATCTGTTGGGTTTTCAAAGCATAATCCGGATTTTGTTCGTTAATATCCATCGAGCTCGCTGCCTAAAATTTATTTTAATTATTCATATTATTATGGGTAAATATGAACAAATTTCCATGTGGCGGTTGTTGATCTTAACTTTTGAATAACCAGATCATGTACTTTATGGACTTATCGATAATAAACACTTATCGAACCCAAAAGCACGAAGTACGGAACGATTGTGAGTTTTTTCGTTGCTTTTTTGTTATTAGTCTTAATAGTTTAAATTAACGTTACTCAAACAACGCTTGAGTTTAAAATACGTATGGCTTGCTTATATAAAATTAGGTACCAACGGGGCAAAAGGTAAATGAATATTATGCAACTTGTGTTAATTCATCTAGCGTCATGACTTAGAAACCGCCAAGATTGGGGAACAATTTTTTGTATTATAAACGTGACAAAGAAAGGGATACTTGTTATTTAAAGACAGTGATTGTGATCTCAACATTTATAGCTCTGCCATTCCAAGCATTATACACGGGGACTTGTTAGTCGCTACACGAAGAATAGTAGAGTTAGCTATATTTTATCTGTAAAAGATTATTGTAAATTTCGGAAATCATTCGAGAACTATCGATACTTTCGAGATATTAAAAGGCGTATTCCATGCTATATTACAAATCTCAACAAAAAAAATACCTTGCGAGTCGTGAACACTTCCGAATATATTTCGTAATAAATAATGGAGAATTTGCACAAAGTTTAAAAAATGGAAATATAGTGATGATTCATATACGTCGTCAAGCACACAATAAGACAGGGTACAGTAACGTCGTAGAAAAGTACGGAAATATCCATCACAAGATCAGAATAACATGAGTTTACTGCAACGTTAAAAATCCAGATTATTAAAGACATTTGATGTGGACATTTCACAAGTGTTTACTCATTTTGTATTAATAGTAACACTGTTGGGAGTGCTGAATTCACGGATGAGATCGTATTAAAATGATTTGGCTACGTCTAAAAACTTTTAACACTTCGAGAATAGAGTAGAAGAAATTCTATAAATTGTTAGCGCACAATGCCAAATTATTGCACTGATAACACCGAAGCTTGCCATTGAATTTAATTCAATTATTTTCAAATAAATATATTGAAACTTTTGAGGTTATGATATGAATTGATACCAGGTATTGAACACCGGCCAATGACACCGGTCATCAATGTGGATATGCATGGACACACCAAGGGTTCATTGAAACGCCGGATTTTTATCAATGATATACTAAATGAGGCAATAATTGCTAAATCCTTCTCTTCATACGTGATGATATTTTTCTTTGAAAATGTTCATGTTGTATTGTACTCGTATGATTTCAGCAAGTCGTGAGAACCTGCAACGGGCTGCAACCATACGGACACAGTGTTAGCACACCGTGCTGTCGGAACATCGTGACGGTACGAAAGTAGTCATGAGCGAACGTACATGAGTTTACTGTACGGTCACACCGTGCCGACACGGTGTAGTCCACGTGCCATCAAATTTCCATCTGATAATAATTCATAACTAAAAAATCATAATTTCAGCGCCAAGAATAAAGTTGTACAGCAAGTCTTAGTTGGTGAGAAAAAAATAGCAGTTTAGAGCTTCGATTGCGTTTATTAAATCGAAATTTGAAGAATTCTTCGTGTATGGCAAGTGATGTTGATAAAAGTATGCAATTTTTATGTGAATACTTTTACACGATAATTCAAGTCGTCTATTGTTAAATTAAAAATCGATTTGTAAAATATACGTAAACTTCTTTAAAATTGAAATTTATATTTGTTGTTGAAATGTGCGAAGTATTTTAAAGAGGTAGAGGTTAATCTTTACGAACTGGTGAGTTGCAAATTTTCTCGATCTTTTCCTTGATGCGACGTTCCTTTGAATTGATGTCATTTAATATGGTAGTGTAAAAATCGTCACGTTCATCAGCCTCGCATGACATGAACACCTGTTTCGCTTTCTCTCTCACGTCTTCAATCGAAAGATGCTTTATACAAGCTCCCGGACTTTTGATCTGTTCGAAAAAAAAAAATAATTTTAATCACCTTATCGTATGGATCACTTGTCTTATGAATTTTGCGCATCGCACAAGCCACAATATTCAACAAATACTCAGTAAAACTAAATTCGAGTAACTTCCGTCATCAAATATAGTAAAAAATAATGGAAATAGACTTTGAACTCACCTCTTCAGAGAAGAACTTGTTCAGAAAGGCCATGTTCTTGTCGATTCCACTGCATTGATACAAGCTTTCGCAATGGCCGAATAGATTTATTAAGATTTCCTCATATTCCTTAATGCATTCTGCACTGTTCAATATGTGTCTTTTTCTATCCTCATCTATGTTCATGACACGGAGCCCACAATAATTGACACTGGCGTCTTCGAAATTTGTGGCTATTTTAACGAGATTGGAGTTCACTTCCTCAGCCTGTGAAGTTGATTTACGTCGACCATTAAAACATACATTCAACAAATTCGATAATCCAATCGCATTGTGATAAATGATGCAATCATTCAAGAATTCATTCTCGAAGCATTGCGAGATATTACCTTCTCCGTGAATGAAATAATTTCGTTTTCAATGTTCTGTCTAAAATAAATCGCTATACACGAAATTTCGTCACTGTTTATGAAGCGTAGAGCATCGTTCCAAAGTTCTTCGTCGACGTCCATTGAATACGCCGTCTACAGTTTTTTTAAAAGAATTCACATCGTTACAGGAAAATATAAATAAATTCACACGTATTGGTCTTTGATCCTAACATATAGTGCTTTTTCAGATGACCAATCCCTGTATTTTATTGACTCATCGGTTAGTGATTTTGAATAGCATACACTTACCGAAACGAAGAGCACGGCGCAAAAAACGACTGAAAGTTTCGACATTGCTGATTCGTTGATGGTCGTAATGAGTTTAAACAGTAGTGACTCGAATATCGCTTATATACCGAACACTTATAGCTTGGTTTCAATGAAGCCAGATAGCAAGGTATTCCCATTTTGTCTATCACGTGCTGTCTGCGTGTGCGGGAAAGGTAGAGGCACGCGGATACGTATCCCGCTGCCGTTCATCGAAGCGATTGCTGTGTTCGTACATCAAAACGAATATGATCACAGTAAAGATTCTCTCTAATCAACAATCTCTCTAATTACCTGTTTCAATTTTCTATTAAACTAAGTGCAACGAATAAAATACGAACGAAAGAAAATAAAATTAAACAAAACATATTTCGTTAATTACCACATGAAAGCAATAACGCAATATCTCAGTTGCCAAAAATGAATGAATAAATAAATAAACAAATAAATGAACAAATTAAAAACAAAATAGTGCAACTAGAATATTGGACATTGCTTCCTCATTATTTGCTATTTTTTTCTAAAGCCACCTCTATGAGGAGGTATGATGATAAATTTTGGCTTCCTCATTGAGAAAGGTTTACGAAAAATGGACAATAAAGTGGAAGCAATGCGCGATACCATGCACACTGGTTTATGTACTCGAAATTTGTAAAATTAGCGAATCAATCAATTTGAAAAATTGAAAAATTCTGTAAAATATGAACTCGTGGGTGTTCGATAACCCATAAGTCTATATATACCCACTGGACGTCCACTGCAGTACCATGCATAGCAATTACTGGACGTTTAATGGGCATACTTATTATATTTCGCGCCGAGCACTTGCGTTAAATACTTCAAACGGACGTCCACTGAACGTCCAGTGAAAGCACAAAAATAAATGCTTTCAATGACCGATGACGGTACATTGTTATAAATTTTAGTAAATGCATTGTACACAATTATATGAAATTTACAAGGTGTATTGAAATGAATATTTATATACTTTTGTTTTCAATTGAGTAACGATATATAAAATTGAGGAAACAGGGGTTTGAAAATTACAATACGCGAGTATTAATTCGATCACCTATTATTATAATTTGTATGTTTCTATATTTTTTACAGTATTTTCACATCTTCACTCGGGAAGATTTTATAACTTTCACTAATAGCGACAAAGCATAAAAAGATTTTAACGCAATTTTTTTTATCGCTATGTCAATTTGGTAGTATTGTGGTCTATAACTGTACTCACTGTCGCAACCCGGTATTTCAAAATGTAACTCGTGAATAATGCGAGTATCCTTATTATTGAATCCACGCGCACAACTGCTGACCTAGTTTTTAAATATTAGAATGTACATTTTGATAAGAAAAAAGCGAGTGTCGATCAATTATTTGCGTTTTTCATTTGCGTTTTTCATTTGCTACATTCGGGTTACGCTCAGTCATACGATATCTTTAATCAGCTGAATAAACAGATGAGTGCCATGATGAGTCTATGTCGATATATACTGTAACCGTATTTTCTCGTTAACATTAATTTTTTTATCTTCTGGGGGGAAGAATTTGCGCTCGAACATTAAGAGAATTAATTGAGACTTCTTAGGTAGGTAAGAGTAGGGTTTATTCAAAAGATTATAAGGAAAATGTTGCTGTTCGGTTTATTGGCACCGTTTGCCAGTACAATAAATTTCCGATACGCTGATATATGCAGTGGTTCCACGACCTTCTTTATCTCACGTGATAGTGGACATTCCACTCTTACGCTCTCCCGCCAGGTGGCGAACTCGAAAACCAAGCAGAAATCGGGTGCCTCCGTCTTATTCGGTATCCTCACAGGCCACTGAACGCGCCTTCTGCTACGCTTGGAAACTTGTTGCTGGCTCGCCTGTCAGCTGTGATGTACGCTGGATCCGCGCTCGCGTCACCTCTGTCACTTCTGTTCCCGAGGTGTTGGTGCCATCCTTGGTTACCGTCTGTCCGTTTTTTCGTGGCGGTTGGGACCTTTAAGCAATTAGTTACGACCTTTTGATGTGGTGATGTGTACCCTGACGAGTGATTTTCAATGTGTCTCTATATTATGTATTTATTTATTTATTTATTTGTTGATAGAGATCTGTGGGTGCGTTGGATGGTTCGACACCTCTGGATTGCCTTGATTAGAATTCTTCACTCAGGTAAGCAATTTGTACTTCTTTTCTCTTCTTCCTTGTTTTTCTGGAGAGATATATCGCTTCAATCCGTTGTTCTGAGCGAAGCACGTATTCCAGCCTTCCTCAACCCTGTCGTTCTGCAGTCCTCTAATTCTTCTGGTTTCCTTCCCTCGGATCACATTCCACAGTGAACCTCTAATTTTCCAAACCTAATCGTTCTCCTCTAACAGTTTTCTCCAAATGTATTATATATTCTTATGGCGCGTCGCATCCGGGCCTTCAGTATATAATAATGACGATAGATTTATTACGTGTAGAGCTACTTGATCATATTTCACAGGTGAGAACTCAAACAAAGGTTGACCATAATTTAACTGAATCACTCTACTAAGATCATCTCGCGTGTAAACAGGAGAAGAATTAGTTATTTCGGAAAAATAATTATTCAGTTCATTTTGTGAAAAGAAATTAAAAAGCGAATTCTGGGCAGGCTTAACTAGACATAAGTTTGCCAATTCTTTCCATCAGCTTGCCAATGTTGCTTATACCAGAGAGCTTTGCGAGGTAATAGCTGTTTTTTGCTTACCTCAAGTCATGACTTAACTCGTCCCTGAACTGCCTGAATAACATTAGTGCTAATAAACTACCAGTTCGTTTGGCTTTTGTATAGAGAGCATTGCGTTTCTTAATACGTACTTTAAAATCTTCAGAAAACCATGGCGCACACTGCTTGTAAACATGAAAAGTCTGCCTAGGCATATGTCTATCTAGAGTTGAAACAAGTTCATGGCTAAGAGACTCGGTTAATACGTCAATTTCATTATGGGAAGAACAATAATCATTAGAAAATATATCGTTGGACTCGAATTTTGTAGCGAGCATGGCCAGAAATGCCTGGTCATTGAACCGTTTAAACTTCCAGCGAGAAATAATGCGATCAACGACGGGTGCTATACGGAACCGATAGTCTAACTCAATCAAATCGTGTGGAGGAATGCACAACTTTTTAACGTATATTACATGAACGGTTTTAACGCAGAATGTTCAGAGTATAACCAGAGTATAATAATTCTTATGTACATATAGCTGATATTATAAAGATTCAATGTTTACATACACTGAGAGTCATATGACGACGTCATAGACGAACGAAGACGAACAACAACGAGCAAGAGACAAAAATGATCAGTGGGTCGATGAACCTGTGTAATCATAAACACAGCCTGTAATACTGCACACTTGCACTTTCCATGCCGTTACTCGAAGACGTTGGTGACACTAGGTAAACAAAACTGTATTGACGATTTTACACTGGCAAATGACAGTTATGCACGTATGTGACGGACAAGTGTATCGGTGCGTGAAAAATCGTCGTGGTGACAGGCAGTACTCTCATTACGAGAGCTATCAAAGTTTTATTAAAAAGTTCAAATGTTATAACGCTGGTATTGATACTACACTTGTAATTATATTATGGCACATGATGCGCTAGAACTTGCTCCAAAGAATAGTAATATTTTTCACAATTTTAGGGCATTTATTTCAACCGTATATACGAAAGAAAACAGAGCCAAATTAAACACGACTTTCAAGTACCGTCGGTCCAGTCGAATCCAACTTTGCAGTAGAAGCAAGAGATAATGGTTAGAGGAGGGATGAAAGAAAGTTAGAGAGAGTAAGAATCATAAAAAATGGTGGGCAGCGGTAGGGAAATTTAGAATTAAAAGGTCGAGGGCGGGGAACGGGATCAGCAAAGAACAATGCGTATCGCACTTCTCAAAGCTATTAGGGCCGGAGGAAGGGAAGGGAAACAACGAGAAGCGAGCCACAAAGGATGATGGAAACGGTACAAATGAAGCGTCAGAGGACCCGAAACTCAACGAGGTAATAAGAAGGTTAAAGGTCAAAAGAGGTTTATGGGGTTTGAAAAACAGAAAAGCGGCAGGAAAAGACGGTACGAGGGTCGATTAATAAATAGTCGGCTTGGTAAAGAAAATCGCGTTTTTTTGGACAAAAATCTTTTTATTTCTCAACATAATCTTCTTTTAGCTCGATACACTTATTCCAACGATTTTCCAATTTTTTGATGCCCTCCGAATAATACGATTTCGGAAGGTCCTCAAAATAGGTCTCTGTTTCGGCGATGATGTCATCTCTGGAACGAAATCTCTTTCCGCCAAGCCATTTTTTCAGGTTTGGAAACAGAAAGTAGTCGGAGGGGGCCAAATCTGGAGAATACGGTGGATGCGAAAGCAATTCGTATTTAAATTCATGAATTTTGGCCATCAGCTACACGTTCTCTTTTATGGTCGACAGTGAGCAAACACGGCACCCATCTTGCGGATAACTTATTAATACCCAACTGATCACTCAGGATTGAAATCACTGAGCCATATGATATGCCTGTGACCTCAGCAATCTCACGCACTTTTAGTGTCCGATCATTTAACACCATATCGTGGACTTTTTCAATTGTTTCTGGTATGACGACCTCATTTGGACGACCTGGACGTTCATCGTCAACAATGCTCGTACGACCGCGTTTAAATTCAGCTGTCCAATATTTAATGGTTGATAACGAAGGTGCAAGGTCCATATAAACTTCGTCTAGCTCTGCTTTGATTTCATTGTTCGTTTTTTTCTCAAAAACAAAAATCGAATCACTGCACGATACTCATTTTTTTCCATTTTTGTAAAAACACAAAAGTTGTTTGTCTTTCGACGTTGTCAAACGCAAACTAAACATCGCAGCGAGCTGAAACTTTAACAACAGTCATGTGAAGGATGGCACTACTAAACGTCGCTATTGATTTGGATGGAATCTGGATTTACCCGATTCACAAAGCGGGGGACGTGGCCGTGGCGGGTAACTACAGAGGGGTCTCGCTACTAGATATAAGGTACAAACTGGTAGCAAGATTCCTGGTCAAACGTTTGAATAAGTGGATTGAAAAGAATGGAGTTCTCAGAGGAAACCAGGCGGGGTTCCGGGCGGGGAAAGGCAATAAAAACTACGTGTTCGTGCTGAGCTCGCTAAGAAACAATAAGCTAAAAAATAGGGGGGGGGGGCTGTACGTTGTTTTCGTGGATTTTAGGGCGGCATTTGATATGATACATAAGGATATTTCGTTGGAGCGGTTACAGCTGTTCGACTCCCTGGTCAAGGCGGGAGCACTGTACAGGGTAGAAGTATAGGGATGGAAAAGGAGGGAAGAAATAAAAAAGCTACAAGGGAAATTAGTCAAAATGGCCCTTGGGGTATCAAGGAATACACCAAGCTATTTGAGGAAGTTATATAGTACAAATACTGGAGATGAAAGAGGAGAGATGCCTGAGAGAAGAAGTGAACAATATTCTAAACGAACATCCGTCAAGGTGGAGGAAGGAGTTTGAAAGTTTGAGAGAGTTGAGAGACCTGGTGTGGACAAATGCGGGAAGCAGCGAGAGGGTCGTAGGCTGCTTGAGCGAAGGGGTAAGCAGGAAAATGGAACAGGACAGGCAAGGGGACTGGATCAAAGCAAATAGGTCGTCCTTTTGCGTCAGGTACAATGACTTGAAGGCGGGGTGTGAGCAAGAGAAATACTGGGACGGCAAAGGGGAAGTGGGAGGAAAGGACCAGTCGGCCAGACTGAGATACGGAAACGTGGAAAAAGTTGGGAAAAAGGGATTCGATAGCTGGGCCTGCTAAATTTGCCACAAGAAGGAGGAGAGCCTGTAGTATATATGGAAATATGATGTGGCGAAAGGGAAGATTAAAGAAGAATGGGTCCGGGGGGGGGTGGACGACTGGAGAGGAGGAAGGCAAGGCAGGGAATTCGAACAATGGACCAAAGACACGCTAAGAGGAGAGCCGGTAGCGATGGTTTGCGAATACCTGAGGACGTTCGCAAGGATGAAAAGGGCGAGAACCTGGAGGGACCGAAAAGCGGAGGAATGAAAACAAAGGAGAAGAGTTAGTCCGTTATACTCTGTATTTCCTGTGTGTTTATTCTTTTTATGCTTAGTTTGCGTTCAGTAAAAAAAGAGTGTGACTAATATAAGAATTGACTAGCGGTAAGGAGTAAAGAAGGAGGATTTTTGTAAAAAGCAAAACCTGTACAGAGGGAATAAACGAATCTATATTGAATACAGGAAGAATTTACATTTCTAAGCTTAAAACGATTAATGCGAATGCGAAATAATAGCAAATATGCCATTTTCATTGTATTGCCGGTTTTATTTAGAAGTATATTCAATTATTCTTCAATATACGTATAAATCTTATATTTTAAACTGCATGCAAGATGGTGAATCCATGGAATTAATAAGTCTTTATTAACAGAACACGCTTGAGGTTACCATAAAAATCGTATTTCGTTAATTAGTACCGAAGTATGCCGGGAATTGAATATCTAACTGTAAAGACTTGAATGGATGTCGAACCCTTTCGCCCAAGCAATAAACATCACCATTTACTTGAACTAACTAGAACTTTGTATTTCACACTTA
This sequence comes from Cylloceria caligata, assembly GCA_963942595.1. NCBI lineage: Eukaryota > Metazoa > Arthropoda > Insecta > Hymenoptera > Ichneumonidae > Cylloceria > Cylloceria caligata. Next base: position 87,091,353 of record OZ012703.1, on the reverse strand, counting down.
CAATTAGTTTCGTTAAGGTGAAACATAAATAATAAATATATTTAATATTATATTTCTCGTACGAACGTAATTATTGTCACATCAATCATGAGTATGATTCTCATAACCATCTGTTAGGATCCAACGAGGATCTTATCGGATCCTATGTGATCGTTTCAGGATCTCGTAGTATCCAACTTCGACACAGTTAGGTATCCAGTCCAGATACATTCTGGAATACAATTTTGTTGGATCCCTGTCAGTAACCAGGGATAATTACAAGAATTTAGCCGGATTCCTGACATAATTTCTGCAAGTGTTTCAAACAGAAGTTACATGTGACAAAAAATTTTTTTCAAAAGTTAAAAATATATGCCAAGTTTAAAAACCAATAACCATTACAAATGAAAATGATTTTAATCTAATGTATTAGCCAAGTAAAACAACTCTGTCGTATACCAAGAAGCTTCTAAAAAAAACTTGTCGCGCCAGTGACTAGCTCCTGTACATAGTTTATTGAGATAAACACGGAAGCGCCTCACACCTCCGACTATTACTAAACTTCGGAGAAATTGTTGCAAAATTAATTTCAACTAACCGGAGACGGCATACACTAGCTTTTTATCTGGTTATCGCGATGGACGTAGGAGATGAATTTTCAGCATTGCTTCGCGTTGGGATATCAAGCCACCATATTTATTTCCATCGATGGATTTAGTTATCAAGAAATATTGTAGCATTTCAGTACTCAGCTTAAAAAAAAAACATGGTTTTCGTTGTAGTGAAACGTATATCTACGAGGGGTAAGGTACCGGTGACAATTATTACTGACGCACATATTAGCGCCATACAAGTTCCATCTCTGTTGCTCTTATACATATTTTGGCAAATATCGTGGCTCGCGGCGGTACGTACGCGTCACACTATCCTCTGGGCATAGCCCAGGCTCAAGCTTTTCGTCTTGTTCTTAGTTATATTGTTGTTGAGTCCTTTTTTCTTGAGCCAGCCCAGCTTACTAAATTAAGAACTGTAAAATGTATGTCGCCCTCTGTAAATATATTTCCAGTTTTTAAATTATTTCTCACTCGTAATGAATAAATATTCGCAGTTTGAACATCGAGAAGAATTCATTTTCTTTCTTGAATATCAAATTTATGAATATCTCTGAGGACGCTTTCGAAGAAACAAAACACTGATTTGCCCCTCCGGTAGATAATCTCTATCACTTACAAAAAAGGGAAATAAATTCTGATTAGAAATTGAGGTATCCTAATTCGTGATTTCAATACAATTAATATTAGAAAAATTAGGAAAAGGTTATCGGAAAATAAGGATAGTAGGAAAATAATATCTTGCTCTCGTACTTATTTTAATAACTATACACGGAAGTTATTCGCTGGCATGCCAAATTATTTTTTAAGAAGCTTCTCCGTACACGACCGAGTTTTATTTCGTTTTTAAACTTGGCGTACGTCGAAGCGATTATGCGCATATTATAATCCTGTACAGTTTGAAGCGTATCTACGCGACGTATGATTGATCTTCACTCTTAATTACGTACATACTGTTGACATACACTTTGAAATATTGGGTTGGGAAGGAAAGTACGGTTATAGACCCAAACGCTGCCAAATAGACTTAATTATGAAACTAAAATGAAATAAAATTTCATTAAAGATTTGATAAAACATATATTAATGACATATTAAATAGTTGTATTTCATGGTAAAATCATTTTTTATTAAGCCTTATCGTTATCGTTTAGTCCGTATCGAATACTAAAAAGAATGTGCTCATAAAAAACGATTTGATTTATATCATAAGTTATGATATTAATACTTATAAGAATATGGGTCATATAGCATCGTATTCATATTAGAGCGTAAACTATTTATTATTATAGATAGACGTCCTGATGATGTAGAAATACATATAGGTAAAGATGGAATTTCTGTCCTGTCATTACGGTACAACTGAACATTGATAGCTTTTGAAAAAAAAAAAACACGCTGCATCGAGTGTAGTAGCTGATTGTTTAAAACTATTTCGTGATGTCCGAATTTGAACTAATCCGTGTACAGGATGTCCCATTTTTTAATATATGCTCAAATATATCGACCGCCGATTACTGCTTCCACAATTCGAGTAATTTTTTTTCTTCCTAAAAGTAGCATCATTGAGATTTTTAGTTTTTTTTGAGTTCTTTTTTAAATCGTTATGTTAAAATCAGAGGCGAACTCATAACAGTCATCATAACTTACAACCGTTTGTGGAAAAATTCAATCACTTTGACTCTATTTTTGAAGTTTTTCTCAGAGTCCTAACTATCCTAAGCCTAAACTGCGTAATAATCAAAGCTTCTCACGCAATACGTTCTAAGCGCAACCTGGTGGTGATTTTAGGATACAAATTGCGCTCCAACAAGTACCATATCCCAAGGTCGTGCCGCATAGTGCGACACGGTGTCGTTCAATTGGAAAACACACGACATGGTTCGAGGGCCCTCTGCTATGGTGTCGCATCTACGGCAAAATAAAAGTGGTATCAAGTAATTCATTCGCAGTCAATTTTCGTGGAATACCAACCTTTTTATACAAAATGGTTAATGACACTCTTTTCAAAAATTATTTTTAAGACTCTTGTGTTATATCATATTTGATTATAACAGAATACGATAAAGGTGCAAGAATACGTGACTTTTGATAAATTGTTCACTGCAAATACTCCTGGAATTAGCTTATATTTACGTTGGTTTTTGAAAGAGTGGAGTTATGTCTCGCTCTCGAAAAAACTTTAAATGGATCAGACGCAAAAACTGTGCGTTAAATCGCATTATAATTTTGGTAAACAGTTAATTTGAATATTCTCTTATGGACTGTATATTATTTTTATACCTCCGAGTGAGTAGGTTTTATGCAACTACATTTATTTTCGAGCAGATACCACTTTGCCTGTAAAGTTAAAATATCGATAAACGTTCACCCCGATTATCATCTAAGCAGCATGGTCAAGTTACTTTTAATATATATGTTTCACTCGATGCAAAAAAATCTTCTCTTGTGGTACAAAAAAAAATACAAAAATGTAGGATTCAGTTATTCAATGTTTTTTTATCAACTATCTTAAAGAAGAAACTTTTATCTTAATAGTGGTTAAGTTCTTTTGCATAGAAGCTTGTCTCACAGTAGTGTCTTTGCAATTCAAGTTTGTCTCATGGGGCTCGAGGAATATTTCGGTACTTTAATAATGTTAATTTGTGTTTGTGTAAGTAAATATACATCCAAGAAACTTTTGCATAAATGAAATCGACTCAACAATGAAAACTGATCGTTACGTTGAATTAAATCAAATTTCCTGCTGACCAAACTTGACGACAGCGATATCGTTTGTGTATTGAAGTACCAACTTTCGTGTTTGAATACTTCTCGGTTTAAATGGCGCAAGAGGTCGTTTCGCATGTGAAACACCAAGGTGTTTACACCGCGGTTTACACGGTATCGCGCGGTAAAGGTAGGCAGCGGGTGTCCCGCTGCATGCGACATGAAAACTACACGAACTCGTATAGTTTGCTTTGTTACCGCTTGTCGTTTCGATCGGAAGATAATTGACTGCACATGCGGTTTACTTCTGAAGGGTGTCCCAACAAGAGCGCCGGATTTAAATTTGCCGCCATTTTGTTAATACGAGTTGTACGTTAATATAGTTGTATTTAAGAATATGGAGAAGTATTCAAACCAACAACGTTTAATTATTGTAAAAACACATTACAAAAATGGTAAAAGTTTTGCGAAAACAATTCGCCAATTACGTCAAGTTTTTGGTCGCAATAATGCGCCAAATGAATTGACAGTGAGGCGTTTAATTACAAAATTTGAGACGAAATTAACGCTGATGGATCAGAAGATCATTGTTCGTCGTCGTCCTTGTCGGTCACTCGAAAATATAGCCACAGTAACGGAATCTGTGGCTGAGAATCCAGGAATTTCCATTCGGCATCGTGGTCAACAATTAAACATTTCCAGTAGCACTATGCAACGAATTTTGGTAAAAGATCTGCCTTTGCACGCGTACAAGGTTCAATTGGTGCAAGAAATCAAGCCAAGCGAATGGAAGTTCCTGGATTCTCGGTCACAGATTCCGTTACTGTGGCTATATTTTCGAGTGACCGACAAGGACGACGACGAACAATGATCTTCTGATCCATCAGCGTAAATTTCGTCTCAAATTTTGTAATTAAACGCTTCACAGTCGATTCATTTGGCGCATTATTGCGACCAAAAACTTGACGTAATTGGTGAACTGTTTTCGCAAAACTTTCACCATTTTTGTAATGTGTTTTTACAATAATTAAACGTTGTTGGTTTGAATAAAAAAAAATCACCGTACAACTCGTATTAACAAAATGGCGGCAAATTTAAACCCGGCGCTCTTGCTGGGACACCCTTTATGTGGTAAGATTTGATGACTTCGACGCACCGTTTATGCCGTATTCGACGTATCTTCTTACGGCTGATTCGAGATGGAAATGCTTGTCACACACGAATTTATTCCCGTTTTCCCACTTCTGGCATTAGCGGTTATCACTTGGAACTTTAAAAACTGAGCGTTTTACATGTCGATTTCTGAAAAGAAATTTATAGTTCGGCACAGCGCACGACTTCATAATGCGTTGGTGATATTTTAATAACTATGGAATACAGTAGAGCGACTTTAATGACGATGGAGCAGCGTGGAGTACAGAATAAAGCACAGTCGCCGTGATCATGGTTAAACAGTGAAAATAAAAAATCGGCCATTTGAAAAAAATTACACTATTCAACTTTACACTATGCGACCCTACCGGGCGATATTGGAACTGAAAACTTCGTCCACGGGTAGCGAGAAACACCAATCCAGCCGCAAGACATGTACAGAAGACTGTGATCACGGAGCCACCGTCTTGTTCCAGGGCTCTCTGCAAGAGCGCACGTTGATACATAAATAAAAGCCTATTGGCAATCTCGCTTCTCATCTCTGATAAAACTTTAACGCGTTTTAATACGAGTGCAAGTGAATAAGACAGTGATCAAGTAAACGACGTGTGTTTGTTTTTACGGCGGAACTGTTTCCGGTTTCGAGAAAGAGAGACTCGTACACTCGTATGAGAGATTAATTCTCTGTTATACATGAGCTGCATATTTCATGCTTCTTTTTTGCAACAATCAAAGTTTCGGCGGGCATTGTAAACCTTGAAAACGAATACACCTATTGTTATTGTTAGTAATCGCTCCGATGCCACGATAAATGGTAGAGTGCCGAGATAACGTCATTTACATTTTGTACAAGATTAGTTGAATGTGACTATTTTATAGTTAATCGTAATGGCAACAGCTCTGGGTAAGTAATTACTTGAAATTGATTTTCGGTTGTTTTGTTTATTACGTAGAAAATTCTATAGGTTAGGAAAACAAAGTACATCACCGAAATAAACAATAATCTTTAATTACTGCGATTAATTTATTTCTATAGAATCTGTGATGTATCTTGGTATTGTTGCACTCTTATGGGGGACAACTAATCCACTGATAAAAAGAGGTGCGATAGGAATTGAAAATGTAAAAGCATCATCCGCATATGGAAAATTCTTCAAGGAAGTTTACTTCCTAGTAACAACTCTTAAGGTTTGTTAAGTTTGAGTCAATATTACACAACAGTATTGTTACAATATTTAATAACTTTATTTTTATTTCAAGTACATTGTACCGTTCCTAGTAAATCAGAGTGGCTCTCTATTGTACGTAACGATGCTTGGAAGTGCAGATTTGTCACTCGCTGTGCCTGTAACAAACTCTCTTACCTTTGTAGTAACTGCGATAACAGGCTGGATTCTTGGGGAAGAAAAGCCTCATAGAAGTGAGACATTTTTTTTTTGTACTTTCCTAGTGAATCGGTAAATGAGATAAATAAATTATAATAAAAAATTTAGCCAATATTGCATTCAGAGTAATTTTTGCACTGCTGTTTTTTCATTATTTCTATCATACATTAAAATGTATTATTGAATATCAGGTTTCAAGCGCAAGCAATTGAATGGCAAAATGAAAGTAATTTATGTTGATTTCAGTTTATGAAATGCTTTGTGCCAAGTAACTATTATGTTGATTAAAGGATATTTGTGTCACAATTAGTTACTTTTCTAATGCATCGTTACTGAGCTAGTTTGTACTGAAAAGAACGCCAGATGTTTTATACATCTTTTTTTCTTTTTAATTCTTAACAGTCTGGTTTTTTTAGCAACGTATTTACAAAGTCTCAAGCTCTCACATGGAAAGTCGATAAAAACAACGTGTGTGGATAATATGCAGCGGTTCTTTCCTATGATTTCTGTTAGATCGGAATGAAAAAATTAATAGATTAGAAAAGATACTATAAGTCAGCTTGTGTCCAATTAAAAAAATTATTGATGATTTAGTTTTGGAGATTTGTCGAGCAAACTAATGACTTTCGGCGTCTATCTCTTTCTAGCTCAGTCTCAAAGTGGACGTTTCTCTCTCACACAATGCTTAACCAGTTCAGCAGCAGCCCCTCCACTGTTTCCATCTGTCATCTTTGGCACAAATATTCTTAAGTTAATGTGAAACATTTGAGTGTAAGAAAGATAGAACTAATCTTGCGATCTCAAAATGTTCCACCGCGGTTCACCTATTGGATAAAACATGAGAACGTCGTCCTGCAGAATGGTAAGGTGGAAAGCAACGTTATCACTTTTTATCCGATAGATCGATTTGTGTGACCTTACGACGATGTCCTACATATTGTCTGTCTTTCTACGATCAGCATACGTGCGAAAGATACAGCACACGTGTTCCTCCGCCACGATTGATATTTCGGACAAAAAATACGAACGGTGAATGTACAATTGTAAGACGCATTTCACCGTTCTCCTCTTTTATTCGAAAGATCAATCGTGGCAGTGAAAATTTTTCTACAGTTTTTGTTACTGACTGAGCGGTAACAGATCATCTTAAGGTGATGTTGTACGGGTGTCTGTCAAGATATCGAACGGTCAAAATCTCGATTGCGTATGTACGCGACGAACCGCCATGTGTATCCGCCCACACCGTCAGGAATACATACATACGGAATTTTTCCAGACACCCTGTTGTACTACTCGGTGGGTAACAAAACCTGTAATCTGAATTTCTTTATCACGATTTTATCTGTCTGATAAATGCCGAAAACCTATCTCTCCGCCAACTATTCTGTTGGGCGACGTTCTCGTGTTTTATCCGACAGATGAACCGCAGCGGAGAAGTTCGGCATTGCAAGATTAGCTCAATCTCTCGTGGCTCTTCATTTCAACAAAGCAAGAATTGATTTCTATGAACCGTATCTTGTACAGGATTCACTATTAGGGCTGAATTATCGATTAACCCCTTGAGCGGTTTTGACGCACCGGTGCATCGATATTTAGACGAAATTCTGTCGCTCGAGGAGTTAACAAGTTCGGTTATGATCTCAATGATTAAAAATTCCTTTCTTTCAGATGTCTACATCGGAATCTTATTAATATTAGCCGGTACAACAATTTGTTGCCTCGACAAAATAAACGTCGCGGAGGAAGCGGCGTTGTTATCATAGCGTAAAAAATAATTATTTATTATCACACTTTGTCAGCGATCTTCCATCGACGAATTAGTTGTATAACTAATTTTTTACTGTTCCAGTATTAATAAAAAATATATCAACACACTTAGAACTATGTTTATTTATTTCAAATTAATCGACAGAGTTACAAAATTACAATTGTTCTGGAAGACACACTTTCGCATATTTGAGTGTATCATCTTGTGCTCATCAGCGATAGTAACTATGTTAATAAACAGCATGGATTTATCAGTAGGTCAATTTAAAAGATCATTACATCTATGGTATTTACAAGCAAAAAAGAAAAAGCTACTCTAATGGTCTATATATACACACGCAATTAGCACCGAGTAAGAATGAACGTATGGTGCGGATGTTTGATATATTGTTCGTTTTACAATAGCACGGACTCTCCTGCCGTGTGACGATACGCATTTGTAACAGAATTTAATAACAAACTGCATTGCATCGATTGCAAAGAACCTAATTAATGAATTGTTTTTTTTCTTCTCATTTTAATATAGCGATCAACACTGCGTTAAAGACGGCAAGCTACTTCCGACGAATCGATGAACTTTAGTCAGGGTACACTAAATTATTAAAGTATATTACTACGGTATTTACAAAGCTCACGCGGAGCCAATAAATCATTACAAAAATCGACTATAAACAGCGAATGACGATTGTTAATATTGCGAAAAGCACACGTTCGCAAATAATACTAAATATTCGTCTTAAAAATACATATAATTCGCTTATCGACTATACAGGTAGAACATTTCTTTCGTTCGGCAATTTTGATTACTTTGGAAACATATCGTAGTTGCGTAAGGGTGGGTGAAGGGAAGTTGGTGATGGCACGATGATTCACGGTAAGTTATAGCAGTGGTCTCTCGATCTTTCGTTATTACACGTCGCAAAGTGGTGAGTTTGCTGTTTATTATATTATTTTTTTGTATCCCCCGAAAACCCAATGCAATTATACTCGACCTTCCGTTTACGCTCTCGTGAATTTTGCGATCTCTTACTACGGACGTTATTATTACCGCGTATATAATGCATTCTCATCTACACGGTAAATTTATCTACGTAAATCTGGTAGAGAGAAGGCTCTGTTAAGTGTGATGCACGATTTTCCGCTCACCACTTGCGTTCGTGATACTTAAATAATTCCATAAAATTACCGCGTTATAGAACTAACACCCATCGCGATGAATTACGTGTTCATTCCTTATTTTCCGTCGCTTACATCTCGTGGGAATGGCAATAAGTTTGATTGATGAGAATGAAAAAAAAAAAACAACAAAAATAATAATAATATTGCGACGAAAATTGAATTATTTTAATTACATTTTCACGTAAATATATATCTTTATATTTGTTTGTTCGTGCGTCAGTGTGTACTATGCGTGTGTATAATTTACTTGGGTTTCGGTAATAAATGGTCGATAGAAGAGGTCACCGAGCTCGATGAAAATTCACGTAAAATACAGTAATCGGCACAAGCTGACGTATGCTCGGAGGAATTCTCGTCGAGAGGGACCTTCGATGAGTCGATTAATCAATTATATGCGCATTTACATTTTCGATCCACACTCGTGTGTATTGTTAACAATACGTGTGTATATATATATACACACATACTGTATGTATCGTAACATCACGCTGAACGTGTGTCGATGACGTTGTTTCGTTACGTAGTCATAATTAAAAATCGCATACGAATTACTTATGAAACTCAAGACTAGCATTCTTTAATGGCCTTGCCATCAGACGCGGGACTTCTTGCTCCTGATCTTGAACCATCCTGCGCCCTTGTTTGGGTCTCTTGGTACGGAGGTTGATCTGCTGAGTTCCGCGCGTGAACTTCCGTTTCTCGGCTTGGATGCGAGCGATTCCGTCGACACGGTTCTGTCCACCTTCTGCTTGTCCTTGGACTTGAGAGTGCTGCGACTTATCGTACCTAGAGGTATAGAGAGAAAAAGAAGAGGAAGAAACATTAGATAATCGTCTTTGAGTAATTATCAAGTCGAGGAGCCATTAATCTTGTACGCGGTGTCTGCTCGAACTTCCGGTGTTCCCTCAACTTACCGGTTTTCGAGAGGTTGTCCTTGCTTCGACGAGAATCCTTGCCACGGCGACTAAGCGTCTCGCGACTTCTCTGCCTGCGCCTCATAGTCGTCGGAGGCTTTTGATGCTGTTGCTGCTGATCGTAATTAATCTCGAATGGTTCACGATAGTGTCTTGGTTTCCAGGGTGCGAGGACGCTTACGCTTCTCGACACAGTTTTCGTATGCGATTGCAGTGGTCGGTTAAGTTCGTCCCGACTCGCTGCTCGACGTCGTTCATTCGGTCCGGGAATATCGCCAACTGTAAACCGAACGATAAATATTAATGAAGATCAATATTAATGTCAAACAGAGATTAATTAGCATACATGATCAATACTGGGTAAAATAGTAATTGAAATAATAAATTATACAATTTTTTGGAATCTATTTATTTTGTAATTATCAATAGAAAATATTTTTGATATGTACAACTTGATTGAAATCGTCAATCACATCAAGAACGTTTACTCTCAATTGAATTGGAGGATATGATCTCCTATATGATCGTGGAAAATGGTATAACCGTAAAGCTTTGTTCAGTTTTTAGGGTCAAATGTATTTTTCAGGTATCAATGCAATTATATTTCATATGATTGATGCATATTGCATCAATCTTCATTCTGATATTAAGCAACCACCGACTTTCACGTACGAAAATACCTCATCTTTCGATTTAACTCGCATGGAATGATGGCTCTCGGTTGAACGAGACTCACCTGTTGCGGCGTGCAGGTAGACAACGGATCTTTGAGATCTCTGGGAATTCTGGCTCTGCTGACTGCTATCTCCCGTGGTACTTTCACCCGAAGACAAAGCGCTCTCCGCTAGTCTCGGTGGTTTCCTCGGTGGCGATACGACGCTCAAATTTTGACGGCTCGTACTCATCGCATCACGCCTCGAACTGGCGTGGTCGTCGGCTCGTTTGCTTCTACTGTTATTTCATTTTTTTTAAATTAAATTGTCATAAAATTCTTCTCGAGAATTAACATCAGGAGTTTATCAATCTTTCGTACATTATTTCAAATAGCTATAAAGATATTTTAAAGATAATCGTACACCCGAGCGCACCGAGGGCAGGCCTCACACGAGGTCGCAATTGGGCTTCCTATTTTTTTTTTCGACTTCGTTGAAATTACCACATTGTTATGCGTGCAACAGCGCTATTATTGTTACAATCAATGTAAGTTAATGAAAATTAGTGACAATGAAGTCGCTCTGCTCGCACTGTAGGTATATGGCGAAGTCACAATAGGGGGTTGCTCGGCACGTAAAAAAATGTTTCGTTGACAAAATAACAAGCCGTGACCGATATCCTTAAATGTTGAAAATTGGAAATTTCAACACTTCAACTGTCTTGTAGGCGTTTTGTAGCTGCACAGTTCAGGTAGACGTTTGGTTCGTTGGATATTCCGTACGAAGGCGTATTATTATTAGTATTGTTAGCACGATGGCTACGAGTGTCTCGATCTCCGTCTGATGGCGCCATTCGAGCACCTTATGTTTTTCGCTCGGGCAGTCTCTTAGTTTTTGTCCTAAGGTAGAATAGTAGTCTTTTTTGCCCTAGGGTAGAAAAGTAGCCTTTTTTGCCCTAGGGTAGAAAATTAGCAGTTGTCGGTCAAGTGCGCATGCGTACTAGTCATAATTTGAAAAGTGCCACTTTCGGCTCGCGTTACTCGCGTGTAATGTAGTCATTTCAGCACAGTCGGGTAAAAATAAAATTATATATTCATTTTTGCGTTAAATAACTTTGACGAGCCGTTTATAGAAAATTTTCTTTTTTTTTCTTTTTTGCTTCCTCATAGTAGAAGCTAGGTTTTTGTGAAAATAAGTTTTTTCGACTTTTTAATGTCAGAATACTTAATGTTTCAAAACGTCGAGAAATCATATTTAGAAAAAATGTCCGCTCGTATGTGCGTATATATATGTATCTATGTATGTATGTATGTATGATATTGTGTGCGTGCATGTGTGCATGTGTGTGTGTGTGTGCGCGCGCGCACGCTTACAAAATTTTAATGGATACATCTCGAAAACGGGTTACTCGATTATCCTGAAACCTTTCATACTGGTCGCAACCACCGTTAGTTTGCTACAATTTTCGTCGAAATCGTTAACGGGTGCCTCATTTTATGGTTGTTTGAATTTTTCGAAAAAAAGATGTACGCTCTCTAACTTTCGTAAATTTTCAGCTATAGAGTTAAAACTTTCTACAAGAAGTTTGACAAGAATCGATCAAGAGGTTCAAAATTTAAAAAATCATGAATTTTTTTAATTTTTCGAAAAAAAAATAATTCAAATGTGCATGCACGCACCCACGGATATTTTTCTAAATATGTTTTCTCGACGTTTTAAGTACTCTGAAATCAAAATCTCAATACATTTTTTTTTTCACGATTACAGATTTCTCTGTGAGGAAGCAAAAAAAACGATTTAAGTTCATCAGAGAAGCTTCAACCTCGTATATTCTTAATCGTAATGTAATATAATTTGATATTTTTACAATTCGAACACTGATTTTTTTTTCAGCCTAAATTAAGTATGAAAAAAAGGTAAATCTGCTGTTTCACAAGATGTAACTAATTTAACGAATTTAACGTATTTTCATCATCTTAAGTAGAAAATTAGGAAATTGAACTCACTAAATTTATTTAAAAATTATAAATAATAGAAAAACACAATAGGGAACGCATACAGTACTACAATTATTCCTTATGAAAAATAAATATATCCAACGAAATAGATTTTAACTTTGTTTTGGATACATCTCAGATATATTTTATTATTCACATATATTTCTTACATGCTTCAAAATATATGCAAGATATAGAATTTTTGATTGCAATATATCTTTTAAATATAATCCATAAACTCAACTTCCATGCGTGATCTTAATGTCGGTTATTATGCTGACAAGAAATATCACCACGTTATCTTTTTTAAAAACTAAACAAAATGTACGTTCTGCCGCAAATTATTTCTAACTGTGTGTAAGGAAAAATATAATAATATTTTGTCGTTACCTGCGCTCGCGGTTGGAGGAAACAGACTCTTGGTCGGTATCGCCGAAGAATCGAAGATTTTTTTGTACCGAGGCGCGTTCGGGTGCGGCTTCTTCGTCTTCGGTACCAGTTGTCAATATCTCACTTTCCGGTATCCGCGGTTTCTTGTCGACGGGCTGGAAAATAATAAAAATAAAAAGATAGTGTTATTGCATAACTCTCGTACCGCAACACTCTTCGAAGTATCCTCGAGTCTTCTCATTACATTAATAAAAAAAAATATGGATGTAAAGACAGAGATAGTAAAAAGGCGGGAAAAAAAGTTGATGCGAGTCTAAAATTATCTCAGGCTGGCGAGAACATTACGGCAAATTTCGCGTTCCTGGTAGGCGTTCGCTCAGAACTCGAGTCCATTATCTCTATAGACTGTATAGAGTATATGTATATTGTATTATACATGCTGTATCCTATACACACGTTGGACGACGTAGCTGATCGCTTGCGGTCTAGTTAATCCGATGTAAGGCAGCTCGTTGTTCTTCGAGGGACAAAAAAAGCTGAGGAGCTGCTTGCTGCCCTGGGGATGTTGGATTAATGTCTGCACGGTTCGGACGTTCTATGGGGGAGAAGAGAGGAGTTCGAGGGGGGGGGGGGGATAAAACGAAATGAGCGAGCGAGCAAGAGAGCGAGATAGAAGTCTGGTTTCATGATGCCTCGGCAGGATAGCTGTACACGCCAGTTACTAGCATGAGTACAAAGGTGTATCCAGTGTGCGAATCGAAAAATAATGACTCGGAGAGAGCGTGGCGGCGGCGTCTTCATGAGTCATGACCCCACGCTCGTTCCCTCTTGCTCCTTCGATAGATCATCGTCCACCGAGGGAGATTCACGCGCACGTGTAATCAGCTCTCTTCTCGGGAGAGCCCGGGCGGGCGGTGGAGCGAATATCCTATCGACTCTGCCGCCCTATCGAATACACAAACCGAAGAGAGAATATATTCGCGCGCGCATAAACCCTCCTACCCCCGTTTTTCCTCGCTTAGGATCGGAATCGAGACCTGACTGAGATTATTCCGAGAGTCCTTACGTTATATTCCAGGCACAATATACCATGGTACTTGCGGGTATACGCGATGGTTAGCTAGACGCAGGGGCCCCGGCACTTATTCTCGCGATTAAATTAAACCACAGAGCGCGGAGTTAGTTAAGCATTTAATCAAACTGGTAATTGGTGGTTGTAGTGGCCCTAATGGCTCACCGCGCGCTGCTGTAGCTTCGAGAGGAAGAGGAAGAGGAAGAGAGAGAGAGAGAGAGAGAGAGAGAGAGAGAGAGAGAGAGAGAGAGAGAGAGAGAGAGAGAGAGAGAGAGAGAGAGAGAGAGAGAGAAAGAAAGAAAGAAAGAGAAAGAGAGAGAGAGGAATCTGAGCTTTGTGAGCTAACTGATGAATGTACGCCGGTTAGTTACACACACTGGTATACCCCACCACACTGCAGCCAGTACCAGAGTTGAGAGTGTGTACGACCCGATCCCTCGAGCTCTTATCAACAGGCTCTATCAAAATTTTCTTCATATACAAAAATCTCCAATTTCCAAGCGAGACGTGCTGTTAGGCATCGTACGAAGTATATAAACGCTCACGAGCTGTGTATTCTCTCATAGGATCGGCAAGAGTGCATGGGAACGAGGAGCCCGAGACCCCCCAGTGCAATTGCACGTAGCTACAGCTGGAGATTTTCCCGAGAGATTCGCTGCGTTGGTAGGTTTTTGCGATTATGAGGAATTCGGCATCTACCACGAATTAATAATCGGGGGGAAGGATCAAGCTCGTTGAGAATCATGGTTTAAGGATGTGACACGGGCTAGATTTTCATGAGATAGGTACTTGAATTCGGAGAAAAGAACAGTTTTACGGAACGTTAGTTTAGTGCGTGCGTGAGATTAGCCGCGCGGAAATGACGATGACGACGATGGTACGATATTTGTGGAAAAAAAGAAGAAGGTGAAAAATAACGTCGGACAGTTTGTTCAGGTTCTCGAAAGACTCGAAACGCCTGTTGGAGAAGGGCCGGTGTGAATACAGAGTCGAGCTCTCTTACGGACAGAGATATTATTAGAACGATGACACGCTGATCTTGGACCAACGAGGAAACACGATCGAGACCGGTCAGTGTTTTATAGTAAAAAGGCTACCTGGCTCCTTAAACGTTAACAACATTTTTTTTTTGCGTTCAATAGTGAAATTCGGAATCGAAATACACGTTAAATATTATATATTGATAACAGTGAATGATCGATTGATTGATTCAAGCAAGATTTAGTTAATCTTTCAGGAACGTCATACGGATTCTGTCGCGTTGGCCGGTTAACGCGCTGAGAGTCGATAAATAATCGTAAAAAAAATCCAAAATGATATTGAGAGTCACGTTATGGTTCGTTTTCTTTGGTTGACAACACAAAATTTATTAAACACAGACGCATTGTTCTTACAAACAAAAAGAGCTTTTCGATCTCATGAAAAAGTTGAAGAGCTCTGAAGGATTGATTCGTCTTAATCTTAAGTTTTCTTTCACTGCAACAACTTCATTTATAATTGAATTAATGAATTTAATATCAAGTTTAATTATTTAATCAATTGAAGCTTAATTAATTGAACATTGAAATAACATTATTTTAATTAATATTCATGTGTTTATATCGTATTTATAACATTATTTTGAAGGCCACAAGTTCTAGTTACTTGTACAAAAGTGTTGAAGTTCAATGCTCCAATGGTTCGTTCATCTAAACGAAATTTTATTTTATTTACTAAATTTTAATTGGATCGATTATTAATATTTTTTTATGCTATCAATCGAAAAATATTTGTCGAAAATTAAAAAAATATAATTTCAGGACTATAGGGATACCTAGCTGAATATTTTCACTGTACGAAGTAACTGGAGGAAATTGGTGGGTACCTTTGCACTGGTCTTGTTCTTTCGGGACAAAGATTTGAACCATCCCTTTCTTTCGGCTTCCTGGCATTGATTTTCTCTCGTCAGGGTGTTCTTCAATTCGCAAAAGGGTTCTTCCTGACGGGTCAGGGTTCCGGTCGATCGGGACAGTCGGGCGGGCCTAGCAGGGCTGGGGCTTCCGCTGGGAGTAGACAGGCGTCTACGTTGGCTGTAATCTTCCTGGAAGACGAAAAATAAAACGAGGGTCGTCAGAGTTGTCCAGAAAAACAAAAATGGCCATCAGACTTAATTGCTATTAGATGATGAGGTATATTGAGAGACAGGCGAAACATGTAAGTAGAAAAGATCGAGGATGGTCAGACAAGTGCTCTTACTATGCCACGTGGGTGGTACAATCGTAGCGGGGATCGTGAGTAGCCGAAGGGTTTTTACAATTTCCCTATTCCCCTCCCTCCGGAAACTCCTCCTCTTTCCCTGCCTCTGTTTTTTTTTATTTTCAAGTTCGCTACGCTATTGTTGTACTAACACGTGACAAATCAGTTCGATATTTTAGAAAATCCAATTTTTTAGAATGTCATAAAAATTTTAACAAATAATTTCATCACATTTTATCACAATGCCTTTAAAAATTAATTAGGTAATTATGTACAATTAATTAATCTTTATAGTCAATTATTTAACTTTATTCGATCCAAATAAAATTGTTTTATTTATTAAGTAAATAAATGAAAAAATTTATCGGTCAAATATATTTTTACCAGAACGATTTAACATTTTTATTTTTATTCAAATAAATTCTTTTGCATTCTTTCGATACCCAATGTACCAACAACTCGGTATGTTAGAATCTAGCGCTACGGAATATCGTAGTAATCGAGTGCTTTGCGCGTATGAGCATAACAGCAGACACCGCATAAACTGTTAAATGACTCTGGATGAATAGCCCATATCGCGGAATCATCTGCATAGTACAAGCGCTGGTGTACTTCCCTCCGAGTCTCCATATATACGAGCAACAATATCCTGTGTGCTTTCCATAACGAGTCGCGCGCGCCAGAGCTAGCGCGCTAGGCAGAGCGTACGGTGTGCGCAACCAACGATATGTAGCCCGCAGGCATTGTGACCCACGCACCGCCCTGCTAACTCTTATACCTACGAAGTGCACGGACACTATGTGCACTCGCGCGCGGCCTTCCCGCCTGCCTTCTTCGTCTCATTCTTCTCGTCCTTTTCTCTCGCTGGTCCTCGTTCTTCTTCTGGTATCTTCCAGCTATTCACCCCTCTCATCTTCTACTTCCTCACCTTTTTCGCATATGTACGATATGTGTATGTACATATATATATATATGTACGCGGTTGTACGCCCTTCGTCCCCGTTTCTCAGCAGCGCCTCGCCCTACCTGCATCCCGACGGGGAATGCGTTATGCACGGCTACTCCCTCACCAGTTATACTCTCTCGCGTGGGCTGCTCGAAGATTGGGCTAGGTCGCTTACGCGCTTACCTAAGTGTGTGCATGCCCGCTTGCACCAGAGACTCCACAGCATCTCTTATTTCTCTTCTTCTTCTTCTTCTTTTTCTTCTTCTCCTTCTTCTTCTTTTTCTGGGTTTATTATAATATTATGTAGGTATACGAGGAATACCACGGGCGTATGAGAACTGAATCATAACGACGGTCCACGACTATATAATCAACTCGTCGAATTTTCAGAATTATTGCTTCAATCGAAAATATCCTTTTTGTACTTGCATCGTGCAGTCTTTAATTTGCTATTGTATACATCGTTGATCTGTATCAGTTGAATAAAAATGTAAAAATTTATTTTTAAAAATTGTTAACTTTATGTTTTTAATGTGCAAATGTCATGTTTATATCCTGATTCGCGTTAATTTAATTAAACCTGGCTTCTGTAACTACGCGATTGTTAAGAAAACAAAACTTTCATAGTTTAAACAATTTTTTAAATGTATTCATCAAATATTCACTTGTATCCATATTTATTTAATCTTTTTGCTTTTTTGTAGAGAAAACTTACGCAAATGGATCAACATGAAATAATTTTTGGCGTTGAATTTTAGTGAGAATGTGTCAAGAAGTGAATTTTTTGTTATTTTTATAGAAAATGACTGTCAAGATAGTTAACAATATTATAATTAATAATTAATAATTAATATAATTTAAAAAATAAGGAAGAACTGTCCCTTGAAATTAAAAAAAAGTTTGTAAAGTACCATCTTGCACGTTG
Organism: Cylloceria caligata; assembly: GCA_963942595.1. Classification (NCBI taxonomy): domain Eukaryota; kingdom Metazoa; phylum Arthropoda; class Insecta; order Hymenoptera; family Ichneumonidae; genus Cylloceria; species Cylloceria caligata. Next base: position 87,073,439 of record OZ012703.1, on the reverse strand, counting down.
CTTCCTCATTTTTTTTTCTTTTAGTCGGCGGTACGCAAAGTTTCCTCAACGGGGACGCCAAAATAAATCCGACTTTCCTTAAGGGGAGTCGAAATATGTATGGGTACAAGAGAGAGATAGAGATACTGAACGGTGCTTCACGACGGAGTGAGAAAGAAACAGCGGATATGGCGCTTGTTTCCCTCTCGGTACACTGATTATAAAGATTAGTGGCACAAGGTAAATTGAGGTTTTCAATAGAAATGTCAAAGGAATACGAGAAGCGTGAGAGAAACATTCATGGAGTGAGTAACGGCGTGCTGAGACAAGGCGTTCTTTCGGAAGTACAGGAGTGTATGAAAGATTCGTTGGATATTGCTTGTGAGGGAACGAATGCCACGATCAAGAAATTGTCGTTCTATGCGAAACGATGGTGGCGAGCGTGTATATGCAGCAATGCTGTATCACGGACGTGTGGGTAGTTGTCCACACGTGGGTAAAATGCAAGGGCGTACGAGATGCAGGCAGCTTGCAGCACGGGGAGCCAAGTCTCGTAGCCGGTTGCTGCTGTCGCTGCAGTTACATCGGCGTACTTAGGTGTGTACGTACGCGAGGCTGGTACCATTAGCCGTAAATCACTGGCAATTTATCATAAATTCCGGGAGGAGCGTGAGAGACGTTACTACGTTATATTACAAAGCAAGAAGTCACTCGTGCCTATTAATTTTGAGGGTAAATACAGGGACCGGGAAGTTAAGGCAGTTTAGAATAATGAGAGGTGTATCCCTCGACATCGCGGTACATGAACTGCTCAAATAGTTACAAAATCGTCATTACACGAAGTAATTGACTACGTAAGGCGTATATCATAATGAAAGTAATATTTTCAATAATAGATTGACGATTAACTATCGGTTATTAACTGTAAACTGGTTTATGATTACTCACAGTTGTGAATATTTACGTAAAATAAAATGATATTAGTCTTCTTTTTTTTTTTCTAAAATAAGGGAGACATTTATTTATTTATTTAAAACAGAGGCTTGCTTTCAATTTCTACGTATCAGTAAGACGCATTTGGACGGAAAATTAGAGCTAGAAATAAAACAATATTGTTCATTAAAAATATTTTTATCATACGTAAAAAACGTTTTTATGCGCGATACATTTTTTTTTTGTTATCGTTATAGAAGAAGCATACTACTGGTAGTTAAAATTTATAGGATAATATTTTATTAACTAAAACCTGTATAACTTTAGATATTCTTTAAGTGTTTATCACTTAAGACGATGTGTGCACATTGATACACGTTTCTGTCATTCTATCGGGGTCTACCGCGATCGTCGATGGCGCTGTCTCTCATACTCGCTCGAACTCCGTCGGTGTATCAGATCATTTTAAATGCATCACGCATGCATACATAATTCGAGTGATGTCACTCGTATAAAAAAAGTTAGTGGTCATCCACCAGAGGTTGTCACTCGAATAAAAAAGCGATTATTGGAATAACTTTTCAACTAATGCCATGTTCGATATAAGCTCGATGCAATATCTCGGTATTATACTAAGGGCGCATTACAGTACGATTTGTAAAACAGAAAGCCGCGAAATAAACGATAAAGAGAGAGAACAGGTAATGGTTATTGGCGGGCGAGGCATCCCGGTGTGGATTTGCAGTGTATTCGTGGCGGGTTGTGAAGTGCATGCGTAACCAGTGAGGGCAAACAGAGCATCAAAAGGGCGCAAAACGCTGGTACAGAAACGAAGGTATCGGGGAGTTGTAGAATAAGAGAAGGAAGTTGCAGTGTAGTGGCAGAAGCGCGGTGGCGGCGTCGGTAGTGTAAGAAGCGCATGCGACCTACGGGTGGATCGTTGCCTGAGGACGGGATGCGGTTTGACCAGGAATGCGCATCTAGCCGAGCGGAGGAAGGAGCGCGCGAGCTCGTGTAAACGTCTCCCTGCTCTTCCCTTCGTCCTCCGAGCAGTTGCGCTCCATTCGCACGCCAACCGTGCCCTCCCTTCGCCAAGTCCGCTTCTCTGACTTCTGCTCTTTGCGAATCTCGATCTAGTTTCGAGGAGAGTCAGCAACCGGCACGACGACGATGCGCAGCTTTAACATTCCCGCCATTAGTTAACTTCAATTTCGCGAGATTCCACTCATTCCAATGGGATCTTATGTATCATGTAGATGTATAGCTGTTTTATTTATAAAGAGGAGACCGGGAGTGTTCGTCACCGATCAGTGGGGGCAGCACTGTGAATTTTTTATTATTTATTAAATCTGTTTTTTTTTAACATCCATTTTTTTGTGTTTATAATATTTTAAGTCTGTACAAATAATTTATTTGATTCATTAATAACATCTCTGAATTACTTCACTTTCTACTATTTAAAAATATATTTTAAAAAGAGGAAACATTTTTTTCTTGTAGTTAAAAAACGTTGAGCAATACTTTTGCGAGATTTATCATTCTCAATGGCTTTTTTCTTGGCCAAAGCATCCCTTATGGAGAAACTATGAGAAAAAAAGTATTGCGAATGAAATATCTGACAAAAGGACGGACCATAGATTATAAAAAATACAAATTTGATCACACAATAGATTTAACATATTGGAATAACCTTAAATCGATCGCTTTACCGCAAGATACTTAATCTACCCCTCGAGTGGTACTTCTTCTGTCAATCCCCTTTAGTGCAACCAAAGTTCCGATAGTACGAGTTCTAGTTTGCATCGGATCTCCACACTCCTTCGGGACCTGACTCTCTTCCATAGTCTTACGGATGTAATCCTCTCACGACAAATCCCTCCGGATTCGTCTTGTTAATTGAAGTGAGACACAAGGCCCAACACGCATCCCCCTCGGAAATTCTCATTTCCTTTTCCTACGATCTTTCTCCCTTGGCATCTTTCAAGGTCGTCCGCTCTGCGATGGTGGCAGCGCAGGCACGACGAGGGAAACTCTAGGAGGTCTCTCACTGTATATCTTGCTCGATTCTCGCGAGGAAGAAGCAGGAGAAGAGAAAACCGGATGCACACTTTTGCGCTCGCGTGCTCACGCTCCGCTCTGCTTGGCTGTTAGTAGCTACCACAGGGAGCGCGAGCGCGCAGATCCACGCGAGAGAGGCTGCTGGCTGGGGCGCGCACACGCGTTTCATAAGTTGAGAGACCAAGCCGCTTCAGCCGCCACCTCCATTGCATCGACGTCATTAATAACCACGCGGACGAGTAAGAGATGAGAAGAAGAGGGGGGGGGGGGCGGTTATACACGGTTTACCTTCTTTGGAATAGCTTCACCGGGTACGTACAGTACCTATACTGATAATAGAGAAAAGCAGGGTCTCGGCAGCGGCAGCCTGGTCTCGTGCGAGCTATCTCTTGGGTGTCAATGCGCGTGTTCTCGTATTTCTTTATTTCTCTTCAACCGTCGTTCGATCGTCTTATTATACTTTGTCCTGGGAAATTGCGGCTGAACGCCCACGGGTTGATCACATCCAACGTATACTGTGATCCATGTAACCCCATCGACGTTTGTAATTGATGGAACGACACCGACAAGAGACAGAGCGTAAGCCTTGGGTTGGGGTTGCGATCAAGCTGAAAAGGGGGCCATTGTGACTATCGGCGTTGCTGATACGACGTTAAACGAATCTTCTCTCAGATGAGCTCAATATATCGGGGCGTACATGTACGCTTCGCTTACTATGAATATTAATTATTCCGATCGTGACAAGATTTCTAGAAGTTTATCCAGCAAGTCGAATCGAAACGAGTGCAGCATGTGCGTCAAATGTGCATCGCAATGAAGCTGGCTCTGTACCACGCCCCATATAATCTGAAATATACAGTCTACTCTGACTCTCTGTCACTAGGCATCCAAGCGATAAACTTGTGCGCTAAATAAACGATAGATATTTATTTTATTTTATTGAAATAGTTTTATTGAATTAAAAAAATAACATAATAAATATTTTACGTCACGATTATAGATATGAGTAGCGAAGAAAATTGATTTTAAACATAATTATTTAAATAATCAATTGGAATAACTATCCTCAAGTAACTGAACGTAAAATAAAGTAAATTCCTGATTTGTAATAAAATGTTGACACGAATAAATATAAAAATATTAATAAATGTTACAATTATTATAAACTGCAATATTCAAATGATTATTTCAAATAACAATTTACACATGGGTAAATAATTATATTTTTTATAAATATGTTTAATTTTATAGTTTAAATTATATTATTGTTAAGCATTGGTGACGGGTGATATGTTTTGTATTGCACTGTTAAAAATCCAGGGTGTCAAAGGTGATTGGTATGGACTTTTAACCAGTGCTGACCCATTTAGCGTTAACTTTAACAATTTTCACAATGTTTAATTCGCACAAGCGATTGTGTTTTAATCATTAGGCCCTATCTCAAAATCTACAACATATTGATGTTTGGAATAAGTAGATGAAAATCAATAAGTAATCAACAATAAATACCGAATTATGCCACGAATATACGAATAATCCAAAAATGCAATTGAATTTTCGTTGACCGTTGACGTCAGTCGTCAGTGTAGACTCACGTGAACATCGTGCGAGGATTAATTTTAACATCATATTTTTAACAGTGTGCGCGGAGCCACGAATAATTACGCCACGAAAGTTATAAGAGTACATCTTTAACCATCGGGTTGTTACAGTTGTATTTGTGTACTACTGTTCATACTCTATTTGTCTATTTGTCCAAGACGATATGGTGTAGAGACGGCAGAATGCATGAACGAGAAACTGCTTACGAGGGACTGGTTTTTAATGTGAAAACGTGAGCTATGATGTTTTCCTCTTGGCATCTTGGGAGGTCTCACTCGGTGTCCCCTCTCGCCATCTCGTCCGTGTCTTACCTCGATAATAATTTGTGACATACGCCTGTATTACGCATTATTGGCTTTGTACACTAAGTTCCAGCCGCGACGTAATACATTTCACACGCGCGCGCACACACATACACGCATATATATACATGCACGCACGCGCGCACGCACACACGCACAACTTCCCCCTGTCTCTCGAGAGAGCTATCTGAGAGGGGTGTGTGTTGTTCTTATTCTCAGGTAGCCCTTGAATCATCATCATCATCGTCATCTTCTCTTCGTAGTTCGGGAGTATAAAGTCTGAACTATACAGTGATCCTTCCTTCTTTCCCGTGGTGTTGTCTTTTTTCTCCCTTTTTTGTCACCGTTATTTATGGGAGATAGGTATGAAAAACGAGTTTGTGGTGGCTCTCGCGGACCGATCTCTCCCATGTGCCCGGAAATTGTCTTGGTCACGACAGGAGGAGCTTCGTACCGCTTCTCGCTCGCTCCCAGGGTTCTCGAGCGGGGTCCTGAGCCATTTGAGCCCTTAAGGCGAGGCGAAAGACTCACTTGACGATGACTCATACCACGTGACACCTAGTGTACTTTGTCTCGCATTCCGGGGCCTTTATGGTGCTGTCTCGCTCGTACACCGACAGCGTGTGGTGTGAGTCTTTTTGCCTTCCCCTAACCAATGTCCTGCCTCCCCGGATTTATACAGGCTCGAGAAACGAGCAGACATTCATACACACACGCACACTTCTCCCAGTGAATATTAATTATTGCGATCGTGTCAAGATTCACCAACTTGTAGTTACGCCGAGGCTGGTTGCATGAGCGAGCACTCGCATCCAATGAGCCTAACAGCAGAAGCAGAAGGTCCGCGCTCGATACTTTATTCGAGAGGATCGATGGACGAGTTGCTTGGAAAGATTGCTGCAGTTTCCTCTCCCTCTCGTTTGGCATCGTTTATTCTGTCCTGGCTGCGAGGTCTCATCATCCTTACTCCAGGCAGTCGTACTGCCTCTATACAATTTTGTTCACCTACCCTCGTTCTTTGACGTAACTTCGAAATACGAATCAACACGATTTCTGTCCGTCTCTCTCTCTCTCTCTTTCATCTCCTTCCTTCTCTACTACACGGCAGCAGCGTCAGGATATACGTCGATGAATATTAATAATCGAGAATACTCCTCGAGCCTGGGAGCTCTGCGCCCGGGAGCGTTGAAGCATCTCGTCAATCTCTCGTTATACTCATCCTACTTTTGCTCACGTTTGTATTTTTATTTTTTAATCTGGACACTCCTACCCCGATGATACGTGCCACTTCCTATACTCTCAGCTGCGATATTATATTTCATGACTCTCTGTAATTAAATAATAAATATAGTCGTCTCCGTAAATTGTCTGTATTATGGTTTTATTTGCTTATCTTTTCCATTTCCAGATATCTTTTTTTTTTTAAACGACGAGTCGTTTCCAGCGACGTTCGAGAGCGTTAGGCATACAGTGATTAGTCCCTTTGGTCCTTAACGATCAATTGTAGGAAATTGAAAGTTTCTGATATTTCTTGTAAAAATGTGATATGATGAAGGTTCGCTGTATCAAACTCCCTTTAGGTATTCTTTAGTTTAGTGATAATCATTTTTTGTCTGTAAAGATTTGATAGTTATAATCAAACGACATTTATGCCTTTTCGACTATTCGACTATTCGACTATTCGACTATCTCGTGTACATTCGAAGAAAACACGATTCCTCGCACCCCGAACCTAGATATAATGTACGTTAAGACAAATGTGAGGTGACTTCAGTCAGAAGAAATATTAATTTTAATAAATTGTAATAAAATATTGTAGAATTACATATATTTAAATTAAATAGTTTTTCTGATGCTCTTGGCCAATCGATAAGGTTTCGAGTTGATTGATAATATGAGATTGCAGTGTACAAGTTAAGAAGTGACAGTCTTTCCAGTGGCTGTTATGAATATTTGTGCTAAAGCTGCTGGCGGATAAAGGGAGAAGAGCTACACTGGATTCGTTGATCAATGCGTGAGAAAGAAGGGTCCGCCGCATGATTGAGTTAGAAAGGGATAAGCGTTGACGATCATTGATTTATCTCTTCCGATTCGTTAGTTTTTTTATTCTGTTGTAACAGAAACTGGCCAAGAAAATTGCTTCCTTTTATTATCGTGGGCCGGTTTAATCGTTGTTAAACTGCGCAACTTTGAGAATAAATTGCCAAAAAATTAATAATTTTTACAAAATATTGTTAAATAATCAGCGTACTTTCTTGTATAAATTAAATGAGTTTCATCGCAATTGAACGGATGCTAATTTTAGTATAAATAGCCTTTAAGGATCAGCATCCAGTTAAATAGTTGATATTTGTATACTTTCATTACTTTCTGGCAACGTTCGATAGATTATTCATCAAGATTATGCCTTTGACTGTATCGCTTGATCCGGTAGGTATTACATAGCACATTACATTAATGTAATACAGGAGATGTGTTGTAGAGTACCGAAGTCGAGCGGGCGCAGGGGTTTGTAAAGCAAAAGATCAATCTCTTCAGCACCTAGAGCCGAGGTATACGGTCGAGAGACAACCCTGTTGCTTTAACCTGGACTAGAAAAGGACTCGGTATCAGCAAGTTGTTGGCTTGACCGTGCTCTGGACAGCGATCCCTTCTTCGGCTTCTCTGCAGACCGACTGAAGCCAGGCGCGTAGAATAGTATCGGCAAATTGCAATCGGCGACAAGCAGTGGGAGCAGAGTATGAGGAAGGAGAGAGAGAGAGAGAGAGAGAGAGAGAGAGAGAGAGAGAGAGAGAGAGAGAGAGAGAGAGAGAGAGAGAGAGAGAGAGAGAGAGAGAGAGCTGGTGCAACTCTCCTCTTGTCGGCAACCCATTGCGCGCAACAAGGGCCAAGGTCTCGGGCAGTTCGTTGACGCTTCTTCTTCTTCTTCTTCCTCTTCTTCTACATGCTGAGCTCACGATTTGAGTCGTCAGTTGATGCTTCGCGATGAATTCACCGACAACTATTATACTGTCATGAGACTATCAAGTATATGCTGCATAGTCAGAAGAGCTATTAGAGAGAAACGGAGGTACGTTAGATGTTGAATTATTTCGAGATTCTCGAAATCTCAGAAACCCACGTATGTCTTTATCTATCTCTCATAGTTGCATTCACAATCCTGATCGCGGCTTACCATCATTCTAGAAATGCTCGGTCTTCGTTTCGTGTGACTGTAGTTTCTACATGGAAGACCGGGGTTTGTTGGCTATGGTGGTAGTTGGATCGAGCCAGCTTCAAAATTAGCGGATGAGTTTAGCTAATTTGGCCCTAATTTGGTCAGATGTCTTACTTTTCCCGTTAATATAATATCAAATCTCTACTTAAATCAATGACATCGGAGAAAACCTTTTTTTTCTTGATTAATCGTTAGTTTTGACAGTCGTACTAAACATAAAGTACTGAACAGTACATACAAACGAATGTCTTGTTGCCACTATTAACTTAACACGTGGTTTTGTTCCAACTAATAAGTTGTCGCGACATAGTAATTTAAACGACGGTATGGTCCATCGAATTATAAGATTGGAACAACTTAATTACCAGAAACATAGTTATCAACTGATTGGTTGATATAACTAACTGGGTGGTTAAATAAATTGGTTGATTTAATTGATTGATTGGTTCAATAAGTTGGTTGGTTCAACTGATTGGTTCGTTCCACTGATTGGCTGATTCAACTGATTGTTTAGTCCAAATGATCCGGTTGTCCAACTGATCAGTTAGCTTAACTAATCGAAATTATACGCGGCTGAGGAAAACAATTGTCCGTTGATATGTTTAAAAAAACGAAGCTGATCAATACGATAAAAGAATCTCATACATTTTATTGTCAGACAGGCAATCATAAATTTACTTAAAAAACGCGAATTTCAAATTGATTCAACTTGTCCCGGCCTCTTCTCATCGTAGTCATGTTGATACAAGTCTACATCTACACACTTGTCTACACGTACAGTAATGCGGAGAGAAGTTGGAAGACGTGGGTAGATATATCCGTCCGAGCAGAAGTTGTTTCCTCTGAAAGTGTTATTGTTATTACAGAGTTCTACTGTTATAGTGTGTACGACCACGAAGGAAGGAAAGGGGGATGAAACGAAAGAAGCAGCCCGTGAGAAACATCAACGCTATGCCGCCACCACAGCTGCCGCTGCGCCACGACAGCCACGCGAGAGTTGCCTCCGCAATGATGAAGAGAATCCAAGAGAAAGAGCCTAGCTCTGAGCTTGAGAATCCAGCAGGCGTTTGAAAAAGACGTCATAGCACGTCTCGCCTGGGGCGCCCGTTGAAGAGGACGCGAGCGACGTCTTCCTTTCGCTTTTAATCTCGTTTTCCAACCCACCGACAACTCTCTTGCTCGCGCCATCTCCTCCCACTTATCCATTTTTATTTCTTTCAACCAAGCAACCCCGAGATCTCGTTCAACACGCTATAATATGCTACACTCCCCTATCAATCTGAGCGATTGTGGATAATTGCCTGTAATACAGCATCACGAACTTCACGGTTTGTACGTAAAAGTAAACTCTTGAACTATCTTTCTCTTGCTGTTACTTTGTCTGTGTGTTTGTCTCGGATTAAACATTAAATGCAATCTGAAGAGATAGTTTCATTAGAGACCGAGATACGTAGAAGAACAGAGTTCAATTACGAAAAGGAATATAACGTCATTTGGGAAAAGTAGTGGTTCTTGGCGATGCCGTAGCGGGGTCGGAATAAGGGAACGCGTTTGTACACCTTGCGATCTCGCTAATGACGACACGCTACCACGTCTTGTTTACCAGTAAGCTCCTCGGGATATAATTTGTTAGGTGCCTCTTGTTTTTTTTTTTTTTTTTTTTTTTTTTTACATAAACTCGTTAGGTTGCTTGCGATTCATCGAGACGTGCTATGTGTTTTACGTATTTAAAAAAATATATTTACTTTAATGATAGGTTTTAAAATTTATTTTTCTTTCGTGAGATGTCAGTACAATACTTTGTATCGTGTGTAATGGTATTGTAAGATATAGCTGCGGGGTAGCTCTTGCTATTTTGCACCAAGGCGGTAGAGAATTGTGGTCATGGTGGTAAACACTCTGACCCGGTGGTTCGATTAACGCGTAAGTATGTTGCCGTATCTCGTATTAACCTCGGGCAAAAACCTTAATGAGGGCTCGAGCTAGACGCGCGGACCCATGAAGATGTATACTCTCTCTTGCTCCGCGGGTGTGTGGAGGGTTAGGAGAAAGAGCAAAAGCAAGAGCAAGACAGTGGGAGGAGAAGGCGAAGAAGGAAAGGGAGGAGGAGGAGGAGGAGGAGGAGGCACAGAGCACAGAAACAGACCAGTACCGCATAATTATATCCCGGCTGGACTGTGCTGTGCTCTGTACAGCGCGGGGGGATTCAACAGAGTTGCATCAAGGCCATCAAGGTAGGTTTCAATCGAGAAACTACGCGCTCGCCCGCGCCCGTCGCTCCTCTCTCGAGAGATTCTCAAACGCGATTAAACCGCGAACCCGTAGACACGTTCGATTATTGCTCGGCACATACCGCCTCGAAGAAAAAAATAAATAAATGGAAGATTAAAAAAACTTGATAATTCTACTCGAAGGGAGCAAAAACGACCGGATAAGACCGGAAGTTGATTATGAGTTCCTATATCCACCGATGGAATGTTCTGACATCGAAGCAAATATGGGCAAAGAATTAATATTTTTTATACGCATTCTGTACCATTTTCAAACTTAAATTTAAAAACAATTAATTATTTTTCATATATTATATTATTAAATTACATTGGTTATTCACTTGTCAAGGCACCATTTAGTTAATACGTGTTGGGTGATTTGAATAACAGCGTTTTATTATTTTTATTACTTAAATTATTTTTTTTACTTGTTTTATTACATTTTTTAATTAATTCAATAAATTTGTTCGTTCGTTTAATCTTTCATTGGCGGTCATCATTTTATAAATTAACATGTGGACCCACGTATGGTTGAACTCCCTGACAAAGTGACAGACAGAGTTCAATTGAAGTTATAATGTTTTTAAAAAATACAGAAAAGAGATTCGTGTGTAAGACAATAAAGTTATTAAACAAGGATTTCGATATACGTTTGCTTAGACGTGTTAGTCGTTCTTGCGTCTCTATAGAAAAATTGCAGTGATCATGATATCGATACACATAGGCTAAGGGTAAAACCAGGAGAGATGGTACACTTTTTTATTAACGACTTTCATTTATCGGGTTTCAATAATATTGAATTCTCTTTAAGGCGTTCAAAAAGCATGATAATGCCTTCAACTTTTAACCGTTAGGAACTTACTATTGATATTGTTAAGAATTTCCGTACAGCGTAAAGAAATTCTACTGTCAATGAAAAATTGGACAGATCAAAGACAGATAAGAGAATAAAAAAAATGTTTTAACCGAAATTATCATTTCTCCCGTATCTTTGTAAACCGTGTATGGATGCGATAGAAATGGAACTATTCTTTCTATCCTAAATATCTTCGTCAGAGCAGAGATAGGCAGATTAAAAGGCTTCTGTCATTTAATTACTGCTCAATTCCAAATTCTGGGTGGTATTAGTTATTTATTTTAATGCAATTCATAATTCCAGGAGGAATTACTAAATTATTTTCATTTAAATACAAATTCCAGTTGTATTAATAATTTATTTCGATTTAAATGCAAATTCTAGTGATATTAATAATTTATTACCATTCGAATATGAATTCAAAAATGAATTTGGATATGAATAAAAATGAAATCCTAATTCCGAAAAGAATTTTTATTTAAATACATATTTGTATTTGAATAAATAATATTTATTTGTTTAAGTTAATATCTCATTTTCTTTCAAAAACTAATTCCATGATGAATTAGTATTTAAATATAAATTAAATACAAAATCCAGGTTAAAATTGGAATTGTGATTGCATAATTCTGAATCTGCCGATATCTGCGCCAGAGACGAAGGTACCGTATTTCAGGCTTTATCGGTATATTCTTCCTTATTTCGTCTTTCATTATATTCTCAGTTGCGGTTTATATTTCGGGGAAAAACGAATTAGGTTTATGCGGAGGATGAATAGACGCATCCGACCCTTATTAAATTTTGTTTGAAATGTTAAATGTCTATGGAAAAACAGGGAATTCGTAAATTTGTTACACAGTCGGTGTCTCATCGCTTCAACGCAAGGTTCGAACCACTGTTAAAGTTCCGACTGTCGATCGGTGTCAATGGCCGATGTTCGATAACTGGTGTCAGTTTGTATTATAACCTGAAAAATGTCAACACATTTTATTTGCAAATAGGTGAAAGCAATTCAATGATATTTCTTGATTTTATTTTTGCCACGATTCTGCATAGATGGCTAACAATTAATTAACTTTTAATCTTTGAATCCTTGACTTAAATGTGTTGGGGTGGGGGCCAGATAGTTTTTAACCAATCGCTGGTGTGTATTGAACACTTTGAAAAGGGTAACTAGTAACACGAAACGGGTCAACACTGGTCCACACCAATAATTGCCTTAGTACTCTGAATTATTAACAGCGCACAATTATTAAACCTGATCGATATAATACGGTATTTAATTAAATCGTGTAGTGTCTCATCTCTTCTCAAACATCCAGCAGAGATGGGAAAGCCGCTCCTTCGTTAGCGAATTAATATCCAAGAACACCCTCAAGTAGATAATATTATTTTACACATTTGAGTAACGTGTAGGAAAAAGGGCCTTATCAGATTTTGCATCTCGAACACGCAACGAATTTTCAAATATAAAATAAAATATTTAAACCATAAATTAAAAAAATTGAAGCCCCGTCTATTCAACATGGCAGGTCGTTTCGTATTCAAATAAGGAAGACATTTTGTAAAGTATATTTTGTTTCATTTAAGCCTTAAGAGACGTAAAATTGTATGCTGTGAACGAACAGCGTGATTAGTTTTTCTTTGTTAGAACAATGCGCCTGTGCGTAATAAATTTCTTTTAATGTCGATAAATGAAAATACACTTTAACGTGACTCCGATAATTATTTCGGATTTTTTTGACGTTATTTAGACGAATTTCAGCGCGTTATCCAGTCACTTTGACAAGTTTCGTTATCATCTATTCGGTGCGTCACCCGTATCCGAAGGGTTAAGAAATTTCCAAGTGTCCCTACTTCCATGCTGTACCATCTCTCCTGGTGTTACTCTATCTAATATTATATGGGGTAGGCAGTAGGCAGCAAAATGCAGGAGGAGCATCGACTTCCTGGGATAATCTAGTAGTAACCTTAGCTGCCAGGCCCCGGTAGATGCGATCGCGTTCCTTGGGAAAGATGAGGCGAAGGTTTGCCGGATGCCGGAGAGAGCATGCACAACTCGATTGCTTCTCTCTATGCCGTGTCCCTGTATATTCTATGTGTGTTTGGATGTTTCACTGGTTATATATACCCCAGACCAAGAGCGAAGCAAATGCGAAGAAGCCGGCGGGTAGCTCGCGAGTTATCGACTCAAGGAATATATGTTACCGTCAGTAACTTCGGGACACCTCAGCGATCACGCGGAACGATATCGTTTATTTGGCGAATGACAGGAGGACTTGGGCGCGCGGTTGCACAGTTCCTTCTCTATACCATCTACCTCTCGCAGTATATTGCGCTATAGCTCTCTCCATCGTTCTGTGCCGCGTACCAACAAGATAAAAGCTACATTTATATCTATATACTGCACTATACAAACTGTATGCTTTTTTTCAAATAACTCGGCATTAAAGAAAATCATGAAGACCGATCAGTGCAAAGTCATCGAGAGCTAGCTAGCTCGACGACCCGCGTCCGGTGTGCGATCATCATCACGGCGGCCCTGTAAATACGGGGGTGGAGGGGTATAACGTATAAGTATGCAGAGGTTGCAATCTTATCGCTCGCTCTTTCCTTCCCTCTCACTCTCTCTTACTTTCCCTCTCGATGCACCCTTAAGATTCTCATTCTTAACATTCTTATATTTCATCGTGGATCGTTTCGAGATACACTCTGGGAGGAGCCGGGAGTGGAATAAGTAAAGCGATTCGGGGTGTAATATTCTTCGAATATGTTGAATCAACCAGTCTTCCGGTTGAATTGAACCGTGAGAGTATTATGAGAATTATTATTATTATTATTGTTATATATGGGGTTTTATTATGGTGGTTTAACTGGGTAAAGCTTATACTCGTCGAGTTAACATCGAGTTATAACGTCTCTCGCTCTCACTCATCTTTCGTTGAGATGGAGTATATGTACACTGTATAAGTGTATCTATAAAGCGTGGACGATGAAGAACAATGGAAAACGTTCTTAACGTTGATGGAGCGCTGAGAATAAGCCACGGACAGCCAGAGAGCGAGAAAGAATCGCGGGTTGAGAGGAAAGAGATGCTGCTGTTGGAGTAAGCGAAGCATAGCGAGCTCGTAGATAGCGGCAAATGAGCTCTCGAGGACTCTCTTCATCTCCCCGGCAGACCACAATAAATAGCCGTGCGTGGTATCGTGTTGCGAGTAATTGAACGGGCCCTTCATCTCGCGTATTGCATTAACTATTGAGAACTACAGAGAGAAAAGGCGGGCGTCTGGCTCTGTTGGCCACCATCGCACATCGAGAGGAATCGGATGGCGATGCGGTGTGTACTTGTACTCTGTACGGATATTCGAGAGAAAAGAGAGCGAGAGAGAGAGAGAGAAAGTAAAGACGCACTCGGTTGTAGTGAATGAAGAGGTTCAGGAACGCGTAGAATATTAGCAAAGACTTCTGCATTATCTTACATGGGATACATCGAAGGGTTGGAGGAAAGGGAGCTGTGCTAGGATGACGAGAACTATGAAGTAACAACGAAGAGGAAGAGCTCAGAGCGTCCGTTGTGTTAGCTATATTCGTAATATGTATACAGCTTCCTCGGTGCTCCTGCGCGTGGTATAATAGCTGATCTCTGAGACCCGGGAGGCTTGAGAGCGGCAAAGTCGAGAAGGGCTAGACGTATGTACGTGAGTGCAATGCAATATATATTATTATTTGTTGGGCAGTGTATACTCGCGTTGCTTCCAGATCAAATCGCCGCATGTGCTATACTCGGGTGGTGCGGAATGGTTTGTTGAAAAGTTAAGCGATGCTGTTTTGTCGATTGCTTCTATGTACACTGGGTGTTTGTCAGAGCAACGCATTGACATACGTGGCAGCATCTCTATGTAAAGTAAAAAAGAACAATTAGAAACGTTACGCTAGCGGTAGCGTTAGCTTATTATAATATGATGTTCGAAAATTAAGTCTTCGTAAGTTTAGCTCAATTTTTCTCGATCGTATAGTTGCTTCTAAATTGTTATTCGTTTCTTCATTTAGATATTTATTTGGTATTAATTTGTACCTACATATATACACGTAATTAAATGTATGAACCCGTTTAATGTTCCATGCGGTAGATTTATCTCAAAATTTATATAATAACATGATTTTGTATTTTTTTCAAATACTACTGCATCGTGTGTCGTCCATATTATTATAAAATATATAATTTAAAAAATTATTTTTCAACTACATCCGTTAGTCAAGAATTTTCTTCGGGTTTTTCAGCACAAGAATAAATTAAAAAATATTGTTTAATAAAAAATTTACATATTTAGTTGCACTTTTGGTCAATTTTATCAAAACAATAAATATAAAATAATAATTGTTATAAATAAACATATATTGTCTGTTCTAGATTGAACAATATCCGTTAGTACACATTGGAAAGTCGATTATTTCTATTTATTCATTAACTGATCAAAGGTACATAGGAAAGGGGCAAAGGTAATGTGAAAGTTCTTTTTAATATTCAACCAAAATTCTGCAGCCAGATGTAATTAAAACTGTTTTACCGAGAAGTCTGATGGGAGTAAAGACTCGTACAGGAGAAGCGATATTACCGCAATTCGCACGCCACTTCGTTGGCGTCCTCGTCGTGAATGCAAGATCGTTAGGAAGGTCGTTAGAGAGGTCTCCGGCCTCAATTAACGAGTGCGAGCGTAGCATTCTTATCGTTATCGCATAGCGTGCTGGCTAGCAGCATTACCGAATGACGGACAATAAGACCGGCTGGGAACACCATCTCGTCCGTGCTGCATGCCCGCGGAACAATGCACTCTAACTGCAGTCCGAGCTAACTGCAGTCGGAGAACTTCTAACGCTCTTCTTCTTCTTCTTCTTCTTCTTATTTTTCTTCGTTCAGCTATATACTTTTTCTTTTTCTATCGGTCTATGCTTCATGTACGCACATACCGAACACCCGGGCATGCAAATCAGCATCAAGCCTGTGGAACGAGATGGCCTAGTTTGTTTATTATCTTAATTTTACGGGCACCAAGTTTACATTTTTTCAAGCAATCAAGAGTGTGCATGGCAATCGTTACAACTGCATGTTTGTACCTAACGGGGTGCATGCAACTGGCCTCACTCTCGCGTCACAAACTACCTAGTTGAACATTTATACACCATCGTAAATTATTTCTTGTTACGTACGTATATGCGTATCGAAATATGTGGGACTTGCCTCCCAAGGGGCAAAGGATAAGGCATTATCCAGTTCTACTGGTCCGTCGCGGCTTTGCATTCGAAATTCGAAAGGTACGATACCTGTTATAGCATACACCGTGGCAGTAGTACAACCTGTGGTACAACCGAGGTTTCCGTGAGACGGGTCAGTTACACCGTAGCCGAGTTATGAAATATTTATTACATCTAACCCACTGAAAAGTAAATTCGATATTAGAACTTGGAACCACAGGAATTTTTCATACCTCGCGGTACACATTTCGCAACAATTTAATTGAATTCGTGAAGCTTGATGCGTCACGCTATATGAAAAAAATAATTTTTAAATACGTGGAGAGAAAGACAACTGCGCTGCCACTGCACGAGCTGTCCTTGCACCCGCTCTCACTTTTCAACAACTACGTTATGTTTTACCGGTGAACCTGCGGAGAGTCCAACAGCCTGAGAATCACGTGAAAAGTAGACGCGGGTACTGCGAAATTACGTCTCGGTATCTCTCACAGCTCGATGCCTCTCTTAGTATACGTTACAGAATACCTTGTATATTATTTTTCTTTGTTACATATTCTATCCCGTTAAGGGAGGAACCAAGGAATCGTAGAGACAAACTTAAGGTCAAATTTAAGTTTAAATTTGACCATTGATTTTTTAATAAAGCAACATTTAAAACGAGGGCACTAACTGGATGGACAATCCAGGACAATTAATCTAATTAACAAGGAAATTGTCTGCAAAATGTGGTAAATATGAAGAAAAAGATGTATACACATTTTTTCCACGAGAATATACTACGATCCTACGCCATTGAACATCGAATTTACCAACTTATTTTCATTCCTGGTTCCTTCTCTTATGGGTGTTTGATAAAAATCCGAAGTTATTAGATATTTATTTAATTTCAATTGAATGCATTCACGATAAAAGCAATTTTTGTGCTGAAGCATGGACTGCACTTCGAACTCAAGTTTAGATAGCAACATAAACCTTATGTAAAAAAAAATGTTTATTTTAATGTACAACGCATACATGAATTTGAAATCCGTTGAAATATTTTAATTATTAGAAGAATGACGTTACATACAAAACATGCAATTTTCAAAAATCTTTTACAGAAAATTCTATAAAATATAATCAACAATAAAAACAAGGTTCAACTTGATGTTTCAATATCAATTTTATTACTATTTTTTGTTAAAAATCAAAGGTTGTATCCAGAGTTTGTAACAAGACAGTTAGTTTCTCAATATTCTATCAAAATTAGCGTTGTTTTTATGTATTTATAGAGTAAAAAAATGGTTTTTTTTTGTTGACATTTATTCAAGTTCGAATCGGATGTACCTAACACTTGAAATCGGATTTTAGTAGCCATTATTCTGGTACTACGAAATAGCGTCTTGGTATCTTTCAGATAAAACTTGGCTGCCTCTCTTATTGTACAAAGCAGAATACGCTTTCTTTTTCGCTCTCGTTCTTGAAGCGGAAGTACTACCGGCGCGTATAGCACCCTGGTTGCTGGACCGGTCGACTGCACCACTCGTCGCAGTCTAACCACCATACTCGCTCCTCGTGCTGTTTCTACTTGATTCGACGCACGGACATTGCGGTTCGAGCCACACGCGGTGTCTTCTTCGTGTCTTCGGTGGTTTCCTTCGCTTCGGGACTCGTTGCCTCCACCTTGTTCTCTTAATTTTCTCAACGTTACTATTATATTGTTGAATCAAACGCGCTCGCGGCATTATGCTAATTTCCGCGTTGCATATACGCGTCCGGGATAATACTTCATGACCGTATCTACTGTTGTCAATGCCGAGAGATATTTGTACAATTGGCAAAGAGCTCACGATTCGAAGACGGGTGGAATATTGTAGGACCAAACAGCCTTTAGCCTTTCAACGTTCTACACTAGCTATTCGTCCTCCTTCGTGCGAATCATTCGCGTCCCAGATCTCACTCGAGTGATTTCGTTAACGAGAATCTCTCGACACCGAGAGGCTCTGCTACCTTCAACTGCCATGATGTACGTCACGCTTCAACGAGAATTTCGCAAAAGGTGTCCGACATCGTGTTTCATCGTTCTTCATCTTTCACTCTCTCGCGACTTTTCATTTTTATCCTTTCAACTTGTTGGCGAAATAAGGTCCAACTACTCGGAGAATACTTCTTCACCACAGTTTATCGTAACCATTTTTGCAGTTCAACGGAGTTAGACATATTTTTATTGGAGTAAATTTATATTTAACGCTGACAATAAATATTATTATATTAATATCGATCAAGTTAAAAACAAACATTAATTCAGACTAAGAGATTTTATATAACAGAGAGTTTACGAACAGACAATACCTTACAAATGGTAAAAATAATCCCGCGCATGACTGGTGCCATTGCCAGGTGGTGACATAGCCCCGTACTATCAAATGACTATATCAATATTACTCAGATAAATAATAATATTTACTAGATCGTTCTCTTCGTGTATAAATTAATTCGAAAAATCTTGACGTATCGTATCACCAAGAATAAATGATTTCATCAAGAGATTTCACTTGTCAAAATATTCGTGTCTAACGTATATCAATATTCGTCAAACTATCTATTAATATCATAATTCGAAGAAAGATTTTTTATCGTGTAACGTCCAACTCTCGTGTGATATCGTATCCCGCAATTAATTCACGTAAAGCAAATGGAATGTACGTCATAGCAAGAGCGTGCACCTGACGTTTCCTGTTGTGCTGCAAGAGCTACCGCGCGGTAGATGCTGGAATCACGCAACAGGAACACCCTCGGCAGTGAAGAAACACTACCGGATTCCTTCCTTGAAGGGGGAGTACACCAGAAGCGAGTATCAAAGAGAATGGGAATGGGATGAGAAGGTATAGCAAGATCCGAGGATGTCTCGAAGGAATATCTACTACTGATCTGTTCTGTTATAGTATATACTGCAGTACCGTGGGGGATACAGATATACAGAATCCCTTTTCTCAACGTGTATAGTACTAGTGTACTGTATATAGTGCAAACTATATTGCTGCGGCAAACTCGAGTCAGGAGCATGGTTCAGTTGTGTACGGCAGGGGCATACGGAATAACACGCAGAGCCAGACGTTTCCGCGGTGGTCGTGACAGCTCGAGTCTACTCCTGCAAAGGGGAGACTGGTTTTGTTTTGTCAGTGAGAAGTATAGAAAGAGAGGAGGAAAGTGAGGATGCTAGGCGCGCGCGGGCTAGCGATCTTCTCGGTCCGCTTATTGCGAACCACACCGGCGTCTGTTCACCACTACGTATTCTCCTGTAACTACTTATTCTTCTTATTCTCACTCCGATAGAGCCCCCCCCCCCATCCGCGGGTCTTTTCAATATACATCGGGTTCTTCTCTTTTCGTCGTCGCGTAACGAACGGGAACTCCGACTGTGTGATCTTGTCCTGAGTCTCAAAATAATAAAAATCAAAGATAAAAAAAATGAATGTTACGTCGAAATTGATGTTTTAGGGAAAAATTAATACAAGTTTGTATCAACTACTGAAATGATAAATCAGTGTTTCATGTGCAGAGTAAAGGAAAATAATTGGCAAGCAATGGCAATGCTGATTTACGGAATTCGACATGTTGTCCTCGAAGAAGCTCCTTGTCTTTATTTTCTATAATTTCTTGTTGGCTGACGAATTCTGTGTCTTGCGAACTTCTCCTCGTTCATACGTCGAGTGGTACCGACTTAACGTTATACGCTATAAATATTCTTCCTTATTTTTTTTCAATTTACAGTGTCGTATCATTTCTTGCACTCGTTTTTTACCATCTCTCTGTCTCTTCTTTTACTTTAGCTTCATTTGCCTCGCTGGGTTCTGCTGCCGATGCTGGTGCACCTTCGTCTTCTTCATTGGGAGGAGAGACTTCGAGTGCGGTACGAGTCGAGCATCCCTGGTACTATGCGGTGCACATATGCTGTACCATCGCGTTCCTGCTGCTAATTAAATATTAGCATTCTGCTAGTTAGTAGTCGCGTTGGCTCGCGTTGTCATCTTTGCTCAAGCGGCGTTCTCGTAATGACCGGGAGCGCGCGTGCGTTTCGTTCTGGACGCCACCGAAGACGGCGAGAGGATAAAAGAGACCAGTCCCCGCGTTTTATTTGCCTGCTTGCTGGCTGCCTCTTCTTCTTCTTCTTCTTCTTCTTCTTCTTCTTCTTCTCGTTCAAGACCTTTGGCCAGCTGCGATTTTACCACGGGAAATATAATCCCTCTCGCTATGTGCTTCGAGTACCGAGAAAGCCTTATAGATTATATAAAATACCTCCTGCGGAATTACCAAGAATTCAGACAATAATACTTCCATGAAAGTGTCCTCGTCGTCCCAGCGTTGTAGTAGTCGTAGAAACAATCGACGCTCTTCCAATAACACTTCGCATTGACGCAAGGTGTATTTACGACTTCTCTTTGCTACTGCGAAAGTGCCGAAGATTCTGCAGTCGATGTCTAGTCGGCAGTTGGGACGAGATTATAAAAAAAAATAGCGCGGTTGGAAAGAAAATACCAACCTCAGTGAATTTATTGGCAAATCGACTACACATCTTATACAATAAAGTCGTGAAATGAGCTGTCCTACTATGGGTATTGTTATTTTATTAATGATAGTTCTTTCATCGTTAAAATAATTTAATAAATAAGTATATAATAATAAAGATAATATAACAAACATACTGTCATACACAGGATACAGTTTACACCATTATACAATAAATATGATTATAGTTACTTTATGACTTGTGTTATTTGAAGCTTCGTCGTCAGTATAATTTGCTTTCCCTATTTTCTCAGAGACGGTTCATATTTCAAGCAAAAAGAAGTTAGGTTCTCGTAGGTATCCTTGATTAAGACGCATCGGCATCCATAATTTCCTTTTGCCTTAAATATTAAGCATCTCTGAGAAAATAAGGAAAGTGTATTGTTCTGCAGTCGATGGTTCACAACCCGTTAAATTAAAAAACGTAAAATTTAGTATAAATACACTATAAAAACTTAAGGTTTTATGTAAAGTGGATCGTAATCAACAGTAGAGCAGCTTGGTTAGCATTACTTTAATCGAAGAATCATTAATTGTGATACTTTTTCTGTTTAAACAACAACCTAGTTCCATTCTCTTTTATACGTAGGTATATGAAAAAGAAAAATCCAATGGGAATTACCCATGGAAATTTATTATTAGAACGATGAAATTTTGATTGGTTGTAGAATTAAAAAAAAAATCAATCTGTGAATGTAAAATATTTAGCAAGAAGTAAACGCTTGTTAACTTTATAGACTTTTAAACAGAGTAGACAAATATATAGTTAAATAGAATAATTTAATAACGTTTTCTTCGTGCTTCGCAATTAACCAACAGCCAACAATTTTCTTAAGTGATTGCGGCGGTCGAATTGTGGCAATTGTTGTATGTACCGTACAGGTATTTCGCTACTTTCCCAGTTCTATAAATGGTGCGTATGGGTGTTGCGCGATACCTTTTCAATTATCTTCGAATCGGTGTTTGCCTCGTCACTGCGTTCTCGTTATTATATTAAGTAAATGTATAGCTATAGGTGTACGCTCTCATATAACCTCCGTACAAGCGAATCACGGTTTACAATAGTTAAAGCAAACCTCAATGCAATAATATGCATAATCCTACTAAATAAGGGCTGCGTAATCAACATCGTCAGGGATTAACACACTTGCAGGTGCATTGTCACTCTCAAGACTCATCGAGAAGGCGAAAGCGAGAGAAGAGATCTGCTGTAACTATTCATTCTGAATACACTGTGAAAACTACTGTTCCAGACTAACACGCAGTTGTGGTTTCCAGCTTCTTGAACACTAGCGCACTCTTCTAGCTTCCACGCATTTAGCTTTTAGTACGGGAGACCGGGGCAAATTCGATATATCAATATATCAAGTAACAGTTTACGAATGCTGTTTTCTTGTACTCATCTTTGTCAATTGTTGGCTGTTAATCGAAAATATTCAGTTGAGAATTATGCATTTTTCACAATACTTTTTTAACAAACCTTAATGACCGATTTATTGTTTTTAAAAGAATATAATAGTTAAACAATTGTACGCGTAATTGTTATTTTTAAACTGCACGTTTAAAAAAAAAATTACTGAAAGGCATTTGTGGAAAATGAATCTTGGCTTGGTAAGTTTAGTTATCAGAATCAATGATTAAAAAAATGTACAAACATGTTTAAATTTATAAATTAATTTGAGAGATCCATCATGTCGCTTAGCTGTTGCAACATACTTTCTTCTATTAAAAAATGGATTTTCAATAAATTTGCAACCTTTAAACAATTTATTAGAGGAAAAAAAATATATCATAATTATTTTTCACCAGTTTTAATTCAATAAAAATTGAATCACATCAAGAAAATTTGTATTAACGAACTTTTTATTAAACCTGAACAATTTTTCATTCTCGGCGTGGATTGTGTAAGTTAATTAGAGTATATTTAGTTCACTAATGGTAATGGAAAGAGCTCGATGGTTTCAATAACAACATAGGTATTCAGAAAATTGCGAATAAAAATTGTTGTATCGAAATAGATTCAACATGCCCCGGTCTCTACTGTTTTAACAGAACTAAAGGTTGCCGAAGACTGTGCACGAGAACTGAGAGAGCTCTTATGGTCGCGATTCTTTGTCGGTACCTCTGCTGTCACTTTCGTACCTAATTATAAGCTGAACAAAACCTCCGCATTAGCGATAATTGCCTCCTTGGTACACAGTTATATATATAATAATAGTAGTGGTAGAACAGAAACAGCAGTAATACAATGACAATATACTCAAGCAACCTGCGATATGCTGCGTTAACAATTTCTTTCTCTTCTCACAATACATGTATACGATAAATAATAATGATTATACGTATGCACTAGATGAAGACTGAAAAAAGTTTACAAACGAACGTTTACCATATGTGGAACTAGAAAATGAAAGAGTCGATGATTTAAGGGGGCGTTTGAAGTTCACAACTACCCATCGATTAGACCATTAGATCTGCCAGCACACCGATTAGCACTTTTTCAAAGAGGGAAAGAGCAAAAGAGAGAGAGAGAGAGAGAGAGAGAGAGGTGTTAATTATATTTTCGACTGAGTTGCGGTGCCCAGTGATGGGAGGGAAAAAGACACAGTGACTCTCTAACAGAGACGCCCGAAGGGCGGTTGCATCTCCCAGGATCGCAAAGTACCGGGCCCTGCGGTCCAGTGGTACCTCGTCCTGTAACGCTGTAACGCTGCGTCGCAGTGGCAACAGATCGTCGCTAACGGGAGCCCCCGTGGGAAAAGCGGTGATTTCTCATGGCTCTCTTGGCTGATGATGCGACTGCTACCGCTGCTGCTACCGCTGGAGCTTTTGCTCGTTCTATTGCAAAGGATACTCTCACTGGCTCGGAAAGTCCTTCGTTCGTTCGCGCTCGTGCTCTCTCTCTCTCTCTCTCTCTCTCTCTCTCTCTCTCTCTCTCTCTCTCTCTCTCTTCTCTCTGGCTCTTTCTCTTTAGGGCCCCGAGCCCCGACTGTCGTTGCGGCGGCGGTCGCGAGTCGCGGTAACGTTCGAGCGCGACGCATTCGTTACGCAGTGATTTATCGTGTTCTATCGAGCGGGAACGTCGACGCCCCGCACCGACAAGTGCTGCTTCGACACAACGATCATCCTCTCTACGAAGCACAATCGCGAAATTGCTCACTCTCTCTCTCTCTCTCTCTCTCTCTCTCTCTCTGTCTCCCCTCCCCATTCTCGTCAGCTCGGCGCTTTCAATCATCGCCTCTCTTCGGTGTATATGGTACCTTCGAGACGTATACGTACGCATGAAAGCACACATGACAGAGGCACAGAGGTGGAGTGGTTCAGGTACAATTTGCGAGCCTCGTTGCACACTCCGCGATCTGTGTTTATCTCGCCGACGTTGTCCACTGGCCTTTTACGAAACGAAGATATATTCTTTGGTGCTACAGAGGGATCCAAGATATTATATTGGTCCGTGACAAAGTGGCTTACATTTTTATTTAAAATGAAAACTTGTTAGTTTTATTCTAAGTTCCACGTGAAGAACTATATATTTAATATTCATATGAAACTAATTAATTAATTTTTTTTTTTTCTAATATTCAATTATACATTTTTAGTTATGAATATTAAAAAATATATATATTGTAGAATTCTTTTATAATACGCATAATATAATAATACGAGTAATACAATAAGATAATAAAATACGGTGCGTAAATTATTATTAAATGTACAGGGTGCGCCATCTCAATCTGGTCAATGGAAGTATTGAATAACTTAGAGAATTTTCAACAGATTTCACAAAGTCGTATTTTTTTATTAAATTTAATTCATTACAATTTATTTTGATTAGTTTCCAAAAACCACATCGATCAAATGTCCGCCTTTATTACTGAGACAAAAATGAGCTCTTTTTTCGGCATTTTCCATTGTATTTGCCAGCGTCTCGGGCGATATCGCTGCGATTTCGGCTCGAATGTTGTTTTTTAGCTCCTCTATGGTCTTCGGCTTGTTGGCATAGACTTTACTTTTCAAAAATCCCCACAAGAAGAAGTCCGGTGCAGTCAAATCCGGCGATCTTGGTGGCCAGTCAATATTACCTTTCTTTGATATCACACGTCCTGGGAACTTCCGACGCAAATAGTCCATTGTTAAGCGCGCAGTGTGACATGTCGCACCATCTTGTTGGAACCAAAATTCCTTAAGACCTTTTTCACGCATTTGTGGTAAAACAAAGTGTGCCAACATCCACCGATATCGATCCCCATTGACAGTTTCACCAGCTCTGAAGAAAAATGGTCCAATGGTGGTTTTTGAGCAAACACCGGCCCAAACTGTCACTTTCTCATCGTGCAATGGAGTTTCGTGAATAATATGAGGATTATCGGTGCCCCACATGCGACAGTTTTGTTTGTTGACAGCGCCAGAGAGGGTGAAATGAGCCTCGTCGGTCATCAGAATTCGCTCCCAAAAATCCGATTATTTTCAATGTAAAGCGAAACTATTTCGGCGCGTTCTTTCGGCGTATAGCGATACATGGTTGAAATTGTACTGAAATAACCTATACGAAACGTGTTGTACGACGCTGGTCGGTTAAAATCTGTCAGAGTTATTCAATACTTCCATCGACCAGATTGAGATGGCGCACTCTGTACATGGAAAGTAATGAAGTTGTCAATATTAAGGGACCATCTCAGTGTAAAATTTTTTCACAATCGTTTTTTTTTGGATTATCCAAAAATCTGCCGAAGGAATATTGTATGGACCTGGCATCGCCGATTGATCGTAAGTAGACAGTTCATACAAAAATCTCGTACTCGAAACTTTGAACGCGTTTTTCTCGAAACGTCGCTTTTCAAAACAGTGAAAGACTTTAAACGAATAGTTTTCAAGCTATCCCCTTAAAATTTTGCCACACAATTTTTTTACGCCATTTCTGAAAGGCGTATGAACATTTTTTTTTTTTAATTAAGATTAATTAAGATACTTAATTTAGAAATGGCCGCCATTTTAGTTAATTTTCATCGAAAAAAAATCCTTCATATGCATTTACAGTTTTTTATATTGATTAATAATAATCTTTTTGAGTTTTTTTGTTGCAGACAATATTCCGAAGAGTAGGACTCGTCACCATCAGGCACTATTTTTTTTGAGCATCATCTTGCAGTGGCCAAAAACATTTTATAAAAAGTAAAAGATAACATTTTTTTTATGTAGAGCAGTCATTTGAATAAATTAAAAAAAAATTCGGACCGATTATCAAATCTTATTCATTAAAAAAAAAATCATGGAAACCAGCGATTTTTATGCCCGTCTAACTGAGAGACCATTCCCGTAAATCAAGACAATAGTAATCTTTTTGTAGTCATTTTTACACGAATTGTGGTCGTTATAACTACAACTTATATCTGAAATTACACTCGGTGTTGTAACATTTACCGTTGATGCTGTAGGCAAATATTTATATTAAAACTTACAAGCTAATGCGGTACTTGTGAATAAATTCGAAGTAAATTTATCTATTTACCTAACTTGCACAGGCTGAGGAGTTAGAATAACTCGTTAGCTTGTTCTCATAACAGTAGCTGATAGCGTATATTACTATTGTAGGGTTATACATTGAATCGTATATATGGGCTAAGAAATATCTACTATACTCATTAGTAAAATGCACCTGTTGAACGAAATCAAATTTGCCATCGAGTGTAGTGAATATGCGTTTCTGATACTTGTGATTGCACGCATTGCGAAGCACCCGTCTCTCTCTCTCTTCCTCTCGGGTGTGTTGAAGTAAATTATTCATAAAATTAAATCTAATATCAATGTTACATTTGATTTGAATTAAATAAGATTACATCTCATACAAATACTATGCCATTTAGATGTATTCAATTCAACGATAGTCGAATGGCGTAATCAGTAGTGTCAACGTGTTAGGCAGGTAGGTCCCTGTATAGGCAGGATATTTTTTTCGTTAACAACCGCTAATACCCAATGATCATTGATGACAAAGAATATCTAAAAAATTAATTCCCGATCATAACATAATAGACGTATAATATGAATTTATGTAAAAGTGTTTACCGTTGATAAAACGAATTTTTTGAAACTTTAAGCAATAGCTCATAATTATTATGTAGTTAGACATTTTTTAATTGGTCGTTAAAGTTTGAAGAATTCGTACGCATAAAGTGCATAGAGCGTACTATTTTCTGGCACCTTCACTCTCGCGTGCAAAGCACAGCTGCGCTATTTACAAGATACGCAGGGTCTGTTAGACACAGGCGTAATATAGATCGAATTCCATCGAAATAGGATAGCGTGGAAGAGAAAAAAGAAAAGCTGAACAGCGGCTGGAGTCGCTGCCGCGGGGATCGTGCCGATCTTGCATGCTGTTACCGACCGGTTGCAGAAAATCGTACGCTCGAGCGGTCACTTTTCGCCCACGTCGAAACTCCACTTAACCAACGCGACTCTCTTAATCTCAAGATATGAATTTAATTTTTTCTCTTTATTCCATCGTCTTTCTGTAACTTTCGCTCTACTATCAATCCCGGAAAATTTTACTTGCTTCGAGCACTCTCCCGAGACACACGAAGAGAATGGTAAACAGTAAAAGACACCGTTCAAGTGGAGTGAGAAGAAGAAACAGAGCGAATATTGAGCATATACGAAACCCAGCGCTGTGCATACTTATCGAGAGAACAGAAGAAAAAAAAATCGCAAAACCTGGGTGATCTGGTTATGAAATGCCTGCGGCAAGTGTATACGTTGCGCAAGACCTCCTGTGCGTAGGAACACATTGAGAACTCACGCGTTATGACGGTAAACAAGAAACTGGTTCGACTCTCGCTGCACTCACTTTTTTTTTCATTGATTAGTCTGACCACTCGTAATTAGAATCCAAGAAGTATTTTTTTCTCTTAGGTTCAACCGTATCCCCTTCACCGTGACATGATTTGCGTATCAGTCCTATCGGGCTTTTCTTTTTTTTTTCTCAATAATTTTATTCGACTGACGTAACTTTCGATTCCCGGTTAATTTCCGTATGACCTCGTGCACGTACAATTATAACAATGAGCGGGTAAGATAAAATAGAAAAAAAAATCTAGGTTGTAATAAAAATGTGAAAGGTCTTGCTTTTTCTTACAAAATTTTTATGATAATCGCGTCAGGGATACTACTTGTCAGTTATTACAAATACTTCGGGACATAAGGTCTCATGCTCGGGAAGTCAATTATACAGTTGATGGTAAAGAAATTATGCAAATTATATGAATATTTATTTATTCCTGGAAGCTACGTAACTGGAGAATAAAAAGTTGCTTTATGTTTTTCTGTTGCATTGATCTGGGTTACTTTTTTTAATCGAGTTGAAAGATTCGACATATTAGATACAAAGCAGCTACAATCAGATACAATAATAACAATTA
The DNA here is from genome assembly GCA_963942595.1 of Cylloceria caligata. NCBI lineage: Eukaryota > Metazoa > Arthropoda > Insecta > Hymenoptera > Ichneumonidae > Cylloceria > Cylloceria caligata. Next base: position 87,045,006 of record OZ012703.1, on the reverse strand, counting down.
ACGATTGACAACATATTTATAATAAAAATAATAAAATCATAAATAATAATGTCATCTCACTGAGAAAGTCGATTTATAGACGAAGCAATGTGCAAGGTTGTACTTTGCAAGTTTCTTTAAATACGGCTTATTAACATCGTTTATTTGCTCGAAATTTGTAAAACTTGACAATAACTATAATAAACATTGCTTCGTTGTGATTCTCGATAACCCACAGATTCTCCTCTACAGGGAATGGTTATCTCAATTCTGGTTTCCGTAAGTCGTATCAACATTTTTAATAAAATTGCATATTTGGTAAATTTCATAAAGTTTAAACCCTTTAATCGATTCTCATCAAATTCAAGACCAAGTATTATTGTACTGTAAAGAATTTGTATCCCAAGTTTCAGTCTGATAGATAAAAATTGACGAACATTAGAGCAAAAATATTTTTTTTTTTTCGAAAAATTACAAAAATTCATGATTCTATAGAATCTGAACGCTTCCATCGATTCTTGCCAAACTCAATACCAAACAACCTTATCCTCTGGCCTATTCTTGTCGAAATTTTTAACTCGATAGCGAAAAAATTGCGACATCTAGAGAGCTTACTGCTTTTTTTGCAAAATTTAAACAACCATAACATGAGACAACCGTTAGCAATTTGAATGAAAATTACAGCAAACTAACGAGGATCGCAACTCGGCTCGTGTGCAAAGTTTCAGGATGATCGAGTTACCCGTTCCTGAGATATATCCATCACAATTTTGCAAGCTCATCACGCACGCACACACACACACACACACGCGCAAACATTTTTTCTAAATATGATTTCTCGACCTTTTTGAGACTTTTTAAGTACTCTGACATAAAAAACTCGAGAACTTTTTTTTTCCACGTAAACAGCTTCCTCTATCAGGAAGCAAACAGTAACTTTTCATATCCGTCGGCCATCCCAAAGCCAAAATGAATACGAACTAAAATCCAGTTCGTAATTGAAAGTAAGAGCGTACACGCCGATTTGCATTTTATTCAAAATTTTATTCTCATTAAGTTTCAATGACTTTGTCGATTTTAATTAATTTCAATACGATATTCGGGCAGTAACAGCTCAAACGTCCTGCTGAATTTGAACTGAATACTTCAAACAGAAAAATTTAAAAAGCTTTTAACCTTTACCAATTCTAGCTGAATACGATACCAACCAACTTGACGAAGCCTATTTACTATTGCGCACTCACATTAGTTTTATTCTCTATTCGGGGAGATTCCTTTCAGACCACACGATCAGTCATTGGAAACGTCGTTAACGGTCGTGAGCTTTATTTATTTATAAGAGATTAATTTTTTATCTATGACGCACACGCACGCATCGGATATTTCTTCTACGCCACTTTCTCAGCGCGTAACACCGGGGGTGCCCGAATGCTTCTACGATAAGCGTTTCACCATTATCATCAGCGCGGTCACTATTCCTCTGTGGGATAGCTTGTGGGGCCGGACAAAGGGCCCTGGGTCCCATCAGGTGTCAAGCCTGTTGAGGAGTCTCACCTCCACTCTCGGCATAGAACGCAGAAGAAGCAATGTATCTATATAATACATATATATAGGTATACACTGGTAAAGCTGAGTGGAGTGATAGGCAGGCCACCATGCGAGTGCGATGTACACAGCTCACCAATATACCGCGGTATAACTCATCTCCGGCGGGCTCCGCAAGTATAAATGAACTATAGTCAGCGAGGTATATAGCGGAGAGATCCAAGGGTTTTGCAATTACAACGACGGAAGAAACGAGATAGAGGAAGATAGGAGGGCGCGGCTTAGCCTAGCTCTCTCAAAGGTGAGCTGAGAATCCGAGTGTTATTTCTCTGTTGCGGAATACTGGAAAGAAAAGAGAAGGAAACGCAGGTAAAAGAGGGGTAAGAAGATTAGGTGGGAGAGCTAGCGAGCGGAAGACGAAAAGAAAGAAAGAATAATATAAGACGACGAAGAAGATGGTGAAGAAGAGGATGAATAAAAAGTGAAGAGAGAAAACGAGAAGAAGAAGAAGAAGAAGAAGAAGAAGAAGAAGAAGAAGAAGAAAAAGAAACAAGTTGCAGTGTAGGATTGGAGAATAAGGCCCACATTGCCACTGGAGGTGCTGCGCGACGTGGTGCTCTCGTGCTCACCCTACTTCACCATACGTTCACCCTACCCAAGAAGTTACGAGGCTGTTGACAATCGCGCCTATACAGAATTCGCGGAACCATATAATTGCTTCATATACCGAACAAACCCAGCTGTTGCTCCTGCTCCGGTCGCCGCTATGCGCGAGCTTTAAATCTGTTCTGCATTCCCAAGCTCGGCAACGCCACGTACTTACGCAGGTACAGTACTTAAGCGTACAGGATCATTCAAAATCCAATAGCTTATGGTACCTGGTGCAATTGGGTATTACTCTGATAAAAAACTTCTCATTTGTAGTCTATATATTTATCGGCCTCTCTATATGCAAACGACTATATTGTTTATTACAGAAATAATACCGTGTTAATAATGAATAATAATATTTTTTGAGTTGTTAATTAATTACTTATTATACCACGATTTTTATTCAAATTTCACGGAGGCACGTTGTAAATATATTTGATATATCTCTAACTATGGTACATTCGACAATAATCGCTCATAAATATTATTTAAAATGTATGTCACCTAGAACAAAATTGTATTATCGTTAAAAATATATATTTAAACATAAAGAGCAGATGATTTTGAGTATACGAGGCATATACCTTTTTTCTTTTGAGCGGGGGGCGGAAAGAGGGGTAGAGGCAGTAATCCTAATTGTAAGAGATAGAAGAGATTTATTGTCGCGTCGACTCTGAAAGGACCTGTACCAATGTTCTATTGTGAGATTGCATAGGTAAGCGAGTAGTCAAGGCATATGCTCGCTGGCTATACGAGTCTTCGACCCATGTGATCCTGTGCGACGAGGGTACCGAGTATCGTGCGTTGATGTGCGATATTGCTATCGGGTCGTTTGTACGTAGGTGAAGAGAATGAAACGACGTAAAAGAGAAAAGGAAACGGTGTAATTGGAGTTTATCGTCCGCGTCTTGCAACGTCAGCAATGCGTCGAGATGCACTTGCGAAGGTGCTCGAACCCGCGAACAACGTTCATGAGTGTCCAGCGTTATACACGACGCTGATGACGACGAGAAGCTCGTCCTTGATCGCAGTGTTTGCGGGAGGGAGAGAATGTGTGTGTGTGTGTGTGTGTGTGTGTGTGTGTGTGTGTGTGTGTTTGTGTGTGTGTTTGTGTGTTTGTGTGTTTGTGCGATGGAGAGAGCGAGAGGGTCGGGATTTCTTTAAGAATGAAGATTTCTGTCCGACAGTCATGGTAAACAAAATACCTTTTATGCCTCGAGAGCTTGGAGCAAATGAGCAAAAATACGAAGTCGAATATGGACGCTTCTCGATAAATGCCACAATTCTACAGGCTCCACGGACGTTTGTCCAGTTGAACTCTCAGGCTGTAGTCAGGTCGTTGGTAGAAAAAGAAAGGTAATATAAATTCAGGGAGAAATTACGGGCGGTGAAGTAGGCAAACGCGAGAGCAAACTCGTGCGAATACAACCGGCGCAACTCAACGGCGTAGATCTTCTTCTTCGTTGGTACTATGATCCTTTTCCTTTGCTCATCCCTCGGTTTACTCCTGCTCGCGAAAGGGTGGAATGTGACCCATTAACATTCCCATAAAACCGCCGCTGCGTGTAAACACCGCGGATGGCGTAAACGGTGGTGGTGGTAGAGAACGTCTAAGAAACAAGAGAAGAAGAAGTGGAAGAAATGTTATATAGTATAGGTGCGGTGTATCGAAGAGAGGAACGTGGGAGTACCTAGCGCGCTCGACTAAGATGAGTCCACCGTCCCGAAGAACCAGAGTCTGAAGGATAGAGAAAAGCAAGATACGCGACGAAGAGACTAACAGCAGCGGGAGCAGCGAAGACGAGAAAGACTGTGTGAGAAATCCAATCCGCTTCCATGAGGTTATTATGGTGATAATTTACTACTCCCCTTGAGAGGGGAGCCGCGTGGTCCAGCACAGGGCTCTCAAGTTGGCTCCTGCAGCTCTGTGTTCGTCGTTCTTACCATTGGTACTATGAACACTCGAGACCGGGACCGTTTATGCATAGCACCCCGTGGAATGCAGACACCGAGCTCGAAGCTCACGCACCTTCGGCAACAGGCACCCCATGGGAAAGTGTTTACACCACCGCTTCGCATATATTCAAAACTACCAGAGTTTCAACGCAATGTGGCTTTTGTTTTAGCAAATATTGATCTTCTAAGAAGAGAATGAAATTTTGTAAAGGATTCAAATCACTGCAATTGTCTGTATACACTTTGATACGAGTGACAAAAGCGTAAGATTGCAAATGTGAATTATTTTTTTACTTTAATGAAGATTCTAATAAGAAATATATATTTTTGGAATTTATTTTTGTCTCTCTAGAAACAATTACAAGTTTAGTACAAGCACTAAGTTTTTTTTAATTGTAATTTTTTATATTTAGCGCTAAACCTGACAGAACTTTGGAATTATAATCTTTAAAGGTCATCATTTCAGAAATTAAGACGGTAATTGACTTATTATGTTAGAATTTTTATTCAACTCGTATTCGTTAAGTAAAATTTCAAAAACGAATATAAAACTTGATTACGCTACAAAGTTCTTGCTTGATCAGGCCCGTTCAGTAAGAGCTGCATTTCCTTGGCGCTGCTACGTTAGCGTCCACGCTACATTACGCATTAGAATTATAATCTTCGGAATTCAAAAACTAACTAAGAAACTAACAAACGGATTTTTAATCCATTTTGATTCATCTCAAGATTGAACTTAAGATGGAAGTGAAGATCGATCTCAGGATCAAATTTATAATCGATCTTACCTCGACTGTTTAATAAAGTTACGACATTTTCTCAACGATGTAATATTAATAATAGTTATATGGGGAATTGCTGCACCATGGACTTAGGCTATAGGCCCATTGTGCACTTATATCATTGAAAAAATGGGATAACTGGGTTGGCCTGTTAAACGAGGAAATATTTTTTTTATTTCACATTTTAGTTTGATTTTAGGGTAGCTCTTCCGGTAATCTGAAGTCATATACCCTAGAGACTATATTATTCAATAACATGTGTATGCTGCACGTTGTGATAATAAGCGCGAATAATTTGAAGTTTTCACCGTGGCGTAATTATGTGGTGTGACTGAATTGTTGAACAATTTATAATCATTAATGTTGATTCAACTCTGTTCGAGTTACGATTATCATTAGATCGATAAACTAGTCGGCAATGTGACAATGTCATAACACGCATCGTCCGAATACGATGTACGGCTGGGCGATCCCCGAAACGCGATTGCTCGATTGCTAGCGCGGCGTTTTGAAGCTACTCGTTTCTTCATGATACACGTACTAATGTGTGAGGTTATGTTTTTGTTTTATTCGAGAAAAAAGTATGCGTATAGAAGCTGTCATTAAAGAGAATCACAATGTAAAGTTTGAAGATGGAAATCCAATATATATTTGGAAAATACATAAAGTATATCGTTGAATTAGAAATTTTCTGACCCGAATATATGTCACGTGTAAAAAATGTATTGTTGTATATATTTTTTTTTCGTGAGGAATTATTATAGTAAATTCCAATCATTGATTTCCAACCCCAAAAGAAGGGGTGTTTAGCGTTTTTATGTACATATCTATTATTCTTTGATAGTTTTTGTACTTACACATGGTTCATTGGTATGATAACATACGTATAACGTGGTTCAGCCAGAACGCGCTGCTGCCAAACTTACGCGCCATTTTTATACAATAACGTGAACGTCAATCTGATCCATTCCCATGTCCGTTAACGTGAAATAACTCGTCCAAATGTCTCTCGACCTCCATTTTTTTAACAACAAATATCCATCACGACTAGCGAACGCGTGATGCATTTCCTATTTTATTAATCTCGTTTAGAAGTATACAAATAATTGACCTGAACTCGTGATTCGATCCTTCTGTCATAAGATCCCATACTAAAGTGTCGATTTTAGACATCTTATTTCTCTTTCCAATACGCCGCAACCGAACTTGAAAGTTTACTAACATCTCCGTAATTATTTAAAGTTGAGTATATAAAAACTTGAAGGATCACAGTTCTAAACGCTTTCTCGACAGACCTACCTTAACGCGATGTGCTATAAGTTTCTGTCGGTCTCTCTCGCTTCTTTACGATCTATGATGGTGATCTCACTTGCGCCTCATAGCGGTTCAGTTGGTGTAGTACATCACCTTAGGATAAATCTCAAGTTGGATCTTAATTAAATTTTCCGATCCATCTAAACTTCGATCCTAAAATGAAATTTACGACTCAAAATTCAACTCTAAGAAAGTAGTAATTAGGGTTTAATTGTCATCATTATACAGCTGAAAGGACGCACAAATATCATAAAGAAATTATATTTCTTAGTCTGCAGTGAAAGTAGTTACGTTTTTAATTATGTGACATTTTATTCACAAAAATAGAGTGGCTAAGGGCTGATCTGCTGAAGTGCTGTAATGCAAGGCAGTCCAGTACGATGCGATTCTGTCGAGGTCATTTCCTTGTAAGGGTAAAGCGCGAAGGATAAAGCTCCGCGTCGAAACGCAATTGGAACCCCGAGTGACCATATTGGGCATTCCGGAGGACATTTGTATTGACGACGCCGTGGAACCTTGTCGGCCAGACATTCGAGGAGAGGAAGATGAGGAAAAAGGGAGAGGTCAGCGTCGCGACCTTACCCTGATTTTGTGCAGACCATGCAAGAAACCATCGACCATGGACCTGCATGGTATATAGAATGGCTAACTGGTAGTTAGTTGAATTAGTACAGTCCATTGCCGCATGGTCATGTATTCGCATACCTCGATCGTATATCGTTCACGACCCTAAGAGCCGGATGTAAGGTTATGTTCTGGAAGATGCGGAAACGTATCGCAGTTCACTCTTTGTACTTTGTATAAAAATAAGAAAAAACCGGCGATCTTTTTTTTTTTTTGGTTTATAATCACTCAATGTTCTTGAAAAAGACACAAAACAATTAGCAAAAAAGCTATCAGCGTAACTTAAACATAAATGGAGACATGGAAGTAGCCTTTTAGCAGAAGCTCTAAAAACTGAATTTTCAGTCACAAGTTCCATCTTAAGGTTCAATAAGGTTAAGAATGGAACTTTGAATCGATCTCGAGATTGAACTAAAAATTGAAATAAAAAAAAGTTCACTCTTTTCACTGCATAGCATTTATACTGAGCTACTCCAGTCATCTTCGTGGCTTCTAATAATATTAAAGGTGTCGAATCGGTGAAGGACTATGTTGAAAGTTGATTAAAAAGTTAAATATTCTTATGAGACGCGTACGTTAGCCACTACCCCAAAATAGCGACTTATGCGCTTAGTTTTTAGTTGTAAGTTAGCTGAAAATGAAAGCAAGAGTGGATCGATATATAGTTCCGTTCCGATGGACCTTTCAATGTGATTCAGGTAGTCTCTTCCTGCTGCAAAAATTCTACCTAAAATTGAAACTCAAGAATGATGCTCGTGTCTTCGGCATCGATAGTCAATGCTGACAGAAACATGTTCAGCGAATTCTCCTACTTGGTTTTATATACTTATCTGCGGCGTCTTTCTCATATCACATGTGAGATAGGGATCAACAGGCAACGAGTAAATCTTCGTCCTCTTTAGTTATAGAAAACCTTGAGATTCCTGTGTGTTGCGTTGACGTCGGGAACTTCAATTCGATGGAAAGAGACAGGAGAGAATAGCCGACGCAGAGATGAAATAGCACAGGTTAATTCTATCATAGAGAAAGAGAACTCGGACAGATGCGTGACACGCAACGAAAGATGGCCAGGGAGAGCGCATGAGAATCATCTCGTCGTTGTTGTAGAGCGGATTATGCAACTCCTCGTCGTGGTCAGAGTGCGGCCATATGGTGGCGGCGCCTTTACATCTCTTCTAGTCGCGACTGCATCGAGGTTGCTTCCCATTCACCGGAGAGCATACGCCCTGCAAGCTCGGAGAACTCTCTCTCTCTGCCCCGTCGCGTATTTATCTGTCCGGTACATAGGGAGGAAGCAACGAGCGGGCGAGTTTGATCTTCTTACAAAGCTACGCTCACTTAAATCCTGCAGAAATCAAATTCAATGACCTTTCGTTCGTATTACCGCACTCAGAGAGTATAATATAATATAATATTTTTGTTACATAATATAACTTTTTAATTGTGTGCCAAGGAGAGGTCCAACTATCAAATAAAATTAATTTATCCAAACGAAATTGGGAGATAAAAAAAAATAAATATGATTCAATGATACGTATCGGATGGAACTTTTAACTCTGCCACGGATATAATATACTCCGGAGGATAAAAGATAGAATGAGTACATAGAAGAGCCGCAGGGTACAGCAATACAGAGGCCAATATCGAGTGGTTACATTCGCGGATGGTAACTTCCTGTGGCAAATCGGCTCTCATGCTGGATCTATCGTCCTATCGAAGAGGACTTAAACGCACGTACACACATATACACGCAAGCGTTCGCAGTACCAAAGTACACACAATCGGGTGTTCGAGCCCTTAGCGGAAACTTCTTCGCAGTATCCACTTATCGCCGTACAATTTCATCGGCACTTAAAACGTCATCTCGCGAGGCTCCACCTTTTCATCAGCTGCTAATCTCGTTCACTCTCCTTTGCGGGGGCCTTTCGATTCCTTCTGTATGCGCTATTCATTCACACACACACGCGCGCGCGCGCGCGCGCACACACACACACACACACGCACACGCACACACACACACACACACACACACACACACACACACACACACACACATATATATATATATATATATGCGTATCTGCGTATGGGACGTTTCATGCCAAACTGTTCTATGATTTTTGTATTAGTATCCAATTATATACTTTTAGGATATAAAAAATCCCATTAACAATTTTCAAATTTTTCTTTTCTTCCAGTTAGCATAGGGAAGGAAGATTGTGTGCATATTATACTGTTTTTTTTCTTTAGTTAATTGATAAATATGATAAAAAATGTATAACTTGAAGTAAGGAATGGAGAAATTTTTCATCGATGTCCGAATCAATTAGGTCAATCAGTTTCCTCGTAAACCAGTGTAATGGAATTTTAAATTCAAACGATTACGTTGTCAACAATTTTTATTTCAAATTAAACGTTGATCCTGTTGTTCGACATTATTTGAAGCCATCAGTTCAATTTGACTCGAAACGACTTATATGCATTTTCCTGTGTACTCAACTTGTATATGTATATATATATATATATATATCTCGCACACTCACTTGTATGTCATAGCTATACAATAAATATGTTGATATATACATATATCTGTGTTGATATATAAATATCAACACAGTCATTGTATACTTATGACGTACAAGTGTGCGATGCACCAAGGAGGCACCTTCGATCGAAGCAGAGTGTTGCATACCTATAATAAACTATCTCTTTAGACCCGGGGCCGATTCGGGCCGTGCGGAGCATCACGCCCGATTCTTTTTCGAGACGAGAGGAGAATTATGGGGTAAGCGGACATACAGGGTTCGAACAAGACGACAGGGGAGAGAGGGGTGAGTACAGCGGAGGTGAAGAAGGTAAGAAGAAAGAGCTACGAGGTGGAGCTGGGTCGTATGGTATATACACATATACGCCCGTCGTACCGGAAGCGATCCGCTTTGCGAGCTGTTTAAAAGCGATTTAGTTCCAGGAACGTGCCGAGCTCGAGATACTCGAGAGTCATGAAGAAGGAGATTGGACCCCGGGCGATCCTCTATGGACGAGGAATATATATCTCGACGCTGATTTTATCCCTCAAGCTACTTTTGCAACATCGCATATAGTTGTTATAGAGAGAGAGAGAGAGAGAGAGGCGGGGGGGGTGTACATTATCGCGACTCTGTCGCAGCACCGTAAAGGTACGTGTGTCTCGTCGTGGTATACGTTCGATATCTCGTAGATTTTGTCGAGATGAAAGCTCTAGGCGAATTATATGACGAAGCCTTATGCGCAGGTTTATTACAGGCGGAGCTATGATCCTAGGGAGCTATAGTCGTTATGCACGAACTGAGTGGCTATCATAGAAGGACAGTTATTTGTAAGCACGAGCTCGGGTTCTGAGCAAGCAACCGAGGATTACATGATTCAAGACTCGGACAGTTCGTTGACCCACTTTAATAATAAGTAGCGGAGTATGTACTGTCTTGAGGTATCTTGTTATAAAAAAAAATTACTCATTTACCGAAAAATTTATCTAATATTATTTAATAAAAACAATATGAAAAAGATCAGATAGTTATACAGTGGAAGCTCTTTTAACTTGTATTACTATAATTCATACATATGTCATAGGTTATGGAATGGACCTTTTAAACAAATTAAGAATCACGGTAACGTCTCGGGGCCAGGGTGTTTTAAACATTTAAATATATTTAAATCCCTGTTTTTATTTCCTTCCTCTACCCCCATCATCAATGCGCTCATACGAATATGTTTGCTACTATTCGACTAGATATAACCTCGCAGGGTATACTTGGGTGTTGCTAGATCGGCGAGATAGTCTCGTCCTGGCATTTTTTTTCGTATGCTTTGAGATTTGCTCTTCGAGGTCGCTCGAGGCGCCGCTCCCCGTTCATGCTCGACTGACAGTGTAGTGTGCCTTTCAGATGAAGCATAAGTTAAAAGATATTGCTTGTCCCGAGTTGATGAATTATAAAATGTTCAACTGTATCATATTATTCTTCGTTGTGTGAAAAAAATAAATATATTTTCATATCTTTGTGGAATAATGATTTATAATAATTTTTTTTTCAATATCATCCGTCTAGCTTTCAACTTTAGCGGAACCAATCCACTCGACCAATCCACTTCTCCACAGCTAAGAACAATAAAGCGTTTAATTCGTTAAATGTTTGAGATGCTCTTGCGATTAAAGTGCTTCTAGAGTTACAAAGTAATGCGAACGTATGAAATGTTTATTGGACTCGCTGAGAAAAATTTAAAAAACGACAAAAAAAATCTCGAATCACCATCGAAGATCATTCTCGGTCAAACTCGTTCAATGAATGTTGAATCTACTTGGCGCGATCATGCGAACATCCACGCAGCACTGCTTCTGTTTTGCGGCCACTGTACGGTGATTACGGTTACGGTCACGAGTGCTTTCCGAGCGCTTGGAGAGTCCACTCTCGTTTTCATCCACGGTATTCACTCTCGCGAAGACCGAGAACGCGAGAACTCGTAACGTCGGACGAGTGGGTACTTTTACCACTCTGCGGTTGTTCGAGCGAGGAAAGAGTACAAGATATACCTGAGATAACGCAGTCAATATTTTTCTATCGGGTATACCGCGATTTCCGGAGGACGCGCGAGCTCACGCTCGAACGGATTTGGCCACGAAAGCGTCCTTGCCGCATCAATCACGTCACACAAACCCGCGTCGATGGTCTCGGTCAATGATCTTCCGCTGACCGGAGAAACCTTCAATTTTTAAATCCAGCAAGTAGCACAACACTGTTCTTTATGCAATTTAAAAAACTCTGTTGGTATAAGGATTAGCAGTATGGTCCAATGAAGCTCGGACAGAGATAATTAAGAGACTCGTCGAATATTCCGTGACGAATACTTCCAAGTGCCGTCGCCGCTACCTCGTTTAATACTTTGCTCGTGACGATCGTGACACGCGATGCTTTTTTCTCCGCGAAATTCCGTAATCACGCGGATTTATAATTTCTTCCTGAAAGTCCGAACAAACATCGTTTCCAATGTCCAACTAAATTCCTCGTCCAATTGGAATTAAAATAATGACTTCGACTATTGTTAAAGTAATTGTGACTTTATTGTTGACACTATCGGAATCAATTTTTATTGAAATAATGATAAATTGGCCATAAAATTATCGAGAATATACGGTCGCAAAGATAGCTACGAAATTATTGAACAAATCATTTAGTAATAAGGACGGGAAATAAATTAAGAGCATACCAGTGAGTGATCAGAGGAGAAAAGAGAAAAAAAACGCATATGACTGCGACTGACGGGCGTCGTTAATTGGCAGCCTCCAGGTGGCTATTAAGATTAATAACAAGCGGCGGCAGTCGTTGCAAGTTTTACGTGCAATCGTGCGAGTCTGCAATCCAAGTCAGTTGTCCGTCGAGAGTGCAGGACTCAACGTGCGGTAGCCGAGGTAGCAAGAGCAACTAGTCACTCGAAGAAGTAGTATTATAGTGTTTATAGAAACGCGCGCCTCAAAGATAATAATATCGCACACGCAAAACTCGGCGCACTCGCGCGAGCACCTGGCCGACTTTCCTGATAATAAATTCATACACGCGATCTTGCGGACTACAGTACCACAGGCTGTCGAGGCATATGAGTACATAGATATTGCTAAAGCCGATAGTATAGAATACCAAGTTGAGTCGAAGGCGCAGAGTCACTGTACATTGGAACTTTCGTACAGAGAGATGCAACTGGGTCGCATTGCACGACAAACCCTGTTGTTCCGGCAGTAATTCAAAGCAATTACAATATTTCTAAAGGATGACAATTACCGCTGAGGGTCTGCAGAGGTGTAACCTCGATATCTACTTATGTGGTATGTCGGCAAATATTATTTTCTAACAAAGTATTAAGCAAGCGTTTCAATTTCCAATCAAATTACATTTTCCTCGTCCTATTCTGTTGAAATAGAAATTATTATTAAATTGAAAACCATTTATTTAATCAGAATCAATTAGTCTGGCTGTATACTTGGAAAAATCGTGGCAAACCTGGCAACTATTAATACTCGACTATCAGTTGTCCATTCGACTTTTTGACATTTACATAAAGTTTTTCTAATGTTACCTTAATTACTTTGAGTTACGTGATAGATCTGGCAACTATTGAAATTCAATTATCGTGTCTACGCAACAAATTTTAAATTATTATAAAAATTACTTTTAGTTATGATAACAATGGAAAATGTTAATGTAAGTATAAAAAGAAAAAAAGTAAACTTTTCAAGCATAATACTCGTGATTCTTCAAAACGTACAACGTGCAATGAACGCGTCGTTCGCAGTCGTTTCAATGTCAATCGGTTTTACTAGGAGAACCAAGTGATTATTTGTGCGCATCGATCATGACACGCGCAACAATTACGACACTTATACGTGAATGAACTCAACGATCGTTATTACGTTAAACACGAGAATTAAAAATGGAATACCAATTGAAATGGTAACCATTGCAGTTATAGATACATACTATTGGTATCAACTAACTAAAAATTGTCGATATCAGTAATTAAAGATAGTTGCAGTAATAAAATTGACGTGTATGCCGTAACTAACATAATAAACAAGGCCTTCAAAAGTTTATTTTCCAAACCCACGACACTTCTCCGTGTAGCGTGCACGATACTTCACGTGCAGATGAGAGAAAAGCATCACATCGACGTAATCTTTTCGGTCTGCTGATCGTCAAGATTGACGTCCCAGTCGTGAGAAGACAACTATCGAGTGCCTGGGGCCAGTTCGAAAGTTCTCACAGAGACTTATATTAGTTCGTACTCTACATAAATTATCTTAGACATTTCAGTATGTTTGGGTTCGAGTGTCGTGTCATGAACACAAAAGCGAGAACGGACGCTCGTCAGACGCTTGAATTACGTTTTTTTTCTTTTTCTAATTTTTTTTTTTTCGCCTCACACGCAATAACGCGATAACGGAACGACGAGAGAGCAGACGGTCGAGGCGACAAGTGTGCGAGATGCTCGTTTTCTCCATTCACCATTTCCGTTACTGTACGACGCGACTACTTACGCGAGAGACGGTCGCACCTCGACTCGCAGTTAATCACGCGAGAATACACATGCGGTGGTACTATACCTGTGCATGTGCACTCACCTATAGATGCATATTCCATTAGTTTGTTGTAAAGATCGAGAGCACCGATTGTACACGAGGCTACTTGCTATATAAGCAACAAGCAACGCTCCAGTAGTAACGGCCTTGCAAGTGCATTCCAGTTTTGCGATAGCCAAGCGTATACCTGAGAGACCGGAGAAGCCTAGAAGCCGCAGAGTCGACAGGAGTCGCTCTCGATGATCCTATTTTACTGCTCATTGCGTTTCTCTCGTTTTATCTCGTACTTCTTGAGATCAACATATATTTATAGAATCTTGATTCATACGACGAGGTCACGATATGCATTGATTCGTAAGGCAATTGAATCGTCGTTAGGACAAAACTCGAATACTCGTTACGAAAAAAATGAGTATGAGGCGTGTTACGTTCTTCGCTTTTTTTTCCCCAAGTACATTATTATTATTTGGTTTATTATTACTATTTTTTTTAGTATCTGTACATTTACACTGTTGAGTCACAGTCTGAATGTCTGTCTCGTGTTTCTTGTGAAAAGGTCGATGACTGAGCGTAACGACAGGGTTATTGTGGTCATCGTGACAGGGTAATATGTGTAAAAAAAACCAAATAAATAAAAAATAAAAAGAGGGTTGAATACCGAAGCAACATTGGCAAGAGCCACCTGTTGCTTCCCTTCTTTCGTCCTCATCGTTGTCGTCGTCGTCGTCGTCGACTCGCGGTAACATTAAGCACCATAATATATGGTTACCCGGGTTCCCTGCAATACCTGCCGATGTCCCATGTCCACAGCGGAGATTCGCCGCAGAGATTAAATTGTAAATTAATAGAAGACTATCGTCGGTCGTGGTACTACGCGTACCGACCATCTTCGCGCAGTCTGTACTATATATATATATGCGTACATACTCTACTAGAGCACACCGGGGCTATTTGAATCTATTTTAATATCAAGATTTTCTACTTTTTTCCGAATGCTTTCAACACTCATATTACTTACATAAGTTTCATTGGTTGCATTTATCTGATGTAATCTACAGACTTTTAAAAAAAAATCTTTCTACAAGTTTACTCGTAATAGGTGTGCTCGAAACAATCGAGTTTTTGATTTTTCTTCTTTTTTTTTTCATACACGGAAGTCGGTAAACATTTCTTCAAGCATAACCGATTTGACCAACTAAACTAAAACTTGAATGATTCTAATTCATTTATTAAATATATTTATAATATTATTATTTCGATGTAATTTTCTATGTTTCATATGTAATTTTATTTTTGTCGATAGAGTCATCCAAAACGATTGTAATAATTTATTATTTATTCTTTGATCGAGAAAAAGGTCTCAAGGAAAGTCATAAGCTGCAGTTTAGGACAATTCTAATTGATTGATAACATGTATCTTTGATACAATTATTACGACGTTATCTTCGATGTTTCAAATGTTAATTTATCTTCGTCAGTCGAGATATCTATTGTAATAATTTATTATTACATATTATCAATATTATTGTTGGCTCTTAGTGTCAAAAGTAATTTGTGTGACAGTTGATTTAGATTTTAGCTCGATCCAAGTCACCGCTGTTTCACAAAGCCCCGATCTCTCGAACTTTGTGAAACACGAGAGATGGTAAAGAGCAGAAGGATAGAGCTTTGCAAATATCGATAAATTCCCTCCGCGCCATTAAACGTCCAAGCAAAACACGACGGACTTGCCTGAGGCAAAAAATCTGACAAAGTATTCGAGCGTTAAATTAACGAATTGAAAGTGAAGAAATATATATTTTTCACTGTATATAGCGAAGAGTCCGAAACAATTTAACTCATGTCGCGATTAGCGTTCTCAAAAAGTTAATATATTCATTTGCTAGCGTGTCTTGATAGCGTTAACGAACGTACGGATATGTGATGCTTCGTTTTAACGCACTATTCAGATTATTATATTCGCGGGACGGATCAGTACGAGAATCGCAAGGATTACGGTGTGCGGTTTCACTTTCGAATTCACAGAGGCGTTGCAGAGTCAAGGCGAGATCTCCCGCTGTTTATTTGCCTGGTATAGAGAACACACAAAAACACACACTCCGAATAAATATTTCCAAGGGGGAAAGAGGGGGCACTGGAGTTGCAGAAAATGCGAGACGCGATGGATTTGTCAGGTTCACTTTGATTTCGGTCGAGCGCGAGAGATACAGAAACATTATACGCACTGTCATACACGTTGCTCCGTACATCTTCATTATTTTTATTTATTTCTTTTCTCTGATTCTTATTTCAGTGATGCTTGACGCTAATCGTCCCTCACGCGCAAAGCACACGATCGTGAGTCGCTCCTAGTCGTCGGGTGCGCCAGAGTTAACGAATGACCGTCTCTAGTCCTCACTTCTTGACTAACGCACTTAAGGAGATAGACAAATGTTTTATATTTAAAATGATAGTAAGCAGTGTTCGCGATGCTGGCAGAAATGTAACTTCTCTTATAGGTAACTCACGTACGCTCTTTCACGCATACGTGTAATCGAATCAGCGTAAACGACACTGGAGATCTCATAACAGCACGACTGCTGCCGCATACAACGTTTAATCCTTTGGAACATATTGCAGAAATAAAACGGTTACAAAGTATCAAAACTGGCTTTCGCGTTATTTTACACTGACTCGCACGGACATACTCGTTGCGCGTAGATGATATCTTCGAGATAATAAATGCATCAAGATTTTCCCATGAATGGACGATGGACTCGTTATTACTGCAGCAGTACCACGACTATAAGACGTAGAGAAGGAAAAAAATATATTCGTTGGATTTTATTTCATGTCACTTGCAACATTGTTAAACTTGCACGACAAGCAGCAAATATGATTATTGCCGATGGTAGGGTTAGTGTAGTATGTCAGTGGAATGATTATATGTATAGCAATGTTGAGATAGCGCTGCTGAGAGTATCTATAAATAAATGAGGAGAGAGAAATCGAGAGTACGCTTGTCTCGTTCGGTTAATCGTAGCGTTCGTTCAAAGCTGGATATAAAGAGCGCACGATTATATATTGTTGGACAGGCAAAGCTGATACTGGTTTGGATGGCTACTTGACACGTCGATTGACTTTGATCGAACGAGTCACAATAATATTAATTCGACGGTGAAACGTAAAAGTAATGAAAATTGTAACACGAGTAGTCCTATGGGATCTGGAGTATTTCCGCTCAATATTTTGCATTATTATAAGAGCCAAACGAATTTATTTCAACTAATTGTTACGGAAATAAACGGCTAGGTATAACAATATGCCAGAGGTTTGTTATTCTTTCACTCCGATAGGTACTCCATGATATCCCATGTATCATTGATAATGTAATTGTGTAATTTTAGTAAAAATAAATACGCGAAGAAACGAATAACAGTATTTCGTAAAGCAAATAAAGAAAGTTTCAATATATAATTTAACATTTCTTTTTTTTAATACCGACAATATATTTCGTAACCCAGAAAAAGTGGAATACACGAGGAGAAGAATCCGAAAAAAATGCGGAGCGCCTATGCTGGGACTCGAACCCGGAACCTTCCGATTGTCAATCAACACCTCCCACCACTGAGCTACGCCAAGCCGCTTACCACATTTAATCCGAATTGTCCTCGTATATTGAATATTCCACCACGTTACATACTCTCCTGCCAGAGTCGACTTCGGGTGCGATCGAGTCACACTTGAAATCCAAATAAACCAAATACAAACCGATGGGAACAGTGGGCCTGTCTGAGAGAGTGAGGGCTATTTAGAGAACGGGAATTTCGGAGAGGTGATAAGCGACCACTCGATAACCTCTTAGTTATTACTTTTTTGTTAATTAACGAAAGGTGGGCGTCTCGAGTCGAAAAATGCGAAAAAAATGCGAGGCGTCTAGACCAGAATTTGAATCCGGAACTTTCCGATTGTCAATAGACAGCTCTCACCACTGAGCTACGTCAGGCCACTTACAATACTTAATCCGAATTATCCTCATATATTGAATATTCCATCACGTTACAATATAAACAGGAAATAATTATATATTTGTTTATAAAAAGTTTGAAATGAATGCATCAAGTTTTACCAACAAATGGACAACACACGGTACGCAACGAATTATTTAAATGGAAATATTATTTCTCAAAGGAAAATATATTTTCGTTTGAGATGTCACAATATGATTAAAGCGAAATATTGGTGATTATGGTACGTAAGAGATAAAGTATAAAATAATGCATTTATTGTGAAGAGTGTAAAAGTAGGAAATCGCAAAGTCAAATGTTAATTAAGGAAATTTAGAGCTTTTATATCGGCATTGTAGGTTACCGTGCCTCTGTGCTATTGTTCAGATTGCGTCAATAATACCAGCAAATAATCGTTGCATATAATGATAGGTCTTGCGCAACGCGCCAACAGGTATTATGACGCGCCCCCGCCGATATAACCGGTGAGACGTACACAGGGTCAGAGTCTGAATCTCGTTGTGCGATCACGAACTATTCGATTTGCTCGTGAATCTTGTTTGTTAACAGGTGAATTCGTTGAATTGTTTTTCTCCGAGACGAAAATGCGGGAAATAATCAATCAGGAAATTCCTGATTACAAGAGTGCGAGCTGATGATCCTCTCGAAGGAATCCTATGGCAAGGAGTAACGCATAACATGGCTCTCGCATTTCACGACGTTATCACGTATACATTATGTATGTTTCTATTTTGAGATTGAGGACGCGATCGCGAAACGAGCTACTATACTGCAACAACTCGACGCTGCCTCGTGCTTCTTCTTATGCGTCGAGAACGAATTCGCTTACCGTAACGAGAACGAACCTTTTGCTGTTTTTTTTTTAGTTCCAAGAGACGAGAGTCGAGAGTCATAGTTAGGACCAAGTCGTAAACCCACCTGCAACGAGAAATGGACACAAACAAAATTATTATTGTTATTCCAGTGAACACTGATGTGTTTGTGCAAAAAATGGTAGAAATAAAAGTATCGAGAGGAGAAGAACAGTGCAGCGGTAGATACTTTATATGGGGGATTCCGGGCCAACTCAATCTGCCTGTAAACTTCATATTTTGTTCAATTATCAAAAAAAATTACTTCACATCAATTTACCTTTTTTTTTATTAAATAAAATGACCATTTATCGTTTTGTTTAAGGCGATAGGGTCAATGTAATTTATATTTAAAAATAACATTAATAATAATATTTTAATGATACAAATATTTCAACAGTTTTGTGATTGTATGATTGTAAAAACAATTGTCATGAAAATTTGATAAATTCAGTGGAATTTTATTGATACTTCGCATATATTGATTTCGAATAATTAGGGCTACCGTGATTTGGACTGGAACACCTGATATGAATCAGCTTTAACGTCGGTGCTGCTCGTGCTGCACCGATCGTCGCCCCGGAAGGTCCAAAGAGTGGACGTCCTCGTCGAGGGAGAATCTTGGCGCGACCGCCGTGTTGCTTGGATATTTGCATAATGAGAAATTATGCGCGTGGCGAGTCTGCTCGGACGACTAGCTTACCCGAGGGCCCCCAGCGAATGAATATACCCGCATCCTCTCGAATAATTGTTATTCCTTATTTCTATACCGCTCGATAACTGCCAACCGCGAGGAAAATAAGATAAAGAAATGATTTTCTTGGTATGTATTTTAAAAAAATGCTCAAGAGTGGCGGACTATAACGAAGAATCTCCCACCGTGGGGCGTGCTATAATTTTCGAAAACTTGTTACTCACCTCGTTTACCTACTATAAGATCTCGCAAGTGACAAGTGTAATGCGTGGGTAAAGTAATGGGGTGTGAGTATATTCGCTTCCATAACGAGCTCGTGTGGCTCGTGAGCCCGGAATAGCAGGAAAGGAGAGGTGTGCGCGCCCGAGGGAAAGGCAAGCAAAAGAGCAGAAGCTAAAGCAGGAGTCCTCTCGGCGTGCGCGCTGTACTTATCGCAAACCCGACACCCGTGTGCACCGCCAACGAGCAAGTAAGCAAGCACGCGGGTAGGCAGGCAGGCAGGCAGGCAAGCAAGCAAGCAAGCAAGCAAGCAAGCAAGCAAGCAAGCAAGCAAGTGCGTGCGGTGTGTGACGCGGCGGACTGAAGAAAAGATAAAATAAAGAAAAAAACATGAAATAAAATGCATAAAAGAGAGAAGGAAGCGTCCTGCGCGTGAACGGCACTTGCGCGTTGCCTACGCCTACCGCGCAACCCTATTAATTATTATTAATCGCGGCAATTAATCGGAGAATGTCCACGCTATCGCCGCGGAATGAATTAGTGCTTCTCATTTATTACTCTATAGCCTTGCGTCCCCGCGAAACTTCTCACTTATTCGCTCATTCTCACTCTCCGTTCCTCCCATTCTTAATCTTCATCTTTGGTCTCTCCAACCCTCGCGAGCTTTTCACTTGTCACTCGAATACGCGGCGAGACACACGGCGTCGAATAAACTTGTCATCTCTCTTTTTGCGTTCCCCGTTCTTTGACACAGCGAGAGAATCATCGTAATTCCCACCTTCTTCAACCAAGCATCACGTTCAAGCATCACGTACACGCATCACGTCCACGCATCAACTGGTGTAAGACTTAATTTAACACCAGCCAGCAGTTAGCGAAGCGCGCTCCGCTGCAATCTACGTCATCTTAACCGACGCGTCTACTCCGAGCTACACTCTGTCCACCTCCTCGTTCGTTGCCTCTTTGTGATGCTGAATAGAAAAAAAAAAAAAAAATTCTATAGAAGACGTTTTCGTGAAAGACATTTGGATGCACTCCCTGATCTTTTTTTGCGCGCAAAATTTCACTGTCTATACTTTTTTTCTATTACCGAGTCAACGTAAAGAAATATTTTGTAAACGGTTATTAAATAATAATAAAAAGAAACAATAGATCATACGAAGTTGACGATTAAAAAAATTACGTAAAACCCGAGATCAAAGATCCATACAATTAACTTTTATCGCCCAGTGTACAATTTTTATTGTGCACGTTTAATATATACGAAATAATAATAATGCACTGGGTAGGTGCAATATGAAGCAAAAAGTTCGAGCTGTTCGAGTTCCACAATCATGGGGCGGTTGTGTAAACGTCCTTGAGATCACTCGGCGACCACGAGAACGTAAATGGGTGAGTGAAGGGGGTAAGAAAGGGGAGAACGAAAAAAAATTAGAGCACAAAAAGAATAATAATCGTCAAAGAACTTGCATACAGAGAGGGGATTGGAAGGATATCGAGTTCTGTGTACGGCGCGAGGTGGAGTAAATGTCACCGCGGTTTATCGCCGCGTTCTTTCGGTTCTCTGGGTAAGCGCTAATGTATGTGCGGTCTTGCATGAAAACTCGCGAGACTCTCGACGAGTACTCGGCGATACAGTGTCCGCACGCTCCAAGCCCTATGACTGCCCTCGTATATAACGTTTCTACTGTACTTCTGTCATGGCTGGCGCACTACTAAATCAATTGTTTGCCCTCAGCTATAGGGTTTCCAGCGTTTAATTAAACCATTATTCCTCTGTTCGTTCTTTAAGTCACAGCGAAGGGTGGTTTGCATTCTACCATTGCGGTCTCTCGTGCGAACGAGCCTCGGTGGATTCTCGATCCAGATCTCTTGGCAGTTACGTAAAAGACAACTTTGACGTTACTTCTTTTTTTATTTTATCCCTCTTTCTCTCGAATCTTTTCTCCTTATGTTCTAGTTTGTTTGTCGAGAGCTCGTGTGTAACTCTCACGGTAGTCTTGAGAGTGAACGCGTTTCATTATAGGAACACTCGCGGTTGTTTCACTCGTTACTGTCTCTTAACCGGCATGCAGTCTCGCAATCAGTACTGGCTTAATTACTCTCGCACGCGAAACGATTAATTATCCTCATGGCAATAAAATCAAGAATTCTCTTTTCTCGCTTGTTCGCATCAACTCCCGAGATTATTTTATTTCTCGAAGCAACCGATTGACGGATGATTTCAATTGATGATCGATCAGTTTACGAGAGCTACAAACTTCATTACATAACGGGATACGAGAGCTAATTGGAACTATTAAGTTTTGTCATTTTTAGCATTTTTTACAAATGTTTATGATAATGAAACACACGAGCATCTTTTGTGGCAATATTCGGCTATAGCTCATATAAAGTTATATATTTAATTCTTCGTCGACAATCTGTGGCAATATATTTAGCTCAACTCCCGTAAAAGCACCATAAACCGCAACATGTGCCTGGGCAATTTCTTAATAGCATATGATGCGAGTCAGATGTAACACTGGATCCATACTACTCGAAAAATATTTCATAATAATATTTGTAAGCTAATAAGTCAACAAATTGTAATAATCAATACAAGGGTCGTAAATGTCATCTTAAAATTTAACTTAAGATCGAACATTAATC
The DNA here is from genome assembly GCA_963942595.1 of Cylloceria caligata. Taxonomy (NCBI): domain Eukaryota; kingdom Metazoa; phylum Arthropoda; class Insecta; order Hymenoptera; family Ichneumonidae; genus Cylloceria; species Cylloceria caligata. The sequence goes on along the minus strand of OZ012703.1, from coordinate 87,022,627 downwards.
TTAAGATAAACATTTTTTAAAATAATAAATAATCAATAATATAATAATAATAATAATATATAATAAACAATAAAAATAAATAATTTCCTTCACTTTGTGTTCATAACGGGACAAACAAATCATTCCATTTTATTCTTATAATATTATAGCTATCGCATGGGTAAAGGAATGTCATAACTTTAATAAAAAGTCACACTGCTTTCGAAGTTCGATCTTATGTAAACTAAAAACAGCTCAAGATTAATCTCAAATTTGCGTTTAAGTTTAATCTTGAGTTGTATTTTGAGATCACTTTTGAAGTTTCTTTTTCAATTCGATCTTGAGATTGATCTTAAGTTCCATCTTAAGTACGGATGAAACTTACGACTGAAAATTTGTCTTTAAGCCACAGAAACAATGATTATTTAGACAAATATATGTCTAAAGGTTATATGTAAGTTGTTTCCTGATAAGGGGAATATTGTAAAGGTAAAGGGACATACGTAACTCTCCGAAGTATATATTTGGAATAAAATACTACTTCTAACATTTCTATAATATCAATTGATTAATTATTATGATAATTTTTTCAATTAACGTATTTATCAAACGTATCGGACAATGTGAAATATTCAATATGATTGTCGAAGTGCAAATTAATGTTCTTTTCAATATTGCCTTTGCTTACGATACGATTAATCAACCTATTTCATAATATGCTTTTCCGAATAGAAAGAATTAATGTTATTAACATTTTTTAAAAAGTTATTATGCTCCTATGCTTAATTTAGGATAAGAAATTGTAATACTTGGTTTCAAAGTTCATTATTGTCTAGTAAAGTTAATTATTTGATTGCGCAACTGTTAATTTACCAGCAAGCTCCTCGGTCGTCCTTTATACGTAAGTCGTGCAACGAAATGGCGAGATTCTCAGGTGAAATTGATTATCGGGCATAACGCACCAAGAAACCTTCAACGCACGCCTTCAACACCGAGTGGGCGAATTTCTAAGTTACCCAGTGAAGAATTGCTCGATACGTACAAGACGCAATTATATCGTAACCTGGGTTAGGTTGGATTCTCTTACAGTCTTCGTATTTGACGTAGTGTGCGATGCTAACTTCGAAGAATGGATAATGTCAATCGTGCATTATATAAATGGGGTAACTCGTTAGAGCCGTATCGATTGTGTTTGATCGATTCCCAATGATAAATATATAATACAAACATCAGCCACCTGTTCACACGTGTGAACTGACAAGTTATTCACTCACGTAGATAGATATATACCCAAAGGCACTCCAGTGGCACTCTGATCTTACTTAAACATGTAGACTCGTCGGTATGTATTGGTCCGTTACTACGATATAAATTATAATACGTATAGAGTCTATGTAAGAGAGATTAAACTGGGTCCAGGCTATCTCATTGTCTCGGAAACTTCGAACGTATTTCGCGTGCTCCGGTGAGTTCACTGGGTCAAATACCAACAACAACACCTCCACTTCCACCTGCGCACGAATTATTTAAAGTTAAGTTGATGTATTGTATGTATGGACACAACTACAATCAGCGATTGCAAAGAAGGCGTGCATTTACCTGACAATCCACGTTTTCCCAGACGCCCACACTAATTCTCTATGCTTCTTTCCGTCTATAGTCATATACAGTCCGAGAGCAGGTTGCTCCTACTGCTGATTCTACAACTTCTCGTGCATATATACCTGCAGCTAGTTGCACGCGTGGGAAAGATTTCTCATTGCTGATAATATGATAGCTCGCACCCACATACACGTTCGATTGAATATAATTTGGATATTTCACGAATTATTGAAAAACACCCGTAGGCAATTATTTTCTATGCGCGGTGATTATTCGCTTTCAGTAAATACGAAATAAAATCTTTCAGGCTGTCAAACATTTCTTCATTATATATTTTCACGATAAAAAAATGGTTTCCAGACCGGCTGCAATAATTTTTTTTTAACCTTCAATATAAGGAAATATGTTTAACGATTTAAAAAAAAAGTGGTTATTTCGTTGCGAAGTAAATAAATCAAAATAAATAAATTTTTTAAGGAAGAAAAGAAAAGTGTCGAATATAATTTAGATATTTCATGAATATGTGAGAAAAAAAAACTCAATAACGAAGCAGAGTTCCGCGCGGTCTTTCTTTCAACTCGGAATATTATGACGACGTGAGTAAAATCTTTCAAGATTTTGTGACCTATAGTTTTAAGGTGATCGAGAGGGTAAATTTCCAAGAGAAAGGTATGTCGAAGAGAAGACGTATATACTGTTAAGCTAGTAAGACATACGACACGTAAAGCACGTCTCGACTTTCCATATATTGTTTATACCTGTCGCTGATGCACACTTGGTTTTATTACCGTCCTTTCGAGTACACCGAGCAAACGAGTGAGCGGCTTATTAAATAAAGCAATTCCAGTCGCGAGACTCGACCCCTATGGGCGCACTGCAGTTAGCAGGAGCAGCAACAGCAGCAGCTCACAGTACCAATACTCTCTCGCGATACCAGCAGATCCCGCGGAGATATCGGTTTCGTTTTTGCGCGCCTCGAACGGGCATAAACGCATAGTCGATGCTGCGCATATACGTGCAGGCTCCAGAAGTTCCGTTGGTACGAAGCGCACGTCTTTCCTCGATTGTATTTGTATGGGCGAACGATTGTAACGTAGGTGTTCGCGTGGACGCGCGTGTGTCCACCTCGGGCATTGTTGTCGTACCCCGGGGCGGACGTGTTGGTGTCAGGTCGTGCTTGTGCCATAGAAACGCTGCTGCGGCAGCTTCAGTCGCGCAGGTAGGTGGAGAATATGTGGTGGCGCTCAGCGGTTACGGTGAACGTATGGCCCTGTATGATGCTGCGGCGTGCGCAGGTGAAGCCGCTTCAACGTGTACAGAGTCATTCAGAATTGAGCCACTGTCTTATCCGTGACAGCACAAATCTTACGGTTTTTTTTTTTTTATATATATATAGAGGAAATTTTATTAACAGATGTTTTTCAATGAAATTTGACGCTTAATTGATAATTGAGATGAAAAGCAAAGATTAGATTTCGTAAGAATCTTGTAATATTGTATGAACCTGTAGAGTGGGCACGGATAGTCCGTTCCGTTTTGTTTACCTCGAATTTAAACCGTGTGAACGGACTGCCCGCAATCGAATGGTTGGACCGATCTTCGATTCAGCTCACGCTTGTCTTTCTCTCCTTTCTCTCCTTATGGTACATCCTTTTAGTTGAGATTAGCATCTAGAGATTCTCAAAGTATAAGAATATAATTATATTGCAGAGGCCTACGCAGCTGGTCATGAACGAAGCAACGATTGTGGTTGATAATAAATAATCTTTTGCAACTAATTAATCACATTTCATATTTTATTTTTATTTTTATTTATAATTTTTTATTTAAAAAAATTATGTTCTATGTTTTATTGGATTTCGTTGTTGTTTTTTCTTCAGTTTTTATGAGTTGCAATATTTTAAATAATTTAATAACTTTCGCATATTCTTAAATAATATTTAAAGTAGATTTTCATTCGGCACATTTATAACTGTTATAGTTGATAGTTTACCGACAAGCACCATGATTCAAGGGAGATGAGATGACCGATTTAAGTAATAAAAATATTTTACAATTCTTTTATTGATTATAAAAATTGTATAAAAATTCCGTGTGAATAATCGTTCTTAACGATGTTGTGATCGCGTAAAAAAATCTCCAGATCCGAAAACAATAAATTGCTGAAGGAGTTTCATTTGTTTAATATTATTTTTTATTAATAAAAAGTGTAATATCAACGAATGGCTGTTATATTTGAAGACATTGGCATCAAAAAGAAGATATTCAGTTGTAATAAATTAATATGAGTGTTCAAGGAACTTATCGCAAGAAACTATGTCCCACGTACGATGTTAGAACGAAGTTTGACTCGACCAGCATCAAGTTTAGTCTTAGAGCGCGTTCAAGCGAGTACTCTCGAGTTTGTCGACACGTGAGTTGCCGGAGAAGAGCATACAGAAGGCGCGAAGGGTTCGATGGCAGAGAAAGGAAGGACAAGAAATGCGGTGGAGCGAGTTCCGGAGCGAGGGTGCTCCATTCTATCGACTTTGCTATATATACTTATAGTAGTACAGAGTACACTAGTAGGTACATACGCCTTACCATCGCTCGCACGCTCTGCCACGCTAGATAGATAGTTTCGTTACACTGGAATTTACAACGGCGCGTATACGATCGCGAGAAGAGGAAACCCTGTATTATAGAGTATATAGGTGTACCTAGTAGTGTGTATATACCAGCGGAGGGCTCGTACTACTCGGTTACGAGGGAAGGATTGAGGGAGAGAGAGAAAGATAAAAAGAGAGAGGGGAAGAGAGAGAGAGAGAGAGAGAGAGAGAGAGAGAGAGAGAGAGAGAGAGAGAGAGAGAGAGAGAGAGAGAGAGAGAGAGAGAGAGAGAGAGTGAGAGGTTGCGTTCGCTTGCTTTACTGCGGTCGCTGGTAATGGCCCGTGTGACAGGCTAGTCGATAGGGACACACTCCGTGAGATTTTTCACTTTGCTCCAGGAGCGGAGACTCGGGAATGCACGTGTGCTGCGCCTGGGTGCAAAGGGACTAAGTGAAAAACGAAGAGAAAAAATGTAAACGAAGCCTGTGGAATTTTCGCAAAGCGGGACAAAGTGCACGCAGCAGTAAAAGCGGCAGAGAGGGAGAGATTAATCTATGCTATAGGAAGAAAATAAGCAGAAGATAGAAATTTGTGCCTAGAGAAATTCTTATGTAGCCGTTCGTCGTCGTATCCCTTTTGCCACGATGAAAAGAGCAAATTATTTTTAATACAAATTATATTAAATTTCATTCGACTCTGTCGAAATGTTTTTCTACAGAGAGGTTAAATATGCCACGGATGATCATTATTTGATTATGCCATCGATAGCCCATTTAGTCAGATGGCACGAACAAATATTACTCTTGGCTCATATTTAACCATTCAGCTTGCTGTGGCAATTAATCACTTTTATTTTCCTTACATACGGAAGGAAAGATCCCTTCGATCGCAGTTTATTTATCGTCCCTCGATATCCACCCCCTCGCGGTGAAAGAATTATCTAACTATAAAAAATGGATATGTTGAAAAAAAGGAGAAAAAACCATTGACCAATTAATGAAGAAAAAACATTTTTTTTACGTAGTTCTTCTATTGAAAACGAAACATAACGTCATCATGTTATTATATTGTTTCCGTTGTTACATTTACGTTCGTTCAATGTGCATGATAAATAGTATTCGTTTCAACGAGACTTGTACTTCTTCATTTACTAATAAATTTTTTTCGTTTAACGTATCTGACTGTCTTCCTATTATTTCTGATTATGGAAATTGTAGCTGGGTACGGGAAAACCCGGATAACGCGAAAAATGAATCATGGAATCGCGAGAATACGGTGGGCCGTATTCTATATATGTATATGTATTTGCTGTATAGGCGAGGGAGAGATAGATCCGTGGATCAACGGAATCCATATAAGGTCTGAGCGGATCCGAGTGGCGAGCAGGAGAACAGCACCAACAGCAGCAGCAGCAGCCTGTTCCTCGTATGGCGAATCTTAAGAATCCACTTTCGATTTCTACCTGCGGGGCTTACAGTCATTTCTCTCTCTCTCTCTCTCTCTCTCTCTTTCTTTCTCTGTCTCTCTGTTGTGTCGTTGGTTCATCGAGGCGTATGTTTACAATTGTGTAGGTAATATTGGAACGAGCAACCCCCTTTGTCGGTTACATAGCTATGAGAAACCTGCCAGAAAAAATATTCTGCCTCCTTCGAGATTCCAGTCGATTTTCAATTAATTGCTTATTCAAATATAATTTATCAATACAGTGACAGATATAAAATTATTTTTTTGCGTTCGAAAAAGAATCAGTAAACGGGGCCATTAACAAATAATTTTATTTCAGCGATAAGTATTTCGTTAATTCATTATATCTAATTGCTGGTTCCAATTTTTTAACTTAATTATCGTTTTTTTTATACATTATTCCAAAAGTGGAATCGGGGGATGCTGTAAATTATAATTTTTGTATTTTTTATGAACTTTTAAATGATTTATACGAATGTAATGCAACTCTCTGACGTTCGCATTGATAACCCCCTGATTCAATCGACTACACATGGCAACGAGAAATAAGCCACGAATATTCTGCCACTTTAAAGACCCGAGGCACTTTGAGTCAATGCGTAATTTAATTATAGTCCACCTATAGAGTACGTAATAGTCGAGATTAAATGAAATTTAAAAAATATAAACTATCGAGAAAACAATCTGTGCAGCAGTGCACATTGCCGGCGCCGTTATTATAAAATCGCATTATCTCAATAGCATTCGAGTGAAGCGAGCCACGCCTCGCGAGGTACCTGCGAATGCAGTCAAGTACACGCGTGTACCTTCCCGCATACAAACACATACGTGCACACGCATGCACACGTGTATAAACACATACATACGTACATACGCACATGGATGTTTATTGTCTATAAATAAATCCGTCGAGTTACGAAACCGAATGCTACAAATGTAGAGAGTCTCTATTACTTGTGCTACCTACGACGATTCGCTCTCAGCACACGTGCACGTGTTGTATACAGTATATCTACAACATAATGCTATATCGGTAGGATCTAGCTTGCTCGGTAAAGTCTAAGCTCCATTCGTATGTAAGCTACGTACATCGGGTAAGGAACTCTCGGTAGTGAGACTCGGGAGCGATTAGCGCGTACGAACGTACATTTGTACGTCTGTAAAGCGTATACGGAATGTATACGCTAGCATAGTCAGTGCAGACAGAAGGAGAGATGAGAGGGAGAAAGATATAGAGAGAGAGAGAGAGAGAGAGAGAGAGAGAGAGAGAGAGAGGGCTCAACAGGAACAGCAGGAGCAGTTAGGAGCACGGGCAGCAAAAGAGCACGCCTTCCGAGTGACACGCCGGCGATTTACGTCCGGCGTGCGGCAATGCGTCATACGGAGAGGGTCTCTCGCGGCGGAATAAAACGACGCTCGCGCGCGCGACTTGCCGAAGGAGTTATTCTCGCGTTTCTAAGCAGCAAACGTATGCCATACGTATATCGTATGGGGCCGTATATACGAGAGTTGCGAACATACGGAGATAACTTTCCGTGTACCACGTACCCCAACGCCAGTACATATAGTTGCACGCGGGAGAGTGCAATTGCACATGCGATCGAATCGAACGCGGCGCTCTCCTCAATACAGCCGGTAATTAAAGGACTGATCTATAGATCCTTTCGGGAGCGTCGACACGCGAGACGGCTACCTCTGTACATTTTCCAACGTGTACAGCGGCATATACGACGGACTGAGATAGAGATAGAGAGCTCCAACTCCGGAGCAGTACCTACGCAAGTACTTTAACTCTACCCTCGGTACTTGTGTTTCATGAGTATCTCCGTGTTTGTGCGTGTGTGCGTTCCCGTGTGCGCCGATGTAGGTATATGTGTATATATACGGAAGGTCTTTCCATATATGGCTCATCGACGTACCGGTCAGCAGCCCGTGGTGGCTATTTCGATCCCGATCTCTCGCTCTTACTACACAGATATATATATATATATATACGTAAATACTCTTTTCGCTACATACACTCATCGATGGTTCCACTTTGGGCCAGTGGAAGTCGTCGCGGTAATTCGCCACCATGTTTATCTCGGTCATGGCGACTACGTGAAAGTGAGAGCCGGCTCTCCACCAGGCTGCACCACCGGACACTCTACACGCCCTGTACCTTGTGTATACCATACGCGCCTTTGCCTGGTCGTCTTTACTCTCTTCTATCTATTAACTACTTCGCTCATTTTTCACTCTGACCAAGTAGCGAACCCGATGGAACAAACGATATTTAGTACGCATGAAATTTATTCATTTTCTAAATTCAAGTTATGTCGGTTGTGGGGTTTAATATATCCTGTTTTATTAATCGTTAACTGATGCAATTGCGAACTAGCGATTTTGTGAAACAGAACAAATAACTTCGCACATTAATGCATGACGTGAATTAGCCACATGCTATCTTACTATAATATTTTTATTTTATGATCTATATCATGTCTTGTAATTTTCGAGCTTAGGATAATCCTAGGATATTCAGAAACGCCCGTCTAATATTTCAAAAAAATCCATGAGATTGTCCTAGAATGTTATGTGAAGGGAGTGTTCGCGTGAGTGTATGTGTGCGGCTTTGTGATTGGTCGTGAGTTTCTGTGAGGGTCGCCAGTGACAGTGTTATTATCCAGGGTACATGTATCCGATCAGAAATTCCATCAGGGGTGCTTGATGCACTATTAGAATCTCAGGTTGGTGTTAACAAGGTAACGCCTGATCGGATAAGCCTGAAGTTATCTTGATCCCGGGCGCCTATACTAGTACACGGGGCATGCCTCATAAGACAATTTTCCTATAGAACTTATCAAAATCCCATGTGTTTTTCTTTACTATATACCCTGAGATGTTTAAGCCTGACAAGAGCCTGATCAGGACATTAATTAGTCTACCTTACAGTGGCCGATATACGGCAGCCCTGACAAAAATAGTATCGGTGGCTGATATTTTTTCATTACTGTGGCTTATACCACAACGCATATTTAAATCAAGATCAGGATCCTTTCTGATCATCCTTGAATGATTAGAAATTTTCAGTTTATCCTCCTAGAAGCGTTAGAAAAATATCACGTTGAGGTAAACAGAAAGTATCAGCCTCTCACCTTGGGGTGATCAGAAAGAATCAGATTTTAAGGGGAGGCGAAACATCCTAGAACGCGAAAGAGGTAGAACCAGTAGAGACGGACACGACGGAGTGAAAGGGAAGCAGCACATTTGGGTAAGTATAGAGGTTTCGCCTCGCCTTAAGTATTTGATAGTAGGATAGGTAGTTGATAGGATTAATCAGTCATACCTGATACAGTTTCTATTCGAGAATTTGAGAACACATTGCGTGATCGTCGCCCCATTTGAGATCTGATAGTTTCTCTCGTCACCACTAGATGGCAAATATGCGAGCGATTTCTCGCAAACCAAAGAACCGAGAACATAAGGCAGAGTAAGATGACTCTTTCTTTGAATCGCGCTAATCTCATGATATCGTACGTTATCAATCAAGCATTGTTCAATCAATTTAATAGTTTTGTGCCCGCATTAATACTTTTCCACATAATGAATAATTTTTTTTAAAGAAAATTCTCAGCACGATTGCGCAATTATGAAATTAAGAATTCATCAGAACAATAGGCAGTGCGTCGTTTCTGCAGGTTGCAACTCAACACAGTTACGACTCTACACGTATCAACTACGCAACTGGTACGATTTGGAATGAACAGTGTGCAGTCGATGCCAGTCGGGGCTGTGTTGAGTTAGAACCTGTTGAAACGACGCATTGCCGAACAATACGAAATACTATTCAGTTCGCGACGTCTCTTAATCTTTTATTGAATGTAATGGTACTATATTTATATTGCTATTAAGCTACATATTCAAAAGATTACAGGTGTACCGCTGGATTGAACGAATTTATTTAGGAATAGAGATCATTTAGATTAATCTTATTTAGGCTGTCTTATCAGGATGTTGCGAGGGATCGCGTTACATTCATGATACGGCCCAAATCAGCATTCTATCATTAGGGCCTGATGACATCTAAGGGACACGATAAGGACATAACTACACCACATAGACCAAATTTTCTTGCCGGATACACTTCCGTAATATCTAAATTATTTATTTCATTATTTCATCTCCTCGCAAAGTAACTTATTAGCGTACAAGTGGAACAACTGCATGAACTGTACCTGTCGGCAGTCATTGCGCGCCACATTATAAACCGGCAAAGTACTCCTTCAGGCGACTTCGCTAATCATTCGAAAATTATAGCAGTTACGAGGAGGAGGGTTCTTACACCGCTGTGACAGCAGGATGAATACGGCTATTGAATAATCACGAGAGAATTCAACGCATGTCGTCACACGAGAAGAAGAAAATCGCACGCACGTACTCCTACATATTGAACCGAGCCTCTCGTACACAGTCTCGAGCATAGAAAATTGTACTCCAGACCCGAGATATACGACGTTTACTAAATCTTTTTACAATATACACGATGAAAGAAAGTATCATTAGATGATTATTATTGTACTAGCATAGTTGGCAATATCGAACGGCGCAGATTTTTGTAGATTAATACGATTGGTCCTTTCGCACAATCACTGAACCCGTATATCTTAACAAACTCAACGTAGTCGACGGCTCATTAGTCTGGACCTCATTAACAATCGTTAAGGAGTTTCTTGTATAAGCTGGATTGTGCAGGAAGGCACGAGACGTGTACTTAAATACATTTTTGAAAATTCTTTTTTCAATACATTATAGAGATTGTGGATGAAAAAAAATATAATTTGCTAAGGCAGAGGAATCGTTTACAAGCGATGTTCTCGAGTATCAAGGATACATTTGATAAATTACTTCACCAATAAAATTCGTATACGTAATCAACGAGGTGCAGCAAAATTAGCTCGAGGTACATGTAATAAACAGCACGCACCTTCACGTTAAAAACAAATTTTATTACTCTATTTGTCTTCGTCGCGCTGCAGAGTGCTTATTACGAATTATATAAGCGCGGAAGTATAATCGTGATGACGGGGAGCAGTTTGCGATGGTTACTTAACTTGTTGCCGGTTCGAGTCTTCTCTTCAATCTACGAGAGCTCAATGGAATAATGTACACTCCTACTTCGTAAGGTGGATATATTCGTCGCGTTACGTTACATGTACCTCAGATAACGAGAATCGACTCTTGTGCATATCCATAAAAGTGAAGTACACAATACTTTAAGTGTATACAAGTAATTTTTGCGAAACATCCGGAATAATTATGAAAAATATTGTATTTATCCTGTGTACGCAACTGCCATCGTATGTAATTTCTCTTTATTGCTTCTGAATTTTTAAAATTACATCTATTGCCAAAATATAACGAAGACCGGATCGATGCTTAATCATATTGTAAGCATTTGCAAAAAACTTATATTTATCGTTGACAAAAATGGTTATTTGCCGCAAATAATTGACGTTCAGATAAAGTTCTATACTCGGTTCTATACGTAGTCTTAACGCGTGGACGCCAGTGCGTGAATACTCTAACAAAACTTTCCTTTTGTTGGCTCTCCTAACGTTTCAGCTACTTCGATACTTTTTAAAATCCTCTGATATTTTTAAGAAACGATCAAATTCTCCGAAGTGAAAATCCGCAGAAATTCTACCACACCCAGATAACATTTTTTTTTTCAACCAAACGGAGTTTCTCCAGCTATCCAATACCATTCTAGCTTTGACTTAAGGCACAGAGTAGGTGCTATACGTACTATATACGCGTGAACACCGGTGCGCGAACACTCTAGCAAAATGAGTTATGCGCACTGCGTGCAGCCGGCCTCCGTTAGTATCGGCGTTCGTCTCGTCGTGTATGTCTCGTCATAAATTCAACGTGGGGCACCGCACTCGCGGGCGGTAAGAATGAAATCAGTGGTTGTCAGAAGTCTTCCACGCGCTCGTAATACTACCAACTACGTTGAAGTACCAGTGTACTTTTACTGTGTGAATAGAGGCTGTGGCCGAGAGTCGTTCATACGACTGTACCGAGGGCTTTTTTCTTTCAAATCGAGAGATTTCGTATAACGTTTTATATATAAAATTCTCCAATTAAGGTAAAGGTAATATGATTCGCCTCTCAAGGGTGATGTTTCTCCAACGGCAGTTTTTCAGAAAATGAAAATATTTACAAAGCAATTAAACATGTCCTTGATGGTAGGACATTTTTTTTTCAATTTTACAATCATTGATTAAATTTATTCCTCGGAAATTTAGGGAGAAAATAGTTTAATTGCATTACAGCGTGAAACACAAATATTTTACATCCGCTTCGTTTACGCACTTTGGCATCCAAATTTTATAGAATAGACTCATTGTTTGTAGTACAATCATGTACATTGGCGTTATATGCGACTGGAATTGTTTACGACGGTTTGTTCGGTAAAATTTGTGAATTGAAAAAAAAAAAAATTTTTATATCTCTTTAAAAATCCGTGAGGCAATTTTATATCTTGAATTACAGTAATTGGCCACGCTTGCCGAAATCACCATTTTGTCTCTCCTTATTCTATCTTATCAATGGCACATGCCTAAAATGTATAAAGAAACTTGGAATTTGATTTGTTACTGCTCGAGGCACTGACACTAAATATATGTTTCCTAAATATTAAACAAACTCCAATTAATATGAAATATAAATATCACTTTTTTGATCATCCATCACTGTTCATGAGTTCCAACATTTATCTTAAGTTTCGTGTTATCGTTAAAGCAATATAGCTCTCGGTTAATATCGCAGTCGTGTCAGAGCTGTAGTATCAGGCATCGTTACGAGCTAACCAAAATATACGTAAAATATTAATATTTTCGATTGTTTTATAGAGCTATGCCAATCACCAGGGGGTGGCTAAGAATAATACCGTTCACTCAATATTACACGAATAAAAACAATGCCTAGTACTTTCTTCTACCTACGTAAGAAATTATGTAAAAATGATATATTTTCATACACCGAGAGAAGTATTTGATATTTAATAATTCTTTCGGTTTAAGAAAAAAATCGAGAGAAATATTTCTCTCTGAATATTTAGTTAAAAATATTTTTTAAATTATTTAGAGAAAAATATTAAATATTTCTCTTGAAATAAAAAAAAAGACATTGATCTAATTTCTGTGAATTAACAAAATTTCAAATGGAATATTAATTTTTTAAATTTATTTAATAAAATATTAACTGTTATATGTGTGAATATTTTATTTTTTATATATTTTATTCACGTTATGAATATTTTATGTGATATATTTTTTAATTATAATTTAACATGATTTCTCGACTTATATATTGATACTTTTATTTCGACATTGAGCAATTCTGCTTTGAATGTATAAACACTCGGTATCCAGTGTATTAATCCGAGACCGAATGAAATGGAAAGTGAGCCGACGAGGGACCCAGTTCTCGGTCAGCCGGTGGACAGTCGAATGTGTGCGTGCGAGAATAAACCGTTTACATCCTACTGTAAAGAAACGTCGTGAGCATTGGATATGGGTGAAGGGGGATATCGCGGTAAATGGGCGACGCGAGTCACCCTAATTCCGGGATATTCGACTTTTATTTTCAATTTTCTTTTTTCTTGATGTTTGTTTATACAGATGAATGAGAATTAATTTATTATGCTGTGCTTATCGTATCGAGTAAATGATTTATTGTTTAAAAGTTATTAATTTGTTCCTTATTTTTTATAAAAAATTCCAACGCATTAATAAGAAATCCGTGGCATTGAATACCGTTCAAATGATGTCCTGTTATTATTGATCTTCTTTATTTCTTCAATTTATATTTGATGACTATTGGAAGACTGAAATATAAAAGAATTTATTGTTTTGTACTAAACAAATGTTAATGGATTTGGGGATAATTGTGATTATGGGCAAAGGATAATATTAGCAGTTATTAACCACCGGGAGCATCTCGGTAAACAATAATAACTTACGAGTCTTAATTTAAAAAAAACTAGTTAAGTATTAATATAAAATCTAAGAATAATAATGATAAATATAGATATTAATTTCTACTTAAAAGAAGTTCATTTATCAAATTGTAACCACCATTGTTGGTTAGAATATTACATCGAGCTCGTTGGGCTTGCATTGCTTCAAAGATTAATAAATATAATTAAATGCGGGTTAACCCGATTACTGATCCGATAAATGTTTTTTGTACCGTGAATCAAATGCGAGCTCGATAATCGTTGATTGGCATACAATAATCTGAATAATCAGATCGGTGACCGTAATTACTTAAATTTTCCGTCAATAATGAATTTTTTTTAGACAATCAAAAGATTATTTATTTATTTTATCGATCTCCATGCTGTTGTTTTTTAATACGACTTCATAATATATCTATCCATGGTTCAGTGTTTACACGAAAGATGATTAGTTTCCGTAAATAAAGATCTATTCAGTTGTGGCCGTGATTTCACCGTTCTCTTCTATATACAAGTGGAGTCGGAACTGTGGCGCCTTGGGCGATCTCGTGGCCTGTATATATTGTAAAACACTGCACTTCACAGGTGTCTGCATCTGTATTATAGGTTGCATTTGTACGCGCGCACTTCACCGATGCTGAAGGTGTGCGAGGCGTGAGCGAGCGACTGACGTCGTTCGCGGTTCGCAGCCGTTGCAGTCTCGACCCGAACGACATTGTAATTTGTAAATTGCATCCGAGGCCGAGCGAGAGACTTTATATGTACTCTCGGTGTGTGCTTACTGCTATATGGAGGCTGTATAATATGCGCGCACGTGCATGACAGTCCGCTGCATTCACCGGCACGACCTTCCGCTCGCTATTGCTTTTGCTGGGAGTGAGAGCGAATAGGCGCGACAGCGCTAACGCCCGAGTCTGAATCCAAGTGAATAACGCTAGCTATGCACAGACATGGACGTTGCCGTGGAGCGCTTTGTAATTACTACTAATAGTAGCGTTTTACATTGCTAACTGGGGAAAAATTGTTTCGCACGTGCTTTATGATCGTTCTCCTTCTCTTATCTGTACGTTAAGAAATATTGTGGGTGAAATCGTAGTACGGTGAGAAACGTATATAGATCTAAGCGAGGATCTAGGATTGGCTACCGAGCACGTATACGTGTTAGAGATGGACGGATTGGTGTACTTTGAAATAGTTATTATTTTTCTGTTATATCACAAATGATTCGACATTAATATTATTAATTTTTTTAAATAAAGGTCACTCACGCGAGCACACGAAAATATTTATAAACAAAAAATATATTTACATCTGTATGTTATTCTGGCAGAAAGTTGACTAATCGTAATATAAATATTTTATATCTGTCAATTGTAGGGAATGCGTGCAATACAATAATGAAATAAACAAATGTTCATAGCAAAAGTCTTCTGCAAAGAATAAATATTTTTAAACAATCGAGAAGTGCATATCTCTGATATCAACTTATCGATTTCAGCAGCAGTTCACGAAATTCAATAAGTATAAATTATAACAACAGTCGATTGTCTTCCAAGGTACACCGTACTGCTATTATGAACGACGTTGAGCTAAGCGGCTCAAACAGTTCAACCTTTATTTTATTATGTAGTACTCGTATATCTTCGATTCAATATAGGCACCTTGCTCTAGCGTTCCAGACCGCAGTTAATCGTGTCTTCTCGTGATTGTCATACGTCAATGTATATTAATATCTTTCTCTCTACCTCCCTGCCTCCTTCCCTCCCTCCCTCCCTCCCTCCCTCTCTCTCTCTCTCTCTCTCTCTCTCTCTCTCTCTCTCTCTCTCTCTCTCTAACGACGCAACATATGCAGGCTGCTAGTCGATCGCTTGCGTTTCGCAATCCTTTTCTTTCTGTCTCTTCGTCGTCGTTGTCGGGTCCATGGGAGTTATTTACTTTGTGTGTGTGTGTGTGTGTGTGTGTGTGTGTGTGTGTGTGTGTGTGTGTGTGTGTGTGTGTGTGTGTGTGTGTGTGTGTGTGTGTGTGTGTGTTCCAATATAGGAAATGCCAATGGCGCAACTTGTTTTGCGAGCACAGCCCTCTTGTTTTATTCGAGTAGTCCTTACGTTCGTGCATGTGTACATACTTCCATGCACTTCAAGTGATACCGTACAACGTACTTTTCGCTGCAGCATTGTCGTATTTGACCGTGCAATTACTACACGAGAGGACCACGTACAGTATAACGCGAAGCACGTTCGGCTCACATATGTACCACTTGCATATAGCTCACGTGACTCGTTACTCTCGGCAGTATTCCTCATACGAAGTTGATTCACTTGATTGAAATTAATTATTTTAGTATAGGATACTTCGAGATTATCTTCTTTCCTATGCCACCACACATTTACTAATATCAGACACGGATATTTATAAATTCGAAATGTCGATTGAAGTTTATAAGAAACGCGCTTCTTTTATGGGAGCAATGTGGTTTTCAGTATTAGATAAGTATGTACGGAGAAAAGGGCTTGGTTGGAATAATCAAAAGCGCTTGATTGAATATCCTAAAACGAAATACTTGATAAGCGCAACCAATTTATTGGTTTACCCTTCAGGTACAGGTGATGCCCTGGTAACGTCATAAAGAATCTGTCGTATTGGCTATATAAAACGTTAAAAATCGTCCAAAACATTCGAAATAATTTGCAGAGCCACTTTAAATGTTACTTTCCTTAATTTTATAAAAGAACATTTATTAAACACTCGCGCTCTGTTCTTATAAATTAAAAAACTGATCACGTTGTACATTTCCAACGAAAACATTCTGGTTTCTAAAGGGTTCTAAATACAACCAAGTACTCGATTGGGCTTACCAAGTATTTTGTTGAACCATATTTAATCAACCTCTTTATTGCTCCAACCAACTACTACTTTCAATGTACGTAAATGGCTCGTGATTTCGGGGCTGGGGGTTCTTAATTTTCATTTTATTCACAACTTTTATAGATAGAAACCTTTATAGAAACAAAATGGCGTTGAACTTCTTATATCATAGAATAATATAAGAAATTCATAGAATCCATTTTAATCTGACATCTTAGCCATTAAAACGCTAATTTTCAAGTCAATCCCTTCACGTATCTGGGCATGGTTGATCAACAAAACGGATAACGTTTCATTTTTATATATAAATAGTATGAATGTATTGATATAGTATTGACAAGTGATTGAATTACAATTGATTGTCCGACTTGCGACATTGGATGACTCGTGAATTAATTCTCGCTCTGTATTCCATTCTGCGTCATTGAGATATATTTAATTTAATAAGAATGATATATTATTAAACGGGAATGAAGGAGAGATCATGAGATTTAAAGATCGCGAGTTATGAGAGCGGAATAAAAAATGAGCGAATCCCAATGGTTTGGATGGGCTGGCGAGGAGCACCTCGCCACTACGACGACCTTGCAAAGTAGGTCATCCCATACGAGTGGTGCAGAATTACGATGACACTGCCATGATCAACCAAACGTATCTCTGTGAGCGTGTGTGTATATGTATATACACATGTATATACGTATGTATGTATATGTATGCGTTTCATCGACGTTTTAGCAACGAGGAACCTGCGCGCAGTTTGCATGTAACACACATTTAACATATATGGTACGAAGCGCTCGGGCTTTGCGCGAAGGTCTCGAGAAGTAATCAGACAAGCAGCATCCCCGACACCGCAGCCGCCAACGACACGACCTTTCATCGATCCAAACGTATATCGTGGTGCATGCTTTCTGCGATCAAAGACTGGCATCACTTATAAGGAAATCGAGACCTCGATCTGAGGTTCTCGCGGATTGATGTCGCCTACTCGGAGGCCGAGTGACTCACAAGAGCAAGGCACGATCATGATTTTTCTTTTTTTTTTTACCAATAGGATTGACATTAAGAGAAGTAGGCGCATCGATTAATGAATTGTACTGTTGTTCAATACACTCGTTTATATAGGAGAATGACATTGAATTAGGAATCGAAATGATTTTATCGGTTCACCAAGTAATCTCGAGGTGAAGGAGATCGCGATCGTGTTAGCCACGTGCAATGGTAAAATAAAAATAATTTTATTATATAATTATTTAATAAAAGTTATTTTACCTTTCAACGATATCAATATGAACTTGTTGAGAGCAATATTTGATCTTTGATCTGGTTTTGTTTTCAAATTAATAATAGTTTTTTGTATTACTTTTCATTTGAAGAATGATTCTCTAAAAATAACAATTGGTGGGGACTACCAATCGATCGATGGGCCAACTGATAAGATGATTGGTACAACTAATATTTTACCTGGAGCATACAAAGCACTAGCAGGTATCATGGCTCACAGAGATGGTGCGTTCGTATTGGTGTACAACATCTCATTTGGCATGTTACTCAACTTATGGGACGTAGCGGTATCTGTGCGTATCCCTAAGTATCTGTAAGTATCTATGACAAATTTTAGGGAGAATCCATGTGCTTATCTGTGAGTATTCGTAAGTATTCATTTAAGTATATGTGAATATGGATGATCCGTAAGTATCTGCGAATACCGGTGTGTGTATCGGTTAGTATTGATACGAGTGCCCAATCGACATGTACTTTTTTCATTATGTAGATACCGTTAGTTGTAACAAATAAAACGTTTTGACATTATAGTTTGATATTCTCTTAAGTGGATAACAACCAAGTTGTTGTGTAGAATAATTAATTAGTTATTGGTTTGCCCTCCTAATGATTTATTGATTATTTGTTGTCCTATATAATTATTTATTCATTGGCTAAGCTAGTTACAGTTATTGGTTGACCCAAATAATTATACTTGGCGATCAATTATTATTCGCTGTTCAGTTAACTGTCGTGCAACCAACTGTCCAGTTGGTTCGGCGAGGCAACTATTTTTCTTTGCGTACACACACGTAGCGGATATTACAGACATTGACGCGTGACATTGGAATTAAAAATAAAAATAATGTTATCGCCTAATCCGCTATCCATACTGTGTATATATCTTCTAAGCGGCATAGTCCAAGTTGGTCAGGAGTGATTAATCGGATACTCATCGCAATAGCGCTAAAGTAATTCCGCAGAGCTCCGTAAACGACGAATGACTCCCGAGACGCGTTCATACCCTCTATGGAGAAATGTACCGAGCTCGCGCACGTTACGAAGTGATTTTTTAATTTTTTTTTTTCATCTCCTCGTCGGTTTCTTCTGTAGACAAGTCAGAGTATTTAGCGTTGTATGTCGCCATGCCGCAGTCATTTACATAGACGTATGTACCTTGCCGCTGAGCTTCTTCTGGTTAAGGGAGTAGAGAGAAAGAGGCGAATAGAGGATGGAAAAATTCATTGCGAAAGTGGGTCCCAGAGATCGAGTATAACGACGTTCGACGGAATCATATAAGGCCCTCTTTGAGCTGTATGACTCTCAACTAAACACAGTAATGTTCCGATGAAACGTGATGAATTTTCTTGCGGATAGAGCTTCGTAGTTGCAGGTAAATTCTTGACTCGTGCACAGATCGAGCCTGATTATTCCGAGATCGTTAATTCGTGCATCGCAACGATTTCGCATTGCAACGTAGCTGCAATTAAACGCGAGTTTCTCCCGATTCTCGCAATCGATCGCGATCCTCCCAAATCGTATAACTTCACCTGTTCTATCGCGCGAATCTAGTCAACTTTTTAAATATATCATATATTTTATTATTTTTCATTACAATAAACGTTCAATTTTATCGCGAATTAGTTTGATATTTATTTCTGTACCTGTTTTGCGCACATGGCAATCCCGCCAACGTATATCCAATGAGTTCATCGGCCGTGGATGTCGCAACGTACGTTCTCGCGAAATTACTTCAATAATCTCAGCTACTTTTACGGGCAAAATGATCGTCCATTATATTGAAGAGAACGGGCAACAACGGTTTCCGCGCGCGTGTACAAGAAACGTGAAAATATTTTTACAGCAACGCTCTTGTTCGTTATAAGGACTCGCGTAATACTCTATCGTAACATATCGGAACGTGCTTAAAAATTGGAAAGCGTCGTTATATTCTTTATCTGTATTACTGTAATGATTTCATATCTGTAACTAACAGTAAGTATTGTACGAAAGACGATAAAAGAAAGAAATTAAAAGCAGAAAACTATAGAAGGATATAGTTGTGAAGTGAAGGAGTGATAGCAAAAACGATTCCGCGTCGCCTCGCGTAAGAAGAGATATACATGACACAAGCAGGAGCGCCTACACATCACACGTTCTAAAACACCTACACCCGAACCTACACTCGACAACGGAATCAAATACGAATGAGGAGAGAGCGAGCGAATAGCAGCGCAGCCTCTGTATCTGCAAAATACACTCGCAAGTTAAGTGCCGCGTGCTCAAAATATCATTAGCCATGTAAACATGGCGAAAATGATTTAAGGGTAAAACGATATTTTATATTAAATTGGATTGCAATGACTGGGATAAATATGAAAAGGAGATAAAAAATACAAAATAATTTATTCGAACTGAGAGTTGATATTAAGATAAATTAAATGAATCGTTGAACACCTTAAAAAGTTTTCCAATCCGGGTTTATAAACCGTGTCAAAAAATTATTCTATCACAGTGCTGTCCCACTTGCGAGTTTCCGTTGCACTGCGTATACATTTCTATGTCAATCCTTGACAATTTCCATAGATAAATTATTATTAATACAGAATAACCGAGTTCCGGTAAGAATGCTAAGATCCGCATGTTTCCTCAACAACATTTACCATAAATCGACGTCGGAACCATAGCTACGTACCGTGCGGTACGTACTATGCGCTTAGCGCATAGCACACAATAAAGAACCATGACGAATCGAGAGTTCCTCGAGTTCTCTTCACTGACTGGACAGTCCGAAGGAAGGCGCGTATACCGGCCCCTGCACACGGCTATGCGCAGTGCCCCGAAGCTTCGCTTCTCTCCGCCTCATCGCAGATATGCCGATAAATAACGTATCTGGCAATATTATCTCAACGGTTTTATGCCCTGGGGGAGAGAGTTCTCGCGAGCGCACGTGCGCGTGCGATAGTAGGTAGAGCGATCCAGTTCCTACAACGTGCATACATAGCACATCCGCAAGCGCTCGCAGGTTCGACCGGAGCGTCGTCTCGTCGTTGTTCGTCCTGGTCAGCTTTTACTATGAGCCACCCTCGAGGTCTGTTGCTACGGCCATTCTAGAAATACATCCAACGTTGAGAGAGGAAGAACACGGACGAGATCTGGCGGAGGTGTAAATGGTTCCCGCCTACCATAAAGCAGCAAAGTGCATTCAGCTTCCAAAGTATGCGGGCATTATTGTAGAGAGAAAATATTCTATCTCGTCTCCGAAAGCTAGTCATCGTGGAAACTCTATCCAGTTTATGTGTGCGCGACTTGTATACCCAGCAGGCTCTTGGTGCCTCATCGTCATGGTTTTACTGTATTATGTATAACTATACTGCGATAATGTTTAAAGGTGCATTATAATATAAAGCTGCGAAACACGCCTGAGCTCGGAGTAGGCTAATAAATTCTAATGCATAGCGCGAGGGAGATACGTCATTCGATGCTCTAGCTCGGCAAATGCCATTAGTGTGAACTTTCGATGCAACGTCAAAGATGTATAATCTACCAGCATAGTGTAGGTATGCATTGACGTTACCGCAGTTGCAGTTCCACTCCAGGCTCTCCGTCGACTTGGCAGAACTCTGCGAAGAGGACTTGGGTGTGTGTCTTGTGTAGGTCAGACTCAGTGGGTGCTGGTGCTCCAGTGCCTACCTGATCGCCCTCGACTCTCCTCGAGGTGTGGGCCCTCTTCGCATACCTCAAGGATCTCCCTCGACATAGAACGATTCATATCCGATTAACGTATTTTCTAACATACTGGCAACGGATTAAATACGTTTTGTACTTTGTGAATGGAAATAAGCTCGTTTTCTTTGAAATATAAAACGAGAAGAAAGTTACGATTTATACTTATCTTCGTTACATTCATATGATAATAATTTAAAAAGTAAAATCTATCCACGAAAATACTAAATCAAGTTATTTACTAAAAAGTTAACAGTTATAGAAACTGTAGGTCAGAGGATTATACGTAGGATGTATGAAATTACGTAACAGTGCAATAAAATAGTGTTAATGGGTTGAAGCGATTGCGATTGCTTCTCGTGTGTCGTTGTTTGTGGTCAGTTTTATACTAGTAGCGCGTTGAATAGCACACTGTTCTGAGAAACCCGCGAGAAAGTTGTGATTTTTTATTCAACATTGAAGGAACAATGGCGTCTGAAGATTTTTTTTAAGAGCAATAAATGTATGATGGAATGTAATGAAAAAATGAGAACTTACAACAATAATGCCCTGATTTTATAAAATATTCAAAAGCTTTCTATCGTACGACAATCTATTACAATTTCACTCTCACTTCCTCTGTTTAAGCGCCTTGTCGGTAGGCCGTGAATGACGGGATGCCATCTACGACTGTCACGCTCTCACTCTCATAATTCAGATTAAATTATGGAGCGCATAACCAAGGTAAATAATAACGAAAACTTAGTGCTAATAGTACTCCCGACCGTGATCGTTGTCGATCGTTCACTCAAACAAGAATGTTTTCATCTGCACAATTTTGGAAATTTTATGCGTTTCGATATGTTGAGTGAAAAAAAAACGACGTAAGTATTTTTTTTTGAGGTTATATACCCATATTTTCATATGTTCGAACCCCGTTTGTGTAATGAGCCCAAATGTCAATAGCTTGTTAAAGACAAACTAACCCTAAACTCAAAACAAAAGTATCGGAAAAACCTATTTCAACTACTTTGTAATATTACGATTTTTTAAATAGATGTAGTCAAGTTACAGGTTATCGTATCGTTGAGTTAAATAAATGAAAAGATATTTGAGCCTGTATCACCGTATGTAAAAACACAACGTTACTCGTACAGAGTTTGCCGAATTACGCCGACCGTGGCGCCACTTGGCTTTCCGCACGCAAGCCTGGATTGCTTTGTAATATTATACGTTACAAAGCAATCCACGATGCAATGTTGCTTTGTAACATTATATGTATTATATTTGTATGTAAATTTATTATGAAAGTTCATCGTTACGTTTTCAAATGAGTCTTGGTCGCGTGCATATAGCTTTGGTATGAATATTTAAATTCTAGAGAGAGAATTCTACTCCTCCGCTACTCTTCGTTGAATCGAAAATACATTCTCGCGTGTCCCCGATATCGATAAATTCGAAATCTGCGCGTCTGTACCGTTCTGTAAAGCGCTGTGAGGCTATCGTCATCGATACTCATCGTCCTCCTTCGAGTGCTGCTGGATACTTTGTGGCACCCGATCGGTATCCCCCCGTTGATTTATCGTTGACCGAAGACGATGAGTATCGAAAGAGTCTCGAGTATCGTAAGTTTCCCAAACGGAGAATCCTCTCTGGTTGCTTCCGGTAACCCAAGAGAATTTATATTCTTTTTATTTCTTCTCCAAAGAAAATTATAAGACCGTTGGCTTTGAGTGCTGTTTCGATATTGATAACCGATCGGTGATGTATTTTTCGACTTCTTTTTTATTTCTATATTTCCATTTCGTTCTCCTTTTTTCATTATTTTTTGTTTTATTTTATTAACTCTTCAACGTAACAGCTGCTCTTAGGAATCGAGGCGTGTGGGCTTAGCACGCGCGGGGTCGCTGGAGCGTGTACGAAATCAGTGATCGCTCTCGAACCCGCGGTACAACGCGGAGGAACTCTCTGGCTGCACTCGACCGAACGTATACAAGAATAATCATGGGATTACGTCGACTCGTGTAGCGTCGATCATTAGTCATCGAAGGAAACACGGATTCTTTTGTCCGGACAGGCAAGCAGCTAGTTCTACTGATCTCATATTCGACCCACGCGTGTTCTCATATCAAGCTGTACAAACCGGTGAGAGAAATCCGTTGCTGCCTTCACGCACGCTCCTCATCGGGAACATGAATTTTTTAGATTTTCCGTTCGTGCAGAGATAAGAAAATAATATTTCGTCAGTTCCTGTAGGTTACGTGAGTCGCTATGGCAACAACGTTAGCCCAGTCACTGGAAAAACACTTTGGAAGTTTCATGAACAAGAGTAATGATGTCGCAATAAAAGTGTAGATAATTCAATGGGTCAACGGAAAATGTATTAAAATTATCAAACATTTCTTTTCGAGTCGAAATAAAAGAAAAACATTTACTTTATAATCCGCATATTACACTAACATCGTGGTGCGCTAAAAAGAAAAAAATTTATATTCAAATGTCGTGTTTAATTGAATTTTATAAAAAAACTTTTGATTAACGTAAATCGCGTTTCTTGATACACAAAATGTAGAAGCGTAAGAAGTTCGAGGGAATCGAGGCTATTGATTACAGATTGGTAAACAACTACAGATGAATCGAAGTAAATATAAAACTTTTAAACCTGTCTAAACCTATTTAGAATTCAATTTCATCTGAACTTTAGTATTAGAGTCAATGCAATCAATGTAATCAATATGACCGCAAGTGACCACGGAGAGTTAAAAAACTTGCTTCTAAGAGTGAAGAAGCGATAGAAAAAAAAATTGTATTCGTTGTTGCTGTACCCCTTTTTTGCTGAACGTTGTGAAAGCACCCTCACCTCCGCGGTGTATCGAAGCGTGTATCTCCGTCTAAGTCTCGGAGTTGCACCTGGGCGTGGGGATCGGGTGAGATATTATTGCTATGGTCTGCGAATTGCGCTTGAGACTGTGTGCGTTTGTGACTCGTCGTGACTTGGTCCTTAGTGTGGGTGTTCCGTTGAGTAGGTACGGGGGCGCGTGCACGAGTGAGAACACAAGAAAGAGAGTGCAATTATATATATATATATATATATGTATGTATGTATATATGATGTTTAGATAGGTACAGACTGGTTGACTTCTTAGTTCGTGTTAAAATTTAAATGCCACTTGACCAATTCGTCGCGCAGCCGTACACACTCGCCCCATACGTAGCCAACACCTGTTATATTGTATCGTTCTTTCTCGATTATGTTCTAAAACTCTACCAGAATATCTATATCGAGAATCCTGAGAAACTATTGTGAAATGAGAATACAGATATCGCGTAGAGAATGATACCCAGCCGAGTGTAAAGCACAGTAGAATGAATTTTACGAGCATGGCATACTTTCACGTCACGAAATCATTCACCGAATTTTATTATCTTTCGCCCTTCCAATGAATCACGAATGTCCACGACTCAGGCAAATGGTAGACTTGAGATTGACAAAAAGCGTGAGAGGCTTGTTTACAGTCTTTGGGATTAAGTAAGAGAGACTTATGAATAAATTAAAATACATTTATCATTTTTTATTTCTTGTATTGTAGCTGGAGAAGAAATATCACCAAGAATTTTCACTACAGGAGCCATACAAATGTGCATACTGCGTGTACTAGACAGAGATACGTACACTGTTACATAGAGATACCTGCGCTATCTTCCTTCTCTCGCTTAGATTTATCTGCGACCCCCGTTCTACCCCCGCGAGATAAATCCATCGCCGTAATTCACGCCTCGTTAGCTCTAATTGCTTCGGGTATTGTACGTCCATATATCTACTTTCCCTCGCTCTCTCTCTCTCTCACTCTTTCTCTCTCTATCTCTTGGTGTACCCTCGGCTCTGGTGGTGGCTTTGGTAAACGTAAAACAAGAAGAGGGTATTGCGCGAGTTCAGGCAAATAAATACAGCAAGTTGTGATCCTTTGCACGCGCCCACTCCAGCGTCATCAGATTAGTTCAAAACTATCATCAATTGATAAGAAAATCTTTAGCAAAAAAATTGAAGATTTAATTCCCTGGAATTTCACTGATTCCGATAGAGCTATCGATAAAAAACAAGCGGGAAGAAAATCGAGTAACGGTTTTCTTTTAACAGGATACCTCACACAATATTATTTGATATTTTTATTTACGGTTTGGACAATTTTATCGTGAGTTTTCATAAACCAAGTAAACATTTAATCAATGGAGGTACCTTAAATTGTTTAATTAAATGATATCAATCAACTGATAAGTTCGGCAAATCAGTAGGCAACACAGCTCGCTAATTCTATAATTAACCAAATTAATTAGTTAACTCAAGGTTAACAAACTATTAATTTTATTCTGCCAATCAACTAATTCATTGGCCATGTTGTGAGTTTGTTGCAAGTAAGTTAGAGTATAACCAACTAACTGATTAAATCCACCAACAGATATGTTGGCCCATGTTATCACTTCGTCGGAATAACTAGCTATTCACAACACAGCCAATTTATCGATTCGACTATCTAACGCGTTAGCTCGAGCTCAAACGACAATTAAGTTAATTTTGCGAACCAACAGATATGTTGGCTCAAGTTATCACTTCGTTGGAATAACTAGCTGGCAACAACACAGCCACTTTATTTATTTAACTAGCTAACTAGTTAGCTCGAAGTCAATCGACTATTAAGTCAATTCGGTCAACCCATAACTTTTCTCTATGTACCAAAATAATTGAACATTCGCTCCTCTATAATTTCTCCGATTGCGATAAAGGTATTGATAAGAATCTCGGTAGATTCGAGGATTGAGTGGGAGGATAGTGACGTCGGGCTTCTCTCTTAATTCGCGCGGATTGAGAAACTCGTGCGAGGAACTCACCGCGACTTTCTATGTACCGTTAGACCCGAGAGAAGTTCCGTTCCCAGTGCGAGGATTTGTTCTACTTAGCTGACGTGAGACACAAGGGGAGTGAACGTACGAAAAAACATACGGAAGCGAGTGCGAGCTCCCGGGAACATAGTTACGTGCACAGTGTTACTGTACAACACACGAGAAGAGATAATGCACTGACAAGGAGACAAGGCGAAGCGGTAGGAACGTTTTCTCTCGACGTACGATAAACGCATGAAAAAAAGAAAGATAGTGAGAGAAAGAGAGAGAGAGAGAGAGAGAGAGAGAGAGAGAGAGAGAGAGAGAGAGAGAGAGGGAAAAAATTGCAAGGAGATCTCTCACGCGTGGGCGAGAGATCCAGCCGGTGCGCGGCTGCCTCGAGGGCCTTCACCGGTGCTTCTGCTACTTCTGTTTCTTCTTCCTCTTCCTCTTTACAGGACTGTGTACACTATACTGTACAACCAGGTGCTGGTAGTCGCAGTAGCCCCGCACGATGTACTGTTAGGTGTGACGTAATGCAAAAAGTCATGAGGATACACACGAAAGACCACCCGAGACAGAAGGTCTGCTGTTTGATTGGTGAGAATAGACTGTGAGTGACTTATTACCAAAAATAACCGCGCGTCCTAGCCGTCGTCATCATCATCGTCATCATTATAAATATCGCCATTATCATCATCATCATCATTCGTCGTGACTGCATAACATCAAGGGGGAGTATTTTTTTAAGTATAATTTCCACAGTAATTGAATCGTGTTAATCCGAGTAATAGGATATCGAGAATAGTCGATCATCCAGTTATTACACACAGGCTCGTAGCCTCGATAGATTATTCCAAAGATTTCAATTAGTGCGCTATCGGAGTCGTATTTTGAATTATTGAATAATTATCTTGTTACCTGAGGCAGGCGGTTACGTAACCCCCGTAGAAAAAAGTTTATTCGAAAGGTATTTTAAAAAATTATAATATTCTACTGAGAGAAAAACTCTATTGAACCATGAAACATTATTTAAGTTTGAGTTACGTAAATTATATTTCTTTATCGAATTCGTACGTGAGCACAGGAAAACTGACGAAAATCTATGACACATACAGTCTATAATCCGTCTCCAAAACAATTACGTCCTGCTTCATGATTCATTGACCCAATCAGCACACGGTTAAGCGGTCACCCATCAAAGTAATGACAACACGAAAGGCTGATTAAATCAAAGGGCCATTGTAATAACGCAAGAAAAGATAGTAGATTCTGTTGTTTCCTACCTGATTGATGTCGCTCTCAAGATCCCTGGCGCTCCTTGCACTCCTGAGCTGATCGCCGCGATATTCCCGATACCTCATCGTAACTTCGTCGTCAGTGAGAGCACCGCTGCTTCCGCTCCTCACGCTCTTGCTTTTGCTTTTCTCCTCCTTGGCCTTTTTCTCCTTCTTACTGAACAACTGCTTCACTTTGCTCATAGTGCCGCTCTTCTTTGCGACTTTTTTCTCGTACTTCTTGTCAGCCCCCGTGGGTGGTTTCGAGCTTACGATCTGATGATTCTTCGTGCCGCTCACGTACTTGTCGTATTTGCGTTTCTCCGAGGGAGTAAGATTCATGTTTCTATCGGTGTGACGTCTCTCGTGTTTTATGAATTGTAGCGTTACAAAACCCTCGTCCTCGGATTCGAGTGGTTCGCGCCTGTCGGCCTCTTGCGAGTCTCGTCGATAGTCATTCTCGATTCCCGAATCGGCAAGACGATCTTTTCTGTCGGGATCGCTCAGTCGAGTTTCCCTGTGGCGACGCTCCACGTGTCCCCGGGTCTCGTGACGCGTATGACGCATTTTGCTTTCGTGATAGACTCGCGGCGCCATCGTCGGACTCTCGTCGAAAGTCTCCAGCTTCTCCTTGGAATGTTTACCGCGTGGACTATCCCTCGCGTCCGAATCGTCGAAATAATCCAAACGATTGCGAGATCTGCGCAGTGGTTTCTTTAGATCCGATTCCTGTGGCTTTCTGTGATCCTTGCGAGCGGATCTGGAAGATTCCTCAACGTAGCGAGTCTCGCACCTTACAGAATCTCGGGCTGTCGTGTCGGAGTCGTAACGACTCGAGTTATAACCGGCGCCCCTATCGCCGTTTCTTATTCTCGGTGGTGAACTGTCGTACTCGTCGTTGAGATTTGGCCTGCTGCCCGAGTATCGCTGCGTCGTTCGAGTCTCCTTGTAATACTTGGAGGATTCCAATTGACTGTTGGTCATTTGCGAGATATCCGTATCGTAGTCGTCATTGGGACGTTCGCGGAGATCTTCCAGGTGACGTTTCACCAGCGTCGTTCTCTCCTTCCTGCCACCCATCGTCGTAGGACTACCCAGAGGACGACGGAGATCTCTGGCGTTAACGTAATCAGCGGTTCTCAAATTCTCGTGGGATCTCGTTATGTATTCGCTTCTGAGTGCCTTCACTCGCGAATTTTCTCCAACCTCGTCGAGTCGCTGGGTAGATTTGCTCATTCCGCGAATCGACTCAAAATTCTTTTTCGTTTTTGGAACGTAAGCCTCGCGTATCGGTCTCGTATTGCGATCCAGAAAATCTTCGCTCTTTGAGAATTTGTGTTCCCGAATTTTTTTCACCACAACCGGCAACAATGGACTCGGGATATCTGCCTCCGACCTCAGGTGTCTTGGCTCCTCCTGGACAATGTAGTTGGTCGATTTGTAGGGGCTCGCTGTGTTTCTCCCAGGCTGGAACTTTCCTTCCGGGCTGTTTCTGCTTTTGTCGCTTAGAAAGGGCTTGAATCCATCGGCGTAGCCTTCATGGGTTCTCGTCTCAACGATGTACTTGTCACCGTATTTATCGGTCCTCGTCTCGACGGTATAGCCCTCGCGAGGTTTCGGTTCAACGTAAGTCACGTCCGCGGGTATTTTGTTCGTTATCTTCTTCTCGTAACCGTAAACCTTGCCATTGTCCTCGTGCATCTCCTTCTCGAATATATATTTTTCGCCGTTACTGTTGGTGCGCGTTTCTGTGATGTAAGTATCGGTGTAACGTTTTGGCGAGGCGACTCTGTTAGGAGTGATCGGTGACGGAACGATCGGTTTGTCGATTATTTCGTGTTCCATTTTTTTCGGAACATTGCCATTACTCTTGGTGAGAATGTCGTCGGTATGAATACGCGATTTCATCCGCGATTCCAGAAGGTCCCTCCTGGCACTAAGCTCGCTGGTTTTGCTCGTTACTCCCGCACCGTTTTGACGTCCTACGGGAAATCGTTCGACGTTCTCTCGACGCCTCAAGTCCATGCCATCGGCGGTGCCACGTCCCGAAGTATCCACGAATACCGTGGACGTATATTTTTCCACTGATTTGTCGAAGAGATTTCTATTGATCTCATCGAACTCGTGGTGCCTCGTCGATTTCATATCGCTGACATTTCTCGAGGTAAAATTCGTGTTCGTCTTAGATAGATCGGTGAAGTGCGTGGTCATGTTTTTTCGTGGTATATCCTCGACGTAACGCGATGACTTCAAGTTGTTGATTTCGTTGTTGCGTCTAAGATCGTTACCGTAGCTAGTATATTCGGTCGCTCTTCGATACTCTTTTTCGGCGGGGCTGTTTTCCCTGGAGGAATCCTTTCTATCGAGGCCCAAGCCCTCGTCGCTGTCCGAGTGACTCCGCTGTGCCTTATTCTTCTTGTCGAGCTGTACCTGAGCGTAAATCACGCTGGTCTGAGGAGGGGATGGACTGCAGTTGCCGGTCTCGTTGTTATTGTTGTTCGGCCTGGTATAAGAGAATGGTCTGTTGTTGTTGTGTCCGAAACCGGGGCTCGGCGAGACCATGGTTCTGGTCAACTGTGGCGGTGGTGAACGGTCGGCGGTCAGTCGGTGAATCATCTTGTGAATCGTCGACTCTTCACCGCCCCCGCCACCGTGCTGCTGATCGTATCTGCTGCTGTGCAACATCTCTCGGCTAGTCGTAGCCTCGTCAACCTCGTCGACTTCGACCTTTATGCGTCTCTCCGTTGCCGATCTTGGCGAGAAGTCTCGTTTCTCCTCCGCCTTCTTCTTCTCGATGAGAACGGTCGTAGCCGTTGTTTCACCCAGGCTCGTGGTCTCCAGACGTTTGTCTTGTCGCTTTGTCGGTGACTTGGGTGGTTTGCTCACAAAGATTTCAGGAATCGTCACCTCACTCACGATCTCTCTTTCAACGGCTTCAATGTCCTTTTTCGATTTTTTCGGATCTGTCTTGTGACTAAAGTCAAAGGGTTTGTCGATCTGGGGCGATGCCTCGATGATCGGTGACAATGGTTTCTTCGCCCTCGATCCGTTCAGGTGCGAAGATTCGCTCTCGCTGCCACTTCTCTTTCGCTGACTTCTTCCACTCGTCGATGTACCAGCGTCGCTCGCGCTACGCTTGACCGTTGGCTTCCACTTTCTCTCCAATTTCGGCGAGAAAAATTTCGTCAGTGGGCTCTTTAACTTGTGCGAGCTCGCATCACTCGCGCTACGCTCGAGAGCTTTCTTCTTGGCCTTGGGCGTCTCGATAAAGTCGTCGGTCGTCGCACCGATCTCCTCGCTCCGGCGCCGCGACTCGAGCGGTAATTCCGCGCGCTTATTGTTTCTTCGAGCCGGGAGAGTACTGAACTTGCCTGGCAAACGTCTGTTATCGCGAGCCACGCAATTTACGTTTCCCACTTGTTCCAACACCAGTGCAGCTTCCAGAGCCAGATCCTCTTTGCTCCGGGATGTTATGCTTTCCTTGCGAACCGGGGTTGCTATCAGCCTACCTTCCCCATTGCCGGCGAGGGCCGCGGTTACTCGCGGTGCACCACGTCCTGCAATCAGACAGATGAGAGACAATTGATCATCGAGACTTTTATACACCTGCAACTATCAACTCTATATTTCAAGCGGTCCTATAAAACTAGCCTTATACTTCTAAGAGGCAATAGAAGCGCAATGAAGTTGCACCTGAGCAACTGTTTGTGCTGCGGCGCTCTTGTATATAGTTAAAAGTTTACGAGCGCTGTACCGCCCGTCTTATTACGGCAGATTTGACATTAAACGAACTTGTTTACGACTCTCGTGGTAATCACTCCCGGTGCGAGTGTCTGACCGTGACCGATCACAATATAGATAAAATGGGTACAATGGGCTTTGATAATTTCGATAATTGCGTAATAACGATAACCAATAAATTCCAACGGGTCCAATGAATTTTCATCGAATGAACGCATAAATAAAAATATTGATTATAGAAATTTTCTGATTCAGTAATTGAAATACAAATAACAGAAATATACCGAGATATGCAAGAAATAAATAAGATCTTATATTTTTCAGTTGAATACAATATCGCGTCATATACATATTTTTCATGTAGTCCAATTGATCCATTCTACTGATTGTTTATTACTATTGATCTGCGTATTGTTGCTTGACGTAGCTCGTCGAGTAACCTTACGTGTGGTTTACTGGACGCGTTCAGACTATCAATTTTGTCAGTTTGCAATAAAATGGTCCATCGACGTAGCAGCTTGGCAATTTTTCTTTATTGTTGACAAGGATATCGTATGCGTGAACAACTACTCGATCGGTAGATCCAATTTTGAACGAATAATTGAAATGTGACTAATGGATTAAGTAATTTCAGTCTCCTTCACATAATTTTAATATAAGTTAACAGTTATTTTGTACCGTTTACCATACATACTCCTCGAGTAAAATAAATATAGATATTGTATTGATATTATTATAATTGTATTACGGTTCTTTATCTGCTGTTAAAAAAATTTGGTCTCTGCTATACGTGAAATAACTGGTATATAACCGAACGGTATTCTTCGGCAGGATATCGACTAGGATTTTAATAAGACGGTAATTATCTTCGTTCTCTGGATCTCGGCGTTGAGCGAACGTGTTTTATTAATGCGTGCTACTGTACCACGTCTCGAGATACTACTACACTGTTATTGAACGCTACGTTCAACAGCTATAATGAGCGATCTCTCGATAGGGTTGTGTGCGCGCGGCTACCGGTGCTGTCGGTACTCTCGTCATCATCCGTACGATCAGTGTTTTATGGAAAACAGGTGTATAACCAGATCGTTAGTCTCGTTAATCACCAGATGCTCGAGCTTTCCGTGCGGTCAATATCGATCGATCGTCTCTCACGATCGGAAATTCGTTACTACACAGCTCAACACAAGTCCTGAGTTACCGCGAGCGAGAATCGCCAATCCAATTAATTTCTACAACGTGTCCTTTGCTCATTAGCATTGGATCGAATAATAATATTGTTATAATAATCTAACACAGTTTCTCCGATTACCGAGTGTTCTATCTGGCGATATAACGAATAAAGTTGTGGCGGGAGTAGCTGCAGCTGCTTCGTACAGGGCACGATAGTCACTCGTTTAATTGAATGGGAATGAGGAAACAGTCGAGGCAGCCAGTCAGGAGTGTCGCCGGATCGGTGCAACTGTAACGAGCGAGCAGGCGCGGCAATAGAAATTACGTTTCACCGCTGAAATTCGATTCACGCGGATGCTGGCGCGCTCTCCGGCGAACGCGTTCAGGACCGCGGGAAAACGTGACCTTTGCTCGCGTAGGTTGTAACGTGCTCGAGAGCGATACGAACGTGTTCGGTATATACCTCTGGCACTATGTGGTTCTCGCTGTAGTTTTGCCTACTAGCGCGCTCCTTACATCTCGGTGACCCCGATCGCCGCTCTGTTCTATAACGTCGGATTTTCGAACGCTCAGCGGAGAACACATTATAGAAGATCATTCCCGATCCACGACTGGGCTATTCCCGATCGAAAAATATCGCGATCCTCGATCCTCGATCCTCATGACTCGCGCCACGCCTCGCTAACATCCAGATGCTAATAGACAGAATAATTTATCGACGAGCAAAAAAAAAATCGACATTGAACTTTCAGTATCGCTCCTATGCGATCAGCAGGTTTGAAACTTTCGTAACGAACTGGCAACAATAGAATTAGAAGCAAGCATTGATCCGGTAGAACGGATCAAGTCGAATTTTAAATTACTTTATGATTTATTATTTTACTATTTCTTCCGAAGAGGTTAGATCGCGATACTTAACATACAAGTAGAAAAATAGTGCGTTGCTGGAACTAATTTGAGCCCTAAAAAACTAATAATAGTTTAATGAACCGAGAGGACGATTAAGCCAACGATCAGATTGATTGGCCGTCGAGAACTAGAAAAATATTGCCAATGAAACATTTAATCTTGCATTATTGTTTTATTTATAATAAGACATTATCGGTGTTGCTTCGTATAGTTATTGCCCTACATTACTTCGTAAGATCGTATTCACTAGCTTGTAAAAATCATTATAATCGAAAAGAAAGTAAATGAAAATTAAAAATCGTAAGAACTTAAATTCAGTTTTTAATTCTCGACTACTTACTTCATTATTATAGTGAATTTTATCGTTTACAAGTCACAAGATAAGACCTTAGATAATCCTTAATGAGTATCTAGGAATGGAAACCCTTCAGAAAGTACAGCTAGACTGTTAATTATTAAATAGACACTTTTATAAGAAAATTTTGTTACATGACATAGATACATTGTCAAAATAACAGCGTAACTATAAATCATTATAATTAAAACAATAGATAGTTGGGAATGTGTATTTACAGTGAAAAAAAAAAAAAATCTTTCCTCTCATTTTAGACGAAAGTTTGCCATGAAGATATAAGTTTTCCAGACCGATTCAACAAAAGAGTTGATTGCGTTTCTTCAATATTTGGTATGTTTTCTGTCAGAATTATTATAAGTACATTGCAATAATGTGGATTGCTCAGTTTCATCTTCTTTCAAGCATCCTTGAAACGTTACTCTATAAAGGGTTAAGAATTAATTTTCATGACCTTATAACCTCGGAGTCGTCACATTGGTACAAGATAATAACTGTAACGTATGCAGAATGAGTGTAGTATCGAGGGCGAGACTCAATGGAGAACGGATTGTGATACACGCAGATTAGAAAGTGAACGCACTCTCTCCCCTCCCCCCTGGCCTCGTGTAGCGCTCACTCACTCACACACACAAATACGCGCGTTTTTCGTGATGCACTACATGTTGAACGTGTGCATAAAGTGCATGTCGAGTATACCGCACGTTGTATGCATGAGGCGGCGAGCTCGCGGACAAATTAGCCATGATTAGCGGGTACGTCTCAGTTTCTGTAGGGATAGGCGCATGTGAGCGAGAGAGGCGCGAATGAGTTAAGTGTTGGCGAACTCCCGAGCGTTGACGGATTTATAGGCATCGTGGTAGCACAGCTGGAAACTCTGAGCTCGGAGGGACCGCGGGCTTGCTACTCGACTCGTTCGCGCTCACTACAACCATGGGGACATCTTGGACAACATCTCGTTGGGGTCACATACGCAAGTCGCGAGGTCCCTGGAAACCTGTGTACACTCGTGAACGAGGTCGTACCGCGATTAGCAACGCTTGTATGCTCCCGATGAATCTCTCGATCTACCTAACGAGACTATCTCTCTTTCTACTCTCCTTTTGCATCCTAAACTGCTTTATTTATAATATATTCTCGTCGCATTTGAAACGCATAGAAATAATAATGATTTCATATTTCCCGTCTGCAAATAAGTCTTGGTAAATATAATTTTAAATGGTTATACAGGCAGCATTCGTTGAGTAGCGGCTCGAAGCAGTATCTCTCCAGGCGATTATCTGCTCGTAAAACTTATATCTCGTAAGTATCGAAGTTTCTATATTTTATTCTCAGTGTAGGTAAGTGAGAAGGAAGTAGAGTGAGTCTGGAGTATATATAAGCGTTGATGGTCGCATCGTTATTACATCCGTGAATCCATAACTGGAGTACAGTGGTAAAGAAAAAGTGTAATAGATGTGCCATCATCTTGTGGTTTGTTGGTGCATTTACTCTACGTTGCTCTGACCAAGCGGAATCATCTGACCGAAGCGGATCGGAATACTAAATGAGAAAATCAAGATCGTACCGAATGGTGCGCCATGCGCATACCAATCTCAATCTACTATATATTCTATGGTGCGTTATTCCACATAACATTCACAAACGCTAATTGCAGGGATTGGAATTATTGCCGACAATATTATTAATGTACTTAGATCCTGTGTGTCCATATAGCTTCGATAGATATATTTATTAGTTCTTTTGCGACGTATCGACCTAACAAACGTAAGACTGAAAAGATTTTATTATTATTATTATTATTTTATTGCTTATTGTCGGATATCTCTAATCAGTATAAAATGGATCAGCGTAAAGAGATAAAAGATTAGATTCGATTATGGCAGCCATTAGTTGGAACTACCAATATGTTGATAGTTCCAATAAATTTATTAGTTGGCTCGCATCTGATGATCGATTAGCCAGTAAGTTTAATGTGTCCAATTAAATTTCTTCGCGGCGATTTAATAATAATAGTCAAGTGCTAAACAAAATCTTCATGGGTTTATTATTCGCTTTTCTCGGTCTCTCGTACCTGATGCCGCGAACTTTAGTCGATTGTGTATATCCACGGTGTTCAGAGACGTACTATGAGAGACGTATCATTATGTCGGATCGTAACGGACCCACCGAGTCTCGAGCTATCCAGTCGTACTGGCCAAGTGTGCGGGTCGTAACAGTGAAGAGAGAGAATTACGTACGCGGCAATGAGCCAGACGCAACTACACTCGAATGATTCTGTACCAAGAGGCATATTCCCTCAGTGAGGTTTGAGAGTAAGTAACAATGACCTGGCGCCAGGCTTGAGAGAAAGAGATATTCGCAAATATCTCGAAGCTCCGGCCCGAGAGTACTCGATGCGATGAAAAAGATCGCGACACGTTACTCGGCGCGTGTTCTCGTCACATAACCAACATCGGGAAAAAATTTACTCCTCCACGATGCTGGAGGCTGGTACCAGTACTCCGAGAACAATGCGCCATGCCTCAACACGATTCTTGAACGCTTTCTCCGGACAAACCTTCCCTTAATTGATCTTAAATCACCGATGAACCGTACCAAAGTGCCATATATCAAGTCTACATTTCATTCCATCGTGTATGTTGAAGAAATATCAATTGAACGTCCCATCGAGTAAACCTTTTATTACGTACGAGAATAATCATTGAATTTTTTAATACAAAAAAAATTATATCCCGACTTTATTTCGTTTTTTTTTTCCTTAACTTGTTTTCGATCAAATTAATGATAAATGAATCTTCAATACTCGCGATGCGAGTGTAAATTTAATTTTTGTTTATGTGTCATTAAAGAAAAAAATGGCTAAGAGGAGATTGCACCAATTTCAGTTTAAAAAGAAAAAGTTTTTTTTATTTTACCGATCCAAATAAAAATTCCTCACGATCGTTCATAACGTGAAAATATCCCCAGAATCGAAGATGAAAAATTGTAAAATGAAACTCCGCCTACAATTTTTTTATGTTAAGATCTGGACATTTTTTTTTTCACACCATCAGACTAGCGATACGGACGAACTATCGATCGTAGGGGACTTTTGATACGATTTTTTACCGATAAAAATAAATAAAATAGGTTTTAATAATGATTTGGTTTAGTATCAATTACCATTTATATGGAAATTCATAAATTGTTGCATTTTTAAATAAAAAGTATTATTTTGCTTCCTCAAAGAGGAAATTGTCTTAATAAACAAAAATTTTCACGAGACTTTGATGTCAGAATACTTAAAAAGTTTCGAAACGTCGAGAAATCATATATTTTTTATTGTCCGCGCGCGTGCATAAAACTTTATAAAACTTTATGAAAATCATAAAACTTGTAATTTTTCCATATTTTCAATTTGATTGAAAATTTTAATACTTCTAAGACTTCCTCTACGAGGAAGCAAGAATTGAGATAACCATTCCCTGAAGAAGAGAATCTGTGGCTTGGCGAGAATCACGAGGAAGTAATGTGAAAATGTCATATTTACATGTCTTGTTTTTTTCTAATTCTATAGAATTAATGAATACGAAGACTAAAAATAACTACAAGTTCTTATCAATATTACCAAGAAGGTAATTGAGAAATATTTTCGTTATAAACATCGTTGAATTAACCACAATTGTCCAAATAGTAAAATAAACACTTTTATGTAAAGAATACTTAGGTAACATAACGTTTACAATGTTAAAGCTGTAGTAGTAATTGGTATGCAATTTGCATTTTAATTAATTAAAAAGTATTCGAATACATCGCCTCAAACAAATTTCTTGATAGAACTTTGAAGAAATTATATTATATGATGAAAAAAAAAAGAAATTAATCATGAATTTGAAGAATTGTGTGAACCATACGATCGACACAAACTTCAATTTCATTGTCTCTGCGTTAGCTACGGAGGCTACGTCACTCGTACGGGCTACGTGCAAATATCTAGCGTACGTGCACAGCACCTAAATCCCAGTTATTTATAAAAAGAGATGGCAGGCTGCATTGTATTCCCACGTCCCGAGTTACATTGGCACGTAGGTTAACAATTATCTGGCAGCGAATGAAATTCCATCTCCCGAAGAGAATGATTGTCTCGGAGTGAGACAGCGACGCACGGTGGTTCGGGTCAAGTTCTTCCTGGCATCGTTCTACTCGCTTGCACTTGTTTATGATATTAGTTTGTACGTACAAGTGCAATTAGTAATTATATACGTGTATCCATCGAATATACCTTTGGTCGAAGAGACGTATGAATAAACGCTGCATTTGTCAGCCAGCCACCAGTCATTGGCGATTTTAACAATGAATTATAATGCGTTGAGAAGAAAATTTAGTTACAATATGGAAATCAGAAAATACTTGATGTACTCGAAAGGACTTGATTAATTATTTCCATACTTTTAATCAAAATTTTGTTCGATCAATTATATCTGTTAGTCACTCAATTTTTCTTTTAAGCTGAAAATTTCAAATTCATGAGTTTAAACGTAATTAGTAATCAGCGGAAAAAGTATTTCCTCTGTACAAAAGCATCATTTAGTTATTTATGACAAAGTTATGCTAATAAGAGTTTATCTTCTCAGCTTAAAAGGCCAATAGCTATGCACCATATGCTTTACCTATCTTCCTCTCGCCACAGTTGACTGCGCGCTGGTAAACGTGATTCTATACTGTACCATAGTTAAACGTACTATACGTATACGTGACAGTGTATCTGTTGCGCAGAGTACAGTCGATGGTGAGCGGCAAGAAGCGTCGAGTCGCTGCTGGAGATACCTCGTAAGATAGTGTACACATAGTTTTTGAATCCCTTTTACACTACAGCAGATTGGTAGTATTGGTGAATAGCGCAAGCCCATGGCCACTAGCTGGCCTTATGAACGATTTATGTTCAATTAAACCGCCTCGCGCAATCTGAGTCTGACGGGGTTTCGCCCGGTGAGCTACAAGGTGGCTGGAGTTGCGCTCTCCGGCGCGCACGAGCCTATCTGTAGTATTTCTTGGGAGGAGACTTTTGAAAGCGTGCAAGAGTGAGAGAATGAAAAAGAGAGAGAGAGAGAGACAGAGAGACAGAGAGAGAGACAGAGAGAGAGACAGAGAGAGAGACAGAGAGAGAGAGAGAGAGACAGAGAGACAGAGAGAGAAAGAGAGAAAATCACGGCGGCAGGTGTGCCTTGGGGGCGGCTGCACGCCGCGCGCCTAGCGGGCTCCTCGGAGTCCCGAGGTCGTGTCAAAGATAAGGGCGGTAAAGCGGCAGTAGAAGGGAGAAGGGATCATTGGCAATCCGCCTTGAGTCAATGAAAAAATGTGTTGTAAACGCGTCCGCGGGTGACGGGAAGGGAGAGGCAGAAGATAAAAAGAAAAGAAGTACCGGAAGTGTTAACGGCGCGACTCGTAGAGGTCAAGGGTCGCTTCGTGGTTTCTGACCCACACCTCCCGGGTCTCTGTCTCTTTCTCTCGAGCTCTCTGAGCTCTTTGGTCTCTCTCGTTCGCGTAGCACGTCCGGATTCTACTGGGAAGAACGCAAACTTGGAACGAGCACGATCGAGAAAATTGTATGGTAGTTTAAATTCGACGGATATAGAGACGAGGTGACCTATAATAATCCTACACTGCTTACTAGATTACTTCTACTACCGTGAGGCGCCTTATAGTTAAGGAGGACGAACCGCAAGCGTTCTGAATTATCACTCATTTTTATATCGAGATTTCTTTAGCTACCCGGAAGCGGAACTCGATTATGGTGAACCATTTAGGCCACATATGGTCGTGAAATACTGTTGCGAATGTCTTGGTCAGTTCTTTTCCAGGCAATATAATGCATATTATAGGTATCGTTGCTTCGTGGAATGCATTATAAACAAGGTAATATTTGTATTTTTAAAATAAGTAGTGTTCTTATCTTACAAGTCGTCTGATTCCAGTCGACTAGATTCAAATCAGGTACGTCAATGTAACTTTATGTTGTTGCAACTATGATAGTTTTTAAGAAACGAATAATTAAAGAATGAAAAATGTATATTGATGAAAACATAATATATTTGTCCGCATGAATTTCACATTAAGGCATCCCATACACACACCTCATGGGGTATACGTAGAGAGATCTCCAAAGGCGTGTAACCCATAGCAAACACTTCAAATACAGCATTGGTACGTTTGTCCTCCACTTTGTGTAACGTTCTAAGCCTCGAAGTGAAAATTTAATGACGCGACTGTTCAAACTTGAAACGAAGTTAGCTGTGCTAGCCTTTAGAATTGGTTACGGGACCCAACTTTTTGGTTAATGGAACCACGCAGCAATTGGTTGCACGAGCCATACTAAATGGTAATCTAGCTGCTACCACTTTCAAATGGTATGACCAACCAACGTGTTTGATGTTCCAACTATCAACGCTGACCAAGTACGGTAAACGGAGAATAAGGCTCCGTTGCTCTAAACAACTCCATTGTGAATTAGATTTCAGTCGATAAATTTGGTTGGACCAACCAATTAATTGATTGGGAACCAATTTGTTGCGGAACCATGACAATAGAATAAAGCGATTTTCTATGTCAGTTTTGGTTCGAACCGAATAAAAAAAGAATGGATCGGAAGAGATACTTTAATACAGCTTCCGTCGTAATTTGAAAATGATTGTCGGTTTAGTTTTTGAGATTCTTCGGACAAACGAATGTCTCTCGGTGTCGATCTCTTTCTAGTTCAGTCACGCGCTGGACGTTTCTCTCACGCTCAGTGACTTACATGTTTATCGCGGACCTTCTCCCGTTACCCTCCCGTAGCTTCGGTACACATATCTTTGAGAGATATTTTCTTTGTATCATTGAACAAGACAAAGTTCTTCGTATAAAAGGAGTGAACCGCTACCAGCGATCGATGACATGACTTGACTAGCTCCCTCAGAGAAAAACTCCATAAGCAATGGCAAATCAATGATGCGGAATGCGGATGTAATAGGAAACCATTCGCATTGAAATTCATTTGTCATTGTCCATATATTGTTCTTCTACTGTTTGTTACTATTTATATTTGCGCAAACTACTGCTTAACTCGGAGAGTAGTTGGACAGACGAACGTAAATTTCGCAGGAATAGAATCAGACGTCAAAAATAATTTCAGACGGAATACCTTACACACAAACAGAGGGGGGCGATACATGGTCCGTGTAAGATTATGTCAATGTTCGATTGCAGGAGATAAAATGGGTGGAGAGAACATGAAAAATCGAAAAATATGTCTGCAGTTTTATACATTCGGAAGCGATGTACCACGCGTGAGAAAGAGTTCGAACGTTGGCCATCTAGCGACACTTGCCAAACTACTATTTTGCTGGCGTAGCCCGGCCGATTGTTACCACCATCAAATTATAGGGTTGTAACCTCAACGCTTATTTTCCAAGATTTCAGGTTAGGCAGTAAATATGGATGCTAGGTTGAACAGGAACTAAAATATTAAGAACAGTATTCAAACATACTTTATTTTCTTCCGAGAGCTTCGACGTGTAATAATAAGAGCTGGTTAACGTCATCGCGATAAGTGGATCCATAATGTTTATCTGTATACATAAACAACGATATATACAGTTCAGTTACACAGGCCCTTTTGCTCCACACCTCCTCAACCTCTCGCGTTCCCTGCGGTAATCCATCCCACGCTAATCTCGTGATCGTAAAATGACCCCTAACGAGGAGTCGTATCTCCTACGCTGTAGTGTACAATACGTAACGCGTACACTACCGCCAAATAAATACATTCCATATGAAATTAATAGTGACGCTCGTTGGGCACGCGTTGTTCAGCCACGCGGGCGGGCTCGATTTGCACACCCGAACTCGATTACCACTGTATTTATGCAAACGATCAAACGACCCCACTGCCACCGGCGCTCATTTATCGATCAAAAGAAATGCATATTGTCCACTAAATAACGAGAATTACGATTCGTTTTTGTTACTTGTTACACTTGGAGTGTGAGAATATTATATCACTGATTCAAGATGTACCGTAGGGCAGCGCGCGGGACCCGGGGGCACGGCGGAGTGGCATCAAATATTTTTCTAACGCGCACCCGATATTATGTCTCTCGTTCGCATAATCGTAGCTGATCTACGAGAGAGCGAATCGCTACGTTTATCGTACACTTTGCTGGTTATATATAGTTATACATTGCACGCAATAATG
The DNA here is from genome assembly GCA_963942595.1 of Cylloceria caligata. Classification (NCBI taxonomy): domain Eukaryota; kingdom Metazoa; phylum Arthropoda; class Insecta; order Hymenoptera; family Ichneumonidae; genus Cylloceria; species Cylloceria caligata. The sequence continues at coordinate 86,980,612 of OZ012703.1, read as the reverse complement.
CGGACGAGAAGCGCGCTCGGTGATCTCTGTTGCCCGAGGGACTCTTCTCGAGCTGTCTCGAGCTGTGAACGCCGGGCGCCAAAGCAAGTCGAGAGTCAGGGCGAGTGAGATAGCGAATAAAAACGCCCGTGGGTGTGTGTAATGGTCAGTGGACCTCGCGTCCTCCGGAACCGCAATAGCAGAGGGTCGAGAGAGCGCGAACGCAAACAAATTCCCCGGGTATAGAGGCGGAGCGGAGACGCATATTTGCACGCACCATTCAACTGTACGTAACGAGTACCCAAGTCGTGCGAGCAAACTGCGAACTCTGCCAAGTGAAAATGAAGAAAAAAAGGGGAAAATACAACAACAAGAAAAATATGAGAAAAAAAACCGTAGTCCCTTGCGAGCGAGAAAGAGGAAGTACAGGGCAGAGGAGGAACGAGGCAGAAGGATAGTGTGTGAAAAAAGAGCAAGAGAAAAAAAATTTACAGGAGAAACGGCTAGCAAGCGCGCTTCATGCGTACGTGCCATTGATTGGAAAGTATATTCACCGTGAGGCAGGGGCTCCCTGCAGTTTTTGCCATACACCGCGAGAATATCTCGCGGTAGCGAGACCTCATCCAGTCTCGCGATTTAAAAGCTTTCAAAATGCGTACTCGCGAGCTCGAGCTTCCCGAGTAAAAGACTATGCCGAGGAATGAAAGACGAAGGTGTTCTCGCACAATGGTAACAAAGATTACGATGTAAGGTATAACGAATTAGCAGAGAAATCGCGCAGCAACCAACGAGAAAGGACATGAACATCGAATCCGATTAATACGACTATAAATTTTCTGGCTTTTATATCATACCAGAGGAGAATCAGCCGCGGAACATCGCAGATCACTTTTTAATCTAAGTCTCTGAGAATATTGCCGGGGATGATAAGTTGGCCGGTCATACCAGTTTTAACACAGAGTGATCTTGTTCCCGGTTAAAGATTTAAAGGATGACGGATTTAAAAGATCGACTCTAGACTTTGAGAGTCCAGGATATTTCTCACTGTATCGTATATTATTTTTTTTTTTAATTTAATCTGAATAGCGATATTATATATAATCCCGTGTCACCTTCAATCTTAATGACTCGTTTCTACGTTGAAACGATCTTTAGCTCCAATAATTCTTTCTCTTTGATATATTTATTCATCATCCTCCTAATCCATCCCGATTTGGACTAACGGATATTCATAATTTCTTGTACGTCTGGACAGTTAAAAATAAATATGAAAATTTTCGTTTTCTGTTGTTCGAAATAATAAAACGCGACATTTTTTGTTTTTGCTAATTTGACAATCGCTGGCATTTCTTTTCTTGACAGTAAAAGAAATATAAGTTTAACGATTCTTCGGATACTAGATTTAGACACAATAATGTATTGAACAATTTATTACTTAACAAGTATTCATAAATTTGTAAAAGTAACATGTTTATGTATTAAAATATATATTGTAGATATTTCTAAATTAATAATGAATGTAACTGATTAAGAATTGACTCCCGTTTATTTAACGGAAGATCTTGGTTACTAAATTTATATATTTTTAACAAATATTTATAACACTTCGTGCAAAATTTAATGCTAGAAATTATTACACTTCGAAGAAAGTCGTTTTCCTAAAAGCTCCACATACTTCTCGTATGTGATAGATGCATTTTTTAAATTTATCTAGAGGACAAGATATTAGATGGAATCGATGTAGGTATATTTACCAAAAAATATAATCTGTTCTATTCAATCGATGCTATGTAAAAAAAAACTATTAGAAAACTGTATACTCTGAGAAATCGTAGTAGTTCCAGCAACTGCAAGTAACAACTATTAATTGTTGGTTCACATAACTATTTTTGTAGCCGCGTAAACTATTTTTATAGTAAAATTAATAAAAGATCGTTGCGATAATTATAAAAATAGTCGTTTGAACAAAAAATGAATGGTTGTCACTTTTAATAATCGTCAGTACCTTTTTTTATCTGTCAGTGTACTAAGAATTTTAAGAAAAAAATAATTTTATCATTATGCGCTATTTCTTGTCAGTAAATGAATTTGCGTTGATGAATAGTTTGTTTCTTTTTAGCAATTAATGAATGTATTTCGGGTGTGTGCGTGCGCGCTTGGTGAAGAATGAAATCTCATGGCATAATAATCCTGCTGCGAAAAGTTCTCTAAACTCTCTTCGTGTTACCGTACGTTCCCTACGGGAGCTTTCTATACACGCGATATCAGTCGGTAATAAAGAAGAGGCATGCCGGGCGTTCAGGAAAAGGAACGAGTGCCGCGTGTAGGACCCTAGAGAGACACGGGGTCGCGTACCACAAACAGGATCTCTAATATACAGGTCCCGGAAGCTTTTTACGACGCGAGAGAGTGAACAAAGTGGCTAAAGCACTGGGTTCTAGCCAACACCACTGCTATAGCTATCACTATAGTTATGATATGTTGTAGAATGGCCTAATCCTTTGCTTCACAGGCGGACCCCGAGGGAACCGCAACAGTGTCTTCCTGCTCAGCTCCTTCTCCTCCTACACGTGATCACGTCGTAATAAACCAGTGTCCCGTGCTCGCACCCGATCGAGCCTGGGAACTAGCTTTGCGGCTTATAAGCTCGAGGGGCTCTGCGCGCGCTTTTGCGCTCCCTCGCAGAGATCCCGCTTCGATAATGTCCAAGGGCCAGCTCATGACTTTACCCCCATCCACTATATTTGAAGCATCCTACCTCTTCGACGACCAAGTTGTTCTCCTCTAAACTATCGACGATCAACAAGATTTATTTCATTAAAAAAAAACACAAATTTACTTCGGTTACGCTCGAAAACGCTGATCTCTCTTTCTATTTCTGCTATCATTTCGATCAATATCAACGATAAATTGGTTATTTTTTATAAACCACCAAATAATACGACGAATAAAATGAGTACGTATATAATACGTGCATTATTAATTACTATTATTATACAGGTATCATATACGTGCATTATAAGTAAAGTAGGACATTATCCTTTGGACATGTGTTCATTTCTTTATTTATTATTTAGAAATATTATTCTGTTAGCGAATTTAATGAAAAAATGGCTCAATTCAAAAGGACAGCACTAACAGGTTTCGAATTTATTAAAATCTAGCAAATTAAATAACCAATTCTTAGCACACATAGTAAAAACTCATTCAAGTTGCAATTTTTTATTTACTGGTTTATAATAACGATATGATGAAGACAAAAAGCATTTTTTTGAACAAAAATTGTTATTTGTACAAACATTAATAATGTTGCATTCGACTAATTCTCGTCGAATACCAACCTCATCGTACAAAGTGTTCAACGATATATACTCTTCGATAATCAGGAAAGAATTTTTATATTACAACATATTTTGCCATAACCGATTGCAATAGAGATGCAAGAATTCATAACATTTCATTAATTTTTCGGATATTCGGAATTAGCATAGATTGATATTTTGAAAAGTGGTATTGCGTTATCAGTTATAGGAGATCCAGCGACAGCAAAAAAAATTGAAATGAACAAACGTTAAAATTGTTGTCTAATCAATATAAGAACTGTGCGTCAAATGGTATTTCCATTTTGTTCATTAGGTTCTTTAAGTTCTATCTGGGTAGAATATTCTCACATCAACTGTATATTATTTTTATATCCTCAAGTAAGTAGATTTTACACAAATTTCGTTTATTTGTAAGCTGACACCTATTTTTCTATCAAACCAATGTGAAAGTCGTCAAATTTAACCCCAATTATCGGTCAATATTTATTTAAATCCTTTTAATCGATGAAGAAAAATGTACTTTCGGGATATAATAGAAAAAAAAGCAGTGTCAAGTTACTCAGTGTTGATCGCTGAACAATCTTAACAATAACAATATTACCAGCAACGAGTAATGAACAGAGTATTGACCAATGTTCGTTTATATTTATTTATAATTAATTTTTTCATCGAATATGGTGCGAAGCTAATAAAACAACAAAATTAAGAATAAATGAAATACGTGCCTATTAAATAGTTACGTGTAAGTAACATTTACAAAATGATGAATATTCAATAAATTATTAGGTAAATAAATAAGCAACACATATTTCGAAGATTCTTGAGCGATCGTACAATTCAATGCAACAAGGATTGTAAAGTGTCATCGGTATTGGACAAATATGTTGTAATATGAATAGAGGCTCCAAGAGAAATGCCAGTGACAGTCGTTGAAACTCGATACTCATGACTCCATTTGGAAATCACGCGTTCACGCGCTACTTGCTGTTTCTGGTTGCTGCTTCTGCTTGCTAGAGAGCTATTAGAGAAGTAACTGCACAGTGGTTACCCCGCTGCCCTGTTGCTGCTCCTGGTTCGTACTTCCCGGCAACACTATTGTCTCGTGACCGCTGTTGTATAGCACTACACGATCGTAGTGTTCGTTCAACGGCAGAGGCAACAACAGAAGGAGCGTGTGCTGATCGGGAGCAACGGAAGGAGCAACAGCAGAAGCAGCAGCGTATTGTGCACTCGAGTACCCGATCATAAACTCCGATGGATGCCACTATAAAATAATACAAACGCCGAGTACTACGATACTAACTTTGCGTTTAGTAGCCATTAATTTCACTGAGAGGACTAGCGCTGGTTCTCTGTATCGTCGATATTGCCGCGAGAATCATTGTGTCACTGTATCATTCGAACATCGTCGTTTGAAGACAACGCAACAGCAGCGGCAGTCTCGCAAATTCCCCCCTTGCAACATTTCTCAATCGATATTGCGTCTGTGATCAAGATATTAGAATCTTCGGAACGCAAACCTTTGCGAGAAGCTGTATACAATTGTACACAATGTACGTACTATATTATAAATAATTACAAGTAGAATAATTAATACAATTAATTGGTAAGTTTGAAAAGAATGGTTGAGTCCTTGCACATTCACACCAATCCCAGTACGAGCCCCATAGCATAACAAAACAAGACAAATTAGGACAATAATAAAGAAACAAATCGGTAAATATAATTTTCTCTGCAAAGTTAAAAAAAAAAACCAATTTACACGGTGAATATGAGATTATTATTATTGAATTATTAAGTTAACAAGTGTCCGTGGTACACGTAGCTTTGAAAAGTTAGGTATGAGTTATTAGTCAGAGTGTACAGAGTTTACGCATGGAGCTGGTAACGTGGGTGGGCTGCTTGATTCTCGAACTCGTATTCTATATTGCTTTGTTTCACAACAGGAACGAGTCGTGGGAGCAGGTGTTAACGGACGTATCAGAGAAATGGGTCAGCGTTGGAATCATGCTATATCAGTCTTTTTACGATTTCCTCTTGCACAGATTTGTATCTTTAACGAGGGGAGACACCGGGAAAATTCAGTAAAGTCTACAGAATTTTAAATTTTGTTTGTTAAACGTTGTGACAGTCTGTACGTTATAATTTATACTTTCAAAGTGGAACGTTTAGCTTAGATTCTAATAGATAAATTATAACAATTTTAATGTTATTGAATATGAAAATTAGTTTCAAATGACCGAAAATGCCTAAAATGGAAAAAAAACATACTTTCGTTTGTTAATAATAATATGTGGTTCGTGATATATGATATTTCATTGTTTTTCATATGAGATTTCACCGCAGTCTCACCTTGGTTTAATTAAAAAAGGTGGGAAACGGAGCAGGATAGTAAATTCGTTAGTCAAGCAGCTCTCCCTCGGGGTATTGTTTGATTCATTTTTTTTTTTTTTTGTATGGTGTGATATTGCCTGGACTCACCGATTCTTTTGACGTGGACATCGCGATTGAAGGAGACGCTTCTCTCAGGAGGTTTCTGGTTCGGCGCAGTGGTAACGTGTGTTTCGACTACAAGCGAAGAAGTGTGTACTTCGGTAGGTAGAACCCCGGCCTCTCCCTCACCGGCAGTTCTCATTGAGTCCGAGTGTTGAACCTCGGGCATCTTCCTCGCACCTTTTACTTCCGATCATAACACATCCACCGATCCACCGCAATGTCTACTTATATTTCTGGTATTTTGTCTCCCTCTTACACTCTCGTTATAAGCTCATACATGAAGTTTTAGAGACTTTGCACTGTTTCCGTTCTCAAAAAGACTGTCGTTTCGTATTCGTTCGATGATTTTTTTTCCTCCCTACGATTCGTTTTCGGCAATGACCGACCTGCAAGCCAACAAGCGAGTCCCTTTAATTTTGGACATTAATTGCTATATTGTTTATTTGAAAATCCTTTTGTTTTTTTTTTTTTAAGATTACTCACTTGCTCTGCACATTCAGAAAAATGTATTTATTTTATTGAAAGAAATTAATTGATATCGAATAAATATTTTTTCTGCGTTTATAAATTTCGTGATATATAATAACGATTGTGATATCAAGGTGGCGATGATGACTATGAATATCGTACTTTCACAATCGTTCTATGCACACGCCACACGGAATTATTATTTATCATTTATCGGTATTGGAAATAGTGCTTGAGAGATATATATATATTTGCGGGGACGCCGAGCAACGATGACGAACCGATTTTCATGCTGCTGGATCTAATACTCGTGCAATAGTAGTCGGGAAAGTACGATGACGGTTTCTTAGTCAATAATAACGAGTGAGAGCATGACACGGTACGATCGCAACGGAGGGCAATATATTACACGACAGTGCGATGATTGAAAGATGACGATGACCGATAACTTGACTAGAAATAGAAGAGAGAAAGACACCCGCATGAGTCATCCTGTGTAGAGCTGAATAAACGATAGTTTCCGGTGCGAGAACGATGACGATGTTCTTGTATCCACAATGTATACTTTTGTCGCCGACAATAGAAGGAAGGAAGTCATCAACCGAGGTGGGCAACTCTTGTTATTTTAAAATACCTTTTCTTCGTTTATTTATACTTAAGGATAGGCGCTAATCCATTGCAAGTTTGTTCAAACACTCGTGCGATATCGAACATTTTAAACAGTCGAAACAATTCGAGAGTTTGAGGATTCGAAACTTTTGAAAATTTCTTTCATGTTTCAGATATTGGAATTATCGCATTGAAACAAAAATCTATTACTAGATTTATAATCAATGATTACAAAATACTACGAATACCCTGAGAAAGACTGAAATAATATAAACGCCAGGTTTGTTCCATTTTTTAAATTTGGGTGGGAGAAAAATATATAAAATATGTTGTGTAGAAACCTCTTAAGGTTGTTTGTTTTGTCTCAATCTACTTTATAAAATATTAAGAAATAAATATATAGCGACACTAATATATTATTTTATCCCGGTGTATTTCAAAGTAGCAAGTCCACGTTTGCCAACAAACGAGAGCGTATAGAGTCAGGTGAAGAATCTGATTACATGTACCAAGTAAATTCGGGCATCGTTAACGCGCCAGTGGTCCTAATCAAGATACGCACCGGATTAATTATTACTCGAGTAAGCGGAGGTCCGTGTGTACGAAAATTTGAGCCCGCACACCTCCCGTGGCATTTCCGTCTCGCCCAACGTCTTTATACCGCATCAACGAGCGCCGCGAAAAGACGATTAAAGAGGAGACGAAAGAACTGGGTGCAACCGGAGACGGGTTAAAAAATTCGCGGTCGTTCCACGTGCTTAAATTAAAATGCATCAGATTGTTTGTTGGTTGATTACGTATAACGTGGCGTCCTCGCGTCGGATCTTTACAATCGCTATTTCTGCGCATATGCTTTCCACCCAAAAGATAAGTGCGACGTTGTCTCCGCCTTTGACCCCTGGACACTCGACCCTGACTCCTCGTGCTGCGTATAACAGAATATATTTATCCGGCAACCTTTTCCACGCGAGCAAGTGGGCTTTGCATTTTTCTTGAGGACGGCATAATTCAAAATTTAATTACGGAACATATCAGACGGTGAGTAAGTAGAAGGGCGAGGGTGAGTGGTGAGACGTCGAGCGCGGGATTCCGGATAAGAAGGACGATAAATCTGATCCTTGTCCAGAGCCCGTAGACCCGCACGCGCAACAAACAACGAATGCAACGCGAATTAAAATGCACCACGAGTTTTGCGTCCGGGCGCGTGTGCTGTGTGCCACCGCCCGCCGCGAGCTGGCGAACGAGCGCACTTGCCGTGTTCGCCCTTCAAGACAATGAGAGTGACCCCGACTGGAACACCCCAAGGCCATCTTCTCCTTTACTTTGCTACTGTGACGCGTGTTTCAGACGGGTGCGGTTCTCTTCGCAATCACACACTCGTGCCTGCTCGTTTCCACGAGCGTGGAAACGTGCCGCACGCGCTGTCGTAATTCAAACAGTTTATTATATCATGATCGAGCGAGAAGTCGCATATATCTGTCGTTGCAGTGTTGTCATCGTAAGCAAATGAGATGATTCGCATGGACGTTATTCATGGCCGGACAGCACAGAAATGAGGATCAGCGAGAGGAATTGAGAGATATATTCCAAACACGGCTGGGAGACGATGTTTTCCACTCAAATCAGCTTGACTCTGAGAATCCTCGCGAGACAGGCACTCTCGTCGCCATATTTGGCGAATAAAGGCTCCGACGTATTCGTGAGGGCGATCTCGTTTCCAGGACCTCCGCGAGAGCGCTTGTCACCTCTCCAACGTAAAGGGCGAGCTTATATTTTACTATTTAATCGAATTTCAACATTTTATTGTGAATTTATCGTCTACAACAAAAATATTTCTTGGTGTCACACACTTAAATATTAATATTATTAACACTTTTCAATGTGTAAAAATGCGACACATACGGTTTCGTTTCATTTATCCTTGTGCCAATTTCATTTATCTGATGTAAGGATTTTAAATAATATTCAACCGAATGGTGTCAAACGCGTGGTGTAAATCGTCGATAGCCAACGAGTCATGAACAATAGTCGCAGCTAGTGTATCCGTGAAATGTCGTAAATCGTGGCCTTCCCGATGAACGCGCTCCGTTACCTTATTGTTCGTGTACGTCCAACGAATGATATTAACAACTTGCGTACAAAATTTGATAATAATCATATTTAGAAAAAAATGTTTGAATGCGCGTGTGTACGTGTGTGTCGTGGAATTGCAAAACTTCTAAAGCTCGTAAACAGTTTAATTGGTCAAGTGGAGTCGACTTTTCTGTGTTATCATTTACACAATAATTCAAATACCTATTGACATTTAATTAGATTCATTATAATTACATTATTTATTTTAAACCGTTCGTTATCACTGCAATCAGTGTGAACTTTTATAGACACCGTACGATGTTAATGTTGACATAACATTTTTAAACAATGCATTTTATCATAACAAATAATAAATGCAATTGAAAAAAAAATTCATTTTTATTTTTACGTTTATACTAACTGCTAAATAATAATTTCAAACCAAATTTTCAGTGACATATATATCGACAAACAGTTTACGAAAATTTAGATCAGCAAAGAGAGTATTTAAGGGGGTCAAGTCTAGCGGTAATAATGAAAATTTAATAACGACGTACATGCCCGCACGAAATTTTATGACATTGTACATAAAACTACTTGATTAGCATTAAGAGAGGTAAATAACTATTAAATAAACGTAAAGAGGTTTTAGTGGCTGCAAGAAAATTTACAGCACACGGTCTAATTTCCTTCGTAATAAGATCCTCTTTGAGGTAAGCGTATAAAATGTTATTTAACATTCGATAATAAAAGTTATGGAACGAATGCACTCAAATAATGAGGTGTATTAAAAAAATTATCGTTATAATTGAGTATGTAATATCGTCTACCCATAGGGAAATATCGAATAATTTCTGTACTCATCCCATGGTGAAATTTCGTATGACGAAAATAAAAAATGCAATTAATTTTAATGAACTTATCATTTATTTTATATTCATATATTTACTGCAATGCGAATGTACGAACAATGTTAACTTTCCTATCGCTGTTCGTTTTCTTTAATTCGCTTCTTTTATTCACGGAGAAATGTATTTTTGAGTTCATGGGGTTAACGCATATATGCACATTACTAATGCTACTATGTAGAATTCGCAAAAGGCGTAGGAATGCTTCTGAGAAAGGCAAAAGACTGGATATTGCCGGAGAACGTGATAATATATGACGTCACGAGAAATGGTAAATTGTGTTGTTTACGGTGGGTTTGGTAGTCGAGAAAATAATATATTTTTCGATGATCTCAGTCCTGTGGTATTCGAAAGATTCTGTATATCGTTCAGAATTGGAATTGGGAAGAAGTCAGAGGCCTAATCGCGATTTCGGAACACTGGGTTCTCGAGGAAATGTCGTCTGACCACTATATGCTATATCTACTTTGTAACTTTTTTGTTTCGCAGCATTCAAGCGCAGGGCTTGATACGTTTCGCGTTTGAACTAATGGCTGTCTTACCGGCACTGAATATACTTCGAGAATCATTTTCACTGTACAAAAGTCTTAAGGCGGAAAACCAGCCAGCTTGGCTACGCTCTGCCTCGATTCTGGTCATGTAAATAAAAATGATCAAAGTTAAGTTTGCTCGTCCTAGAGCCCTTAGTGGAGGATACGAGAGATTTAACTGAATAAGGCCGAGAGCTCTCGTCCTTCCGATGGTGTTCAGAACCATAAAACCGAATTAACATTTGCACATCTCGGAGTTTCACGATATGCAATGTTCGGATATAAAAAAAAGAAGCGAAATGAATGGAAGATTCGTGTTTACTCGTTTCGGAACTCAAAGTTGTTTCTACCTCCGGTATTTTTCTAATTTTTTTTCTCCTCAACAAGGGAGGGTCCCTTATTTTTTTTATGCCCTAAATAAAAATGTAGCTCGAGTCTATTTCCTTTCTCCCTCCCTCACTGAAATCAAGTTTCTCTCGCTCAGTCGTATCGCTCGAAAACATTTACAAGAGATTCCCGCTCAGGTTCTCCGACCAAGGAAATTGATGGGACTTGTTTTTACCTCGTTAAATTTCATTCGGGGTTTCACGCACGTCGACCACACGAGCCACAGCACAGAAACTCAACGTTGAATCCAGGGAACTCACGGATAAACGACGACCTGCACTTTACGGTTAATATTCTTGGCTTCTCAATAAATTTACGTAAACGCTAGCCTCCTCGTTGCTTGGAATTATCATACACCTTGATTTTTACGATGTTGTTGCTCGTCAACCGCCCGTCTTACACTGCACCAGCTAATTATTAAAGCGAAGCTAAGTAGAGCAGTACCGTCGTGAAATTAATCTCATTGGAACCATGAAATTCGCGTACTTAACACTTTACAGAGTAAAATCTTAGGTAGCCTTCGAAATGGAAGAAGTTAAGTTTCACGTTTATATTGTTATTTTGTTAAAAATAAATTTTTATTACGATTGCCTTACTGAGTAGGCAAATTATTTTTATTGCAAAAACTTGTATCGAGACAACCTTTTCACCCAAAATAAAATAATTAAATGTTGCTAAGATGGACTGCAGTCAGGAACCTGCACTAAAATAATATCCCGTGGTACCAATAAAAATTCGTTGATTGAACCATAGTGTTATTTATTTTAAAAAAAAACTTATTTCAAGTCGCTTCAACGACAACAGTGAAGAGAAACTCAAAATAATTATGAAGCAACTAGATTTGAATGACATCAAAGAAATTTTAATCAAATAACTAAATTCTTTACTCCCCTGAATATATTTTTGGCTCTTGTTTCTCAACCTATAAAGAAAGCATTTGTTTTGAACTCTACTTGCTTTTATACATTGCATTCGAAACAATGATAATTCTATAAATTAATATCTACCTGACATTTCTTATTCCACGTTGGATCTGAATAGTCAATCAATCTTTCGTGTCTGATCCGAATCATGATTGTTCGAGAGTCTGTGTAATGTGATGTGGCAAGCTATCAGCCGACAGACAAGAGGATAACGCGTTACAGACAATAACTGCTAAATGGTATTCGTTAATTAAGCTCGGTCTGAGGTAGATGAGAGTTCGGTCAGTCGGCAGCGATGTCAAAGACGGAGGAGAGGGGAGAGTGGGAGCCGCAGGAGAATCGAACGAACGAATCATATCGGGTGGCAGCTAACTCCCTCGTCGCTCTTCGACTAATGGACTCGGAGCGTTATTAAGATTGATCCTTTTTCTCACTTCTTATACTCCTATATGCGTTATATATATTTGTGGTGTATTCCGAGTCGGGCTTCGGTAGCCTCGAGCGATGGAGAGGGTCGAGATACGTATCTGAAGTAATGCGCCAAGCTCGCAGGGACGAAGGGCTTGGCTGGAGAGAACTTCAGACACCGAGACTATCTTCATTGACTGAGAAACTGCAGCGAAACCGAGAGAGACGAGAGAATCAAAACGGAACGACCGAAAAGCAAGTGAGAGCGAGATTGAATCACCAGGAGAGCGAAGAGAATGGAAAGAAGAGTGAAGAGAACAACAACAAAAAAGATAGGTGACGTCGCCTGTCTAACCCTGCGTCTCCACGAAGGTTTAACAAGTCGGAGACAACGTGTGAGATAACAGCGGTGGAGTGGCCAGAACATCTCGATGACAAGATCAGTCGCACTTCTCAGCACGTTGCCTTTTTTTTACACCACTGCCATCTACACAGAGATAACGCACGTGTAAAAGGAGAGGAACAAACCGATAATTTTCAACTAAGCTCATAGTGAAACCCGAATAGAAGAATCGTGTGACACTCCTAAAGTATTGTCGCATCATTCATTTCTTAATCCCGCTTCCGTCGTGGACTGAGATAAGCGTTTCGTCGTAATAATTCGATGATCCAATTACAGTTTTGACGAATCAATTTAATTTCAATTTAATCGATCAAACATTCACGGTCATCAATATTATTGTTTATTATTCATATTATATTTGACGTATATTTGTTTTTGAATCGAGGAAATAAGATTTAATAAAAAAAATTAAATTCTATTTAACAATAATATGTTTGAATATCGATTCAACAAATTTTTATTCGAAATATATGTTTGATTAAGTTTTATTCGATTGGAATGCATTTACTAAAGTAAAATGTATCGTTCTTCTGGGTGCGGTACAGGTACTAGAAATCGGTAGAAGGCGACACTCGCTTCACGTGCTCGGTAACGGGTACGGTTTATGTCGTGATTACTTCACGATGATAAGACCGAGCGTATTGATATATTATAAAATGTAACGACGGCAGCGAGGCACTCCATAAGTATATAGTTTTATGAAAAAATCGGTAACGATTCTTTCTCCCCCTTTATTTACCTATCCACCTAACACATTATCGATTACATCTTAATGACGCATGCGTGAACCGGTGTACGTCCTTGAACGGCTTGTACAAGCCAATTAATCTCTACCGATTGATCTACGCTCATCACGATTTCACGTAACGATAACGAGCGCTTGTACTAATATTCAATCTACCGTTCTCGCATTCAAAGACTATCAACTGATAAATGTACAATCTGATGCTGTGTCTTTGAACAATCGTGAACTATCGTCAAGGGGATACTCAGATTTGCCGACTGGTGATAGAAAAACGTAAAAATCGGTAATAGTTTTAAGAAGAATGAGCGACAAAAGCTCTCTCTAAACAATAATAATTTATACGAAAAACCTTAATTCCAGTACAATTATTTAGGATAAAAATCACTGATAAAACACACTAATTTACCTCCACTGGCACTGGTTCACTTCGATCAATAAGCAGCTCCGATAAGTCGATTAAACAAAAAAAGAACTGATTTATATATTTAAAAAAAAATACACGACTCTACAGTGGAGCACACTCTTTGTAAAACTGTCACTGATCGTTAGCTATAAGAACCGCATGACCGGTTTGTTTCGTTGATCTTTGCACCACCTTGTACTATATCGTTGGGTCTGTCAGATCCTTCATTTCCGGTTCTTCTTCACTGTCACTGTTTTCATTTAAAAAAAAATAATGCTCCTTGTGATGATAACGATCGTTGGGTCCTTCCGGATGAGCCGGCTTCCGGGTATGTTTATTTTATTTTGTTCGTGTATATCGTTTTTTTTTTGTTTTTGTTTTCGTGGGGGGCGATATTTGGGGCCCGGTACACCGACCGCGATCGATCGGTTCGATCCTGCTCGCGGTGCACGAGCGTTTCAGCGGTAACCGGCTCGTGGATCGGTTCGAAACGGCTCGTGACTTGAACTCGGGGGGGCACGCACGTTCTCCGCCGAGCGCCGAAGAACTAATAAAAGCTGGGTACCAGGTTGAAACCGCGGAGACCGCTTACTACTCCTTCCACCGTGTGGTTTTATCCCTATCCCGACGGACCAGGCGCGCCGCCGTTGCCCCCGATGTATACGCGATCCGCACGGGGACGTGTGCTGCGGATGGACGGACCGTCAGGAGGCAACACAACCGGGCAGGCAGGCAGCCAGCCAGCCGGAGAAGCAACGAAGGGAAGATTATAGTGCAAAAGTGAACGAGGAAGTGAGCGCGAGAAACGAAGCGATATATATAAGAGAAGGAGTTAAAAGAGAGAGGAGCGGACAGTGAGACGGACTTAACAGGTATCCAAGCAGAGGGAAAGAGGGGATCAGCGCCAAGAGCAGCAGCAGCAGGAGCAGCAGCGGCGGCGGCGGTGGCGGTGGCGGCGGCACGGTACCTTGGCTGAGCCGGTGGTACCGGGCCCTCCTGGTGAACGTCACTCGGTCAAGGTCCCCCACCAAAAACCTGCAGCAACAGCAGCAGCAGCGGGAGCACTGCCATACCAGCCGCAACAACCGCACGCCGCGAGCCGCGACTCAATGCGGGGGCTTCATGGACATTTCTATACTTGTAGTGTATACGAGGCGTAAGACTGGAAGAGCGAGGACGTCTGAAGGAGCTCCGGTAGAAGCTCTGTTTTCATCTTTGCGCAACGACCCCGCGTGTCCCGACATTAACGAGATAAGCCGATGCAGAGTACCAAAGCGTCATTTTAATAAAAATATATAAAAAACAAACAAACAATGTGTCTCGTTTTACGAGCACAGGCTGGTTTACATCATGCGATATGCTCGCTGAATTTCCGTAGGTAGAGAGCAGAGTCAAGTGACTCTCGTCTCTTAACTATCCAATTAACATCTATTGTTCATTCGTCCAATGATTAATTTAATGCTAATTGCTTTGTAACAGCGACTTACGACGTCATAAATTTATTTTATATGTAGAATAAATAAAAACGTTTGACTCTATTAAAATAAAAATTAAAATGTCATCTTTCGAAGGGTGGCGAGTTAAGAAGCTAAGAATATCGGGAAGTAAGGATGCAAGGGTGTCCCTTCTGTACAAAATGACACACGGACAGAGTCGACTCGAAATGAATACAAGTTATCTGTAAATAAATGTATAATTAATGTGATTTAATTATTTATCAATTTAGAACGAAGATGATGACAATTAATATTGAATAAAAATGTTTCAGAATTACAGATACGGTAGGTGACTTTTATAAAACAATTAATATAAAGATGCTGATCAAATGAAGGAAGAACGTGCACAAGAAAGAAGTGACCGATGGCCAGATTATAGTACAAAATTCTGGTGACACGTTCGGTATTACGAAACTTATGTAATTAATTATTCGGTCATTATTTCGTCATTATTTTGCCATTTAGTCTCGCAGTAATAGATACAAAGGTACATAGCAGAACTAGGATTCAGCGGGTTCAACACTCTCTTCCTTTCATTCCAAGTGGTATACTCAGTTTGCGTTCGTCAGAGAAGCTGTCCTTGAACTTGCGCTGGGGTTCTTTCGCACTGCTCTCCGGTGTCTCGCCACAAGATAAATCATTTCTCATGTTCTATGGGCGGTCATCAGAGAAGCCCCTGTCAGTGTAATTTTAACTGGAATCCAGAAGCGAGTACGGATAGAGAGAAAAAAAAAGAAAGAAATATTCGTAGCTGTTGCTATACTTTGGAATCGATGAAATCATGGCCCAACTTTGACCTTTCGGTCGCTTGCTCCAGACCGTCGATCTGACCCGGAGAGACTGATTTCCCCTGTACTCTGCGCTCTACGAAACACTGGCTCAAATATAAAGTTTGCGGCTACTTATGCAGTTATAGCCACATAGTTGTGCGAGATTATATACCTATACACGTACAATTCGTTGCAGTCGTCGTCCAGGTCGTTGTAAAAATGGCCACGCCGAATAGACACGGTAAACAAGCCGGACTTTCTCTTGTTCAGTCACGTGCGAACAATCGTGGGCCCGCTTGGCCGCCCGGCTGCAGATCTCCCGGAGACTCGATAAGCCCAGCTCCACTGGCTCGCGCCCGGAAAATAAAACACAGTTCGTGCGCGAACTCTCTGCGGCTGCGAGCCAACTGCTGCGAGCCAGAAGCAGTTATACCGCGGCGATCCTTGCTAAGGATAAGAAATCGAAAGAAATGTATGAAAGTGCGGCATTTACATTCTTGGCGCGCGGACTTCCAGGGAAACTGTAGGCACACCACGCGCTTGTTGAAGCTCCGCCGCGCGTTAGAACCGCGCGTTCACGAAAGAGCTCGCTGTGCTTACTACCAGCAACGGAGAACTAAACGGGCAAAGTGAGTGAACGAAACTGAAAGAGCGACCGATCGCCACCCGTGATCCTCCGTCGTTTCTTCTCCTGCGGCTTCTATACGTGAACCAGAGTGTATATTGTATATAGGAGTAAGCAACACGTCCTTCTTCGCCTTAGTACGCGGCCTTGACTCTCCGCAACCACTACGAGCCTTTCTGAACTCTCGAATGTTTCGAATACTCGCGGAATCCTTGCGATCCTCGTTCTCCTACAGCGGCATGTTGGTGTACAAGACTCGACGTCCGAGATATTGGCACATGACAGATATGCGTAAAACGCCTTTAGATACTTTAACCAACTCGTACCTCAAGAGTTATTTTACACGCTAGTCCGAAAGTTCATATCATTGTGACAGGCTCGTGAATTTTTCAAAGCTTGTTTCAACGAGAGAGACTTGAGATTTTTTCGGAGATCATCAACGAACAGTGAAATAGATATTTGACCCTCGATCACCTCAATGAACGACGAGTCTCCCACCAATTGATCAGAAAAAACTTTTCAATGGACGATTAATGATTCGACAGATTTTTTTTTTAAGATACCATTCGATTGATAGTACGTACTTCTATATATTTTTTTGAATGCATTCTATTTGCCCAATGAAGTGAAGTTAACTCAGCGGTATTGGAATATTTAATATCTGTAATCGTTTTCTATCTGGTTCTTTCTCTCTGTCTGACTTTCAATGGTTTATATCTAAGTTATGCTAATCGAGATACATATACGGCACGGGCTCGTAGGTTTCTTCTTCTTCTTTTTCGTCTTCTTCGTCATTATCATGTTCGAGAGAGAGAGAGAGAGAGAGAGAGAGAGAGAGAGAGAGATTTCGAGTCGATAACAGCTCGCGCGACCAGACGCACGTTGATCGTTTTAGCGTAGAAACAGGAGCAGCGGGGTTCTCATTCCCCAGCACACTCTAGGGTGTAAAACCTCCCCGAACGTCATACAAATTATTTATTTATATTCTCGTCTCCCTCGCTCTTACGCATGCGATTCATTAATTTCGACTCTGGAAATCAATTAAAACCAAGTCTATCGATTTCTGCGCCCGGAGGGACATTGTAATTATATTTTATTGACTGCAGTCGAGATATTCTCTACGTTAAATCCAATACCACAAGTATAACGATCGTAGCGAAGGGTCGACTCACAGAATACAGTATAATGGAACGTTTTGCATTATAATACTAGGAATCGAGGCGCAGTGAACTGGGTTCGCTGATAATCCTAAATTAAAAATCGAACCGATGACTATTTATATGGTGGTGATGCGGGCGCCTCTGTAATAATCTCTCGCCACACGATCCACCCAATTCTCTGTAACTGGAGCGAAACCCTCTAGACCTACAGCTGGGATAAATATCGATAAATTATTATACTCCGTGAGTTTCGAAAATAATACAAAAAAAATTCATTAACCATCGAGTATCCCAAAAGAGGACAACAAAGAATTTGGGACTGTTTACTCAGGGTCCCTACTTCGCTTTGCTATATCGTTCTATCATCAATCATCGATCTCGCTGCGTGCCGCCTGGGAGCGTGTTGCGTCTGTCCAAACTGCACCGTATCCACTGGAAAATATATTCCGAACGTTTTGTAGAACACGTTGCTGCTATTACTCTCCCGAGACAAATTGCCATCTCGACAAGTTGTTCGACCAAATAAATAATAAAAATTATCTTTTCCGAGCACGAGTACTTCCTCCGTCGATGAAGGGTGTCGCCAAGAATTTCTGTAACCTCAATGGTTAGGCAGCTCGATAACCCTATAAACTGTTGGACTAAATGGTTCTGTACGCACCGATATACGTGATTAACATCTGGATGATCCCAATTTGCATAAATTTATCACGAGACATCCACCAAATTAAGTAAATACCATTTCAATGAACCGTGTAGAACAGGGGTCTCCAAACTTTCCAGCCTTAGGGCCATACTGATTACTCCAGTAAGTTCCGAGGGCCAAAACCATATTATCATTGTTGCCGGTGGTAAAAAGTGAAATAGTCCAAAATCTGTCCGCGGGCCGAATGTGGCCCGCGGGCCGTAGTTTGGAGACCCCTGGTGTAGAACAACCGTCGTTGAATACACAGAGAAAAAATGGTGAGTTGCTAGAACCAACTTTATCATCAGAAAACTAATAATTGTTGGGTAAACTCTCCTTGTTTGGCCAACAAATTTATTCGTTCGCCCAATCAACCTTTTGGCTCGTCCAACTGTTAGTTTTCGAACGCTCAAGTTGGTTCTGACAATTCACTATTGTTCTTCGTGCACAGGTACGTATTACGAAAATCTGTGAATAATAAGTTTCGCAACGAGTTGTGCGCAGAATTTTTGTGAATTTCACCTGATTATACAACTGGGCCACGGAGACGGCATTGGTATGGGGTATCTAATCACATAAACTTAGCGACGGCCTGATCAGGACTTCAACTGTTACAACTTCTGCACGCATCAAACATCAGATGAGGCAAACCTGATCGTGACTGCAAGGCCGCCTGTTTCGAATCATATTCGAGACCGGATTTAAAACAGTTTTCGTTGATAACCGCAGAAGTAATTAAGCGACAAAGTGTTTTGCGTAAAGAAAACGGTAGCTGAACGATAGTTAAAGCGTCGTATAGAACAACATTATTTTGTGTTAAAAAAAACTAGAGACCAGTGCCAATACTGTAAATTACGCTTTTTAGAGCACGGTAGAGCACTGAAGCATGACTCATAAATATCTGATAGATTGACGCAATAGTTAATCAATAGCGTCTTCAAAGATTTAATATAATTAAATAAAAACACAAGAGAAATACATTTTTTTCAATTAAACATATTGATACGGATAATTTTTCGATCCTCAACGTTTTTTTATTAAAAAATTTGAGTGGCAATTAGAAAACGGTCGAGAAAAGGCCGCCGTCGGGAGATAAAACAGTAGGAGTAGCCATAAAAAAAGAATTTAAATACATTTAGTATTTTTATTTATTATTATTTTTACATTAGTTATTTTTGATACTTGTAAATAAAAACACAACTGAAATGTATAGTCGGTCGAACACAAAACAAACAAAAAAATCACTGGCACGTGTAAAGCAGTGTTAAAAATTAGAAAATACAACAAGTAGGGCTTCTCATGTACGAATCTGATCAGATTTGACTCTACACCAAACACTCGAGCGCCCTTATTACGACTAAGCTGGGGTTTCTACTCGGGTTTGTCAACATTTTTATTCGGACATAATCGTGACTTGGTCGTAACAGGTGCACAAAGAGATCGGAATGCGGAAGGGTTTGGCTTAAATAGGCAGTTTGGTAGCTGAGAAAGTATAAAATCATTGGCCATATAACGATATCTCTCAAAGACACCGGTCCGAGAGACCATCTCGTAAATCATAAACCTCTTTTCCGGGTGACCGTCGCACGGTGAATCACCGGAATGAATTATGGAAAACGTGAGGAGTTCCTATAACTTCTCTCTTTCCCACTCGTCACAATTGTCATTGCAGTGGTATAACCGTTATGAATTCCGATGGTATTTCTGGCGTAACTTCCGATGCACGATATAAAACTTGTGCGAGTGACTTATGGTCCTCTCGCAAATTCCACGAGAGAGAATCTAAATAAAGCTGATGGATCAGAGAGAGAGAGAGAGAGAGAGAGAGAGAGAGAGAGAGAGAGAGAGAGAGAGAGAGAGACGCAGAGTCTACTCGCTTCATTTCATCCGGTTTTTATAATCAACGTAAGAGCAAAAATGTCTATGGCTCTAAAGAAACCCTAAGGCTCACGTTTCCTTGAATGGTAACAATTATCTAGCTCGACTTGTTTTTAGACATTCGTCGACCACGTCTTCTCGTCATTGTCGCAGGGCAATATCGTTTGTCACTGCTTAAACACTCTTGGAATTATCACGTCGAGTAGAATAACAATCCGTTGAATTCTGAACCAGTTTCCTTCGTTCAAGTTCAATGATGTAATCCCTCAAAATATGTATAAAACTCATCGTCACAAGTATGACCAATAAAGACTGTTAATATACAAATAAATAATAAATTATATATATATATATATATATATATATATGACACATGATCAAGTGATATGAGTAATAGTTTAACTATAGAAGTTGACGAATTCTATAGTTTTGTCTCGCTGGTTCATTTTTAGCCTTAAACGTTAAACTTTATTTAAATTGTTGTGGCCGATCCCTTGAAAATTCTTGAGATAAGTTACAACTGTATATGATAAAGGTTAAAGTCATATCACATCTAAGAGAGTTTCATTAGAGGGTAACTGGTACCAGAAACGCAGTTCTTTAGTTTTGCCCTTCAAAGGAAAAAAAAATAATAAAAACTAAAGGAGTCTTGATTTTTGTAACAGTACATCTCAAGGTAGACTTTTATGTGCTCGAAATGACTTCGTTCAAGAAACCAGGGCTAAAAAGAGACAGCAAGCAAATTTTTTCTGCTCGGGATACGGCCAATATATTTTTTAAATTAATCTTGGGTTTGCCTGCGGTTGCTACGACAGCAAATAACTGTCCGACTAGGGTCAGATTGCCCCCAATTTTTTTGTACGGTCCCAGTGGACCATGGCAATGTCAAATGTTTTCTACGAAGCCATGAGAATTCTCCAACTTATACGCAAATGACGGCTGTATCGAGTAAGTTATTAAATATGTACACGTGGGTGTTGGGACCAGTTCCCGTGAGAGCTTCTGTGAATGATGACGAAAAAATTGCATTTTGACTACCATGCGCTGCCGAATGTAGATCACGTCGGAACATCAGACCCGGTGATTATATTTACCGGGGGCCTAGAGAATAGCCGGTCACGCAAAACAGCTAATGTGAATGACAACGCGCCGCTCGAGACAAGCAGAAATAAAAGACTCCAGAGGTTGAATTTATTATCCACCGCTACCGGCGTACCGAAGGAACGTGTGTGCGAGTGAGAGAGAAATATATTTACGGCCCTTGTCGCATCTCTTGCCAGAGGGGTAATCGCTGCACTTTGAGCACGGGCCAACTGTATGCCTGATCTTTAAGAATGGGCAGGAGCAGACGCACGGAAAGGGAATTGGAGGGATTGCAGACTTTACTGGGTTTATCGTTCAAGGGCGAAGAGAATAAGATGTTTAAGTCAAGATCGTTAAGATGTTCTCTCGGTAGAAATGCCTCGTCAAGCTTGACCCAGAGCCCCATTTCAAACCAACTTGGCGTACCACACTCGAAAACGCCCCTTGGACGTCTTTATTTACTACAAAGCAGCTATTTACATTTTAGATTTTGAACATTTAAGATCCTGAGTAGAAATACCATCCGACTTGCGTCGTATCTCATCAGGATCGCCATGGCATTACCAGGGTGTGTCTGACGAGGCAACGTTGAGGTCGACTAATCAGGATCCAAAGAGTTATAGTTATGAGAAGCTTAAGGGTGCACAAGCGGGCGAAACTGGTTTCCCAAAACGACTGTCGTACCTGGGTCCAAGGCTGCCTGATCCCTTGACTATGCGAACATTGATCTGAAGTAGTTTCGATTGCCGCCGCTACGTGGCGAATCTATAAATCGCTTCGCGTTAACGAAACGATGTTCCCGGAGTTATACAAGACGCAGACTCTTGGAATTGTATTGCATGGTAAAATGATATGAGAAGACGATACCAATGCCAATGCTCCACACTATGAATTTTACAGTACTCAAACACTTATTAATAGATAATAAATATTAAATAATAAATAACTAGGGGAGCTTTACCCCTCTGCATACTGCGCACCAACCTCCCCTAGGAAAAGCCGGGCTTCACCCCCACTGTCCCACCTAACCCCCTTTTTAACCCCCCTCTAGATATTCCTACACGGCAGCGACGGTGGCGGAAGCGGCATTACTGCCTAACGTGACGACATTACAGCCATGTCTGAATTTCAGGATTGAGAGAAGCAACAAAACTCCAATAGAAAATGATGCACATTGGTTTTGCTCGTTAAATTGCTAAAATCCTTTTAGGAGCCTGGAAGTAATTGTTCGTTGAAACTCTAGTGCTCCAAAAAAGCATAACGTGCACGGATACGCACTCATGTTCATTCTTCAAGCAATCGTTTCCACCTTGGTAAGCAAGCAAGCAAGCAAGCAAGCAAGTCGGTAAGGAAACTATACAAAACGGTTACGACCGTGAAGAATGATTAGAGAAACGAACATCAACATCTTTCAGTCTTTCTAAAAATTCCACTGACAATATGGAAGAGAGTTTCCTTCTCTGACTTCTTACGACTTTCCGTACTGATACGAAGAGTGTGATACAGTGCTAACAATATGTGAGCGAAAGCTAGAGCTCCATGCCCTTATCCCAGACCACGACAATATCTACTCCGTGGCAGCCAAGCAAAAGTTTTCACATGCTAGCTGATATTAGATCAGGTCTATTCCAGGTATCAGTAAGGCATATATGATTAGGCACGTTCATTTTAAGTCGGATATCCCACATGGAATAATTAACAGGTAAGATATATTTCATATACATTCGAAATTTATTTCTAATATTTACGCCAATAAATTGTATAATTGAAATATAAAAACCCTCCAAGTGCAAATTATATTTCGATAAATATATTTTTATTAATATTAAGACAAAAAATACTTATATTTAAGATATAATTTTGCGACGCAATTTTTGATAATTCGATGGGATATGCCATTGTTACGTCTTGTTTGATCGGAATCGCCAGATTTAGAACAGATCCGGGTGGAGTTGATTATCGCTCTATCTTGCCTGATCAGCTTCGCCGAATTGCAGCCGGATCTAGATCT
Organism: Cylloceria caligata; assembly: GCA_963942595.1. NCBI lineage: Eukaryota > Metazoa > Arthropoda > Insecta > Hymenoptera > Ichneumonidae > Cylloceria > Cylloceria caligata. The sequence goes on along the minus strand of OZ012703.1, from coordinate 86,957,249 downwards.
AATTTCATATCGATGCGTCTTAACGAATCAGGCCAACTTCGAAGTAACGTTGTCGTAAGCATCGGGGCTGATTGAAATAGTTAAATGCCTGTGGATGTTTAAGAGAGGTTGGGCGAGGGATGAAAGAGGCAAGTTCGTTCATAAAGAACACAATGAAAATTGTGGCACAAATAGGATCCCAGGTGTGTTATCACGCTAACACGTCGCGACGGTCGGTAGGAATACGGTATGCGAGGGCGAACTAAAACGAGAGAGGTTCTTTCTGATGCAGCTGCTGATGCTTCAACTCCCATCGCTGGGGGTTAGAGCAGCGAAGGTATGCGAAGTGGTAGACATGTAACAACGAAGGAATCATCTTTTTGTATCGCTGACGCATGGTCGAGTTACCAGCTACAAGAAAATAACATCATTACATCCATAAGACCATAGTGCGAGGTCGAGTTCTTTCTCTCTTTTCTTCGTTCATCTCGTCTATACCTTTGGCCCTTCTTCTGCTACGTCCGTGCGAGTCCCACGCGTGAACTCGAACTGCTGCTGCCGCATCTGACGAACGCTCAACTATACTATCGCACATCTCCGGAAGGATCTCGAGGAGCCGAGACTAATCGCGAGAAATTCTAAGCGATCGTTCGAGTCGCAGGTGTATCTTTCGTACGCTGCACTGTATATCTATACGATGCATGTATCCCTTGGAATCTCTGATCGTATCTAATTAAATTATCCGTTGACCTCTGACCGATAATTTTAACGCTGTTTTCGACACGCCGAGTTACCCTTTAGCTTTTCTTCCCGTTACACTCGTGCGGTCTGCGGAACATACCTGCGAAGAGCTACGCGCGTTGCAAGACAACGCTAGGCAATCGGCGCGAACGGTCATACGATAGAGCTGTGTGTATCGTCGTCCTCGCTCCTCGCTGGCACAATAAGGCATACTACTCGCAAGAGAGGCGTTATAAAGGGCTCTGTGTAGTTATTAGGGGTTATGACGGCGGTAATATCTCACTCAGCAGGCTCTTCTGTAATGTTATGGCCGGGACCAACCCCTTCCACATCGGGAAGGAACCTCGGCGCAGAGCCTCCGGAGACTTTCCCCTTCGTGTTCTCCGAGCAACACGCTGACGCCGCACACGCGTTCGTTCTTCCTCTTTGCTTTTCTTCTGTTCGGCGGTTCTCCTCTTTCGTTGCTTCGTCTTCTTCTGATACTTTTTCTTCTTCTTCTTCTTCTTCTTCATCAACAACCGCCCCGACCGATACAGCAGCCTTTCAGAAGAACCGCTCCCATCTCGACTCACCCAGATCTAGCGTTAACTATACGTTCTGCATTCGAGGCCAAAAAAAGCTCGTGTACTCGCGCGCGCACGCGCTTGCGTGAGACGAGCAATCTGCCTGCCTCTGCAATTTAACCTGGCGCGATACTAATAGTCGACACTCGGCGTGAGCATCCTACTATGCCACTGCGGAGAAATCTCAGGAGCTAACGAAGGTCGTTCAGTCGGCAAACCAAGTTGAAAGATATTATTCGGCTTACGATATATTTTATTCAGCCGTACTATTATCACTATTCAGGTATCTCAATGCTGTAAGCTGTTGTGCAACGTTAAAGCTGCATGGGAAATTAAGTTCCAATCGATTGGATCACATTTATTCGTCGTGCCAACCGCGATTCACCTCTTTCTCAACTACTTTTAAACTAAGTACTGTGTTAACGTACTTGTTAATACAACGTCACCGAAAAATTAAAAAACGCACAATCGACAAACAATTTTAAAGAATTGAAGATAAGACTCTGCTGCAGTTAAAAGAAGGTTTTTCTCATACTGGTTAGGAATCCATAATACTGCGTTTTTTGTGCTGACTGAACGGCGACGGCAATTTTTTTAAAATCATTAAAAACTATGTTGTCTACTTTCTTAGGTAAATCATATTTGAATCATTTTCGAATTTTTTTTCCTTCTGTCCAACGGATATCTTTTGCAAGCTTTCACGTTCCCTATTGCAATTTATCTATGTCCATTTCCATCATATTTACATTAAAGCACAGGGAGACTATGAAAGAACTTTGCGGATACAGTCAACCTCAAGCTCGCCTCACGGTATCGGAGCTTAATTACGTTTTGCTGGGTGTTGACACTGGACTTCGAACATATATCTATTACCGTGCGCTAATTAAAACTTTTTTTCAACTCTCATCCTGTCCAAAGTTGGGAGGCGAACGTACGGCAGCAGGGTTACATCACTGTGATTCGAATCTTGACATTTACGGACCTTGCGGGTGGGTACAGAGAAACACAGCTTCGAAGCGCGACGGGTACGCAATACTCATGGCACTTAACGTGTTTCCCCGGGAAAAATGCAATGTCAATTGAATCTTTCGTATCAATGTATAAAAGACAAAGATTTCCTCTATCGACTCACGAAAGAATTAAAGCGAAACTTTTCACGAACTGCTAATTATGCCGACTACGCTCTTACTTAACTGACTGGTGATCGATACTCTGGTTTAGAGGCGAGCACACTGGTAACTCGAACAAAGCACCGGTTCTGTTTTAAAAAATATTTTTCATAATTTTTAAAAGACCTTTGACAGATTATTCGAATGAACTAACCAGCTTCCATGTTATAAATTGATGAAACTATTTGTTATGCGTAACGTAAAATGCTTTAATAATTAAATTAATTTTTTAGTTAGACAAAAAAAATCGTTGCCTCGTTTTATTTTCAATTGTAGAGTTCGTACACCTCGAGAATAAAACACAAAAATATAATAGAGATGAATGAAAATTGAATATTCCGTGCATTGTTCGACAGCCGACTAATCTTCGAGGCCGATAAATAATTACCGATAGACCGGGCCCCGGAGTGTGAGAACCGACTGAGCGCGGTACTGCGAGTCACTAATTATTTCTAATTGATCATAAGAGCTGGGCGGCACCATGATTTCGACCATCAATCGTTCCGTGATTCTTGGAGATTCGCATCTGGATATCGAACCAATGAAAACAAAAGAAAAATAATGATAACAAGAGAATAATAATCTAACGGTGCGTACGCGATAAGTCATAAGCCAGACGTTCTTATACACTTTAATTAATTTTTTTCGTTCCTACGTCTTCTTCTTCTTCTCCTAAATTTTTTTTATCATCTCGGTTCGCTCTATCCCGTAGGTCACGCAACGTGTATCTCAACAAAAGAATTATACATCAATGAAGCCGCGTTGTATCAAGTTTATGAAGGAATCATTTTCGGTAGTCCGATTAATTTCAATCGCACTCGTACAAGTGTACATGCAGACATCTCACCGCGTCAAAATTTATATTCCAATTCCTCGAACGAAGGGTTACACTATAAGTATAATTATATGGTACACTGTGAGCGTAAAGACCCATAAGTGTAGGCGTAATGAAGCTATGAGAAGGACGAGTATGCTTCCCATGATTTTCGAGGAAGACATTATGGTCCCGTGAGTATTACAACTCCGTTTTTTTTTCGTTTTGTTTTAATTTACCTATTACAGTTTATAATCGTTCGTTACTTCACAGGCCTGATGCTTAGGAAGACATAAGTATTCGATAAAGTTCTGTAGAGTTATAGCAACGAGGAAGAATAATGTGAATAACGTCACTTCGCGTAAAGAAACTTGAAGAACGCCTATAACACTTGAGTACGTACTCTCTGGTGTACAAAGGTCCCTCGTGACGGATCCTCCTTTCTCCTCGTGGTTTCGTGTCACGATTCTTAACACCGCACCGGCAGAAGCAACTACGAGAAGACTTTTCAGTATGGGAGCAAGGTACTAGCTTGATTCACATATGGACGAATCATCGTTTCTCTTTTCGTTGTAATTGGAATAGTCCTTTCCTGTTGATAATTATTCGTCTTGTATTCGGTCAACCTTGTATCAATTTATTTCGCGCAGCAAGAGCTCTTATGGAAATAATTTAAATGAAGTTTAAATAACTCGTTGGCCTCAGACGATGAAGGAAATATCGCTGAGTCTCTCGTGGATGAAACAGTGGCATCAACAGTTTCGACATTTTTTCACAGGTCAGATCAGTTGATACGGCCTTCATTTTTTTTTATCTCTTCGTTTTACATTCGATACATTCTACTGTTATTAAAGAATCAGTTTGAGACTATCCTCCATGGATTTATGAACCTGTTGCTCAAGAAGGCTAAATCGTCGACGAGTGGGTAATCGCTATACTTAAAAATAAGTGTTCTTTATTAATTCACCACACGTATTTGTTAAATATTTATTATTTTATAAAAGCAATCTACAGATACTGTGGTGATCAATTTTTTAAAAAATAAATCTGTGAAGTATAACCTTGCGGGTTGATTTCTCGTTATTTTCTAACTTTTACAGAACGAACTTTATGAAGATCGATTTTGTCTTTCTGGTGAAAGAAGTATTGCGAAAGGTTTTAATATTTTATACACGAGCTTATCTGCTCAAAGTTTGTAAAATATAGCGAATAAATTATTATTATTTTTTTATTGAAACTTTTCATAATTTTTTTGTACTCATTGTCAATCCCAGATTGACTTAATATCAATTAACATTGATCGTAACTACACTTGTCCAGAAAGCTTCAGATTGACAGCTTAAAATTTGCACCGGTTGAAGTCAAAAGTTTGTTACTTTCTCCATTATCCATTACTCATTGCGCTTGTTTTTTTTTTTTTACAATATTTTTGATAACTGTTTCAATACAGAATTCAAATAACTATTGAACACAAAGATAGCGATTGCAGTAGTTACAAGCGCCGTATAGTTCACGTGTATAAAATAATTAATATAAAATAAATTGTAGAATAAAGAACAAAAAAACTATTACAAAGTAATTGAGAAATAAGATTAACTTGATTGGAATAAATTTATTTGTATGCAATAAAATATATTTGGTTGTCAGCCTGATAGGAACTTATTAGACCAATATCGTAATACATTTTGATTTAAAAAAAAATGATTTAAATTACATAAATTCGATTTTCACGAAATCTTCGGTTCGCGTCAGGTGTGAGCTTCTCCCTGTTTAATGTGCAGCACCTTGCTCTTTCTTCATTGTGCACTGTTCTCTACAGTCACGTACCTAAAGCGCTTGTATGGACGATACAACGGTTCTCCGTAAACAGATTTCACGGCTCTCCCAGCTTGGCTCGATTATTGAATACGTGCCAAAGAAAATGTCTGTCTTCTGTTGCATTATATCGTCTTATACGGCTTGGGAAAGTGTCAGGGACTTTACCAGTGAAAGTGGCACTGGAGTATGGAGAGTTAATGGCGTACAGACTAATAGTTCGGAGTTGACTCGTTTCCAAGTGTATCCACGAGAGTCAGGAACCTTCCAATTCAACAGAGTGTATATACCTACTGAAATAAATAAAAAAAACTGGTAGATAGGTACGATATACTCTGAGGCACTTGAGGAACGCTCGAGTCTCGTCACTCGGACCCTCGAATGCACCTTCCGGGTGCGCGGGTCTTACATAACGTCAGTTTCGAGACCAAACACTTGCGGTTGAGAAGAGGGTCGAGAGGTGAAATGAGAAAAAAGAATGAGGAACGCAAGAAGGAGAGACAGAGAGAGAGACAGAGAGAGAGCGCGTGAAAGAGACCGAGATATCGGTCGACTGGCAGTTATTCCGTTACTCCGAACTACCGCTTATCGAGAGTGCATGCGGGGGTTTCCAAGGTCGTTACTGTTCACCAAGTTTTGTGTCGATTACCACCACAGCTACTTTTTCAACGCCTTGGTTCACCTGCTGTTTACAAAGCTGCTCAAGGGGAGAGACAAAACACACTATATTTACTCTGCGAAGACACCGCACAACAATCGTACATGGTCATATTTTACAAAGTATTCGTCGCTTCGTATTGCTTACAATGTAATGATGATACTTTTCAATTGTGTACTTTAACATGCTATCAAACGAATCGTAATGGCATCTGATTAAGAATGTCTATTTCTACCGATAATATTGTTCGTAACTTAGTCGAATAGTCTCGATGTCAGAACTCGAGAAGTTTTGTCATAGTTAGTAAAGCGTGTAGCACGCTATTAGATTTCGTTGGTAAATTTGTAGATTATTTTGCATGAAATTCATATTTCGCACAGCGAAACATTGATTCTACTTGAACGATATTTTGCCAAAAACAATTTTTTTTATTAAACCTGAATCACTTTATGGATTCTTAGCAAACCCAATGAGTTTATGATGGAAATATAAACAAATGTATATAAAATACATTTTTGTCTTGTGATAACAAATAATAAAAATTTTGGAATAACAAGATGTCGTTCACATTGAATTTCGTTTTTTTTTACCAAGCATTTTCTTCTTCTAGAACAGCGTCTAAACACGATCAGAAAAGACATTCAAGTAACTTTTTATTAAACAATATTATATTTTATAGTGTTGCAATTATGATTAAAAAATTTTGATTAGATTTTCTTCTGCCGTAGGGAATGTAGAAGAAAAGTACGACGGACCAGAAAGACCCAGTGTCCCATTTGTGTCGTTGATTTAACAGTAACTCACTGTAAGGTTATAGACGTAAGTAACTAAATTCCTGTCTACTGGATTCTCGCGATACAGAAGTGACGAGATGAGACGTAATGCACGATGCACTTCGGTACGCAACGATGATCGAAAGTGATTAGAAGAAGCGAGTGCTCGTCAATAATGAAGGAAGAACCAGTTTGGAAGTCGGAACTACCGTAGAGAATGTATACCTACTCTCGTTCACTCGGAGGCTGAATCAGAGTTACGTTCTCGGTCTGGAACGCGTTGACGAGCGCAGCATCCTCTCGCAGCAGTTCTCTATCGACGGTCTAACGACTCTCGCCGCACGGTTCGCGGGCACCAGCGTGATATAACGAGCTAACGACCGGACGACTAACGACTTTGATCGAACGAGAGAGTGCCGGCCCACAGACCGCGAAGAAGCTGATCGTCGGCTTCGCCTTCGTTTCTTCGGTTTCTCCACTCATCTGTTGCTACCATCCCACAGCAGTATCGCTCTTCCTCCTCCTCCTCCTCCTCCTCTTCTTCTTCTTCTTCTTCTTCTTCTTCTTCTTCTTCTTCTTCTTCTCCTCCTCCTCCTTCTCTTTCTCTTCTTCTTCTTCTTCATCTTCTTCATCTTCTTCGTCATCTTCATTGCAGCGCCGGTAATTTGACCTTGGATCGAGAGCAATTGCAGTACTCTCAGAAGTTTTTAGGAGGACAAAAAGCTTCGTCGATCGGGGAACCCATAAACCGTACTACTAACCCTTTACCACCTCTCTGTTATTCGTGCTAGTGATATTCCTTACCGTTCCCCGTTGTCTCTTAGTCTCTTTATGAGAGACTCGAGAATTTTGATGGCCACGACATGACCGTGCAGTTGGCATTCCAGAACAGAGAGGGAAAGAAAAGAGCACGATACTTGCCAGGTAGTATTCTACCTCGGTTCCTCCCTCTCGTTCACTTCATCGCAAAGATCAAAGTACCGTGAGAGAAACAGCGCGCTTTTCATACTCTGACCAGGACAAAACTTTTATTTTTATATTTAATTTCTTGAGCCTCGAATCAGGCATAAAGAAAATAATTATTTGGTGACAAAGTATACGCATCACCCGTATCCTATATTTGGCCCTCTTAAGACTCTTACAAAGACATTTTTTTTTATCAAGTATTCCAGTCAATTGTTAAATATATTTTAACGACACAATAATCAATTGTTTGTTATGTTTTTTTGTGAGATAATGATGATGAACAAATAAACTGAAAATGACATTAATAGTAGAATTCAACAATAAAAGTTTTTTAATAATATCAAAGTGAACTTTAACGCGCTGACTGTAGAAACTTTTGAGCGGTCCAGTTGAAACTTTGCAAGCACGTCAAGTTACTACCAAAGTTGTTTGATATTAAATTTAACGAGAATCGACAAAAGGATTCGAAAGTTGCGAATATTTTGTTTCTTTTAGTTTTGTAAAAAAAAAAACAAATTTTTTTGTAACAACACCAAGAACCAAAATTTCTTTGTGCCAAGGATATTTGACTTTAGCGGAATACAAAAAGTAAATTGAATTAATTTGAAAACGATTTTTTATTTGATTTTTTTTAATAATTCGATGAAGAATTAATATGAAAATTTAACAGGCAAACCTCGTAATCTTTTCATATTTATAATTCTACCGTTGATGATTTGTAAGATTAAAGAAAAAATAGGATGGCCGTGTTGAAATTCTATTAAGGTGAGGTGAAACCTCAACACTTACGCACATTACCTGTTTATCCTTCCGTGGTGTGTGCCATTTATAGTTACATCTCTCTCGCACCCACAAATATTTCAACTCCCCATGAAATACGAAGGAAGTAAGCTTAACCAACTTTACTTTATTATACAAGAGCAATGGTGACAAGTCGTCACCGGGAACCGGTGACACCGAACGGGCCTTTCCTCCGTTGTCATCGAATTCGGATAATGTCTCCTGTGCTCGTTAATGTCGAGGTCACGCGCTAATAACTCTCACATTGTCGCGCTACGGAACTCCATTAGAAGACAAGGGGGCATGGGATGGCGAACTAGAGAAACAGTCAACTGACACGAGGGACACTGGCGACCACAAAAATGTTCATCGTATACTCCTCATTCACGACTCAAAGACTCGAGAGACCTCAAGGTTTTGAAGTTCTATTGATAGAAGAATTTGCGGTCGCATGACAAAAGGAAGAAACATGTAGAAGGAAAAATAAATGGCAAATTATCATTGCGCAACACGACATTAATAGCTTTACCACCTGTTGCCTTCTAAAAAAATTGAGGAGGGTCTGTGATTCATCGACGGCAGTCAGTTCTTTTTTCCTCTTATAACTATACCATTGATACATTTCACGAACTTACCTTAACGAAGAGTCTCCTAGAGCAAAACGTAACGTCTGATTCTCTGTGCAAACTCCTAGGCCTAATGATTGAGCTCATCTGAAACAGAAAAAGTTTTTTAAAAAATAATCGTAGAACCATAAATCTTGTACAACGCGTGTCGATTGGTTGTACGAGCCACTGTGAATGAGACAACACATTTTAATTAACAATTTTATCCAATGATAGAAATAAAAATGAAGACAAAAAACGTTGAACGAGGGCCTTAACTGCTAAATACGATTGAATCATAGCGAACGTTAGTTCGGTGCATTAGGCAAGGACAACGTTTTTCGTGTCTCAGTGTAAATTATAAAGCAGCACAAACATTCTGTGGGAATTGTGGAGAATTTTAAATAAAATTTGTTGTTTTTTTTTTTTAAGAACAATTATTCTCAATTAATTTTTGAGAATATCATTATAACGATAGTTGCTTAAATTAGCGAAGGAATGAGTTCGCATTTTAATTAGCAGTTATATCCTCCTAATAAAGTTAATAAATAAATGAACTTTAAGGTTATATACACACTTTGTACGATTTTTTAAATCACCTCAACGACCCTATGGCACCTTTTTCCTAATTGTTTCCGATACGATAATCATTCAAGCACATCATTTAAACATTATTTTTGTCAATGTATGTATATTGTCAACTATGCAATGTCCATGAGCAAATCAGTTTTAAAACCAACAATATTTTGTATTCAGATGAATGGAAATGAGTTATATTACGAGCATCGTACACTGAGCTAAAAAAATGATTTCTACGACTATCAACGCTGACAATTATTGACAAATAACCAAATTCAATTGGTTTCACTATAAAAATAATGCAACTATTTGATCGCATTATAACCGCAACTATAAAAATGATCGTACGGTGTGACAATTAATAGTTGTTAGTCAATAGTTGCCGTAACTACGACGATTTCTATGAACATAAGAATGTTAATTGATGATTCAAATCGAAGCGAATAATAATTGTGCTGGTAGTCGAAAGATTCTTTGAATGCGAATTGAGGGTAAGCAGAGAATTGCGCGAAGGTATAGCCGAGCTTTGGTATGGTGAAGAGTAGAAGAGCTTAAGCGCATCCCTGAGAGCCTGTTGGCGGCAATGCGATGGCGGCGTCGGTTGCTGCTAGAGAGATGAGAAGAGAGGAGTGCCGAGAGCACATCGAGAGACAGGCCAGGAGAGGAAGCAAAAGCAAGAGAGCGCAGCCAGAGGCAGGTAGCAGTCGAGCAATCAGGTTGGCTGGCAGACGGCCGATTCTACGATGTGCGGGGCCGCGCACGGCGTTATTATCTACTTGGGTGGACAGGTGCCACAGGGGGGTAGGTAAAAGTGGGAAGGGAAGGAAGCGGGACCAAAGGGATATAGACGAGAGAAGCAGAAGAGGAAGAACTAGAAGATCGTCGACTCGGTTCGCGCTCGCATCTTCGATTCGCTTGGCCTGCTGGTCAACACCGGGCTTCTCTCCCGCTTGTGCTCTGGTATGCTTTTGCTCGCGGTGGCCGATCGTTATCGGAACTCTCCCGTGGCCGTAGATTCATGCGGACGAGCTGAGCTGTTCTCCTAGCTATGGTTTACCTTCCGCAGTAACAGAAGCAGCAGCACCGATTGCTGTGAGGAACCCTGGCAGCTCTTGTATACTATACTTTGTCGTCGTCTCGTGCTTTCTGGCTTTACCTACTTCGTTGCTATATCGTTGCTGTACCCTTCTTCTTTCTCTGTCGCTCTCTCTCTCCCTCCCTCATTCTGAAGATTAAAGTCAGGACATATGGGTAACTGAATTTTAATTACATATATCGGATACAAATAATTGCCATTGATATAATTCAATTGAGCGATTTCTATTATTTAACTTATCTCTATCCGTCATTCTTTTTTCTATTCTTGTCGCATATCTTATGGGTTCATAAATCATCTCGTCGTTTAATTTTTAACTGATACAATTTTCGTGATTTTTATTCACTTCACAATCATAAAAATATACTAACCGATCCAACAGCGCGCAAAACTTCAGCCCCATAGTTGTAACCATATTCTAATTATCAAAGTTATATATAGATGTAGATATTTTTTAAATAAAATGTCAACTTTTGAACTTCTCTGCCGATTCTATTTAAATGCAATATGAAGTAACCTTGAGCATAATTTTCTTAAGTGAGCACGTTTACGTTGTTTTACAGATTTGCAACAAAAAAAAATGTTACGTCAAATTTTATAAAATTTTATAAATGTCATTAAATTTCAACAGCCGTACAGATTTCACTAAATTAGTTACGATGAAAGGGTGGATGGGGTGAACCTGCATATCAAATTTCAACAAGATAGATCAATTCAATCCGACAGATGAACTCAGCTCGTTCTCGAGTTATGAGCGATTAATTTTTTTCCCATGTCCCAAACAAACAACATTTTTTCCAAGTATAATCGGCTTATTCAACGTATCTTGATATTAAGATATCGAAAAATATGAATTTTATTTTTAAGACAGATACAAAGATCATATAAAACTAATAAAATTTTTTATATCGTTGAGAACATTAAATAAACATTATTTGAATATCATTTATTGATTATTTTTTTTGTAACTAGAGTTATTCCCACTGACTTCGATCTCACGTCCAATAATCCCCATAAACCCGGTCGTCCTTAACAGAAATAAAATATAAAAATAAAGAAGTAAATATAAAATCTTCATAATCCTCTTAAACCCGATCGTCCTTAACAGAAAAAAAAATAATAAAAAAGTAAAAATTCTTTTTCATGATCCACATCTTGAATTAATACGACGATACGGAAAAGAAAAAAAGAATTGATTATCGACTTTCATAATTTGTCATTGAATCAATTTGTATATAAAATCTTTTTTTTTTTATAATCGTTTTCATGTAAAAATTAGATAATCCATCTTGGTCGTCGGTCTCATATTACTCGACTTTACCTTAGGGCTGCGAGGAGCGGCAGCGAGTAGGATACCACGAGGGATAAAAGGTCTCTCTCGGTAGCATAGTTGCACGCACATTCTCAGTTCACAGCCTTGACTCTCTCTCTTTTCCTTGTTGTCTCGCTCGAACGAAGGAATGAACGAGCGCAGCGAGAGGAATAAGCGAGGGAAGGAAGGGCTGGTCAGCAGGCCAACTTAGCTTCGTACTACAACAGTCTTTGCTTCGCAGTAACGTCTCAGCTCACCCTACCTATATATTCTACTACTGATATATAGTAGTAGTAGTAGTAGTCGTAGTAGTAGTAGTAGATATTTTTATTTAATGCAACTCGGCGTCGAGATGCTACCGCGCGTCTCTTGATGGTCAAGAAAGTCTTACTATATAGACTCTCTCGCACCGAGAAGGCGGCGAGGATCAGCTCCCTCGCGGCTCTGTACTCTCGCCGATGGCAATTATACGCGCGCGGAGCCATCCCAGGGCTAGATTCAAGATCAGATAATCCCATCTGTCGGTGTAAGCGGAGAGAGCCGCGCAAACGATCCCGCGAACGATCCGCAATCCCCGAGGATCTACTCATTCTTCCTCTTATTCTTATTTTTATTCTTATATAGATATATATTTTCCTTTTATTTTCTCTATTCATTCTAACCTTCTCTCATTCGCTCGAGATTTTTCCTAACCATCGAGACACTTGTCGAAGTTGAGAGAATAAAAAAATTCAATGAAAAAAACCATCTTTCAAAACACATCATTGCTTTGTGGTGTACAAAATAGTTGAAAATTATTTTTCGTTATTTTACTTTTTGTGTTTAAGGAGTGCGACATTCCTCGTGATATCATTAAATGTAACAAAATTATAATACATTCAACCGAAACAGATGCAATTATTTCAAAACAAAAAACGGTTGATAGAAACCGTTAATTCCACCATAAATTCCAAGAAGCTTATGTGTACTTGAAATATGATATTTTTTCTCAAATTCATCTTATTTTGATTTTTTTTCACTTCTTTTTCTTCAAAAAAAGCACCGAGTACGCAGGATTTTGTGGTGTGAGGGCACGAGAGGAAGCACGAAAGTGAGAGAAACGGCCGTTTCAACATGATCTCAAATTAAATATCTTACGATTATTTGCCTTCATGATTTCTCGAAGAAAACGAGATCTCGGTCGCCAATACGTCTACGCTTTGGGCCTCTCGACTTGTGTACATGACGATTGGTAGGAGCAGCAATGTCATCCGAATGTTAATTGAGGTCTGATGACGCCTACGCTTCGACCATTGCGAATACGAAATTCTCTGCGCTCCCCTCGCACCTTCTTTCTTCCGCAGTTCGAGTCGCTCGACTTGCCGCGATCGTTAGTATAATAATCGAGCTTGCGATTTTACCGGTCGACAAATTTCTCATTACTTTCTCGTTGGCAGACAGGTAGGATACACTCGACTGCAAATATATAATTGTCCAGTCAAAAAAATCGTGTTTTGCGATTGTGATACGTGTCGGAGAACGAGAAACGTAATTAAATCTTTGCAAGCTCTGAGATAGCGGGCCGTTCTCAGAGCCATCTCCTTTAAAGGGCCATTCCACTTTGTTTCTGTGAAGGACAGATTGCTGGGGTGACAGCAAAAGAGAGAAAAGGCGTTGCGGACAGTGAAAAGGAATTACGGATTGATTCAAGTAAAATAAAGTTCACCTCTGTGTAGTTTACACAGAGAGTTAAATTATTTTTATTAATTTTAAAAACAATATAAATAAATGAAATATTCTTTCTTAACTTCTAACATCTAGTATGTTATTTTTACAGCAGAGAATAATGTTATTGCAGCAACTTTCTGTCAATAATTTTCACATATCGCGTAATATTACAAAAATGTACGATAAAGTTATTTTTTAACTTTCAGCTTTCCCTTTTTATCCATTCAGTCGGAACTTTTATTAAATTTATGTAATTGCCTTGAAGTACATTTCATGACAGGCTCTGCCTTGCATTTAAGTTGACAATTTGGACAACAGAGACAAACACTATCAACGCAGTAGTTACCGATCTTTTACTCGGTACCACCTGAACAATCCGGATTCGATCTTCCAGTGATCACAATATATTTTATCTCATCAATACTTAGGCAGGTATCGTCCATATCCATCTGAATACTTGCTCGAACTCTCCACTAGATAGTAACAATTTGAATTAAAAAATCTATCAGCCACGATTAAAAAAAATCTTGTAATATGATATAACTTCTGTCTTGAAATGTGTTTTGTGCAGAGAATTCGAAGTAAAATAACGATCATTTAATTTGATTAAGCGTAAGACAATATCATCGATAGAAAATATTTCATTCATTCGAATAAAATTTTTAGTTTTTAATTTCGTTCGTTGAATCAACTAAATATATATTTGATTCAATGAAAATAATTATTTGATTTCAATGTTGCGATGCATTTGAACCATGATGAGGATATTTCATTACCTTGGATTAAACATTTATTTGATAGTACTTACTAAAGAAACGATTTAATTTATTCAAATGAATAATATATTTGAAATTACCGTTTCAAAGTGATATTTTTTTGACGGCATCATGCGCGCCGCCACGTGACGGGAGACGTGATTTGTTTTTTTCTAATAGTATTTTATCAAGAGCGCGAAACTGGCGAAACGCCGATTGTAAGATCGTTACCCGAATGGAGAAGTTTTTGAAGGAGTCTGGTATCCACGAATACGAAGAAACGACGAATACATTCGAAGGTATGCAATAATAAATGAACATTAAGCGGATCTTCGAACCTTTCCTCGGTTAGTACGGCATGCATGCAAAAATAAAATATAACCTATAATGTAATCATAGATGAGCATCACGACCTATTTATAGAATAAAAAAAAAGTGCCGCGATATGCGCAATGCATGTATCCTCCGACGCCAAAATACCATTTCTCTCTCTCTGTGTGTGTGCGTGTATCGCAGGCATCATGCACGCAATTTCCAATTAAAAAACGATATAAAACACCATTTTTTTTTATATTAACAATTGGTTCGTTGTAATGTTTCTGTCACTGTACCTTAACCTTATTTCCTTTAAAGTAATATAAAGTAAGAACAAGCATCCAAAGGGAAGATGACTGATAAGTCACGCCAGGCAATACGTAATTTGGTGAGATTCCCTTGAGAGATTTAAAAGATAGGATTTGAACGAAATGCATCCTGCTGTCATTATGAAACTGAGCAACAAATAAAAGTTTCATTGAAGTAAACAAAAGCCTTTGGTATGATTTAATAAAATTTTCATTGAATCAATACCACCACACTTAATACAATTCGCGATAAATTAAATAAAAGATAGTATTGATGAAAATATATCATTCATTGACGGAAAATCAAAGTTTCATACGCCAAGATTTCAATGAAATCATTTTGATTCGATAAAACTTTTTCTCTCGGTGTATTCGATATACTAAAAACAAACAAAAAATAAACATTTAATGACATTCTTTAAATTACATACAAATATTTTCAGCTACCTAACAAGAAAAATTAAAACTGTCGTCCTCTCCCTGTCTGTTCAGTAATTCAGACGAATATATATGGAACCTGTAAAAATATGGAGTACACATGTTCGTAATGAAAATTCCATGTTTACATTGTAAAAAATTCAAATCCATCCAGAAAAAAAATTCAACGTATCGTTCAACGCTGAATCACCGCTTATCCTGGCGAGTCCTCGCGTACGCGTCGTCCTACCTGTGGCCTTATTGAGCTACCCGCTCTCCGGATGAGAGCTTCGCGACGATTGCCTGGTCCGTTCTTTCAACTTCCACTTTCTCCGCACTTCTCCATCGCAGTGTCATGGTATACATGTGTATCTTTGTATCTCTACTCTACTCTCGTGCTCTGTAGTCAGCAAGTATAAATAGCATTTCTCGTGCATGGACCTCTTTATCGTGGAGATACAGAGAACACACAGAAAATACAGTGCCTACCGCGTTTGCAAATAAGCTGCTATAGTCGCACACCTTCATCGGCGTACAGGGTAAGTCACCAATCGTTTCACCGATACCGATCGTGAGACATAGCTGTTTGACGCTCCTTACGCATTCTTTAACAATTGTCGCGTCATACATTCAAGGACATTAAATTAACGTTCGATTATGATTTAGATTCTTTCATTTTTCTATTAACCTTATGGGCGACATTGACATTGGGTGGCGTTGATACTTAAAATCATGGAGAAAAAAATTGCTTGAGCAGCAATAAAATCGTTACCGTATCTAATTTAGCTTCTTGAAGTTAGGCTTAAGCTATGTGATCTATGGTCTAAGAATCCGCAAGGCTAGAGAGCCAGAGATAGAACATTTTTAAAGATTATTCTCGCACCAAGATTTTTAAAAAAATGTCGCATTTGTGGGGATCACTTCGTGCCACATTCATGCAGAGAGCCCCACTCTTGTAAGGTTCCCACAAAAATTTGAATCTGAGAAAAATGTTTTGAATCTTTTGAGAGGAATCGTCGGTATGCGATATTTGCCTTAAGGTTATGCGACATACCGCAGTCGGTGTCAAAAATGGTTTACTTATTTTTTCAAGGGTGCCGGGGTTTTTTGGTTAAAAGCAAATTAAGTATAACTTTATCCATTCGTTACGCACATTAACCTGATTTGATTTTATCCAGAGACATTCTTCACCCTTCAAAAAATAAGTAAACAGTTGTTGATACCGAGGGGATCCCTGATAGTCGAGCGGCGCGAGGGGGAGGCGGTCACATCGTTTTAATATAGAATCAATAAAATATTCTTGTTCCGTTAGAAAAATTTTTCGATCGGAACGATTTGCTACAACAAAACATGTTTTGTAACAAATAGTTTGTTTATAGTAACGAAACGTCTGAATTTCGCAATTAAAAAGCCTAATATTATATTTTTTAAATCCTTCATTCACTTGCTCTAACAGCAGACATAAATTATTTCTGTAATTACCTAAATCGCTACAGTAATAAAAATAAAATATTTTTCTCCCGTCTATGCTTACATGCAATTCTGCCAACAAACGGGTGAACTAATTCTTTTTTAACAAAGTTTCTCGGGAAGGAATGTCTGATACAATTGTTTTAGTTTCTTTAAAAGCCTTTAAGGGCTCAGTACATATGCATTTGGTTACAAAGTTTTCTTAAACGAGTTTATCTTTAGAAGGATTAAATGCATCTTCTTGATCTTGGCGTAAAAAAAAAGCCTTAAATCAATTTCTACGTTTGATGTTACTGGAAACAAAGCTTTCGTACGTTATATCGACATTTTAACGTATTTTCATTGATATTTTGTTCAATTTTCATGTAAATGTATTTCTTCAGTATTTAAATCCTTTTAGGGATTTTATATTTTAATCAAAATGTATTTGTTTCCTGCACATTTTTCATAATTACAAAAAAGGAATCGTCGTGTAACTTCCCAGTTACTGTGAAATAGTTGACAAAGTCAGTACAAACGATGAATCTCGAATGAGGATCGTGGACTTTCTTCCTCGTGCACTCTTTCCTCTTCTCGCATATATCCCTTGCCAGTCGTAGCTTTTTATTTTTATGAACTCAGCGTGACCGTAGTCGGTGCATCCTTAACGACGACGAGAGACGTAACATCCTAACTGTAACCGACACCTACTCGACCCGCACGTTTTGCTCACTCGACCCAGAATCCTTGTAGTAGATCAAGCGATGATCATATACTATATATATATATGACTCGCGCGCGTACACTTTACAGGTTTCGTACCAGGCGATTCTTGTATTCGCTTTTCTCGCGCACTATACATTTTTTGTTCATGTAAGACTCGAGACTGTTTATAAGCTCGAACAAGAATCATCCGTGAGTCAACAAGAGTTAATTCGAATATCGAAACCTACCGCCAATCGTGCGTGGAGAATTAATCGATATTTATCTAACCATAAAGTGTTCGCATCGGCCGAGACCCTTGTCGAATAAATTCTTCAGGATATTCCGGTCCCCGACACACGTTTTTGCTCAATAATATCGGTAGGACCCTCCCACATTCGACGCTCGAAAGGGTTTCTTCCCGGAAACTCTCGCGAGCTCCGCGGGGCTCACTGACTCATCCCTGATGTATATTCTGTGTCTAGCATACCTTATTCCTTGCAAGAGCATTCATGGAAGAACAATAACGAACACGTTTACTCTATTCGCTCAAGAGAGCTATAATCGAGACGGACTGTGCCGCTCTAATATTTATTCGCTGTTAAAACACCGAAAATATCACAACAAAAATGTCCGTCTTTGAAAGACCACGGTCATTTTGGTTACACCCAGTTGTCAGATAAATTACCGTTGAGGAACCATAAAACTGTTGACTTCGCTTACTGGCGCCTCATCTTGATTTTTATGCCAGAGCATCCCTCTCATTTCGTACCGAATGTATTCAGCTATTTAGGTTGGCGGTAAAAGTCTATAATATCGGTGATGTTGATGATGTTTGTGTCAATGAAAAATATAAATCCGAAGCCACACTCTAGAGAAAACCAGAGTAATGTGGGCAACTGTTTAGTAGAAGTCCCACTTGTTACAAAAATAACTTACCACTGTTAACCAGTCGTAGTTGACGAAGTTACCGGTTCGTATGGCATTCCGAAAACGTTTCCAATAAACACAAAACTACAGAAACGTTTCTTCACCGTGTAGTATAAACTGTGAATTATTGCTACTTTGTTTTTTTTCTCTTTTTTTGATGAAAAGTTTCTTTTTAATTAATTAAACGAATTTTATTTTAACTTTACTTAAATAAAAGACATTAATGATATTGAAAAAAAAATAGATTTAAGGTTAGATAACCGCAATGGCTGATGGAACAATATTTTTGAAAATTCGGAGTCTAAAGTTAGAAAAAGATAATGAAGGTCGAAATATTCACAGATCGGTTATTTCTTCCCGAGGTAATTGGAATCGCCATAAAAACCAATGGTGTTTATAATTATAGGTTATTACTAGCAGGTTATGGAGGTTCGCACGTTTCGCGCGCTCGCTATTGGCATTTAATTATGTCTAATAATTATCTACAATCTCATCACTTAAAGAACTTTAAGAACCCAAAACGAATCCAGCCTGACCGGTCTATAGTTGGTTACGATGGGATACAACCAGAACCTAACCGAAACTTAATCTGAACTTAATCTGAACCCGACGTTAACAGGCTGAAGTCATCGGCGGGTAGACAAACTGTTTAAACTCGATCACAGAGGCTTCTCGAGAAAATCTGGGAACTCCTCAGAGTGAATATAACATTCTTTTTCCATATATCCTTATTTCTATGAGTGAAATTTTGTTAAGATTCAAGATTTCTTTAAACAGAATGACTAGCATTGTTCCTGAATAACGAATCGCATGGATGATTGGAATTGTTTTTTCATCACCGATAAAAAGTAATAAAGTCGATGGCTTCACACCTAGACTGTCCAGTATTGTGTAGCAGACATCACAAAATTTCCTTCGCTCTTTGCTTTCAATGAGAAATATTTGTAACAGAAATATAAGATTTTCCCGTTCGAGGTGGATCTCATTCAACCGATATCCCTCAAAGATCCTGACGTGTAAAGCTTCTGCGCAAAAACGCTAATTTCGTGTCCTTGCCAGCGGTAGGAGAAAGGACGTTAGATCGAGTTGTGACTCGACGCTCGAGTCTCGGGATCTTCGGAGAATAGGATCTTCGTCACGCGCTCAGGGGGAGCCTTAATGCTCCCTGCTGGGGCGCAACGAGTAAAGGACCAGTGGTCACTTCTCACGTCGTCCCACGCGAGGACGAGACTCGTCCTGCTTCTCCTTTTCATTCTTCGTCTTTTATTCTCTCGGTCGCTGCATGGCTCTCCCCTTATTACTCGAAGGCTGTTGGTACCATACAGAAGATTGGAAGAAGAATGAAGGATGAAGAGGGAGAAGAAGAAGCGTATCGGGTGTCTACGTCACCCTTATACTGGATACTACTTTCCAGCAGCTTTACGCGTCAAAGCCACTCGAAGCTGAACGCAGAGCTGTGCAAGTCTCCGCGACCTCGACGAACGGCCACCAGATAAATCGATTTCAAGTCCGAAGATCTTTCTCAGTGTTTTCAACTGTCTACCGACCGGCGCTCTGGCACTCTTGCACCCGCGACGAGGGGATGTTTCTCGCAGTGGTAAGAAGAAGAAGAAGAAGAAGAAGAAGAAGAAAAAAAGACAACATTGAGAAGGAGTGGCGAAAAGGAGAGGAACTAGAGAGATACAAACATGTAAAAGAAATAAACATAAAAAAAAAAAGAAAAAGACTGAGAGAGACTTAAATGGGAGACCTTCACACATCCCACGCGCGTAAAACACGCTCGTTCACCGTCCCGCGCGAGCAGAGAGTTGATGCTCCTGCCATGGCTGCACCAGCGCGGCAGAAGCAGCGAGCAGCATCCGCGAGTAGGTATAGTCTAGCTCACTCGAGAGATTCCCTGGGGACAAGCCGTGTGTCGGTACGGCTCTCGGTTGGACAGTCTGGCTCGTTCACTCACTCGTTCTCGTGTGCCTTCTCGCTTCTACCCTCACTGACCGATCGGCGGGTGCGTGTCACACTCCCAAGTTGCCCCGGTACGTACGCTTGAGCTTGGGGCTCTGTGCGGAGGTACCGAGAGGGGCGATAAGTCAAGCGACCTTGAAGCTGGCAGACAAATCCATTTGGAAAGCTCTTCCTCTCGCTCCCTTGACGAGCGTCGCTTGGATTATCTTCCTTGCACACCCTCGGTCTTCTTTTTTCTCCTTTTTCCTATCCTTCTCTCACGCTCGCACTCTCTTCTTGAGATGTTAAGTTGAGACGAGAAGCGAGGATAAGTCGCAGTCCTCTACAATTGCTCCACCAGGCTAAGAATCAACTTGAACACAGGTCGAGAATGCTGGCAAAGAAAGAGAAAAGGATAATGTAATGCTATAATAGGAATGTCTTCTTGCAGTTTCATCACAAAACGTCCCACGCGCGTTATCTTTTTTTTTTTTTTAGAATAATTTTTATAGACTCAGTGAATTAGATGTAATACTACTGTAGCTAGCCGGCTACTAACTTGTTTGCTAAATAAAACCATTGGAATCCCAGTCTCGTTCAAAGTTGCGGCTACTGAAATATTCTGAGAAGTTTATTTTGTGTCGTGTCTTCTTTAAAAGCCGAGTCACTGTGTTTTCTTCTTGCTTGTTACCAGTGTTTGTGATGTTGCTGTTGCTCCACATCCACAAATATAAGTGACTTAATCACAGTGTTGTTTCTACTATACTGGTGTATAGTATATACTGTGTACTGATGAGATACATGTACACAGGACCTATCTACCTGCCTCACTTTTTCAAGTTTATTTACACGTGGATCTAACCGATTTAGTCATTGATAATTCACCAATGATTCGCTCCTATGTAGCACATCATACTGGACATAAATAAAATTGAATTTGGTATAAATAATATAAATTAAACGTAAAAAGTTGACGATACACTTGTTTTACCCCAGAAAATATAACACGACAGTTTAGTACAAGCACTAGACTTGAAATAATACGAATAAAAGCTATTAAAAATGTGGACTCTTGCTCACCATCCCCATGAATTTCTTCTATTCATCAGGTTTACCAATAAATTCAATAACTTTTACAAATTTAATTATTCAAACACCTACAATTATAGAACTTATTATTTTGTCGTCATAGATGTTACAGAATCGTCTTAGGCAACGAAAATCATCAATCACACCAAACGTTTTAGAGAAGTTTAATTATTATGATTAACCATGAAGAGTGGTGTTAAATATTTCAAGTACGGATGACGTACCGATGCATTGTATGGATCCTGTCAAATTGCCCAGAGTTCGTAAAAATATTGTCAAAAAATTACGAAATAATTTGAAGAGCCACGTTAAAGTGTATTTTTCTCTATTGTATAAGTAAAAATGTATTACAGACAAGCGCATTGTTCTTACGAAACATAAATCAGACAATGCTGTTAGATGCCAACATAAAGTTTATCGCCTGTGTAAAATTTCATTTTAATCGCATATGCAATATACAGTTTAATGAAAATTCCATATTGACATTTAGGAACATTATTACTTAACAATAATTTCCAGATAATTTGATGAATTTCATGATTTTTAAAAGTAACCCTCGAATATTTGTTTAGGCAATCACTGTAAACTGCAATGTATACACTGCAACATTTTCACGATAAATCTATTTCAAGAAAGGCTGCTGTCTCGTCACCACCATTGGAATGTGAAGACAATGTCGAAATCATTAGATTTGGCAATGTTTTTTCGAGAAAGATGATTCCCAAAGTTTGAGCCACCGTCGATGACAAATCACGTACAGGCGTTTGTGCGTCGTCGTGTTACTCTTAATGTCTTATTTTCGCCTTGGTACAAACACGATCCAAGTGTTCTCGCATGTTTTGTTGAGTACCAGGTACGACCTCGCTATTGACCCGAGGATTTTCGTTTGGTGCGCGCGTGGTAAGAATTTTTATGAAAGAATTCCGGCGAAGTGTACACACGCTACGCAAGTAAGCGATTCGGGTTGCCCGGTGCTGGACTGGAATGATGAATTGCGACGCGTCGAGCACAATAATAAGGCGTTGAGAATCACCAAGAAGAATTATTAAGAATATTCCTGTCGTCTCATGGTATATACCTTCCTACCAGTGCCTAATAATTGCACTAAGCAATTTACTTGGGATTTCTCGTTACAGAGACTAGTACCCCACTGTGTATCTGTCTATGAGATACGAAAGTAAAATAAACGAATCGAAGTAGGGAAAAATAAACGCGGTACCTCTGCGTAGAAAGTTGGCTTTTATTAATTTCCTTCTGTATGATTGATGATAATTCAACATAATGGGCCGGGCCGAAGGGGCCGAGGCAATAACTCATCGGTGATTTTTTAATCCCATTCATGTACTGGTAGTAGTTTAGCATCATCGTCGGTAGCAAGAGCATTGCAGCAGCGACACCCCTTATATGAAAATATGTTGGCGAGAAACTGGTACAATAATTTAGTGAATCCATTGTCGGTGTATTCAGCTCCGCGCTCTGGCTATGGTCGTTGCAATGATTGGTCGATGGGCTCCAGTTTCACTGCCCGCGGGACTAGTACTGGCTGAGTACGCCTATATCAACCGTGCTCTCGATACCTCGAGCGCACCGAGGAAATTAATATTCCTTGCCTGCTAGCAAGCCAGCTACGAGTAGCTGCTTCTATAGAATTGCAGAGGTGTCGTTACCGTCACTGTCTCGGCTACCACCCAGTTTTAAATTACGACTGTGCCGCTGCAAACTCGACGCACACGTATTCTGATAGTATCGATTTAATTTAGGGGATTGTTCCACGAATCTTTATCTCTGTCACCTCAGATTTTCTATTGACATAAAAAAGTAAGGATCATCGCGTGAGTGAAGAAGAATTAAAATACGAAGGTTGAGACTTTCAATGTCAGCAGCTTTGCTCTTTATCACATAATTAAAAAAAAAATCATTTCCCGGACAATGGTATACGATGAACTCATTTTCAGGTTATACTCTGCGTAATCCCAATTTAATTTATCGAATAAACATACACGAGTGTTCATTCCAGTTTTTTTTTTGTTGGTTTTGTCAGTAATATTTCGTTATAATATTAAATTCTTTATAACATAATTTATTAACTATTAAGCTAATTTATAATTTATTACATCAGCAAAACTTGACTCGCTTGATATCATCCCGGAAAATAATTCTTATTATTAAACGTTGCTTATGTGAAATGGTTGTTGAGTTCATCGACTAGCGGTGATTATCAAAACTATTTTGAAAAATATCTCACATAGAGTCCAGGTTTCTAGCTTGGTTAAAGATTTTTGTCTTTTATCAGGTAGTCCTACCTGATAGAGTTTAACTGTATAGCAAGTGACTATCTTGTCTTCTGACTAAAGTGTTAAGCTGTACAGAGACTCTGGCTGCTGGATAAGTATCGTTAAGAGAACAAACATTTTTACTCGAATGATGCGCGTTTTAATGCATACAATGTATAGTTAAAACTGTTCAAGTTTTCATCAGACTTCGTGTACCCCCTGCCAACACATTTTGAGAGCCTGATTAGAAATTGCAAAATATATAATGACCGGATTCTCAATCAATTGAAAAAAGAATAAGAAATGTGTATAAATTGACTACAGTATTGTCAGTTTCGTCAAACCTTGTTCTATTTGCACCTCGGAGATCGTCGCGTGTCGGCTCATGAGTGAAGATGAATTAAGAGAGTAAGATTAAGCCGTCAGGGTCGTCAACCTTCACTGTCAAGACAGACGATTCTTCTTTTTGTTTTTCTTGTATTCCTGTCTCACTATCTCCGAGAGTGCGTTATATCTGGCCCATTCGTGACTTATTCAAGTATCAATCTTAAGTTATACCGCGGAAAGTGGAAGTCCCTTATTACTATAACGGGACAGGACAATCCTTGGGTTACATACAGGCGCAGACTATGAACTCTTCGGTGTCTCCAAGGCACAATATACTTACTGCTATAATTACACGTCACGCGTATGGTGTCTTTGCACGCTTAACATGCTTATACGTGAAGTAACATGGGACACAGGGTGAAGACAGGAATATGTGCTTCGTGAGTTATATGCGAAGACGAGATCTTCCTCTTCGTTCAGGTTCGAGCGAGCTCTCAGTTACTCCTGGTCGTATCATAGTAAGTAGGTATTACCAGCTGAGAGTTAGCTCGATATGCAACGGGCGCGCGGGGCACGTACCAACAAAAGAGCGTGTTGCCATTAAGTCTCGCGCATTGTTCGCCTCTCGAACGAAAAGATAGAGAGTCAGCTCTGCGTGTATCTCTGTCTGCGAGCCAATGTATATATTTGCAAAGAGTACTATGAGCCTCGGCTTGCACACAACGCAACGGTGCATCTAATCTTCGTGCGGTATCTGGCGGTTACAGTTATGCCCCCGGGGACATGCATTTCAGTGCGGGGCACCATTGATCATGGAGATGATCTTGGCGGCGTGGCGCGCGGCGCGAGCAGCAGCGGCCGGACAAGTCGTGCGACCGATTCGTGCGACGGCTCGCTAGAGTTCTCTGTTCCACGGGTATACGAGAACTCGGGCGAGCGCGCGTTTGCGATACAGCTCCGGAAATGTCACGAGGAGCCGCCCGGGGAGCCTGCCTCCTCGGTTGCTGCTGTTCCTCGTTCCCTCACGTTCTGATCCGGCGTCACGAGCACCACGGCCCTTGAGCGTCACGTGGAGATCCAGTTCCTGCAGAAATATGTGCCCGGCTACTCCACGTTAACCGCCAAAGCTGGACTGGAATAGATATCAAGAGTTTTTTTTTTTTCTACCAGATCGATTGCAGTTAACATGCTTGTAATTTTCATTCAATTTCGAGGTTCAGGAAGGATAGTGTGCGAATGAATCATATATTTGTAATAATATAAACAATTGTGAAATATATTAATACAATAATTACGTGAAAAAGTGGCATCAGCTGAAGGAAATAAAGTAAAGGGGTCCGTATCCTGCATCAGTTCCGAAGAAACGCAGAATGATTTGTCGCTGGATCAAGTCATGATCTCTTTGAATTAAGGCTCGTGCTCGTCGCGAATGTAACCAAGCATGTGCACTTTGTTACAGATATTGCAAGAAACAATCTGGTGCAATGAGTAATGACGATATTTGGGGCATGAATTCAAATGCCGCTAACTATAAAATCTTAAAATAGTCGCCAAACGATAACGGTAAAGTGTTCAAAGTCGATTATTTTTTAAACAATAAATATTAGATTCCTGTGGTATTATCCGAACTTTTTAAAATTATTTATTTACACGACACTGACATATTCATTGAAATACAATTCCAAACTGCTATTTACTGAATTGTATTATTTAAAAATCCTAAAGAATAACACAATTGTATGAAAGATAACTAATAAGTCACGAGCAAATAGTGATTAATAAAAATGTACAATGATTGTCAAATGTTGTTCTTTAAAGTTTCGTTTTTATTGCTATCGAACAAGTTTATCAATTAAAAAATTGTCAGCTTTAGAATAACAATTGTAATGTGATGTGTAACCTTGGCAAGAAACTCTATTGAATTAATTCATATACCGAAATGTAGAACGACTCGATAATTAACAGATTCAGAGACACATATATCTAATGTATATCAATTAAAAATTACACAATTTTGGCAGCTGTCATCTGCAATTATATCAAGTATACAATCTCACTAAAAAATCGGTTTCTTTGCGAGGTTCTCCCAACGGTTTCTCTCAGAAGGAATGTCTTGTGAGCGCAAAGTATTATGTAAGAGAATTAACGATTTCATTTGTCTTTAGAAAAAGCAATAAAGTCATAATTACCCCACTGTCATATACCGACAGCAGTTGACCCTATGAGTAATAACGAACGTCTCGCTTTGTGCAAAGCCTATGACTCCCCCCCCCCCCGGAACAGGCGTCTACGGAGTACATTCGCTGTACAAAATAACTAGCGGTTTGTAATTATACTGTAATCACAGCTTCGTAGAGATCATATCACGAAGGCAGGGTCGAGAGCCTGGGCCATGTGGTTGGAAAGGAAAAATGACGAAACTCGGCCGTAACCGAGAAGGATATCGAGAAGATCTCGTTAACTAGCCATCTGCCCACGTGCCACGAGACGACGTACGCCGTTCACGCGCAAGGCAGGATTGCTGCGAACCTGCCGTAATTATTTTTATCCTTATGACCTACCTGGCGCTATAGGCATAACTGATGAATGTCCACAGCTTATACAGAAAACACGGAACGACTCTCGTCGCATTCTCTAAAAGAATATTTTGATAGATATAATAGGATTTCGTAATATTTGGGCGACACGCAATGTGTCATTGAACTTCCACTTTCCCTATCTTTGATAACTCTACCCTTCCAGCCCTATCGTTAAACCCTTTGTCCCATGACTTGTGAGGGGGGAAAAAGACTCTAAAGGGAAATAAAAAACATCCGGGCCTGGGGGCGTTACTAGAGAGGATTTGGAATAACTAGGATTGTGCAGAGGGTCTTAGTCCCCTCGTTAGTGGACTTTGAATAATTGGAGCCTGGAGGGATCTCTTAGACTTCAGAGGCTTTTCTCGGTTCTCCTGCAGGGCGGTGGCGAGATATTTATATAATTTAGAAGTATATTAAACGTGACAGGACCAATATTACGGTTTATTGTTAAAAAAAAACAAGAAATTTTTATCGAAAGGTAGCATAAATCGGTATATTTAAAAAAAATACATTAATGTTCGTCTATTTTAAGAACATATAATTCTGTGTAAACTTTTCATCTCGTGTACTTTCCGATAACTATGAGTACTTTAGGATTATTCTGTACAGATGAGGGAAAATTAGTATACGTCACATAACATTTGTTAAGGTTGAAAGAGCTAATGGTTGTTATTGCACGTAAAAATGCACTACTTGCTTAGTACTTACTTAGGAAATTATACGCGGATGTCTGGTTACGAGGAATTTGAATCCGGGATACCCATATCAATCGTACATTTACATCGGAGCAATAGATAACCGGCACATGATTTAACGGAACATACCTATTCAGTACGTATGTCTCTAGCAGCTTTCTATTTCTATGTAACGACAATGACGACTCGTTACGCACACTTTATTGCAGGGATTCCCTGGAAAAGTAGTTAAGCTACGTATATCAAGTTAAGGTAGGCTAACGTAAGATAACCATATGCGTGTAATTCATGCATTGTAAGCATTTTGAGAAACTGCGTATGTTGTGTGAACGTGCAAATGAAGATAAGAAGAGAGAGAAAAAATAATCGAATCATCGAACATGGAAAGTTACCAACTGAATGAAGAATCATTTAAGTTATTATTCTGACAAAATAATTATAAATAATATATCTGTAGCGGTAATAGACGACTGAAGAAGTGTACGTCTTGATTTTTTATAACGAAGCCTCACGGTTGATGATGTAATTACCAAAAGGGTCCGCAAAAGGACACGAAGGTCTCGCATAGAAAAGTCGGATTTTGCTGTAACGTAATGGCTAGGAATTCCCCAGGCCACAGCATCGATTAGGAATTCTTTAAGTTGTTGATAGCTGAGCAACTGTTAGCAGACCGCGAATAAGACTCTAGATTTGTTGCAATTCGGTGAGTTTCTAGGTATCCCCCCCCCCCTCCAATTAGGCTTTGGGCCTACAGTCGAGTCGGCTTAGTCTTTTTTCCAATATGTCATACTTATCAAAGTTTGCACCCGTAGTGGACACGAGTCAGTGAACCCACAGTTACCGTTACAGCCAACTTCCCTTATCGTATCGCATTCGCCTCTGGACATCGCCCATAGATAGTATCCAGAGGACTCAGGGAAACTGCAGAAAACATGTGTCGATACTGTCGGATTAGGGTGCGTTTCACGATGTCGGAGCTAGTCGCATTTCACTCAAATATAAATATTTGGACTGCAAGTATATAAGACGAGAGGGTGATTTTAACTCGCACACTTTGCATGCTCGTTGTGACTATAAAATTGAAGAAAAAACTTCAAAGGTTTTGTTTTTAAGATCCTCGTTGGTTTCTGATAAAATCCATTGAAACATGTGTTCAAATCTTATGCTAAAACATAGCAAATAATATATTGCTTTCACGTCCTTATCAGAAATGAATGGAGAGGAACGGAAGAGGTACGAGCGAGGGCTCCGATGAATACGTTAATCACTGTGAGAGAGAGAAACTCACGCTTGAGCGCGAGAGAACTAAAAAGAGATAGACGCAAAAAGTCTTTCGTTTATTCTATTAACCTCAAAAGCTAGACCGTGAATCATCATCAGATTTTGGTATCATCTGTCATACAGTATCCTTTTCATTCTCTAATTTTTTTATTTGGAATGAATAGAAAACGGTGGAGAAAATCGTTATATTTTATTGTTGTAAAACACTTTCAGCACGTTTCTACGTAAAACTACGTAAATTTCGACTCACATTGCTAAAAAAAAATTAGCACGTGATATATTTTTTTTTATTGCGATAAAAATTCAGCGTCTTTTTTTCTACTGATTGGCGGGATTCCAATATAATCCAACAGATATTCACTTTGGTATGGATATCCTTAAGCGATACTAAGAGTTGATTCACTGAGGATCAAGGAATTACATGAATACTGTCTACAATGAAAGTGTTATCGCATCTGCATTATGTATTTAATCGAATTCGTTTTACCAAGCGAAAAACAACAAATCTGTAAACGAGTCCCACAATAAGAGACCTTGCATAAAACATAAAATAATTAAAACCAGGAGGGTTCGTAGAGGGACTTGGAATGACCAAAGCCAAGGGAAAAGTGCCAATTTACTCCGAAATGAAACAAACAAATCAATAAATAACTTTCTGAAATATATATGTTTTATATTTTTCATAAATTACATAAATTCTACATATACAAGTATTTCTCTACATAATAAAAAGATTTTACCGCAGCTGCCGCCGTCTACAAAAATCGAGAGGGACCTAAAGATCCTTCGTGTGAGGTCTCATACAGGTCTCTCCTTCTCAGGCCCGGATTATTCTGAGTCGCCTTTAGATCCTCCCACCCCCTTCACAGGATGGATTATTCTAAGTACTCTTTGGAGTTTTCCCTCCCCCAGGCCTAGGGACAGGGCGTTCAATGATGGAGTCGGGAGGGAGGTGTCGATGATAATGTTAAGGGAGGTACAATAATTGATTGCTTGGGCGCATAGTGCCCGAGTCGTACGATTAAAACTCTAGTAGATATATATGTATGCAGAGTTACGTCTAAATATTTTTATTATCAACGAAACTCCGACACTGGGATTCAAACGTTTGACCTACCTACACACTCGTTTAGAGACAAATACGTTTAGAGCCAATGCACCACGGTAATGGTTTCTGTTTATTCTGGACCGTTACATAATTTATTATATTTAGTAATGAATTGAAAAATGCATGATTAATTAAACAAATAGTTCAATATTAAATGCAATAGATTATTAGGAATCCTAATTATTACGCGTAGCTATTAATTTGAATGGTTTTCCATTCTAAAGCTGTCCATCTCCGGCGCCTGCGTTGTCGAATTTTTAAGATGTTTGGGTTTTCTTGATTCCTATCTTGAAAGGGCCTTGGAGGGTTTTATTCGTATCTACTACAGACAGGGAACGCACGTATTCCAATCGTGCCTGAATGACGTCATGTCCTTGTCGCAAAAGAGCGAGAGAAGAGTGTGTAAAAAAAGAAGATCGCGATGAAGGGTAAGGGGGCGAAAGAAGAGAGGAAAGGAAAGACGACGACGAGTTACGAACGGAGCTCCACGTATAAGCTGATGCGGCTCGCGTGCACGCGTACGGTGGTTATTGCGGCTGTATCTATACTGTACGTAGGTACTCCATAGATATGCGAGGAGGAGCGAAGGCCGACGCGAGACGAGGCGGGAGGAATCACCGGCGTAGCAGTCGCCGCTTCGAGTGCAGAAGTGAATGAATGTAGCGTGGAGCGTGGGCGAG
The DNA here is from genome assembly GCA_963942595.1 of Cylloceria caligata. Lineage (NCBI taxonomy): Eukaryota > Metazoa > Arthropoda > Insecta > Hymenoptera > Ichneumonidae > Cylloceria > Cylloceria caligata. The sequence continues at coordinate 86,926,843 of OZ012703.1, read as the reverse complement.
AGGGAGCAGAGGTTCTCATGAATGCAATGCTGGATGATGCATGAAGGAACTAACGTAGTACATTATATCGCTCCGTCCGATCCAACACTATCACGTCACAATAAACAACAACAACAAAACGGAATATCAATGAAATCTATCCGAAGACTTTTTCATAAAAAAAAACCATTTTTAATAAAAATCGATAACTGTCAAACAAATGGAATCCCATCTGCAAAGAAAATGATGACGCACTCTGAAACAGATTTATCAAAATCAACTAATTTTGCAGTTCTAGGTTGCTAACTAAATAAAATTATTGAACTTTAGTTCGCCGTTCGGAACTATAGATTTAGTCAAATTTGCTAAGTTTTTCTCTCAGTGTTTATTCGAAAAAATCGTGGTACTTTCAGCAACTGTTAAGTGGCAATCATTGATTGTCAGTTCGTACAACCCGTTTTATAGTTGCATGAACTATTTTTATAGTGAAAAATAAATAGAAAATAGTTACGGTAACTATCGATATAGTCGAATTAACAATAAAATTAATAGTTGTTACTTTTAATTCTTGCCAGTATCATTTATTTTTCTCTCAGTATACTTATTTAAACTTTTATAAAATGAAACTTATTCGAGACTACTCAGGGATGTATTAAAAAAAATTATATTTTTATTACAACTGTAATGCAATTGTTATTGAGATTACTATTTTATCAAATTCAAATTGATTTGATGAAATATTTACAGATAATACAGAATATTATATAGAATGTTTCGCAATAGTCAAGTTTAGAAGAATACAAGAGTTGTCAAATTCGGAACTCGATGTCGCAACGAGCGGATACTGAAATGTGACGTAGAGTCGTCGCGAGTTAAGGTTTGTTTGCGCACGAGCGAGAGCTCGATATCAAACGCTTCTCGATCGGGTGTGCTTCTGCTATACTGCTGTATCGCTCTCTGACGTTCCAATCGAGAGAATAACCGGCCCCAGCTTGGTTAGATTTCCGCTCAACCCCGTACAGCTCGACTGCGCACTGATGCTGCTTGATTCATTGAAGAAAAACACCGAGATTTTATCCCAATTAAACACGACTCTCCACTCAATTCCTGCAAGCCGACCGGGACATTAATTTTCCTTGGGAGAGAGCTCTGCGCCTTCGTCGGAACGTTGCCAGCCGCCGAGATGCCGCGTGCGAGCTGGATATACTTCTTCTTCTTCTTCTTCTTCTTCCTCCTGCTCGCCGACTCTGCCGCTACACGGTGCCGATAGATAACTTTGTTTCTCTTAGGCCTTTTCACCCTCTCGCCCCTCTTCTTTGATCATTCTTCGCGTTCTTTTACTTATTTTCGTTCTTCCTTCTCGCGATTCTCGTCTCCTACCCCATTTCTCTACTATCCCACCTCGTTTCTCGCTATCCGTTAGCCACGTATAGAAAGGCGCTTGAGCTACATTGTTTTTTTTCTCCTTTTTTTTTTAAATATTCCACAACGATTGCCTTTTACGCAGCAGCGCGAGAGCAACAGTCAACAGCCAGCCGAATACGTGTAACAACCCACGCAATTACAGATCAGAGCGCCTCTATGGCCAGCGGTCTGTGCAAACCAGCATCCTGGATAAATATAGCGGTTACCTAAACGCCTCTTCTCGATGATGACGACGTGCCAGATGACGGCGACGATGACCGCCTTGGGCAGAAACTGGCTTTTCGCTCAAACGTATATCGACTTATTTTCAATCGCGAAAAACGAGGACTTTCCGAATCGTTTTATTCCCTCCGATCGAACTCATTACCGTCTATCGAACTGGTACTTGTGTCGCCACTGTACAACGCGAAGGCGTTACTTATACATAGAGACGAATACCTCGCGCTACTCTGAGACATCTATTCGTTGATTTTATATCCCACAATTGATATTATTAATAATAATTATTATTATTATTGAACTGAACTGACGTACAGTGATCGTAACCACGAGCGTTCGATTTTTATTGAATAATTTGATTTCATATTTTATTTTATTTTAATTTTTTTATAGAATCATTTCACTGTACAAGGCCATCCACCTTTCACAAAATGCCCCGTGATTGCGGAAACTGCAGAAAAACTTTGCCATGTAGAGTCGGCTCTTTTAACAGAGATTGATTTTTTCACAACGAATCAACAGGAAAAATGACCTCTTACGCCATGATTCGATAGGCAAGCCACCGGAAGGACTAAGCAGTCACCCATCCGATCAATGGCAACATGAATTGCTACTCGGGCAGGGGAAGGTGAACGGACGAGTCAGAGCCGCACGCCAAACGCTCACCTATCACTGCCGGTAATTTATATTCATCATTTTGCAACCTTAATTGCAACTCTTTCGAGGATTTTTATTTATGCTGTTAAAGGCAAAACTGTTTATTTTTCAATAAAAAATATTCATTCAATAGCACATGATAATACAGACATTTATAACGTAATCGATACTGAATAAGATTTTATGGTGAATTAAGAAAGATTCAATCAAAATTAATTCAATTTAAGAAAGTTTTTTCTAGATTAATGAACTGTTGAGCTGTACCAAGAGACGGTGCCATTGCGTAGTGTTATTCAAAGTAGTAACAGACAATCAATACTGCTTAAAGGTGGAAGAAGGATGTGTCAGCCTATTTCTCGCGACAAGGATCACTTCATATACTTTGGAGTGCCGAGAGACCGAATAATCGAAGGCTGCTGTCCAGTCCTATTCAGAAGCTGTACGAAAAGTAGCAGCAACCACTCACAAACACTCGACGAGAGTTCCGTTGGAGCGTCGCGGATCGCACGCCACCGACGCATCGACGACGAAAGAGCGAAGGGAAGGGGGAGGGGAAGAAATTTGCATAAGCGAGCTATGTGCTGTGGCCGCGATTTCTTTTCGCTTCGACATATATACAAAAACCCCACCAAGTCCTTCAACATCTCGTCCGTTATGTAATTACGTAGTTGCATAATCCACGCAGTCACTCTCCGCGAGTCTCTCTTTCTCTCTCGCGTTACTCGAGTCAACAGAAAATTGTCTGATGCACGCGAGCCACAGCAGTAAGCAGGGCTTGGTCCAACGACAGTACTGGACAACGCGACGCGAGAGAGTTGGAAACCGAATGCTTCGGTATAACTGGTAATATGTCTCGCGGTCTCTCTTTTTAACGTTCGATGCGCGTCTGTAACGTAGCATTGGCGTTGTAAGCCCTCAATTCGATTTACATGCAAATCACCTGCACACACGTCTCGTATTGTGGAAATATCGCGAGAGATGAAAAAAATAAAATGATGCAAAAGAAACAACTGAAAGGAGGCAATCACGAGAGAGGATTGTGCAACTTTACAAGTCGGAGAACGGAGAAACAAAATAGAAATATAATATTCAAGATATACTTATGAGATACTACCGAGAGGTCTATGTATACCTTGTTCGTGAGGAGATTGTATTAATGAAAGGGTAACTCGGAATTCATTCACTCGACAAGTTCATTGATGCAATACAATGGATAAAAGTGCGAAAGAGACCGTAAGTCTGGGAAAGAGACTTAATTTTATTATGAGCAACGATCAGTCGATAAGTTACACATTAAAACGGAAAATATTAATTGAAAGCATCAAAGTCATTGGGTGTAGATATTAAAAATATTATTATTGTAGTTTTAGACGATTTATCAACAATTCTTAAGTTAGAATTCATTAATAATTCATCTTCCCGGGAGTACACCAGAGTCCAAGTTTTCTGATCCTGTTCAGAACCTTCCAACCACTTTGATAGTCGATCGAATCCAGCGGAGTATTAGGGAGTTAAACGAGGATGCAACTTATGAGTAAGACATTAAATTTATTCTTTTATTTTGTTCTGCAAAACGATCAGTCGGTTCAAAACACAAAATAAAGGAAATTGAATGAACAAAGTGAAAATACAAATTGTAACCATCCATAGCATCAGACATTTTGACCATTAAATTCTTGTACCATTGCTACTATTAAGGTAGTGCCGCAACGGTGAGGATAGACAGAGCTGTGCGCGGTGAACAGTGGAGTTATGTGTGATAGAAACGTGCTCTTCTTGCGCGTTATCACATTTCTATTTAACTTACGATATCTCAAAATTAAAAGGGTAAACCTTTCTAAAATTTCTTTAAGATATTAGTTTTATGCTCTTCTAAAATATTCTCATTTTTTATTTGTATAATTCTTTAATTTATTCGAACAGGGGTTTAAAAAATTTGTTGTAAATTTATTGTCGTTAATTTCTTTTTACTTATTGGGATAATATATCTTTTAAATTGGAAAATTATTTAACCCACTATAATGTATAAAAGTGTGCCGGAGAAAAGAGTGCGGAAGGGAGATTTCATTGATGAATTTGCGTAATGATTACTCGTCAGCTTACACAAACTGAAAAAAAAAGAATGTAAATAGACGTGCCGGAGCTACTGGGCGTATAGGCACGTCCACATTATACTATCTTACGCGTTCGTACGATACGAGTATTAAAATAAGTTGGCAGGTTTCCCTGGGGCTAATAAATGTAAGCGGGAGAGCTATGGGGCGAGCGGACTGCGATACGTACGTCGATGAAATGTACATTAGTTCCGGATAACTGGGTCAATCGCGGGCTCACGCTTGAGCTCAAGACAGTTCGAGAGCGTTCGTTCTGCTGCTGGGACGCGCGCGGACGCGTGTATCGTTGGCAACCTGGCATTAAGCCTGTCGGCGATGCGTAAAAAGTGCTTTACGCTTCTTGGCTACCGAAAGGGAAAGGTGTTGCACACTCTCTTCGTCTCTTTTTCTCCCTCTCTTTCTCTCACTCACTCACTCACTCACTCACTCACTCACTCACTTACTCACTCACTCATTCACTCACTCACTCACTCACTCACTCACTCACTCACTCACTAACTCATTCACTCACTCACTAACTCATTCACTCATTCACTCACTCACTCACTCACCCACTCACTCACTCACTCACTCACTCACTCACTCACTCACTCACTCACTCACTCACTCACTCACTCACTCACTCACTCACTTACTCCATTTTCCTCTCTTTCGTGACTTAAATGCATGCTAGATAATGACCGATGAGCATCTTCACGGAAATGAAAACATATATGAATTACCAAAAATTGAATCTCAAAGTTATATTTTTTATTTTTTTTGTACGAATATGGCTCGAACTTTGTGGCGAAAATATAAGAAATATTATTTCAAATGTACATGAAATGACTTTAGAGAATTTATTTTTTCGTCCGGTCATTCCGCTCTAAAGTCTCGGGGCACTTGTACTCTCGCGTATCATGGGTTTAAAGCACACTAATATTCTCCGCTGGATCAACAATTTCCCGTTTGCACCAAAGCGATAATAGCGAGAGCTAATAAATCAAATGGTTGGTTCTGGTGCAACCAACTCCGACGACCTCGACGCGTTTTCTCTCTACCTCTCTCACTAACCCTCCGTCTCGCTTCTGGTTTGCTGTAATATAACGAGACCCGCAACTATTCGCATAACTTTCCGAAGTCTGTTCCGACGTCGATTATATTGGTAATATTTTCTCTGCAATTCACGTCCCTCGTTCATGTTAAATTTAATGTCAGTATTATATATTGTACGCTCTTTACCTTTTTTCACACTTGTATGTGATAAGCACTAATGTACCAACGATAAATAACATTGTCCACGTTTTATTCGAGACAAGTCAAGATTTTAATTTTTTATTACGTTTTTTTATGTTTATGATTTTTTTGGTGTTTCATTCCCACGCTGATCACAGTGATAACCTTTTTCCTTTTTTAACAAATCATACTCGTCACTTATGTAAAGCTTAAGAATAGTACAGCTGTACGGTGCACCGATTTTGTTTTTACCTTTATCAAATATGCAATTAACCGCATATTTGATAAATATCGGCAATAAACAAATACTTTCTTGCTTTTTAATTAATCGAAATTAAAAAAAAAAAATTTTCAATCTTTTCTGAAAATCATTTATACTTTCTGGACATAATCAATGTCTCTCGAGGAAGCAATGTCCAAGTTGCATTTATAATGTTTATAAAGGAACAATAAACCGACTGTACACTTTTATAATTTTCGAATATATCCGTTTAAAATTCAATTTTTTAATTGTCAATACAACACGAGCGAATCAGTGAATTCGCTGTTATTGGTTAAAATGGTATCCTTTTTGAACTATTCCATTCTTCGCAACAAAACTGTTTTACACGTAGAAATTCTTGGGAAAAAATAATTGAGTCGTCTGCAATTTTTTTTTTTATCAGGAGTACAAATTGAAAATGCGGGATTTTTTTCTATTTTTGAACGTTTATTCTGAAAAAATGGTAACAAATGAATTATTCAAAGTATTGTCCATCGCTAGCCACAACTTTTTCCCATCTTTCTGGCAATTTACGGATACCGTCGCGAAAAAATTCGGCCGGCTTGGCTGCTATCCAGTCATCGACCCATTTTTGGGCTTCTTCGTAAGAATGGAAGCGCTGGTCAGCTAGGCCATGTGTCATCGATCGGAAAAGGTGGTAATCGGAAGGAGCAATATCTGGGCTATACGGCGGGTGGGGTAAGACTTCCCATTTCAGCGTTTGTAGGTATGTTTTGACCGGCGCTGCAACATGTGGCCGAGCGTTGTCATGTTGCAAAATTACTTTGTCGTGTCTTTGCTCGTATTGTGGCCGTTTTTCTTTGAGTGCGCGGCTCAAACGCATCAATTGAGTTCGGTATAGTGCTCCTGTGATGGTTTCGTTCGATTTCAATAGCTCATAATACACCACACCCAGCTGGTCCCACCAAATACAGAGCATGAGCTTGGCGCCGTGAATATTTGGTTTGGCCGTCGATGATGATGCATGGCCGGGGTAACCATATGATTTTTTGCGCTTCGGGTTATCGTAATGGATCCACTTTTCATCACCAGTGACAATGCGATGCAAAAAACCCTTCCGTTTTTGCCGTTCGAGCAGCAGTTCGCATGCAAAAAAACGGCGCTCGACGTCTCTCGGCTTCAGCTCATACGGCACCCAATGTCCTTGCTTTTGGATCATTCCGAGGGCTTTTATACGATGGGAAATGGCTTGTTGTGTCACTCCCAATGAATCTGCGAGCTCTTGTTGAGTTTGACACGAGTCTTCATTGAGTATTGCCTCCAATTCAGCATTCTCAAACTTTTTCACTTGGCCCGGCCGCTCTTTGTCCTCAACGTCAAAATCACCACTTCTAAACCGCACAAACCATCTCTCGCACGTTGAAACCGATGGAACATGACTCGGATAAGCCTCGGAGACCAATCGATGTGCTTCAGCAGCACTTTTCTTCAAATTAAAGAAGTAAATTAAAACTTCCCGCAAATGCTGTTTTGTTGGCACGAAACTCGACATATTGAGAGCTCAAAAAAACTATGAATTTGACACTGCGACAAATTGACACATACTGAAAATTAAAGCTATAAGACGTAGCTTTGACATGAACATAGTCACAGTACTGCCTGATGCGTATAGCGTTAGTAACGCCATCTGTTATCAAACCCGCATTTTCAATTTGTACCCCTGATAATTGAGCGTAATTACTTCTGATTTCCCAGTTGGATGGATGTTCCGTTCGTGTTCTGTTGAATACTTCAAAGAAAGATTCGGTGACGCTTTTAATGTTGAGAAAATTATCGTTTCTTGTTTCATATCAGACTTCTCTCTAATTCTGATATTTATCCTACAACGACCCTTCGGAGTTTCTTCTCATCTCGCACATAATAGAAGATAGACGGATATACTAGAAGTGGCATCAGGCCAAAGGAGGTTCTCTCGCTCATGAGAGGTCGGACGCCAATTAAGAAGCGGAGAAAGGGGATGACAGAGATTTATCGTGAAGTTATCGAGCAGCCAGCGTAGGCATGTAAATACCCTCTATGAATGTATTTAGATCGAAGCGAGCTGCGCGAGACTAACGCGAGCAAGCAAAGCAAGCGCGAAGGCGCGCATCCCCCGCGCAACCACTGCAGACACTCCGCTTCGCGCGTTCGTTCTTCCAGCAGTCCAGATTTATTATCCCGCGGGACGTAGGTTGTGGCGCGCGTACCACAACCGATCGCCCACCATAGACTCTATACGTTCGGCGGCTTCCCACGCATCGCTCATTCGCCGACGACGACGACGACGACGACGACGACGACGACGACGACGACGACGATGACGACGACGACGACGACGACGATGACGACAACAACAACAACAACGACAACAACAACAATGTGGCGATACTTGACTAGTTCGTACGTGCAAAGTGTCATTGTCGCGTTTACTCGAAACGTCCAATTTGTCCGTACGCATTAAAATTTGAGCGTGAATAAATTTACGAAAATTAACGAAATATTTTACACATTTCGATAACGCCTATTAGACATTACCTCTTAAGTTAAACATCTTTTTTTTTTTTTAATCTGTGTACACAATCTTCGTGCCAGAAACTTTGGTAAGATATGCTAATGAAAAGCGCTAATAATACAGAAATAACTAATAAATGACTCTCAGAAGATGAAGTAAATACAACGTGACTACTGGTAATGTGTATAGTGTGACGTAAGAATTGAATGCTCAGAAACAAAAAATCATTAAAAAATAAATATCCATTTCCGAGTCAACATTTTTACCCTCCGTGAACCGTAAATTCTTTGTGCATTCGGGTAATGAACACCGATTTCAACCTCTGTTCAACCTACAGAGATCCTGCTCAGAGAGTCAGCCGTTATTTCCAACCTCCACGACTCGTCACGATGATCATCGTACGAACTACTCATTCTATCCGCAGACCCTATCCGATGTGCAGACCCGATCAGCTATCACAAAAATCCTGCATTAATCTTATCACCCAAAGTGCTTCAGGTTGTGTGTACAAGGTATATGTTGAGTAGGATAACAAGCAATCCGAACGGTATAATATCAATAGCAATTCAACGGATGTCATCAGTTTCCTATTCAACATGTTAGGCTTGGTCCGGAGGTCACTCGACGATGATAGACAATTTTATTCTGACGAGTACTGCATCCATTCACCGTAAAGCAACAAAGAGATAGTTCAAAGTGCGGCTGCCTAACTGTCAATCACAAAGAATCATTCCATTCGATCTCCTTATAAATTCAATCAAACTCGGTTCCGTTGCTTCTTATTTAGTTTATTTTTCGCAGATGGATTTGCAGCTTTCTCAAATTGATCTCCGTTATCAAGAGAAATACGAGAAGAGAAGAAAAGAATAAAAGTAAACTCTACGTTGAACCGAAATCATCTAATAAAATGGTGATGTAACTGCGCTTGGGATAGAAACGAGAAACTATACACGGCGGTACGGAGGTTTGAGCTAGTCGTTACGACCCGATGAGATTGTTTGATGGTCTCGTGAGAGACAGAGAGTAAGAGTCGGAGAAAGGGGGCAATAAATACGATGAAAGCGAAAGAGCTTCTTTCAGCGTGGGCATCAATGTCCCGGTTCTTATTCTTCTTCTTCCGAGCGAAATGTCAAGAACCGTCGGCCAGTTAATTCTCAACATTTACAAAGGGATGAGCGTTGAACAGCCGAAGGAATGAAGGATATATATGGTACTTCAAGAGCTCGCGATCCGAGCTAACTATTCATTAGACAGGAGTACAGGTTGTATTCCCGTGGCATCCTCTACTTCTTCGGTTTGCGTTTAAGCGCGCGCGAGACCGTCGATCGACGCTTCGTTGCGCAACTGTACAGTATGGAAAGACCCGTGCGCACGCGGCAAGAACTTTGCCGATTGCTATGCGGAGAACGCGCACGGAAACGAGCCACCACTACTAGCACTACTAAAATGAGCGTAAGATTAGAATCGAATCGATTAGAATTTCGAGAGCATACCGTTCTCACCGTAGTCCTCACTCAGCGTGGTACTGTAATTCTACGCTACGTGTCTGTGACTCCTCTCCTCACGATCGAATCATTTGGCAGGAATGGAGTATTCTATACAAAACCACGGGAGGGCCCATACGCTTTTATTTGGCTTCAGGTAAAGTAATGCGATGTTTGAACAGTAAACTCATATCCCGCATTACAATTGCTAACCAGAAGCATTTCCGTACCGGGAGCAAGTCTAACAGAGTCAACTTATTTTTAAAAGAATTACAGCTTCGATCGTATTGATACTTTTGGCTGCTTATCGTATATTATGTAACTTACTGTTATTTCTGCCAATTATTATACGATATGATTAGTATAAAATTAGCATTCGGAAATACAATTCACTAAGAAAAAGTCTATTACAAACCGTCTGAATCTGCGTTTACGGGTGGTGAACTAAATGATTTGTTTATTGAACCAATGTTTAGTCAATCGAAGGAACTGAACATATATTTAAATATTTATATTTAAATATTTAGTTAATCAAAAAAGGATTTCGTACAATTAACTAGATATCTAGTTCGTCACTCGTAACGACAAATTTAGTCTGTTTTTCTAAGTAAATCTAAATGATCGGTAGGAATCACTGTACGTTACATAAAAACGTATAAGCAGGTAAAGAGACCACGTTTCCACAGATCCCAACTCGATGCACATCGACTTCATACCGGGTTATGAACACATACATACGACTAAACACTCCAAAATTACTCACACGAAAACTCGACACGGCGAAACCGTTTGCAGCAAAACTGGATCCGGTTAAACTTTACGCAATAAAACTCGATACGGTAAAACTCTACACAGATCTAACTGTACATGCCGAAACTCTACACAGACGTAACTGTACTTGACAAAACTCTACGCAGCAAAATTCAACATTCTACACATCATAATTGGGCAAGGTTTAAACTTTAAACAGCGTGACACTCTAAACACAACGAAACTGGGCAGCGTGAAACTCTACACAATATAACTCGGCACTATACGATGAAACTGTATACAGAGTCATCTGGTACTAAGCGAAACAAAACACACAACACGCGGAAAGCGATTCCGTGGAAATCCGTATTTAGCAAAAATGTACGACATGTAATGGACCGCGCATATCAACTCTACACGCGTAACAGTGTATGCACGGATAAAGCAGAATGTTTTTGCCGATTATAATTCTCATACATCAACAGTTATGTCGTTTAGCATACGATTAGTCTGATGATGGTAATCGACTTTATTTAAAATAACCACGACCTCCAACGAATCTCCCTTCCTGGTTCAATTTAAAAAGAGAGAAAATGTTGCCATTGACCGTAACATCAATAGTCTGAGAACAATGTTTTAAAAAATTGCAGCTAAATATACTTCTCCCTCGCACATCCTACTTCTACACAACCCTAATGATATCACCTGAGCTCGTCACATGACGATAAAATGGCAATTTGTAATGATTTTTCATTGTATGACTATTGACATATTGATTAATATAGTGTTACAAGTGTATACCCTGCTTAAAAAATCCTATTAGTTTCTATACTATAGAGCCTATAGAAAAAATCGGTTTCGCTAACAATAAATCGAATTTTCTAACCAGAATAACTGTCTAATGCCACAAGAAAACTTTCGGTATGCAAAAAGAATTGCAAAATAGAAAACAATTCAATTAGTCTCAATTTTCTTTGAACAGATTTTTTAGCGACAGTGGAAGTATCTATAGTGAACATTCCGAACCGACTGCGTTCCTTGATCATCCTTCAATTTGATGAAATATTATTTTGTTCCTGCGAATGATGCTCAGCTTCGTTATTTGCCGACGATGATTTGATGACGAGATGGTCGAGAGCTGCATCACAGTGCGGTGTCTCATTACAAAGTTTGCGCGAGGAATGACCCGACAACGAGGATAACAAGCCTCGCGCAGCCGTAATCCCGCGAGCTTCGGCAGCCAACAGCCAGTGGATACGAATAGTTAGAGTCAGACACAGGCTAAGCCGTACCAACACCAATCGAGAGCGCCGTACACGCCGCTGTTTATACCGAGTATACTGCCGTGAGAGAAAGAAGGACCGAGAGTGAGAAAGATACTTTCACTTTGCGGGCGCCAGCAGCACGGCAATCGTGAGAGCAGTCGTCATCATCGCGCGCTCGCGCACGGCTCTCGTGTTCTCCACAACTCGGTTGTGGAGTCTCTCGATAATCGAGCCCCGTTTACGTAACTTCCGATAGGGCTTGTCGTAAACTTTCATTTTTTTCGTATGCCAAAGGGTCTTGGATCCAACAATCATTAACTCTTTTATATTCTTTTTCCATTTTTATTCATAATTACAGTAATTTTTATTGCTCGTTTCCGGAATAATGTCCTTTGATCATCAAATTCTATTTTCATTAAACTGAACTGTATGTTGTCGCCAACAGTTAATTGAGAAGATACCATTTTTTATGACTACTCGACAGATACAATCTATGAGAACATGTGGCAATAATTAAATTAAATGGAATGAATATCTTGAAGAGCTAATGCGAGTGTAAAGTTCATTTCAGGAACATTAGTTTTGTCAGCGCAATGAGAAATTTCTATTTTTTTTAAATCCTATTCCCTTCAGTATCTTCTTATAATTGTACAATGAGAATTAAGGTACATATCCCAGTTTGTTCCCATGTTCCGATCAATAACTAAATCAGTTACCACAATCGACAATTTGATACATCATAAGATGCATTGCATCATCAAAAGATGATCCGAATTCAATTATTTCAGTCGTTATATCATTATGTATGTATACGGGGACCATACAGAATTGGTAGCAGCTTTCTAAATATCAGTATTCAATTTTTTTCACCAATTGATAATTAAGGTTCCACGTGAACTCTGGGTTTTCGACAAAGGCAAAATGTTTGAACAATCGCGAATCTTCTTTTTTTGGATTTGTTATAAATTCTTATGAGCAGACAAAAGATCTACATAACCTTAAAAACCTTATGAACAAATGATATTCGAAAAGGAACAAGTTTTCGGTGATTACCACCGTTAGAACCAATGGAATTAAAGGACACATTGCCTATTACTTTTTTTTCTTGCTTTTGCACGAAAGCAGTCGTATTTCTCAATGGAATTTGTTCGAGAATTATTCGCTATCTCTTTCGCCCTCATATATGTCACGTAGTACAAGTTTCACCTCGCCGTATCGCCTGTGTATTACGTCACTTTAAGTACCATTGTCGTGTATTGACTTCACAATTTAAAAAATTCAAAATTCTCTAAATGAAATGAAATAAATTTGTGAAAGCGATGAATCGTGCGAAGGAATGTGTTGATAGTCGTAGTATAATAAAATGAAATGATAATTAAATACATGATAAGATAAAATCGTAAGATATCAATTTATTTTGTTCTTGCGTCAACGATTGCGAGGATAAAGGGTATCGAACTATCGAAGAATTTAAAAAAGGGCATAACTCTCTGTTTCACATAGTGTAAATCGATAGTAACGGTATCGAGGCACGATTCGGCAACTGTGCCGGATCTAATCGAAGCTTAAGCCTCACGAGAGTTCCCGAGTGTACACTTTTCTCGAAAGGCAATTATTTAGGCGAATGGCGAATGGCAGAGGCTGAGATAGTTCTGTGTGCCACTATAGTCAGCCGCTCCGTAGAAAATAACGCGCGATCGCAATTCAACGCCAGTTAACCAGATGTATAATTAGCGATTGTTACACGCGGAAGCATTTACTAGCGAGCTATATAGTAACTGTACTAAAAGTAGAATACGCGAGAAGAAGGAAAAGAGAGAAAGAGAGAGATATGTATATTCAAATTGAAAGACAGCGAAGGGACATTCGCACAATTCCCATTTCACGTATTTTATTTTTCATTGTGTTCCACCGGGGCAGGCATATTCGTTCAGGTGCCTTTCCCTTTACAGACGAAACGATCAGATCCGGGATTTGCACAAGAACGCCGTAGTCTCACCTTCCTTCCTCATTCCCTCGAGAAGTAATACCGCGTAATCGTTCCCTCACAGCGTAGTTTCTCTTTGCGTATTACAGTACGGATATCGCTCGCCCCTTTGCTGGCTCCCTGTAACCCAGATTTTCTGAGAAACGCATGCAAATCAGGACATTTACGTTTCTACGACTCGTTGGGTTATATTCCAGAGCCTCGGTGTTGGGTTTGGTATGAGAGAAATATTGGTGCGACATTGAACCAAGGACACGGAGAATTTGTACGTATAGGACATTCAATGCCACGCTACGTACTCGTAAAAATATTGTAAGGAAAGATTAAATCAAACATATATGATGTTGTAATTAGGATTTCTTTCTTCCTCTGGTAACTAGTAATTAAAATGATGCATTTCATAATTTTCTAGCGACAAAAGCAGAATAGAAAGACGAATGTAACAATTGCCCCTTGGCGATATTACAATCTTGTAATTAAGCTTATAATTTACGTTTATATAAAATTATTTAAATAATTGTACCAAATTCTATATTTGATCATCGGAAAATAAAATTTTATCGGCAATGGATTTTTACCGGACAATATCGTAGACTAATAACGGTCTATTTGGGACAAAATGACAAAAACGCTTCGGAGTCCGGGGTTACGCATAATGTAACGTGAGTTTTTATGAAAAAATCATTTAAATAGTTCGAAGAACGAAATAATATTGCGATATGATTGGGATTTAATTGAATTCATTATTCCGATATTATTGTGTTGCAAAATATATTATTTTGGAAAAGAAAATATTGTAATGTCATTGAGTATAATTAGAGAATATTCACGTTACATACCCACGGTACAGGTGCCATATTATGCCATATTATGACACCTGTACCGTGGGTAACGTTAGCGATTACCTAATATTAAAAGTATTTTTTATGTATTGGAGCTTACAAGGAAAGGTACTTTGGTGTCCCCCTCCGATTTTAATGCAACTCACTGTAATACTTATTTATGTATCCAGAAGGTAATCTATAATTGGTTTGAATTGATCAAGGTTTTTTTTTTATCGGTTCAACGATTAGTTATATATATTTATATTGGTATAATTATTTTACATGGATAGTCGATTTAATGAAGAAATATAATGGTCTTTCACATGTTCGATAATTGATCTATCTCAGGCTCGACAGGAGGAAAACGTCATTTCGATTCTGTTAATAGCATACTCTTGCATCACAATAATATTATTCAGACGAATTAGTTTTAATTAAATAAATGAGTACGAGTGGCATTCAACAAAGTTACAATCAGTAATTCACACACGCTTTGGTAACGATATATATATATATATATACAGATAGAAATTCGGATTCACATAAAGACTACGACAATTGTAATAAATCATTCCTGTTCCAGACGTAATTGCGAACGAATTCATTCCATCATCGTAGCGAATATTACATCAAATAAAATATTTCGATTATACACAAGTAGATAATTTACAAATCTCAACGATGACACTCCTCTGTTCTGAATCGAGGTATTTACGTATAAATCACGAATATAAATACAATGCCAACGTGAAGATACTATGATATATATCATAGACCATATAAAAGAAAGCACGACTTATCTGGAATCTCATGTTTACATCGTCGCTCTTCGTTTAACAGCGTCGACGGTAATGCGAAGTCGCTTACTGGCGAACCGATGACCGTTGTTGGTAGCATATACAATACATCAAATGCAGCCGCTTCGGTGCTCTTTAGAATCTCCATCCAACAACTCAGGATGCGATGATTTAGTAGTCGTTTATTTCCATATTATTTCATTTGACCGTGTTAATAAAAATTACGATCGCAGAATTTTCACACAGGCGCGGTAATAAGGCCCAGCCACTGAAATCCTTTTAAGAGATATTTCAGTCGCTTGGCATCGCTGTACCATATTTAAATTACGTTGCAAATATATATACAATTTATAAATATCTTATAGGGTGCAGGATGACGCTCTTAGCCTCGTGCAGCCCAATATAACTTTTAAATCAAGAAATCGTTTACGTATGTCCTAGCACGGCACATACGATATGTCATACCACGGACACGGCTACTCAGTGACTGGGAAGAGTAGTGTGCATGTAACCGCGATTAGACGATGATAGCACGAAACATGGGAATATAAGGCCGAGGGATCTACGGGTGATCCGCGCGGCTGTCGGTAACTCAAGTACGACGATAACTAAATACCATCATCTGATCTACACGATTTACGATTATCGTTTGGCATACAGAACGGTCAAACGAGCAGTTACATCACGTATGTTGTAGAGCATCGAAAACTAAAAGACACGTATTTTTTTTTATCGGCGGAAAAACATTTTTAAGGGGTGAAATCGCCCTTCAAAGTTAGGGGTAATTATGCAGTTTCACCCCTGAAAAAGAATTTTTTTCTTCAACTTCACGTGGAATTTTTATTGTCTTCAATGAGAAGTATTTTGGTTTTTGTTTCATAAAAATCGGTTGACGCCTTCTGGGTGAAACTGCATAATCACCCCTCAAAATGCCTATTTTTGAAGGGCGATTTCACCCCTTAAAAATGTTTTTCCGCCGATAAAAAAAAATACGTGTCTTTTAGTTTTCGATGCTCTACAACATACGTGAGTTGCATTAAAATCGGAGGGGGACACCAAAGTACCTTTCCTTGTTAGTAAATTGACTGACTGAAATTACTCAGTGCTAGTAACCCAGCTCATGGGTAATACCGATCAAAACCCAAATTGTTCTAATCATTGAGAAAAAAGTTAATGGTTTTTAATTTCGTTGCATACAAGGTTCGTATTTTTATAGTAGATACATGAAACTTTGACAAAATTGTCATTATTTGGAAGAAATGAGAAGGATTATTGAAAATATTTGAGTTTTTCTTCAAGTAACCTGTCCATGCCTCTTCTATCTCGAAAAGTTTATAAAAGTTTATTAGAATTGTTACAAAAACTCGATTTTCATCTAATGCTCATACATATTTCAAAAGATCGAGAAAAAACATGCTTCTCACGAACTGACGGTTATGTAAATATAATGAGCCTTAGAAATAACAAAATGTCACTAAAGTAACAGTTTTCAGATATATTTAATCCTTGTAATAACCTGATATAATGACATTTTTTAGATAAAATAATTTTTAATTCATTGTTTTAACATGAAACATTCAATATCATGACGATGGTACCAAATTGATTGGAATCTCGGGTTTGGAGTGGCAGAAACCACATGTGCAGTAAACGGTGTAACAGGTGTTTACACGTTTAACCTATCCGTTGAAGAAACAACGAGACAAAGAGAAGAGACAAAATCGACATTAGACATGACACGTTTGACAGGTGTATAATAATCAATAAAAGTGTCCTAACCAGGCATTAGTCTAACGAAGTCTGTATATAACAGATGATATAATTCTGGTGTACGAAGCTGGGAACGACAAAGAAAAATAAATAGCGCAGACACGCACGGAGCATGACACGCGCGTGCTACCGTCATCCTCTTATTAAGGACGGTAATACTACACGAATCACACACGCCTCACGGTCGTAGATCACGCGTGTACGCGATGCGTACATTAGCTCGTCGCAGGGTTACAGATGCGTGCATAAAAAGCATGCAAAACCAACAGAGAGGATGAGGGAGGACAACGCGAACAGCGTACACCCGGCAATTCTTCACGCCTAGATGACAAGCGGCGTACCGAGGAAAGTCGAGAGTATTTACGACTCGGTCCATTGTGAGCCACTTCACACGCACTTGCGTGTTCGTGAAACCGGGACTCTCTCGACGCTCGTTAACCGCTTGACGGAATTTTGGCCACGTGTACCATCGACTATACGCTAATGCACTCCACTTGCATAGATGAAATTATCAATTAACCAAGTCAACATCTACATCAACGCGAAAAAAATGAAAAGTCGGGATGAAAAGTGTGATTTCTAGAGTGGCGTGATTCTAACATTATTCTCTAAGAGTTCCGATCAATGTCTGCGAACACTCGGAAGTTCAACGGTCCTTCGTGTTGCTTCGTAATTATATCGACATCACAATCAGGCCTAGTGAAAAAGCCTGTTAAATAGAAGCTTGAATGTTGCTCCTTCATTATTCACACCTTTAACAAAGCCGTCTCTATGAGAATGTACATTGTTGATCGATTTTGAATCCCTCATCGAGGAAGCTTCGTTAGAGGTGACAAATAATGAAAAAGCAAGCTGCAAAATTCTTATTCGTAGACTTGATGTTTAAACTATCGGGTACTCGAAGATGCGGACGCAGCTTACTATCAACGGAGAATTAAAGATAAGATGGAACATCAAGAGTGAACATTTCATATGTCTCATTAAAACATCGCAGTACCTGGATTTTGAACGTTTGACTTTTTTCTGAACCGCATTTCTGAACACTTTAGATCATTTTAGGTATCAACATATTAATTAAGGATCAAATATTAGGAATTTAACAAATGTGTTATAATTATTTCTTGACAATCTACACGTAAAAAATTAATGTTGTGTAATTGTATACCGTGAAGTAGCGGTTCAAAATTTACAGACACTTGACAATTTTGTTTGCAACTTATTACTTGAAAATAACATTTCATTTTCCTTATTATAATTAGACTTGGTGTGTTGTTATTCCTAGGAGCCATACTTCTGGGGTTCTTTACTTCGGAGATTTTTTTTCCATATAACTGCTAACCGCGTTGATCTTCCATTTGGTGTAACACTCAATTTCCTTGTAGAAAGTTCAAATTTTCTTATAAAAACTCACCAATCTGATCATCTTCGCGCAGTGAAAGGTATTCTGTTCAAGGACTTTAATGAAAGGTTGTGTTTGGCGCGTTTTTCAGACAACCGTAGCGGGCTCTTTGCGGGGAAAATTGCGAGTCAGCCTAATGGAAGAAAAGATAATTTAATTTACTCAATCTCGTGGATTATTTGTCTCGTGGGTTTTAGACGTAGCTCGATCAACAACCACTAAGAAATATTATGTAAAATTCGTTTAAAGCAACGTTTAGAATCAAATGTAATTCAGAATCATAGAAAAGGGAATTACCACTTGAGCGAATAGACTTGCGACATTCGTACGAAGTTTGTCTAATGTCATTAAAACATTGTCGTGATTCTTCACTAACTCGGTAGAGTGCGGAAACCTCATCGGAATTCTCGATGCGCTTAACTACGGTTTCTATATCGGCGAGGCATGAGTTCAATTTTGAGACTATTCCACTTGTGATATTGGCTATGTAGGCCGATATTGCGATAGATGAAGAGATGTCGATACCCAGGGCCTCGACGGCAAGCTCAATGTTCTTTTCGCTTTGCTGTGAAGTTGATTTACGTTAACCCGTTATTAATGCGTTGATGAAATTCGAAAATCCAATCGGCGAGTGATTCAATAGTTAAGCATCGTGAGACATTACATTCGATAAAATTCCGTCTCCTATTAGGATATTACCGAATTCGAAACTTTCTATGTAGGCTGCTTCAAAGCCTTTACCAGTTTCGGTAGATTTCGTTTCTAGTTCGATCGTCAGCCTCACAGTATCGACTATTTTTGTCAAATTGAGTCCATGACTGACCGTGTAATGGGACTTGTTCTGCCAGAAAGTAGCATTCGCTGTCTGAAATTTCGATAAATAATTCAAATTATTTGAGTTAAATATGGAAAAAATTCCGGCATATCGGACTTTGATCTTAAGATTTGATTTCTTTCTTTAAGTCATTGCTCACTTATTCTGTACAGTCATACACTTACCGAAGCGGAAAAGACGAGGCATAAAATTATTGTGAGTTTCGACATTGTTTCTTAGTTGCTGGTCGTAACGAGTTTAAATTAAGGATATTGAAATATCACTTATATAGTATACTCGTGGCTCAATTGTAAACAAAATGAGGAATCAGTGGGGGCGAAAGGCAAACAAAAATGAAGCTGCTAGTAATTGTTATGCCGGTACCGAGTAATTTGATTATTCGGTAGTCGGTATAATATTAAAAGTTATTATTTTTTGGGATCGTTTGCCGATAAGGAGATGGATCTCGAGTAAAAGATGGAAACGCGAATTTATATAAAAGGAAGTATTTATTATAAGCAACGGTAACTTTCCGTTGCCTATTTATATATCAAAGTAAGAAGTACAATAATGCGTTGTTTCGAGTATTAAACGAGGAACCAACCGTTCTCTTTTCAATCTAATTTAATACTGTCTTTTCGTAAAGCAGTTGCTAACTGTCTTCACGAAAATCCCTTAATTCGCAATTTTAGCGTTAGCCTTTCGCCCGAACGCCAAGCGAGTCGCTCATGCTGCGTCAGCGTTCTTGGGGTCGTTCATACGATCGGGCATTGGACTTCGTTTCTTGTCTTGAACGAATTCCAATGTTTCTTTGCTATGGAATATTCCCGAATATACTAAATACGGAGTGGAATATTCCGCGGCACAACATAATAATGAATCATACATCATAATTTTAAAACCGTAAAAAATCTTGCTATTCCTGGGAATATTTCATATCGCAACCTTTGTTTGGTTCGTTTATAATGTGAATAGTGACTTTTTATTGGCTCTACGATACCACATGTTCATTAAGCTGCGTGCAAACATAGCTTATGATCACGTGAGGTGATCTAATTTTCTATCAGTCCCTCTCGTTCCACTACCATCGCTAATGGCGATATCTTGCAGGCGTAATGAAATGTATGTGATAATGATTAGCAGATGTTTATTAGCATGACAATCTGACTGTATGAAGAAATACTGTAGTATTTCAAATTTTTAAAAATAACAAATGAGTTTAAAGGCAAAGTGAACCGGCCGAAGCTGAAGACACGGGATTATCGTTATTATTTTTCGTAAAATTCTTACGAGATATTCGCCCAAAAGTGACCTGAGAAAGAGTATTGTCATTATGATGTCATTGAATATTCGAGTAGTTAAAGAATAGAGATTACCCATGACAAAGGTGCATTAGAAATATTTTTCTCTTATTGGAGATGAACAAATTTTTGGTTGAGGTTACTTAATTTTATGGGTAAAAACCGAAATTGTAACCGAAAATTCATTTATAAAAGAACAAGGCGTGCAAATTTGAAATGTATACATTGCTTCTTCATGATTCTGGTTAACCCACAGAAACACCTCAATGGGTAATGGTTATCTCAATTTTCGCTATCCGATTGAGGAAGTGGTATTAAAATTTGCAAAAAAAATCGAAAATTTGGTAACCCGCTAATTTCATACAATTTAAAACTCTGAATCGATTCTCATCAAATCCAAGACTGATTATTCTTGCACCCTGACCAATTTGTATACTAAATTTCAGTTTGATAGATGAAAATTTACAAATGTTATAGAAAAAATAGAATTTTTCGTAAATTTACAAAGAAAAAACCATGGTGAAATAAAATTTGAACGTCTTGATCATTTTAAACCAAACTCAATACCGAGAAACCTTGTTCCCTGGCCTATTCTTGTAGAAAATTTTAACTCGATAGCAAAAAATTCACGAAAACTAGAGAGCGGACCTGCATTCTTTAAAAAATTGCAGCAAACTGACGGAACTTGCCTAAAATTTTCAAGATTATCAAATATATGTGTCTATTGCAATTTTGCAAGCTCATCACATATATATACACACGCGCGCGCACGCACGCACGCACGCACAGACATTTGGCTAATTATAATTTCTCGACGCTTTGGGATTTTTTACGTACTCTCACATCAAAATTTCGAGAAGAATTTTTTCACGAAAGCATAGCGTCTTCTATGAAGGAGCAAAAAGTAAGTGGTTGTTCATATGGTCGCTTATAACACTCGTTTTTTTTTTTATAATAGATACTTGAAAATTTAACCACGTTATTAAGAAAGTGAGATGACAAAGAAAACAGATGCACACTTCGGATGTTTCTTTTTAAGTAACAACAGTTATATAAAAAACTGTGCAATATTTGTTTCGTTACAATCCTCAAGTAGAAAATAAATTCTGCGAAAAGGTACGTATACCGTGAAATAGTCAGCGGTTGAAAAGCTACAGACACTTATCAATTTCTATTAAATAAATTATTAACGAGAACAATTCTGGTTGTAGTTTACTGCTTAAAAATAAAATGTTATTTGTCTTATTATAATTGGAGTTTGGGTTTTTCTTCCTGGGAACCATACTTCCAACGTTAGTTTTTAAGTCATTCATTTTCCTTGATAACCGCTAACTCGAGCGATCTTTCATTGCATCCAATACTCAGCTTTCTTGCAGATAATCAAAGTTTTCACATAAAGAGCGACCAATCTGAACATCTCTGTGCAGTGAATGGTATTCCGTTCAAGGGCTTTCATCAATGTGGATTATATAGAAAACGGCTGTTTCTGCCTAATGGATGAACAACGTTATTTTATTTACTCAATCTCTTGAATCACTTTTGTCTCGTGAATCTTTTACATCATTCGTTGCACGACCACCAAGAAATATTTTTTTGTAATACATGCACAAAAAGTCCCTATTTCTGTGCTTGTAAAGTGTGGTGAAAGTGTGAGAAGTGTACAAAAAGGTAACTAGTGTGATTTGCGCATGTACAGAATTTTTGTCGCATACGTTACTAAAAAGCGCCACTTTGGTAGCAGTCAGATTGTCATACTAATCAACATCTGCTAATCATTAGCATATATATTTCATAACGTCTTAAGTTTACGTGCTACGTTGACGTAGCCGGCAAGATATCGCCATTAGCGATGGTAGTTGAACGAGAGGGACTGATAGAATATTAGATCACCTCACGTGATCACGAGCTATGTTAAGAACCTTTTCAGTATACCTCGTATTAATTTTACATCAGATTTGTATATTAAATTTAATATACCAGCTTATGCATAAAAACTTCCAGTATCGGTAGATTAAATTTCAAACATATTTTAATTTACGGTGCATCTATAATAATTTGAATTATTTATCGAAATTTTAGACATCAAATGCTACTTTCTGGGCCACGGAGCCGTACAGCAGGGTCGTCCCTTATTTTGATTCGAAAAAAGCAATCGACTCTGCGCAGCTGATGATCGAATTAAAAACTAAATCTAGCGAGGTTGACGAAGGCTTTATAACTGCCCACCGTACAATTTTCGAATTCGGCAATTTATTAATAATCAACGAGGAATTGAAAAATGTAAAGTATGACAATGCTTCATGAATGAATTAATGAATTATTGTTAACGTAAATCAACTTGACAGTACAACGAGAATGACAAGAAGCTTGCCATCGAAGCCTTGGGTATCAATTTGGCCGCCAGTATCAACATGTCCGAGTATATTTCCGATATAGTAGAAGTGATCATCTCAAAGATGAGCACATGTCTCCCCCAACTGGAAGTTGTAGTTAATCGTATCCATAACTCCAATGAAACGGACATCATACTTGGCCAAGTCCGGAATGAAACTCAACAATGTTTTGAGAATATTCGAACTACTAGTCGCATGTATAATGACTGTACTAAGTCAACTGGTGAGTTAACTTCCATTATTTGGTACCACGTCTGACTACGGACGTTGCTTTAAATGAATTTGACAATATTACTTTGTAGTGCAAGTGCAAAAAAGTAAACTTTCGGCGAAGGTTGTAAAGTTAGTCGCACCGGTCGAAAGCGATTTCCACAACGGCACGAGCCGAAGGCGAGCGTTGTCTGTGGTACGAGCTAAAGACGAGTCCCCTCCCCCCTTAATATCTGTAGTATGGTGAAAGCGTGTGAAAAAGTAATTATTTTGATTTACGCATGCGCAGTATTATTTTTTGCCTTATTTCATGCCTTACTAAAAAGCGCCATTTTCGCCACACTTGACGAGCACGGAAAGGGCAACTTTTCGTGCATGTATTACAAAAAATATTTCTTGGTGGTCGTGCATCGAGCGATGTAAAAGACTCACTAGACAAAAGTGATTTACGAATTTGAGTAAATAAAATAATGTTTTTCATCCATTAGGCAAAAACAGTCGCTTTCTATAAAATCTATATTGATGAAAGCCCTTGAACGGAATACCATTCACTGCGCAGAGATGTACAGATTGGTCGCTCTTTATATGAAGACTGATTATCTGCAAGAAAGCTGGGTATTGGATGCAGTGGAAGATCGCTCGAAATACGGTTCCCAGAAAGAAAAACACAAATTCCAATTATAATGAGACAAATAAAATTTTATTTTTAAGCAATAAATTACAACCAAAATTGTTCTTGTTAATAATTAATTTAATAGAAATTGATAAGTGTCTGTAAATTTATAAGTGTCTGTAAATTTAATAAATTCAAGAATAATACCTGAATGGATGTTAGTGTTTATATGATCCATAGAATCGGTCATAGAATTTATATTATATTTGTGGATATATAATACAACCTTGCTCTTCATTGTGCCCAGAACCCAATAATAACTATTTAGAATTCGACTGAAGTCCGATTGGTGTAAGAAAGATTGATTGCACAAAATAATACACAAAGAAATCTATAATAAATCCAAGAATTATAAAAATAAAATGTTACAAGCTTTTCAACCGCTGACTATTTCACGGTATACGTACATTTTCGGAGAATATATTTTCTACGTGAGGATTGTAAAGAAATAAATATTACACAGTTTTTTTATATAACTGTTGTTACTTAAAAGGAAACATCCGAAGATATGTGTGCGTCTGTTTTCCTTGTCATCTTTCTTTCTTCGAAACGAAGCATTCCGCTAATAGTAATCTTAGGGTGTCAAACGTTCAAAATCCAAGTAGTTCGATGTTTTGACGAATCATATAAAGTGTTTACTCTTGGTTTTTTCGCACGCCTTACGAAAAAGCGTAATTTTCGCCGCACTTGACAAGCGCGGAAAGCGGTACTTTTTGTGCATGTGTTACGAAAAATATTTTTAGTCCAGAAAGTAGCATTTGATATATAAAATTTCGATAAATAATTCAAATTATTATAGATGCACTGTAAATTAAAATATGTTTGAAATTTAATCTACCGATACTGGAAGTTTTTATGCATAAACTGTTGTATTAAATTTAATATACAAATCTGATGTAAAATTAATACGAGATATACTAAAAAGGTTCAAGAAGTCGCATTTAATATAAAAGTACTTAAACTTTACATCATTCTTAAATACAAAATTTAATATACCAGTTTATGCATGAATAATTCCAGTTTATATTTAATAACATTTGCATTTCCAAATGTATTGAACAGTGTAAATGTGGAAATTTCCACGAATCGGACTTTGATCTCATGATTGGGTGTCTTCTTTAACGATCGTCAATTATCGTACATTATCGACTTATCGTCCATTAATTCTAAACAGCGTACACTTACCGAAGTAAAAAGAACGATGTCCAAAACGATTGCGAGTTTCAACATTGTGCCCTGGTTGCTGGCCGTAACGCATTTGAGTCGAGGATATTCAAAGAGCACTTGTGTAAAACACCGGTATTCGATTATAAATAAAATGAAGAGTCAGTGAGGACGAACGGCAAACAGAAGTTCAGCGGCTGGCATTAATTAAATTTACTTCATGACTTAGAAACTGTCAAATATCTTGCTATTCTTTTAAATGTTTCATTTCATAACCTTCCTTTGATTCTTTTCAGAATGTAAAAGGATTTACAATTACTTTTTATAATGTAAGATTTTTATTGGCTATAGCAACGGGATGTGATTTAATTTTCCGTTGATCACTCTCATTCCACTATGATTGCTAATGGTGCTATCACACAGGTTAAATCCGTGTAGCACATCAAATTAAGACGTAATATATTATTCTACCGAGAAGCAAAAATGTTAGTAGAGAATAATAAATATAATCTTAGAATTCATATAATCACTTAAAATAAAAACAAAGAAATTCAATACATAAGAGAAAAATCTAGGACTAATGTTGGTATGTCCAGTTATTATAATCACCATTCTACATATTACACCCGAATATTTAATGGTAAGACGGTGACGCGGGCATGATGGCGTGCGCGGTTTGCATACGCTATAGTGTCGGAGAACATCATTGATCTAATGACAACAGAGAAGGCGATGATTCAGCTCTTCGATTCGATATTTGTGGTAGCTGGAAGAGTGTTGACAGCCGTATCAATACCAAGCTCATCTCGATGCACGCCCACGTGGAAGGCCTTCCACTATGGATTCCAACACGCACACGAACAATAATGAAACAGAGTGCGTGCAGCGTGAAATTCATGATACATTCCACCTTACAATTCCACCACACATACACAACATAATTAACACCAAGTAGTGTTATCGCGCAAATACTAACGTGTATTAAGGTGACAACATTGTCGATCGTAGAGTATAAATAACATCTTGAAGTAAATGTTGGTAGGTTAAATTGATAGGAGAATAAATATAATGAAACCGTCCGTGTGAATTTTACACCGTAAGAAACGTTATTATTATTATACTAAATTGTATGAGAACAACAACAACAAAAAGTCTACACTGACGGTGGTTTACCCGTGAATATTCATCAGTGTAATCTGTCAAATGAATGTATAGTTTATGGACAAAAATATGGAAGATATTTCTACCAAATAGAAATATGGAAGACTACCAAATAATTCTTACCATGCAAGGATTCGCTTCTGTAAAAAGTTCCGACGCTTATTTAGAATGATCAAAGTCGGTTTTCGATCGGTGCGTACATTTCAGAAAATAAAAAGACGAACCAGAGGGTAACGAAGGCAGGCAGAAGAACCCTAGCTTCTCGATCGAAATATAAAACGTGGTTAGACTGTATAGAAGAGCGAGAATAGCGAGGGGGCTCCTCCTAATTGGTCAGACGCAGAGGGAGGTTGTGATGTATAGGCCCGCCCGCGTATTCTGTTAGTATCTGCCAGCAAAATCAGCCTAATGGCGTTTCTTCGTCCCGCTAGCTCTTCTCCTCGAGGCTCCCCTAGCCAATTTAACGTGTACAGCTCGTAGATGGCCTATTTTCGTTTTCGACAATTTATCGGTGGGCCCTCTATTGTGTCTTTCGTTTCCTCTGCCCGCTCTATCCCCTGTCGACCCGATATTTCGTGCGGGTTAACTGCTACCGTAGAAAATACGCCAAATCCCAACGCTTCTCAACAGCCCGGTTAAAAGCCTGACTAATGAAATAGAGCGGACCGTGGAGACTGAAAAGAGGGCACCGGTATGTTCTACATCGGAATATGCACCATCGAGAGATTGTGCAGAACTGTGGAATGATTGCGTTTAGCTGCGTGCATGCACGAACCACTACCGCATTGTCTGGCAAACTGAGGGCAACGGAGAACGAAAAGGGTGCAGTCTGAGACGCTAAACATGCAAAGAAAGAGAGAGATTAACGAAATCAGGGCGGGAACACCGATGTCGACGAGAGTACGTGTCGACTGAGTTTTAAATATATGTACAGACTCGCATACATGTTCGACGAACGAATTCGGTACGTTCGATTCAATTCGTGACTGTCTCTTTGACCTCGATACCTCTCCCCGTACCCTCAACTGCTGAGCTACACCACTCTGCTGTTCCGCAGTTCGATCTCACCGCACTAACTCGGGATCTCTTATTCGCTTGTAACCAGTCTTGTAATACCGAGATCTGGGTAGCATTCTTCATTATTCCCGTTTGGCCATTATTCGCTCTCGTACAAATATTTTACTATTGCAAATGTACTACACGTTTTATGCGGTATAAAGTACATAAATATTTATTATTTTTAATTTTAATACCAGTTGGTAATGCGCAACAGTTACCGTGGTATATTTACAACGTCGTACGCAGGTTCTCACCGCGAAATTCCAATAATTTTTTATTTCATCAGGACTCACGTGTACGACGGTACAGTTTAGCAAATGTAGAATATTAACCACCTGCTGCTTACTACATTCCCTCTGTTTGTACACTCTTATATTCCGGAGTACAGGGGATCTCCGATCGATTTCCATTCTGCATCGAATTACATCGTGAACTATTATTGTACAGTGGAAAGCACTGTATGAATTATCATCGGTCGATCGAGCTCTCTCGACGTCTCGCAATTTAAAGAACCCGAGCAATACCGATACCGGCAGCCTGGACACACAAACATCTTTTTCCAATTATACTAACTGGCATGGCGAGATAATCATTGCAATTCTGCGCATCGTTTACTACTGGAAAAAAATCGACATTTATGATCTACGTAGTTACGAGATTTTTCAGTAGACATTTCCCACTTGACGAACTGATTAAAAATTAAGAACACTTGTTTGATAACCGTATTTAAATAGATATTGACGGAAATTGAATAACGCTCTTCAAAATAGCCAAAAGTCAGTGAATTTAATTTGATACAACGAAGCAGACTTGATTTATGTTCATTGATTTAACATTTTCTAACATCAAATCCGAATACCGTTGCCACTATACATAACACACATAACCACAATGTTTGGTACATAACCACAATGTCACCGGTCTGCAAAATCATTTAATTTTATTAAACGGATGGAACGTAGATAGATATTTAACATCACTTGCCATAGCTGGCAGTGTCACATCGTCATACTGTTCTTAATGACAAAGTGCGTCGGTATATTTGTCTATTGCGAACGAGCACTCATCGGTCGAATGTTGCATCTAGCGAAATACGCAACGGCTTGGGCAGCCAAAACATGTACCTTACGATCAAAGAGTACCCGGAATTTGTCAATAAAACGAAAACAGTCCAATTATTCATCGATATTTATTTTATTCCCTTCAAAGTAATCTCCATCGTAAGCAATACACATATTTCAACGCTTCTTCCAATCTTCTGCGAATTCTCCTTTATCGCCTCAATCGTCTCAAAACGCTTTCCGCGAAGTGGTAACTTGAGTCGTGAGAACAGGTAAAAGTCACACGGGACCATGTCAGGTGAATACGGAGCTTCCGGAACGGTATTAACGTTGTTTTTGGTCAAATAGTCGCGTACAGGATGACATGTGTGAGCCAGTGCATTGTCGTGGTGAAGAAACCACGAGTTGTTTCTCGCGCTTGAACTCGTTTCATGCCCAAAACATCGTGCATAACGCTCTGCACCGATCCGAACGAGATACCAAGATCGGCTACTATCTCCCTGATGTTGACACGACGATCTTCGAGCACAATTTTGGACGATCGGAACGAGGGAAATCATCAACCACAGTACGGCCCGCTTAAAACTCCTTGTACCACTCGTATGCTTGTGTTTTCGGCATTGTCGAGTATGGTGGAGTAATCAATATGACAATATGGAGTATTCACCGTACGAATTCAATTATAACCATCGACCAATGGTTCAATTTCATGAGGTTATGTTTGTAAATATCGAAATATCGATTATATATCGCCTTTATTACTATTTTCATAGCTACATTAGCTTTCAAGCTAACTTAAGTTCTTTTATCACTACCGTCTTCTAGATAATATAAACAAATATTTTTAGTTAGAAAATATCAAACTTAAAAAGACTACGATTAATTAGATGTAATATTGCAGTCGAGATACGTTTGAGTGGATCTGTCTATCGTGATAGCGTCTCCGGACTGTATTGCAATTTGTAAAGTATTTATCTCGTTTTCACTGGAGGCCCTTTTTCATAATAATAAAAATATTTATTTCATGTTTTTGACTCGCCTTTCCCTTCTTCCAATGGTTTCGCAATAGAAAGCGAGTAACGATAGCGATGGATGTAAAATAATATTGCATTGCTGCGTTTAAGTTTAGAGCACTTTACGTAAGTTTTATTGGTATATTACGATTTCTAACAAATGACTGACAAGAACCATCGGATTTCTAGAAATGTACCGAGAGATAAGACCCAGTGAGAATGGATCGAAGCAGCTGTTAAAACGAGACGAGCCCGATACTTCGAATACGAAGATATGGATGGGACAGCGAAGGGAGGTTCTCCGTTCTTTCTGTCGGTTAAGAATCAAAGAAAGGTAGCGAGGGTGCACAATAACATTGTATTGCAACGTTTAAATTTCGAATACAAGCAATCAGTTTTACTGCGTGTATTACGGTTTCTCACAAGTGGCTGATAAGAAACAAAAGGCGCTCTGGAACTGTGCCGAGAGTGAAGACCGGGCGAGAATAGATTCAGGCAGCTGTTAAAACGAGGCAAACCTGATCCTGTAAAGATGAAAATATGGACAGGACAACGAAGAGAACTTTGCCGTTCTTCTTGCCGGTCGAGAATCAAAGAAAGGTAGCGATGGATGCACAATAACATTGCACTGCTCCGTTTAAGTTTAGAACATACCCCGTCAGTTTTATTACGTGTATTACGGTTTCTGACAAGTGGCTGACAAGAAACAAAAGGTGCTGTGGAAGTGTACCGAGAGTGAAGATCGGGCGAGAATGGATTCAAGCAGCTGTTAAAACGAGACGAACCCGATCCTGCGCAGACGAAGACACGGACAGGACAACGAAGAGTGCTTCACCGTTCTGCTTGCTGGTCGGGGATTCTTGAAAGGGCGAACTAGAGTAGCCCGAAGGGCCAGACGGTGGCCCTATTATAACATCTATGCCGCGCAGAATCGACGGCAGGCACTTAACTCTCTCTCTCTCTCTCTCTCTCTCTCTCTCTCTCTCTCTCTCTCTCTCTCTCTCTCTCTCTCTCTCTCTCTCTCTCTCTCTCTCTCTCTCTCTCTCTCTCTCTCTCTCTCTCTCTCTCTCTCTCTCTCTCTCTCTCTCTCTCTCTCTCTCTCTCTCTCTCTCTCTCTCTCTCTCTCTCTCTCTCTCTCTCTCTCTCTCTCTCTCTCTCTCTCTCTCTCTCTCTCTCTCTCTCACACACACACACACACACACACACACACACACACACACACACACACACACACACACACAACGGGGTGTACTCGCGTCGAGACTGTGGGACCCAGAAAAAAGGGCTCAGACTGAGAAGAAGCCGACGAACCATAGCAGAGCTCGGTGCTCTCGAATGATTCGAGAGTTTGCTCGCTGTTGTGGTTCTCAAACGCCTTTCACGCGAATTCTTCGAGCCCTGCTGCTCGATTGATTGATATCTCATAGCTTGCCTTTTATTTATTGTTATTTCATGTGAATACTCATTCTTTCTCTCTCGGTCTTTATTTATTTCTTTATTGAGTTCGAGATGCCAATATAGGAACACATTTTATAGATAAACGTCGACTACACGTTAGAATCGGTGATTTTATTTCTTTTTTTTTTTTTCATCTTGTTATTCCACGATGGAACAATGAACCTCTCTTAGGAGGGCTCACTACTGCATGTAGCGTATTGTACCACTGTACAAAGGCAAAGGAATTGCACCACGCGAGTCGAGAATGTTGTGCCAATATGGTTCTGCTACGCTTTGCACACTGCTTTCCCGGCATCTAGAAAGTATCCTTGGATCCTGCTTTCCTATTAGGTATCTTTACAGCAATACCATACTTAGATGGAATAAGACAGCCGAGCATTTCACCGAAGAGTGGATAACTCGGTCTTTCTAAACTCTAGAGCCATTAACGGGGGTTGAGACGAGTGAAGGAGACAACGGGATGCACTGTAATCAGGAACACGCGCTGGAGATGCCTCTCTCCCACTCTCTGAAGACTTGTTTAACCCAAAAGGTTAAGAGTAACGAGCTCGCGATTCAACTCGACTGCGCTCTCATTCTCTGCGGTGCTCGGTGAATTCACAGTGAGCCCAGTTTATCTTCCCAACAAACTTCCGATGGTGACGGCCAAGTGCAGTGTTCAATAAAAAAATAATCATTTTGATTGGTCGAGAAAAGAAAACCTAATGCGGACTACACGTAGAAAAGAGTTTGCGAGAAAATACCGAAAAAATATGTCGAAAATAAACATAACCAATGGCGGTCGCCATCTGCCGGCGAATATTTTATTTATTTGCTTCCTCGTGGAACAAGCGTAGTCTTAAACATTTTTTTGGCGTCACTATCAGGATATTCAAAATCATCTAAAATTCCGAGGAAAGTTTTCTGGAAAATAATTTAATGTAAATGTAATTCCCGAAGTGCCGCGAGATGGAGAATGGCCTGGATGTTTCTCGCGCCCGATACATCAGCTCCACGCATAAAATAGTCATCCTAATTCCTTAAACGCGTTCTTATTGTGGAAATTTCGACAAATTTAATATATTCTGAACTAACGTAGCGTTAATTAAAATTGGTTGGTAAAAATTTGTTGTTGCTGGACTTTGCATTGTTACGCGACAATGTTACAATTTAAGGGAATCTGCAGTATCCGAATTCGAAACACTTCTTTCGATTATGTACCCATTCTGGACTAATACTAATTGGCTATATAAAAATACACAAAAACGGATGGGAATCTTATATTATTACTAACGTTTAACACGATAAATGCATGTATTAAAGGTATATGGACGTTGAAGGACAATTTCAATAGCATTTCACCCTTAACAATACCTGATTAAGAAGTAAAGACGTACGATAGTCCAATATTGGGATTCGGTCATGAGCCAGAAACCTAAAGCGATCCGAAACTAACACATTTACAGTGATTCCTATTTTATTAAAAAATTTACTCATAATTGATTTTTGCAAAAATTTTAATACGAATTGGATAGTTGAAACACCCGTCTTCAGAAATATGTGAATTATTTAAAATTTACCATCTGTCACTATTAACCTGAGTATCGCAATTCAGACTTGAATCATCAATAATTATGCCAACTATCTTGATATCGATTCATGGTACTCAAGTCCTTAAATTGCAAAAAATTAGAATAATAAATAAGACGATAGTGAAGCTTTTCAAATTCAGATCAGAGTTATTGCTCTCGATGTACTCGACTGCGTGAATTATCAATGTCAAAACTGTCTCATTCGATCATTAGGTTTAGAGATTAGTCTACGTTTCACCATTCTTTAGTAATGACATTTCGTTTTTTCTACAAGAACAAGATACATATAAATATTCATTAATTCAGATATACACCCATAGAACATTTTATATAATAGATACAGTGTCTCAGTCTGTATAAAATATTAAATTTACACGGTCGCTTGTCTGGAATTACGATGGTCAATACACCCATAAAATTTGGAAAAGTAAGCTCATTCCGAAGCAGTTCCATTTCAGAAAATAAATTAAAACCTGATAGACAATTTGAGATGAAGCAACTGATAGATCAAGGACGCATTATATTTATCGACGTAAGAATACAGATCTTTCTCTTTATCTCGTGGATTCATCGACGATAAGGATCTTCGGAACGCTGTTACCTCCTCGTATAGAACATCTATTTAATAATGAAAAAGGAAAGGGATGCTTCGGGCAGGGAGAAAGAGCAGGGTTGGACGAGAGACCTGGAATTACACATACCGAAGCTGCTTGCACGCACATCGAAGTTAATACTTATATACCCACGATGATCTTGACTCTCGAGGTCACGAGTGTAGCTGGTTATTACTTATTAGTTTATTATACAGTATGTACTATGGCCCTGGTAGTCTCTCGCATGTGCTACGAATACATGTGCACACTTTACTGATGTTTATACAACAGTATTATGTACATGCATTTATATGTATTGCTGGAAATAAAGATCAACTTACTACGATCTTTGTACAGTTTCCCACGGCGTCGAAGCCGCTTTACCGAGTAGAATCGCGAACGCCTGCGATGAAAAACAATTCGTCTCTCGACTAAAGACATCGCAACAGATTTTCCCATGGACACGCCCACGCATTTTATCCTTACAACTTCGCGCGGCATTTCAATGCGTTCGTACGCACTGCCCGTTCAATTTTGCGTGTATGATATAACCGGTGGGGAAAAGTTTTTAATTGATTAAAGGCGTGGTTCGATTAACCAATGAGATACAATTCTTGTTTGATTTTGTAGGTTCAAACATCATTTCTACGTTAAGAATTTTCTCGAGCACCTCGTTATCTATTCATTCGCGGTAATGTAGCCGTAAATTTTACGTAAATTAATTCGCGCAAAGATCCGACGATAGTTTCTCTTATTATGCAGGAAAGCGAGAATATTCTGTTTATAATTTCGTGTAATCAATGAACATTTAGTTGGTCTAATTGACTTCTTGAATCGTGTAATGCCAACTTTGTTCTAAAAATAATGGTAATCGATCAAAAATTCAATAAAATTAAATAGATTTTATGTGTTCCACGTTTAGTTTCTTTGAATCGACGACGAAGATAATCATTTTTGCCGAAAAACAACAGCCGACAAATCTATAAATTGAAGAGAGACTTCAATCTACAACAATCGTTATATTTCAAGATCTACACAACTTTTTTTTTTCAAATTATTCTACTACGCACTGTGTCATTAGGGATTGGAAACGCGTTTCTTCACTCAGAAAAAAAAACCGAGAGAAAGATGCTGGCGTATTGTCAAAAATGGTACGACAAAGAAACAATGACGAATTATAGACAATAGATCTCTCAAATCTCGGCACTGTGAAAGTTTAATGACTTCTCGGATAACTAAAGTCGGCAACGTCACTCGTTTTTCGACAATCGACGCGAAGAACATTTGCACATGGATGGCATGCGTCATTATTCAGCCAGCAACACGTAAACAGAATTTTTTGTCGGCTACTACTTTAAGCTACTTCGGATAGGTCCAGTCATGAAATTCTAGTTGAGTACCAGTGGTAATTAACTTTGTGGAAGACAGTTAGTGTTTTACTCTACATGTAGTCATGATTTTTTATGTTGGATGCTACATTCAATCATCTTCTATCAGTAGCAACATTTCTAATACAAATAAATATGTATGTACGTATGTTTGTTACTTCGATCTAATAAATTAACGTCCTAATTCTGAATCAAGATTCTTGTACAACTGTGCAAACTACCGTTCTACGCATCGAAGTGATATACCCACGTTATTTTTTTATCGGTCTATGTTTTCGTGTCATTCCACATACGGGCATACCTGGCATCAGAATAAAACAGCTCTTACACAGGATTTGTATTTTAACACCCGCTGAAACGATACCCCGTGTGAACCGTAACGCGAATTTACCTCGAGGCTACGCACCAGATACACGAGTATATACTTCGAGCAACAATCGCAGAAATGAAAGAACGAGAGAGGAAGGCAACGTCCGGCAGTGGGTGAACTATAGCAGAGCATAGAACAGGAGATCTTATGCTTGGCTGGATGACTTCCTCAAAGCGTAAGTAACCCAGTACCAATCTCGGGTAACCCCGTTCTCAGGGAAGTCGCACCAGACTCCCGTCAGAGCGTCATTTATTTTCAAACGTGCAGTCACTGTACCCGATTAGAAGAAATGTCAGATGTCCCACGGTTGCAACGAGAATCAGCAGAATAAAAAATGTAGGCCCTTGAGATGGGAACAATCGGTTGTTCGTATCTCGATATACATTGTTGGATAAAGAGATAACATTTTTTAGAGGTTTAAAAAATATCCAAATTTTATAAATTTCTTACATCAATTAGAGGCTGACTATTGCTACAACATAAAAAAATTTTTATTGAAACTGATTTTCCGTCCAAGAACAGTCTTGGACAAGATTGTAAATTAAAATCATTACAGAATTTGCAAAATTCGTAGATTTGATATACGTTTTATATATAATTCCAAGTTATAAACCGGCCCATATCATAAATTGTTAAACGAAATTCTTATTTTGCTTTAAAATAAAATATTAATAACATGATAATGATTTTTTTTAAGTGAAATGTATTGTCGATAAACATATAATAGCAATCGTGCTCTGTGAAGATGCAAAGATGATGAAGACGGAAGAGAACCAGCGAGACCGAAGAGATCCTGATGATTACTGGCGCCAGAATTTTCATATTAAGAGACGCGGTAGCATCTCGATGCCGGATAAAATACCATACAAGTTCTCGTTGCTATAGTCACCGATAATAAATTCACCGTGGTTACATCAGTCGAGGAACTCTATCTATACCAAGTCGAAATTAACGTGTAGCGTTGAATTTAATGAGATAGCACGCATTTACCATATTTCTGAATAATTTTCTAATTCACTTAACAACATCTAGCCCATCAGGCTCGCTCTTTCCTCCGGTACTCTATGCGTATAGAGATTTTTATGCTGTAAGAAGTTGCGAATTTAACCAGGAACGAGATAATATACGATTATCATTCTGGCTGAAACTGCCTTTGAGAGAAAGATAAAACTCGGAATATAGGATATTATGCCAGCATGACCAGTTTTTACCGTTAAGTTGGAAAGAACTACAGATACTGCTGCTTCAGAACATACGTAAATTCATACGTAAAGCTCATCTAGCGCAAGGAGGACCTCCGCCTCCTTTCAGACTCTATAAACATGTAGGAGGTTCATATAATGTAGTAAAATACACACAAGATTCGATAGTCTTGCCTGGTACACGTGTAAAAGAAACTGCATATAGTACTATCGCTATGTACACAATCACCTTGTACGATAATACGGATAAAGTATAATGAGTCTGCGTCTCAAAGAACTGGTTAGTGGTTAGATACGGTCAATTGTGAATATTTACAATCTCCTATAAGTCCACAGGAGAATTCGCTCTCGAGCAACTTGGACAAGGTATCCTGCAGCTATCGCTATGTTACCCTAGAAGTTTTCTGCGATAAGACCGTGTGTGCAGGTGAACCCGAGTACACAGATTCAACGATCCCTGAATAGAGATCTATACGCCGTGTAATATAATTTTGGGTGAGAAATGTGGTTAAGATCGTCAATCGATTAAATATTTATGAGCATAGAGCATCAATGACTGGCATCGCCGGACGTATTTTCGTAATTAAAAATAATATTTTGCAGTTCAGTTCATCAATATTTTTTTCCATTATCAAATTGTCGTAAAGTTTAGGTTGTACCGAGGAATCAAATTTTATTTTGCAATGTGTAATTCTCATTGTAACAAGACTCTGTCAACGACCGAGTATAGAATTTTCCATTTGAAGCTCTTACGCGGTAGGCGTACAGGAAATTTATTTTAAAAATAGTGCGCGAAGACAAAATCGACTGCAAAAGTGAGTTGAAGAGTGTATCTACTGCGCAAGAACTTGAAATGGAAATTCTTATACTCGGACTGAACAGAATCTTCATACAAAGAGAACAAGACCTTGTAGAGCCAATTTCGTTTATCGATGCCATGTGAATACTAAATAGAAAATATATATATATGTGTACCCATGAATTGGGCTGCAAAAGTAAATGTTCACTTATGGAAATAATCCATTTTTTCTGTACCTTTCAAGTGTTATTTTTTTTTTTTTATCAGATAGCAAGATTTCATATCTTCAATTACAGCAAAATTTTTATTTTATTACTCTCAGACGATAGAGCTCTCTTAAGGTTTAACATACGTGTTGGATCTTTATCCTCACAGGTTGTTTTTGAAGAGTTACACTTTCGATACCAAGTACCCAAGCAATCGTTATAATCGACACACAGATTTTTGTGAGTAAATTCATTATTAGAGTGACATAAAATAAAGTCTTTATGTATTTTCATTTTCCATTTGCGTTAGATCTACTTGATATACCCGAGAAAAAAATGGGTCGAACACGTGCGACCCCCATAAAGTCAGGAGGTGTGTGCGTTATTGGTACGCGTTAAAAAGAAATCAACAAAGTTTGTTAAAGGCAATTTTGGAAGAGATGGTCACGTCGTCTCTTCGTCAAAAGAAAAAAAATACAATCACGTTTTTTAAAAGGACATAAATATATTTATTTTTACATTAACTAATACTAAAGCTATTTTATGAGCGTTTAATAAAAATGATCTTTAAATTTCTCTCTCATTCAATGATTAAACTATTCATCCGAATCTTTGAATAAAAAATCTATAGTCAGCTTTCTCCGAGCTTATACCAATATGATAGTATATTATACAAGTTACAGTTAAGTACAACACACAGTATCTTGTACACTAAATGCAGATGAAACGAGGAGCTGAATCGCAAACAGCACTAAGAAAAGTAGGTGAAGGGTTTCCTCG
This sequence comes from Cylloceria caligata, assembly GCA_963942595.1. Classification (NCBI taxonomy): domain Eukaryota; kingdom Metazoa; phylum Arthropoda; class Insecta; order Hymenoptera; family Ichneumonidae; genus Cylloceria; species Cylloceria caligata. The sequence goes on along the minus strand of OZ012703.1, from coordinate 86,888,968 downwards.
CAGGAGTATGAGACGATTAAGTAAAGTATCAATGAGGGTCACACGTTGAAGTGTGTTTCTGCAGGCCGAACGAGCTCTCGTATCCACACTCTCCGTGCTTCCTCTCGTAACGATGACCGGCAGTGCGTGCGAGGTTCGTTCCTTCGTTACAGAGCATGAAAGGCTTGAATGGGCGCCTGCGACGAGTCTCCAAGCTAATAACGCGACGCACACGCACTTATTTACACTGTTTACAGGTATAGAGGTGTGCACAAGCGCTTCGTGAAGGAAGAGATAGAAGTCATGAAAGAGATCCGGTTGTGAGTACGTCAATTTTATTTAAATAATCAGCGCTGACGTTTCTTCTTTCACAGTATTATAGTCGTAGAGTCAAGTACACACGAGATCCAAGAGTGATAATAAATAAATAAAAGCTTTAAAGTACGAGCAATCGTAATCGACTAACAGCTATTAGCTTCCGGGAATAGAACACTTCACGAGTGGAGAAAAAGACGTATCGAGGTAGAGAGGATATACTTCACGCATAAGAGAAGATTCAAAGTGTGTTTCCGACGTGCCGGCTTGCGTAGTACATGTGTCTCTAAATACGGTGACATTAATATAACCGTATCGTTTATCAACGACACTGCAAATACAGCGGCTCGAATGAAATATGCTGAAAGTTAATGCTTCGACGGGGCTTGTAAAAATCGAGACGAGGACCCCGGGGGCCCGCGATCGATAACGCCTACGTATATACGCTATACAGTGTACCGTATACCGTATGTACGACGATACGTACACACGCGTACCTCTCTTTACTTACCGTCGGTACTCGGCCTTCACCGTGTGCGTACGCGTATAATGCGTGCTCCAAGATTCTCAATCGTATTTGCTAGCTGTGTATATATTCACCAGTCGAAAGAGTTACAACGTCGTCGAGAAGAGTCATTTCAACCCTTCCACGCGATCCAATAAATACGAGGGAGCGAAATAAATATCATTTTTTACTAAGAACAAAATAAAATTAGTTTTAACTCGCAGCTCGTTTATTATAATGTAGGTGTATAGAGCGTGGCGAAGGAGAGCAACGGTAGCACCTCTTAGTCATCGAGATTGCGTTATTTCCTGTATGTCTTCGGCTTCCTCGCATACTCGGTACTCCATAACGAACGCTAGTCGTTCGGTCCATCACCTTGGTCGATACAATGGAACCAAATAAAAACTAATTGCATCGTGTCGCTCTTGGGAGTGAAAGACAGAGACGAAAATATATAGAGAGAGAGAGAGAGAGAGAGAGAGAGAGAGAGAGAAGGAAACTGTGAGCAAAAGACAGAAGCAACGAACTCGCCCATTGTCTTCCTTCACTTAGCCTTGTTCAAGTGCGTGATTTTTCGCGTACGATGTGACTCTCGCACAGCGCAGATAGGAATGGCCGTGAATTACACGTATCATCGTCGTTCAAGTACAGGTGCTGACAGACGTCTGCTTTTTCTCTCGTTAGCTCTATCTTTTTTCGCTTCTGTCCAAGTTGAAGCAGAACGTATAGTATTTTTAACGAAACTGTAAATCGTCAAGACACAAAACGAGACTTCTTACTGACACAATTCACACGCATAGTATTTTTCATTGCTATAGTTACATATACGAGTACGTGTTGGTTATTCGTGAGTACCGATAATCCAATTATATGACGGAAGCAAGAATAAGAATACAGTCACCTGGTACTTGAAAAATTCCCATCGTCTCTTTTTTACCAGAATATTATTATAGTTAGTCACGTACTCGGACTGCAAGGGCATCGAGAGTTCCCAGCGCATGAAGATTTGCGTTGTATGTACTATATGCATATGTTATATTATGGACAGTGTACAGTGTATGTGTCTCAGAATTGCGCAACGCGACGTACATATAAATGTTCGGGAGGGGAGAAGGACTCTTCCTGAATGCATCATCTGACGTAACTTTTATCCGGCAAGTCGCTTAGTATTATATACGTTGTATATACTAATACGTACACATATGTAGAGAAGAACGGGGTTTGCTGGATCGAGTCAGCTTACGGATGTATCATCCACATGACAGGTACCATAGCGAGGCCATAAATGTTTAACGGCAGAATTGAGTTGTTTTTATTTATTTATTTATTTATAAACTAGACCAAAAGCTGTAACAATTAATTATATTCACGAAACTTGAATTGCGATTAAAAAAAAAAAAGTTAATTAAAGTAGCGTTAAACTAATGTGGTCAAATCAAACAATGGTGCGCAAAAGATATTTACAAAATTTAAAACAAATTGTCCTTCGTATTTGAATGTTTTTACGGCAAAGATAACTAAAGATGGTCTTAATAGGTTAAATAATTTTAGATACACAATAAAAAAGGATTATAATGTCATGATATAATTACATTGAAATAATTTAACTTTTTGTTTGGCTTATTCGATTTATAGGAAATAAAATTATCTTTACAAATGTAAAAATGATGTTTGAATGAATTGAATGCTTATACGACTATGCCTCAAAGGATTCAGTGAGCTTCGTTGTCGTAGAGATATTTAAAGAATCGTTAAAGTGTGTGGTATTCAAACTGACCCAAGCAACCCCGGTCTTCGCTACATTGTACTAATGCCATAAGTCGGAGGACGTAATACATAACGTTGTAACAGCAGCAGCAGCAGCAGCAGCAGCACCTCTACGATGATCTCGAGAGGTTCTCTTCTCTCTTTAGTCCTTCCTCGTTCCGAAAAAAGCGTTGTACGTATATGTCCAGGTTTCCTACAAGCAGATATCTGCAATAGGTGCACAGCCCTGTGTACCATGCGTACAGACTGAAAAGCTATAACCGCGACTATCATAATTCTACACTCGCGTTAGTCTGCACCTCTTTCTCTCGATACGATAGCTGTGCTCTTGAGTCTCGTGCGTTATTCACCAAGATTTCTCCGGACTCTCTTCTGCATCTTTTTCTTCTATTACCGCGTTCTCTCTCTCTCTCTCTCTCTCTCTCTCTCTCTCTCTCTCTCTCTCTCTCTCTCTCTCTCTCTCTCTCTCTCTCTCTCTCTTCGATGGTACGCGCATTCGCAATCGATTCGACTCACGCACACACTTATGTCGTAGTATATTACACCGTAGATATATTACACTGTGCGGATCGGCTATAAAGGCGAGCGCGCGAGAAATTCATACGTCGAGAAGAAATCTAGCTAACGGTGCAACGTGTGGAGTCAGTGTCCTTGGCAGCGAGGATCGCCAACTTCTGGCAGCATGAGTTATTCGATAGTGAAACTGTTCAATGTTTCTTTATATTATTATTACCATTGTATCGTTCCTTGGAAATCTGTCGAACGAATAATGAACTTGGGGTCGAGATGATACTGCGATTACTTCTCGTAGCAACAATTGTGTTTATGTGCATTCTTCTTCTGTCAAATATTTACACGCGTACAATTGTTTAAAAAATGCACAACAGTGTTGAATACTTATTTTGGGAGGCGCGAATAATAACTGGATGCATATATTGACATATTATACGTTATTGAAACATTGTAAACGTTGATAAGTACAATGTATGGTATACTAATGTGCGTTGTGAGGTGTTGCACCAGATTTCGACAAGGTAAGAACTCTAATATTTTTAAAACATTTTGTATTGAGCTTACAGTGTGTGATATTGGGAAAAACTCAGGCTCTTATCATCTACCACTGTTCATTCTGTCAAGATATACCGTACGCAATCGATGCAAAATATTAATAATGCACGTAAGAAGGAATTCTATATCAACAGTCATAGCACAGGGGAAAATATAATCAATGGTTACGAGGGGGGAGAGAGGATACGATCGTGACGTGAGATTGCTGCCGACGTGTTCAACACTTCATTCACCGGTCTTACCAACGAAAACAGAACTCGAGGGAAGAATAATAATATAGGGGTTCAAAACTCACGATTCTACAATATTTCCGTGTACTCGCACGCCGTTTCATACAATCCTTCCGGCTCAAATCTCAAACAACTGTCGTATTTCTACTCGCACGTGAACTCGCTTCGTTTGCTATACCCGAAGCGACTAGAAGATGGCAACTTCCACCCTCGTGGTCTCATGAACTTCCGTTAATTCAGTCCTCCGTCATTTCCGGTCGTTCTCGCGGCTGACACTGGTGGAGACAGATTGACCAATTGATCACTGCACCGATGCGCCATCCCGCGACCAATTGCGATGGCTCCATTCCCTCATGTTTGCTACTGAGTTCCCAGATTGACGGGATAATCCCATCACGGGATTTTTTTTCACATACTTTGAAGGTCAGTGGGATTCCACTAGACCGACGCTTGACTCTGGTTGCCAAAGGTAAGATCTCGTTTCAGTTGCCTTCTGTATGTCCTACTTCATCCGTCCATTATCACTTACAGGGGAGACAGTGTCAGTTGTCACCATCGTGACTTCCGTTCTGGCTCTCCGGTCCTCTGCAGAGTTTTCCAATGCAATTCTCGTCTTCTGCATAAGCTTTGATGGGAATATTTAGGGCTGTGGAAGATTATCACAAAGGCTCGGGATACTGTTAGTGTCCTGTGGGAATCTCCCAGTGCCAAGCAAACCTTACGACCCTGTGACAACATCGCAATGCATGACAGAAAATTCTTTTAAAATTTGAGAAAAATCGGAGGTGAAGTACTTCTCAAAAGTACTTTTTTTTTATAATAGTAAAATTTACAATACTTGGAAAAATTATGAAAAATTTTCAGTCAAAAGTTTATTCAAAGCCGTAACTTCGATATATTTAATATTTTCTTGTCCGTCTCATAGATTTTCAGATATATTGAATTGACGTGAGAAAATCTTTGATTTTCAAATAAGCAAATCAATAATTCTACTTCGTAAAAAAATGTAAAAGAAATTAAAGACAAACCTATGTAGATAATATTGGTCCTGAAGTTACGGAATGTCTAACTAATGTGAAAGTTTTTATCTTGTCGAAATATCGTGGCCTCTTGTACATTATGAGAATCTGTGAGATTTTTAGTCGGGTCAACACGTGTTAACTGAAGCAATCGAATTGCTTATTAAATAATTATGTTATTATTTTTCTAATTTTAGTTGTGGTCATATAAATTTATAAAGTCATAATAAATTTTAACAATTTCTCAAAAAAATAAATAATTAAAAATATATTTGCTACGACGTGCACAGACGAATAGGTTAAAGCGCAGCGCTAACAGTAATTCATACAGAGTCTCACATTAAAACCCTACCAATGACAGAAAAAAGTGTCATGTATTTTTTCTAGCGATTAACAACCAATCTGTACCAATTAATATGGATCAGCGCTAATAGCAATCCGTCCAGAGTCCCAAATTAGAACCCTACCAAAGATAAAAGAGTGCCATGTATTTTTTCTAGCCATTAATATGTGCCAATCTGACCAATCTGAAGCCGAATTTCTTCATCTTTGTATCAATCTCTACCAATTAATAAGGGCTAACGCTAAAAGTAATCCATACAGAGTCCCACATTAAAACCTTACCAATGACAAAAAAAAGTGTCATGTATTTTTTCTAGCGATTAACAACCAATCTGTACCAATTAATATGGATCAGCGCTAATAGCAATCCGTCCAGAGTCCCAAATTAGAACCCTACCAAAGATAAAAGAGTGCCATGTATTTTTTCTAGCCATTAATATGTACCAATCTGACCAATCTGAAGCCGAATTTCTTCATCTTTGTATCAATCTCTACCAATTAATAAGGGCTAACGCTAAAAGTAATCCATACAGAGTCCCACATTAAAACCCTACCAATGACAAAAAAAAGTGTCATGTATTTTTTCTAGCGATTAACAACCAATCTGTACCAATTAATATGGATCAGCGCTAACAGCAATCCATACAGAGTTCCAGATTGGAACCCTACCGATGACAAAATAGTGAGATGTAATTTTTTAAACGATTAATATGTACAAATCTGGAGCGGAAATAAATATTTTTTAAATTAATTTTGTTTATCGGTTCGGTAGAGACTCAATAGGGGAAGTTTTGTAGGCTCTAACAAGGAAATCTACAAAGGCTTTATACTTTCGAGCGTGACCAGCATTAAAAGTAAATTGTTAGATTTCCATTCTGGTCCCCCAAAAGAGTTGGGACCACTTAAATAAGTAAAATAAGTTCGGTAGAGATTTCTAACTAAAATTCTACACGGGTCTCTTACACCGTTGAGGTACGCACATTTTTCCCACTGAAAAGTCTCTCCGTGTATAACTTATCATAAAATAATCATTTGCACTGCGTAAAGTCGAGGAAGAACAAGAGAGCGTGCGAGCTGCTGAAAGGCTGTTACATATCGGTACGTTAGATACCGTGTTAAAGACCCTCGAAATGAAAACGCCCGCTCGCTGCGGAATCTCTTCTCGGTTCATATAATACCACTTGACTATTATAATGTATACTACTAAAGTTCTCGTAGATCGAGGCCCGATTCTCTCTCGCGTGCTCCTTCACGGACTCGTTATGCTAATACCACAGTGTGGCGAAAAATCGGTGTAGGTACACTAGCCGTGACACGCCATTGCAGATTCTTCGTGAGGTGGAATATAATATTGTAAGTGCGTCGAGAAAGAGGTGACGACGTCAAACGACGTCGATCGCGAACGGGAGATCTGATCGTACCGCGTCGTACGATCTTAACGCTCATGGCATTTCCGTAACGATGAGACCTTATACACTTGGTTAAAGTGCGCAGTGCTCGCAAAGTAGTTGAGCTGAGAGCGAGGATATTGGCAAACCATCCTATCCTCTCAGTCGCTTATTCTCGTCCCCCTATCCTCTTTAGTTGTGCGTGGTCAACAGGCGAAAAGAAGAAAATAACGAGACGGAGGAGGGAGGAAAGAGAACGAAGAAAACGCCGTTGGCGTGGTGTTCCGACGCCGCGCATTGACATTTACGCGTTTCCTGTTCTAACATTCACGTACTATACTCATGGGGCGTATAGCGAGTATGGAATGGGTATAGAAGGAGTATACGGGAAGCGTCTTGGCAAGATCATCAACGTTTTTGCTCGGGGAGACACCACGCGACTACTTTTCTCGTTCTCTTGCACTCTCTCCTTAGTTCGCGAGTTAAATATCACGCGGACGGAACTCCGAGGCGACATATCCGTACAAGTTCGCGGAAATTTAACGTATCCATTCCATAGCTCACTGTGCTTTGAGCCCCGAGCGGGTCATACTCGTCCCCGAGGTGAGAAAAAAAACCATTTTGTCCTTTCCACCTAACGATGGGGTGGTGCGGTCAGAAGTGATCGGGGTTAGTTGGATCAATTTTAATAACTTGAGTTTCATTGCTAATTTTTCTTGTAAAATCTTACAATCCAGTTTAATTTCAAGGGCTTTGTCGCAACAACAAAATCGTAATAATACAAAAATGTATTAAATCTGCATCGAATAAAAATACTGAGATGGAGATTTTTGTTGCAAAGATAAACAGAATTTGTGGAGTGAATTTAGTGATACGATGCAACGTGAATCTTCCGAGGAGTCATGGAATGATGAATTTATGGTTTTCCCTTGATATCAATCAACTATCCAATCTACCAAGTCGATTTTTAATTCATTTGGACTTGGAAGCCTTCAAGTATAATTACAAAAATGTATCTATCATTTAAGGCCCGAGCTGACTTCTTTTAAAATTTCTATATTTCCCAAGTGCTTAAAGTCTCAAAGTACCAAAGGGCGCACATGATATTTACATGGTGGCTCAATTCAACCAGTCCCTGATCCAAGAAGCCCCGTTCAGAGCTACGGAGCGAGGCAGTAGAATATATAGGCGTAGCAACGAGTACTGCAACGATGATGATGACGCGAACGCAAAACAGCGAAGACTATCCCCGCGATAGTTTCCCACGCGTGGCGCGCGGTAAAGAGCAATGACGATTTTTTCTGCAAAGCTTGTTCCAAAGGAATGAAATAAAAAATAAATTGTTTAACGGCAGAAGTATAGATATCCTCGTAACGTCGTGCAACGAGCACTGAATCTATCGCCGTTCCGCTGGTATAGTGTGTGGGGGCGATCTTTAACGGGCTACCAAACCGGAAACGTATCACTCTTCGCTTCGTCTTTTGCCTTTCAACCGGACTATATACGAGTTCGAGGGCGAGAGCAATGCCGCGCATGCTACGTATATATACATATAAAATAGCATGCGTATCGAGAGATAGCCACAAAACCCGTGAGGGCCCTGTGTATTATGATATACAACGCCGACGTACCTAATACCCCGACTGGGACACCCACGTGCCGGGATACCTCGCACGCTGTCGGTTGTATTGCTCGTTCACCACCCGACGACGACTTCAGCTCCGGGCTAACAACACGCGCGTACAGCTCTAGTCCGCGCGCTCGCCTTTTCGCGATACCTTCTCGTTCTAGCGTTCGAAATGATTATACCCACCCCCGGCATCCACGGAGATTGGTAACGCCAGTGTGTGCAAGACAAGAACGTTATTTTCTGGAGCCTCGGGGCCTGGCGAGAGAGATTTGCCTATAGTCCAGGGCAAAGAACGAAGCTCCGTCGAGCCGTTATTCGTGCCCTATAAGCAGCATCTATACGATGAATAAACTATCCTGAACGTACTGCGTATCGTGTGCAGGAGAGTATCGCAACTATGAGTCTACCTTGACATTGAATGTACAGTTGGACATTCCGTAAGTTATACGCGCCTTCTCCGATCTCTACCCACTCCTAAGAGCGAAGGTTACTGACCGACAAGACTTTGCATTTCTACGATAAGAGACATCCTGACGGTAGCCCCATAAATAGCATACTTTGAAACATTTATTGACGCAAGTTAGCGTTATTACAAGTACCGCGTTCTTCCCGTTCTATATTTTTTATCATGGAAATTACAAAGTACAACTCGGGCCTGAGTTTCACTCTTCATCGTACTCGTGAGCGATAATCGATGAAAATCTTAGCGCCATAAACAATAGATCACTCGAGGAGAATGACGCGAGCAGCATTTCGTATTATCACGGTGGCTCTACGGGGTGTACCGTACTTTGAATGTCGAGTGTTACTACTATACACATATAGATCCGATATGGACGTTGGGGCAGTTCTCCCTGCAGCTCTCGGCGTGTCTGCGCGCCGTTTAACGTAATAATCGCGCGCTTTACCCTAGCACCAGCGCCGCCTACCAGGGATAGATAATTTGCGCTAACGAGCGTCGTTGTCAGACTACCTCGGGCTACCTAAGAAAGGTTTTCACCCTCCTGGCTTTACGAAAAGAATGGATCGCCTCTGGGATTATTGAACCACATAATAATATATCTTCTATTATTATATAGAATATTTAGCTACAGATACCCTGAGCAATTAATCGAGTTGATATATTACCAGAGAATTCGATCATGGTATCATCGATCATCGATTTAGTAGACTCAAAAAATCAGTAAAATACAAAAAAGGTAGAATAATTTAAAGGTTTAAACGAATATGCTTTACATGAATTATTTATTGCTAAATATTATTATGTTAATTGTAACGTTTACATGTGTTCATTTCGTATCCTAAGAGGTTACTACGAACTACATCGACTGCTAGTTTTGTACATTTTTACTAGAGCAAAAATAACTGAAGACCACGATAACTACGATATCAATTATTATAAATTTTGCCATGCTCTTGCATTTTTTCAATCTAATTGAGTTGTAAATTTGATTAGCGTTGTAATTTCTTAGTTACAACTTCAAAATTCTAACTAAAAGCTGCGCTGTACACGGTCTATGGAAACATACACGGATTTGACTGACAGTTTCCTTTCTATTAGAAAGGACTTAAGACGATGTGCATCACGGTACGGTCGTTCTATCTCGCTACACCGCGCGTTGGCCAATGGTGTTCTCTTACACGCACTGATTATGACTCAGTCGGTATGACACATCATCTTAAGATACATATTCGATTTGATTGTTTCAACGAAGGATGCTTTTCCAGGAGTGGGGTGACCTACTTAGTCCGTATTAAGTCACCTAAATTTCAACTACTTGGTTAAACAACCAATTGTTTTTGTTCTGTAAGCTACTCCTTTTTGCACATAGTTAGGAAGAACACCATTTTTAAATATTTAAACTATAAAGGTTTCTACGTAGAATGCCCGTAAAGGCTATAGATAGCCGTAGCAATTAATCCTTATGATGAATGACCGGAGATTCCGATTAGCCAACATACGAGTATTTTCCCTGAATTCGAGGAATCGTAGGGTCGATAATTAACGAATCAATTACGATCCTTCCTGCATCCTCAATTATCTTGAAAGCGAGTTGCGAGGAATGTATTTATTTGTACGTTTTACTTTCGAGCTCTCTTTTTCGTTCGTCAGAACAAAAACATTTATAATTCATCTCTCTATAAGACGTACAACCTGAAAATGAATTATGAACATGACGCTCTGAGTATGGAGTTTCCAACGTACATCAGAGCAACAGCGGAGGAAAAAAAGAACAGGCAGAAATTCCAACAAATAGCAACTACGGAAAGAGGGAATTATGTACACAAATGCCTAGAGTGTGATGGTACATAAGGATGAAATCCATGAACAGATTACGAAGAGGATGAACCCGGCGCTACTGGCGCTATCGGAGACTAGGCTGACATTAAATATTCAAGACAATGAGGTCAACGTGCCAGGTTATAGTGTCGCTAGATGTGATTCGGAAAATAGAAACACAGGGGGAGTTATGTTATATATAAGAAACAATATTAAATATGAAGCGATATTAAGGGAAAAGATAATATCTAACTGTTGGTGTATAGCGATAGAAGTGAGAGATAAGGTATTTAGAGGTGTGGTCCCTACTGTGTACCACTCAACGAATGCATCAGACGGGGACTTCAAACGATTCTAAGAGGAAAGAACAATGTATAATGGTAGGAGACTTTATTATAGATTTAAGGAAGGATTTGTTTTATGCGAAAAAGTTAACAACAGAAATGTCATACTTAAATATGAAACAATATATCGATAAACCTACGAGAGTTACGAAAGATAGTAAAACTTTGATAGCTTTAGTATTTGCAAACGATAAGGTGAACTGTAAGGTTTATGACACATCGACGATAACAGATCATTCGTGGATAAATGTTGAACTGGTTATAAGCGACGAGGGAAAAAAAACAGAGAATTTATTAGTAGAGATTATAGGAAATTGCATATATGGTGAATTGTTCAAAGCAATAGAAGAAAGATTGAGAATATAGAGATGATTTAGATGTGAACGTAAGAGCGGAAAAAATTATTCAGAGTATAGTAAGTGCATTGGATACAGTAGCACCAAAGAAAAAGTTTAAAATTCCAAAAATATGGGAAGGGAAAAAATGGTACTCGGATGACATAAGAATAGCTACAAAGAGAAGGGACGAAGCGTATATCAGAGCGATGCATACATGCATTGAACAAGATTGGATAAAATAAAAAATAGAAACAAATATGGTAGTTACATAAATATGAAGTGAAAAAAAATGATATTATGAAAGCATGAAAGATGATAATAAAAATAAGCCTGCAATGATGTGGAAAACGCTAAAATACGTTATAAGAAGAGAAAATGCGGGCGCGAAAGAAACAAATTATATACAATAGATTTTGAAATATCACAGAACATGGAGGAATGTAAATTGGCAGATAAGCTCAATTTGTATTATATACGGAGTATTGATGAGATAGTTAAACGTATAAAGAAGGAACGTAGGAACGGTCGGAGAACTATTCACGTTACAGAAAAAAAGGGAATTTTAGAAAACTTTGATCTGATAGATATATACAGATTAGAAAGAAGTGTTATGAACTTGCCAAGTAAGAAGGGGACAGATAAAGGAATAACAAGCGATATATTAAAAACATGCTTTTACGTGACAGGGGAGGAATTATTGAGGCTAATTAATAAATCATTAATAAAGATACGTGTCCGGAGGGATGGAATACATCCACAATAATACCAATTTCAAAGCTTGAAAAACCAAAGAAAGAATGCGAATATAGACCAATAAATATTTTGGCAATATATGAAAAAGTATTGGAATTAGTTGTAAAAGAGCAAATTGAAACATACTTACAAGTTAATGACATTATTACTGAACACCAATCGGGTTTTTGGATGAATCATTAATGTGAGATAGCAATACAAAGTGTCATTGATGATTAGAAAATGATAATTAGTGTAGGTGACATTATAGGAATAATATTTTTGGATCTAAAACGGGCTTTCGAAACAGTAGATAGAGATAGATTAGTGGGTAAATTATATAAATACGGAATAAGAGGAAGGGTACTAGAATAGTTAAAATCATATTTAAATGATAGAACACAACAAGTTAGATTTAATAATCAGTGGTCAAAAAGAATAACGGCAAAGTGCGAAGTCCCACAAGGATCTGTGCTGGGTCCTTTGTTATTTACAATATATATAAATGATATCGTACAAATGCGCCCGAATCAATTCAACATTAAAATGTTTGCGGACGACACAATAATATATGCGAAAGGAGGAGTTAGCAAGAAAATAGATATAAAACTAAACAGGGTATTACCTATAATAGAAAATTGAATGAATGTAAATAAATTGAAAATAAATATCTCCAAAACAAAATTTATGATAATTAGAAGTACAAGGCAAGAATTGAGAGGAGCCATTACATTAAAATGTTTGGATGGCACGCTGATATATCGGGTTGAAAATACTAAATATCTTGGTGTAATTATTGACAGCAAACTCAGATTTGAGGATCAATGAGATTACATGTTAAAAAAAATAGGGAAAAAAATAAGTTTTTAAAATAGAATTGGCAATGACATATTGGGATATGCAAGATGTATAGTTTATAAGTCAATTAAAGCACCACATTTTGAGTATTGTGCTAGGATTTTTGCAAGTATGGGTGAAACGCAGCTGACTAAATTGCAAGTTGCGCAAAACCGGTCCATGTGAATCATACTGCAATGTGACAGGTATACAAAAGTAGAAAGAATGTTGCAGGCATTGCAGTTTATGTCTGTGAGACAGAGACTGTATTACAGTGTGTGTATATTTATGTTTAAGATGGTTAAATTTTGGCTGCCGAAGCAATTAGGAAATAAGATAGTTCTCGTAGGAGGTATAAATGAGAGGCAAACAAGGCAGGCAGAAAATATTGTGAAACAATTTAAAAAAACAAGAAGTGCACAAAAAAGTATATTTTATGAAGGGATACAGATGATGCCATGCCGTCAGAATTGAAACAATGTCATAGATTAACAACATTTAAGCGTCTGTTAAAACAGTATATTATGCCGAAAGTTGTATAGTATGCAAGACTACTATGTAAGACACCTTATATATGTATAACAAAATAACCGAGAAAGCTAAATAAATATCAATCAATCAATCTCTCTCTCTCTCTCTCTCTCTCTCCCCTCTCGCCCCTTATATATATATATATATATATATATATATATATATATATATCACGCCCCAGTGGTGTAATGGGGCGGACCGCGGGGGGACGCCGTCCCCCCAATTTTTTGCTCAAATCCATGTAAAAATCGGATTTTGCCTTACGCCACTGATCCAGCCGTCCCCCCACTTATTTATTTAGGACTACACCACTGTCACGCCCTCGCCCTACCGTCGCGACGCTAATTATGTAACGAGAATAGAATTACGCGCGTTAATACACGCGAGCAATGCGAGAAGGATTCGAGCTTGCCGGGTGTTCATTACAGACACGAAAGGCAGCTTCGTTGTTTTATACACAACTGCACGCGTGCACCAGACCGCTCTCAGGTCATGACGGTGCTGCGTGCATGCCAACCATACACACTCATTCCTTTTTCTCTTCCTCCCGTATTTTTCCAAGGAGCTCACCACGTCCTACTGGAATACCCATACCTACGTACATGACTGCTCCTTCTGGCCACCCCCTTTCACGCGAACCGTTTAAAGACAAATTGAAATTCCTACCCTGCCGATTAAGGCTTCTGCATCAAGCGTTATGCTTGTTGTTCGCCGTCGCAATTCTATCGACCGGTGTGTAATCGTCGAACAATTCGTAACAGCGCGAGCAAGGGACGGAAATACACAGTCCGTCCGTGTGCTTGTATATATCGGTGAGTTTTTATTAGCAGTTCTACTCCCCGTCAAGTCCCAGCGGGAGGAGGCCAGTTAACAGGCAATTTGGTTGGGCGGCTTGGCCAAAACGTTCTCGATAACGAGTAACGATAATCGGAGTTGGTACATACAACAAGATTTTCTGTTACGAGAAACGAACTGCAAGGTGAGTGCCTGAACGGTGTACGTACAGAGTACAGTGGAATATTATACTTTAATACTTAGATAGCATTGTACACCACGGTGGTACGGTGCAGAAGATGCAGGGCATGACGAAGGAGCGCTCGGTGTCGTCGTGATTTATAGTCATCGGGAGTCCGGGACGCGCGAGTCAGTCTTGAAGAGGATTGGAGCGCGCGTGCTGTTGGATACTGCGAGGGAGAGCCGGAAAGTAGCAGGTACATCGGTGAGTGCAACTGAAGAAGCATCATAAGAGAGGATGAGTCGAGTCGGTAAAGGGCGAAGTAGGAAGCGAGAACGCGAGAGTCCCGGCGTCGACAAGAATTATGGTGGCGTTGCACCTTGGCCCGAACCCGACAACAACGCCGCGCTCCAACAGCGAACGCGCGCCCGAGAGACTTCCAGCAAAAGCGGATGAAGCGCAACGCCGGTATAACGCCTGAGGAAGATGCGCTCGAGGCAACCGAGAGAAAGCTAGAACCTTCGGTCTGCTCGGCACGAGGTCTCGCTGCTTCTGACTTTACAGCTCTGAGAATCCTAACGCAATGGTATACCGATGCTCGGACGAGAGACACAAAAAAAATTAATTGCGAGTGACAGTGAAAGACAGAATCGTGGGAAATATAATTTTTATTTTTTTTAACACGACTTCTTGCACCATCTATTCATTTTTTTTTTTTTTTGGAAATGACTCCTTGCATCATTTATATATTTTTTTGGACAGTACTCCTTGCGTCAATTATATATTTTTTTTGTACATGACTCCTTACGTAATTTTTTTTTTTTTTCTACGTTACTCCTTGCATCATCTTTATGTTTTTTGTACATAACTCCTTGCATCATTTATATATTTGTTGTACTTGATTCCTCGTGTCATTTATATATTTTTTTGTACATGACTCCTTGCGTCATCTTTATATTTTTTTTTAGGCATGACTCCTTACATGATCTATATATTATGATGTATATAACTTTGTTAGAAAAATTAATTACATAAAAATTATTATTAAAAAAAAACTTGGTCTCTTACAATTTATCGATTTATGTTTTGATTTCCCTATTTGAAAACGCTGCAAACGAGCTTAAAATGCACATTTATTCATTCCAATATCTTTATTTTTTTTACTGTAAGAACACTTTGAAAAGGCGATATCGAAAAATGATCAAAATTGCTAGTGCGAACTTGAAAGTCGATAAAACAAATGTTTCAATCATCCCAGTCATATTCAGCATTAGTTCAATGCTTAAGCTATTATAAAAATATTAATTACCAAATATACTATAAATACAACCGTAACAACATCCGAAAACAAAGTTATAACTATTTCAGTGAAACACGTTCGTGTATCTTTTTTTTTAGAACGAAAAATACCAACAACTTTGTTAACCATGATAAATAATATATTTTTAATCTGTTTCATATGATTGAAAATATTTATCGTAATACAAATATTGACTGAAGAAAATTTGGGTCTTGCTTGTACGCCGTACACGTTCCTTTACAAAATTATTATATTAAAATAAATATTTCTTTGAGTTATATTAAAGTTCTTTGAAATCTATATAGTAATATCAGATAAAATTTAGCATATAAGGGACGATGCGCGCCAAGAGAATGAATGATAGTGCGGCTCATGGCAGGTAGGACCAGCCCTGGTCCAATGACCTCGCGACCATCGCCTGTAGATCCAGGAAGCGACGAGACACCGCACACTCAGTTTCGCCGAACGTTCGAAGGAGCCAGAAAAAGAGAGTCCTTGAAAAGATAAGGAATGCGACAACGACAAGCCGACGAATGATCCATCCGCGTTCCGAAACTTGAGCAAGAGGTTATTGAACTCGTGTTTTCATTTAGAGTCTGCAAATCATCGTCAGAATGCGACTACTTCTATCGTCGTCTACCTGCGCTCTATCCTTTCTCGTCCTTTTAGTTTCGCGGTATAAATATAATTTTCAGGTTCAATGGGATATACTCTGAAAGATTAAATTATGCAGGCACGTTCGATATAGATTCACGCAACTATGTTGCAATTGAAACGAGACTACACAAACATTACTGCGGGTATATAGTAGTTCGAATGTAGAACGAGAATGGCCTTTAGACGAGAACCTCTATAACCATACATTGTACGGAAAAGAAGAAGATGGAAAGAGATGAGAAAGAGGGAGAGAGCGAGAGAGAGAGAGAGAGAGAGAGAGAGAGAGAGAGAGAGAGAGAGAGAGAAAGAGTCGCCCACAGAGTCGAAGGGACCTTAATCGTCTCGTTAGGCCTGATGATTCCACGATAGTGCGAGCGCACGCTGCAAACCCTCGGCTTACACACGGGGCGCGAGGCTTGCGTTACGTAAAACTATACACTATAATATTCTAATTAATGCCCCTATGTAAATAGGGGTAGAGCATAGAAGCACCAGCAAAGTTAAGTCGTCGTGAGGAGGGTTATGGTCTACCTCGTTATCTGTAACACACTTTATTCACGGGTAATACACTTATGCAAAGAGGACGGTAAAACGGTCACGCAAACACACCAAGAGACCGAGTCTCGTGGCGCTCTACATCTATACGATTTCCTCATCACTAACACTACGATGCATCTGAACGAGACTTCCTGCTGAGATACTCTTGCACTATACTACATACGCATTATTGAAATTGTAGGGCAAACGAGTTCATCTCTCTCTCTCTCTGTTTGTGTATGTGTGTGGTCGAGGGATGGGGGGTATAATAATTCCGCAATACGCACGGGCACTTCACGCGACCACCGTGACGTGAGAACGCAGCATCCCCGTGGTGAGCTATTAGAAAAACGACGAATATTCCGCTACTGCTTACACAGTTAAATTAATTTCAAGAACTCTTTTGGAACTAAATGCAAATATATTTAATATAAAATTACGGGCACAATAAATCTAAATGTCAATTAAACCCATGCGTCAGTTGTACATTTGACAGCCCAAATAGAAAAGCGATTTGCGAAACTGATGTAGATTTTCGTAGCGAACAAACATTCAATTTTATGTATTAGATGTCACGCACTGGAAATAAGCAAACCGATGGCATTCACGGCTAATATAATCTGAGCAAAAAACAGCAGGGTCTCTGCGAAAGATCAACTGTATTCTCATAACGCATGACAAGTCATTTCATTACCGAAATAATAAGTATTTAGATACTAAATATTTATTTAAAAAAAGATTATTAATTCGATATTGTAACCAGAAAAATTCTACGTGAACAACAATCTTTTATAAATTATTTCGTAATTAATTTTCCATTATTTAGTCCAAATACTTTGACATATACTGAGAAATCAATGACCACTGACCGCAGTAAAATATTGAAATGGCAAGAGGTACCACTGGTTCGTAAATAAGATTTCAAAAAATTTAGTATCAGCCCAGCATAACTGGTGGGTAGACGCAAATCCACGACAACGTTATCTTTGGTGACTGGATCAATGATGACGTGATATCGAGGTACTAGATCGTTAGCTATACGTAGCCAGGATGACAGACAAGTCGTAACCGGCTACCCAGGTTGATGGTACCATAAGTTGTTGAGGAGAAGTCATTAAAGTTATTGGTATTATAGAAATGAGATAATTATAAACAAAATAAATAGTTTTAACAGATGAAAAAGATATCAGAATATCTTCTCTTCGATTGCATATATTTCTTTTTTTTATCAGAAAATATGAGGATGATGGACATCTAGAAATGTGCAGACAAGTGTATGGGCTCGGTTATGAAGGGGACGGGTGATCGAGTTTTGGACGTGTAAGCCGCATATCTCGCGTTTTATCGTTGCATCGTTAAGTAAGCATAAGGATAATTAAGTAAATACATAATAATACACGAAGATGTTCATGTCGACGGGCGGAGAAAGCTCTTGCGGCTTGGTTGGATGTAGAATCGGGCCACAGACGCTACTGTTAATTGCAACATGTTATGCAGCGAGCGCGCACGTTGCAACGGTTACACAAGAGCACCGTAATTTTTATATTTTTTCAGTCATTCATATATATTTATATATGGAAAAAATTAATGTTGAGCATCAAATTTGTATGATTTTTATGTGCCTCGACACCTTGAAGTAGTCGGGATACGTCGAGAACTTCAATTTTAACTGAATTTCGCATTGAAACAAAATCCCGTTGTCGTATTACAATCTTATCTCTCATAGGTATATAAAATCTCTAGTACATATACGGAGAATAGAACGTTAGTTGTTATAAAGAGGCGCACTGGCGTCCCGACATCGTGTATAAATCGACTTTTTAAGTATTTAAAATGTATTTAAAGAACGATTGACACTTGATCACACCTTGTACTAATTCATTCGAATGAACAAAAATTTTATATATCACTAAATACTAATTAGCTGACAATACGATCTTGATTGCTGTTATCGAATTCACAGAGTGGAATTAATCGTGCTTGAACAGTTGACTATGTATGGCTTTATTTCCAAGGTCCAACTGTAGACCTATTGTATGAAAAAATTTTAATATTCATAAGCGATATTGTATAATTCACACACAATTCTTCGTTAGACTATTTGGCTACGTAATTGCCACTGTCAGATAGCATTCGATATTATATCAATTGTTAACGAACCTTACGACTACTAGGTTTATCATTTGTGTAAAGAGACAAACGCAAATAACGGAAAAAAATGAAAAGAAGAGACGTCGATTAAGTTCAAAACGTTGTAAAGTTATTGAAGTTTCGTCTTATTTTTCTATAAGACGAAATGTTCTTTTCTTTGTAACGAAAGTAAGAGGAAAAAATGTTTCGGGTATTTGAAAACGTGTTTTAAATGTATAGACCCTCCGAAACACCTTTCTGCCAACACTGGCAAAACCAGTCAAAGGTTTTCGGAAGCTCTTCTCTCACAATTGTCAAATGGAATTCGAAAGGAGAAAGTGAGGTTATGTCATTGATTTCGCTTCCTCATAGAGGAAACTTTGTTTCAATGAGAAATTAAAATTTCAAGCTTCTCGTGTCAGGATACTAAAAATACATTGACCGAAACCTATCATCCAGGCGATAGAAAACACTGTGCCAAAAATTGTTAAGAGGTATTCGGCCGTTTTGACAAATATCAGCGATAAAAACTTGAGGTGAGATCATTTGATTGACACCAAATGCACAACTCCCTCGTTTTTGTCCTACAAGCAGTCGTATATTAAAAATTGTCTAAAACGGCGAGGAAAGGGGTTTAGAAAAAATATCTGGATGCGTGTATTTGTGTTTATCGAGCTAAAATTCTATTTGGCTTATTGCCCGTTACGCATGTTTTTCATCTGCAATGATACCAAATGTGTTCTGTTTATTCGTTAACAATAAGACATATGTTTATCATTAAATAAAAGTTGTAGAACGTTTATTCTATTATTTGCAATTTAATCCCAGAAAATGCATTTCTTCGCTGGGTTCATCGGACTTCCATTTGGGCAGTTGAAGGCCTCGGAAAATTCTCGCATATTCGACAGTGCCAGGTTAACTCTCGCTGATGGAAATCTATGTGAACCAAACGAAGCGACCTCTATACCGAGATGCTGTGAGTTGCAATATTTCTGCGGAGGAAAACAATATAAAAATAGAGATTGATTGCCGTATACTAATAAATATGTGAAATATTTAAATATCGGTAGAGTCGGGACGTACATTGCTGAACGATAAGAAAAAAAGCTGCTCGTCCGTATAATTTTTCAATACTGGTATCTTAATATTCTCGTAGCGGTGTTTTTTTATGTATGACAAAAAAGCTTTCAGAGCAACCGAGACGCCTATATTGTCGGCAATATCTTCATTAATTATGTCATCACCGGCCTGAAATAGAAAGGGATTTTTTATTGAAATAAAATGTTTATAAGTGATGATAACAGTCATCAAAGAGTTAGGTTACTTAACTCGTTTATATGAATGCCAATTAGCGGAGAAATGCTGCACTGATCGATGAGACAGTTTACTTTCTCAATGTATTTAGCAATCGTCGAGTTCGACCACAACTGATGACTCCAGTCACCGATCGCGTCGTAGTTTCGACCTGCGAATGATTCATTTTTATAATAATTAAGCGAATATATAATAAATCAAATGATACCAAGTTGTATAAGTACGTTGAATGACTCGGTATAATGCAATCACCGTAGAGGTCAAATGCATGAGATATCTCATGCCCGATTATGGCTCCTATACTGCCATAGTTCAAGATCCTAGAATTGTAGAAAAGTATGGATTTTATTTGCTATTGATGTAACAACTTTTGAAATAACTACAAGAGTCGATATAACGTGTTTCTTACAAGGGTCTGTCAGGGTGGAAAAGAGGCATTTGGAACAACACCGCAGGAAGAGTTACGAAAAATTCTTAGATAAAATCCTTTCGACTAATAATAATTATTACGAAGTGAAAAACTTACCTATAGAATTGCTACCCTCTTTATAATATGCATTTACTTCTATAGGTAGAACGTCCCGTCTAATAAATAATTTATAAGTATTTTACAGTATTCCCAATTTTTTAATTATTTTGAGGCACTTACTCGACGTCATATCTATCGTAAGGCTTCCGTAATTTCTTGAGCAATGTTATCTTCATGAATCTATTGTAATTTACGACGTTTTCAAAATAATCTGCGCCGATTGCCAGCTAAATAAGACGAGAAGGAATTATTCAAACATAAAAGTATATTATTATATTTATATAATTAACTAAAGTTGTAAAACGATGTGTCGGCAGCACGATTACTTTTTTTTTAACTCACCTCACTGTAGTATTTGTCCATTTTTCCAGGATCGTCGTACCATCTCGGATACCCAATATTCTTCACCAAATTGTCCACTTTTTCTTTGGCTTGTAATTTAGATTCATCGTCCATCCACGGAACTTGGTCAAACTGGAATTTAAATTCCGCTTGGATCTGGGATACCATGACAGTAGCCTTTCAAGAGAAAAAACGCGTTACAAAAAATGATCTAGAATTATTAAAACATTAAACAGACTGCAACAGCAATGTAAAGCGTATTTACAATCGTCCGTGAAATATCTTTGTTAAAATATTCTTGCGCGTAGGCAAAAGCTAAGCCTTCAAGCATCTGGTGCTTGTAAATACAGAACAAATACCTAAAACAAAATTGCACTGTCAGATTTAAAGAAAAAACAAAAAGTAACATCGATTAATGTTCCAAAGTAATTTCATTCCGAGTACTAACCGTTGGTCGTCCGTTGTACCACCGTTGTACTTGTGACCATAACGATTTTGAAGCAAGATATTGTAAGCTTTCCTCATTTTTTTACTTGTATACAATACTAGGTTATCTATCGCGTGCCAATGAATGTAATTCACTGCAAGCAGAACAAAGATCTATTATCGCCTGATCGTCATTAATCTCAGTAATATTCAAATTTATTGTCGTTAAAATTACCAACATCTCGCAAGGAATATCTCTTCAATAAATCAGCGAGATTCTCAACAACGTCACCTTGCGGTATTGCAATTTTTTCTCTTGCATCAATCACGATATCCGTTCCTTCGAAAAGTTTGCGAATAGCTTCCAACCAGTCGATCTGAACAAAATTTAAAAATGGGAAAATCGAATACACGCGTTCGTCGAGCTATTTCATTACCGCGTATTCACGATGCCCTGAGACGACTTTGTTCCACATATTCTGCAGTCCAGCGATCGTCGTTACACGATAATATGTGTCATCGTCGACTGAATCTGTCGGTATACTTGAGTATAATACCTTGAAATTGTACAATCGTCATTATTTCATCTATTTTATTAAATAATTAATTTTGCGTCCACTTATTTCACGTCAATCAATTTAGCTCACATCTAACGAAAATTCAAATCTATTTTATTAAATAATTAATTTTGCGTCCACTTATTTCACGTCAATCAATTTAGCTCACATCTAACGAAAATTCAAATTCGTAGATTTTAACTAGATCGTCTTGTATATTGTCATAGGACACGTTAGATCCTCGCAATTTAGCAAACTCTGCAGCCACCGTCGCAGCAAAATTGTCATAAGCAAAAACCTCAGCATAGACATAATCTTCCTCTTGATTTTCACTTACGTAAAAACGTTGTCGTTTTATTGGGGTTATAGGTGGTTTCAACTGAAGAAGAAATAATTATCATTAAATTCATCAGACGTTTTTATAGAAAAATAATACTAAACGATGAATAATTTTATAAGATCTCACTTTTAATATATTAGCATTGGAATTTGACAGATCATGATGAACCTCGATGACAAAAAGAGCAGGTTGAGCAAGTACTTGGGCGTAATTTTCATGAATTTTTTGAAACGTCAAATTCTGATTCTCTAAACTCCACTCGTTCGATGATAGAGTGAGAGGCCAACCTCCATTGGCTAACACGATCGATTCCAGCGGAGTTAAACCTCTGGCATCGATGGAAACTTAACAATAATCGTCAAGTTAAATCAATTTTTTCGATAAAAATATTATGTAGATAACTCTAACTGAATATTACCCAAATTTTCGCAGGAACGGTAATAATTTATAACTTTACGCACAGTCTCACTATCCGACGCTTCATTTTTCTTTAAAATTTCTGCAATTAAACATAAGTCCATAAATAACCATCAGTGATTTGTGAGCAAACAATATTTTAAACACCACATTTAAACGGCATTTCGTGCACTGTTAAAAATCTAGGGTGATAAAGACGATTTTTGTGAACTTGGTGTTAATTTTAATAATTTTCACAGTGTTAAATTGACACAAGCGATGGTGTTATAATCATTATGCCAAACCTAATAATTTACAAGATTATGATATGTTTTGAACGAGCAGATGAAAATCAATAAATTATCAAGAATCGAAACAGAATTATGCCGCGAATATAATTCAAGAATGCCATTTAATTTCATTCAACAAGAAATGTTGAAATATATTAGTACACAGGGTTTCATATAGCTCGAGCGTTGCGCGCCCTTCCAATCGGTCATTAATGCTCCTCTATCCCTATCATTTATATTGGCTCAAGTAACAGTAATTTGGCTATTATGAAAAATATCTAAGAGGATTGAAGAAAAAGTGTCTGAATTTACGTAAAATGTCTCATATATATAAACCAATGAAAAGTTCTATATGTCAAATATATTTTTGCATATATATCTTTTCCATAGAAGTTGTAACAAACCCTTCAGTTACACATAACAGTTGCATTATCGCTCCTTTATCCCTATCATTTATACTGGCTCAAGTAACAGTAATCTAGCTATTATGAAAAATATCTAAGAGGATTGAAGAAAAAGTGTCTGAATTTACGTAAAATGTCTCATATATATAAACCAATGATAAGTTCTATATGTCAAATATATTTTTGGATATATTTCTTTTCCATGGAAGTTGTAACAAACCTTTCAGTTGCAACGGTAATTTCTCACGAAGAACGCCGAATTGACTAGTGGGATTCAGCTTCACGGATAACCCTGGCTCTGGCATCCATCCATCGCATACGTGTTTGTAAAAATTGTCGCACGGATTGATCGAATAGTTAATACTTTTAATTATTTCATTGCCTATTGAAAGGCAATTTTCAGAAATTGCAAAAAGAAAAAATCAGTTGAATATGGTATCGGGTTGTTCCACAACTAGTTGAGAAGTTTTCCGTCGAACCTCTCAAATCTTTACTTGTAATTCGAGTATGTTGTACAGTTCAATTGATGAATATTAATAATTATATTGCCATTTAAATTCACAGGGAAGAATCAATTCTGTCATATATCATCGAAAAATGTTAAACGTATAAAGTCGATTATTCTGTCTATTTCCATTAAACACTTTTCACTTAATTGTACATGTTCCCAATAAAAAAAATCTGATGGGAAAATAAAGTAGCTCAAAAAATTTATCGTCATTTATGTAAATTGAACAATATCTGAGAGATTTTATGGAAAACTACTTAACCTGGGGAGAAATCACGTGAATCGTACCAGCTATCCTGCATATCTGGGACGTGCACAATTGGTATTCGGTGCTACTATTCGAATGTGGAACATCGATTCGGCGACTGATGCATAATGTACTTAGGAACGCCAAGATCAATCTAATAATTAAGTTTAATCAAATAAATGTATCAATCTTAACACGATGGTATGAGTAACAATTAAATGATAGACTTACACGAGAACAAAATTAAAAAATTGCAGATATCGCATTTCACACTTCGACTGGTAGTCAACGTTTGCAATATACTGTAGTCTCGACTGAAATGTCTCGAAATTGAAGCGTTGAAGTGATATCACTGTGACAATCAGTGTTTCACCATCGCATATACTTTCGTACGATAACGAATAGTAATGATGTATTTTTCTTCGATTATCGATAATACAAAAGAGCCAAGTGTTTCGCCTTTTATTCACGCTTATTAAAAATGACTAAGATCGTCAGACATCTACCTATGTAGACGCCCGAGGATAACCAGAAAGTAGATAATTAATTCCATTTTTTTTTCACCCACATGGCAAGGCTCGTTTCTGAGAAATCGTGAGAACGGAGCTAGTGCGTACATTGGTATTTTACTCCTCGACAATACAGAATCGTTATGCTTAGCTTGAAAAATATCGTGCGAGAATACTTACAATTATTTTATCCAGCGATTCTACTGGGACACGTGCGAAAAGATTTCGCAATGCGTTTTCTCGTTAGGATTATTTTTTAAAATAATAGTTTTCTGTATAGCCCTCGGGTGTCGACGGCAACAACTTTCTCCTGTAGACGGCTTATCACCAATTCATAATATATGGAGAGACTATAAATAATACAACTCTAAACGATAACCACGACTTTCTTGCCTATCGTGACAACCGGACGAGACGTTTATTCGATACACGCGCGTAACCAGACGCGCCCGCACATACACACCAACAACAAATAGACAAACATACGGGAATAGACAGACTTGGAAACACTTAAATTATACAACATAACATTCGCGTATATGAGCTCGCGTGATTATCATCCACTTGGGTGCTGAGCACCGCTGGAATAAATCTGCTCTGGCAAAACAATTTGTGTACCTAGGCTGCACGCGGCACATCGGGCACGTCCTCTCATGCATCAAGTATTCGAGAGATTGATCGATCATGCCGGGGGAGAGACCTCCCCGAGACAAGGATGATTAGGCGGTCCGGCGCTCTCTCATAGCTTGAGCCGGTGTACTCTCTCGTTACGACGCAATTAAGCAAATGTCCGTACGAGAAAGATAGCGGGCAGTTAATCAGGCGTCACGGTCGATCAATCGTTCTCTCGAGACGTTCGAGTCGTTCGACTCGTCGTGCCTCTTGTCGCTTCACGTGTATCATACCCTCGTGTAGAATAAATAGAAGATCATTCGTAGGAGTTGTATGTATACAGTACACCACCGCGGTATCGATTATCGCTAAACCAAGAGCCCGCACGGGGCCAACGACATCGCATGTACACTATTTACCCTCAGGCTCTTTGCGCTCTCCGCTAAACCTTTCGACATGTATTGGTATGCGAATGACGAGAAACCGCGCCGATCGACGATAGGCTTTCCACTTGATCATTTCCACACAATGGAAGTCTCGCTGCTAGTGGAATGCTTTCTCGCACGTGTATCGTTCTCCTTAACGTCTCCGAGCACCGGGACGCGTCCTATCGTAATACACATCACCGTGGTATGTATAATACAAATGTACATATAAAACGAAATGAGAAACTGATCTTTCTTCTCTCTCTCTCTCTCTCTCTCTCTCTCTCTCTCTCTCTCTCTCTCTCTCTCTCTCTCTCTCTCTCTCTCTCTCTCTCTCTCTCTCTCTCTCTCTCTCTCTCTCTCTCTCTCTCTCTCTCTCTCTCTCTCTATCTCTCTCTCTCTCTCTCTCTGTTCTGTTCTGTTACCGTACTTTCTACAGACCGAACTTTCAAAAGTACTTGAGAGATTGGTTCATAAGCAGATCACTGACTGGATTGAGTCGAACCAAGTTTTTGATCCACGTCAATCGGGATATCGTAGTGGTCACAGTACTCAAACAGCATTACTACGTATATGTGACGATGTGAGGCGCAATGTGGATGAAGGGCGTATTACCATTCTAATCTTATTTGATTTTAGCAAAGCATTCGACACTGTACCACACTTACAACTTCTTGCAAAATTAAAAAAAGTGGGCCTTGCAGAACCAGTTCTAGATTGGATTTTTTCATATTTAACTGGAAGAACTCAAGCAGTTATTGACGTCCATGGGACTTCCGCCTCTTGGTTACCTACTACAGCAGGCGTACCGCAAGGTTCTGTCCTAGGTCCACTTCTTTTTTCTCTTTATATTAATGACATTAGCACTGCACTTCAATACACACAGCACATGATATTTGCTGACGATACGCAAATATATCTTAGTTGCCTCCCGTCTCAAATAAATCAAGGAATAAAGTTAATTACTGAGGACGTTCAAGCCATTGCCAACTTTGCAATTTCAAATGGTCTAAAACTAAACATTGCCAAATCAAAAGTTCTTATATTCGGTAGCAATGCGTATACACGCGAACTTGATTTCTCAATCTTACCACCGGTTTCGTTAAATGGAGTGAATATTCCATTCGTTACTGAAGCTAGGAACTTAGGAGTGATCATGCACAGTAATTTATCTTGGAAATCTCATGTTTTACATATCTCACAAAAAGTTCACTTTGCTGTATATAGGTTAAAATTTCATCGCATGGCCCTTTCTCAAGAATTAAGATCATCATTGATAATTGCCTTAATTTTTCCATTATTAGACTACTGCTGCCTAGTTTATAACAATCTGACTGAGGAATTGAATTTAAAATTAGAACGTCTCATCAATTACTGTATACGTTTTGTTTTCGATCTTCGATGCGATGCTCATATCACTCCGTACAGGCGACAACTTGGCTGGCTTACAGTTAAATCGCGGCGTCTGTATTTTCTTGGTATTTCAATGTATAACATTCTGCATCAGAAAGCACCAACATATTTATTGGCTCTATTCAGTCATCAGACGGATACGCCTGAACGTCAGTTAAGGAGACCTCGATCGACTTTTGCTGTGCCAAAGCATCGCACAACTACTTATAGGAACGCATTTTCTCTCTCTGGCATTTATTTTTGGGAGAGCTTACCATCGCATGTCACTTCTTCTTCTAGTTTGGAACTGTTCAAGATTCGTCTCCATACTCACCTTTTTAATCATGTTGATGTAAATTAGTTTCTGTTTTTGTTCACGGTAGTATAGTGACAGCATTATATATATACCGTCAAATTCTATATAGTCAATTTGCTACTTATAAGCTAATTATATTTCTATTCTTATTTTTATAATTTTTAGAATTACTTTTAAGTTAATTATTATAAGATTCTTATTGTTTTAATTGTATTTCTGTATAGCCTATTCTAGTTTATAAAAATATTATTATATTATATTATATTATTGTCATAAATATTTGCCAAAGGCTTGCCAAGGCATAATAAAACAATTAATCAATCAATCAATCAATCTCTCTCTCTCTCTCTCTTTCTCTCTCTCTCTCTCTCTCTCTCTCTCTCTCTCTCTCTCTCTCTCTCTCTCTCTCTCGATTCATTCTTATTATTTTCTTCCCGGCGAAAAGTAAACTCTCACGAACGCGACCCTGACTCTGTGCCTTCGAGAAATATGACGAGGAGACCAAGGAGGAAGCCTTAACGATCGTACAGCACATACACGCGTCGTTTACAAAGCCCAAGATTAAACTGATACGCGTTGTATCTTCCGATATCACCGAGTACGTCACTCGTATGTAATTTAAAGTACGTTTCACGACTTAACTTTCACGCAAATTTTCAGTAACGAGATATATGAGATGCCATGTTACATCCGCGTCTCTTCACTCTCTTCTTCCTCTGTTGCTCTCTTTCCTCCTTGTGGAAGGCGCATCTTCCAGTGGAGTAAACTTTCACCCTGGACCGCCGCGCGGTCTCTCTTATCCGCGAGGTGTAGTCACTTGCGTGTGTGCGAGTGCCCGTCGCCCCAACTCTCGTGGTATTGTATGTACTACGTATGTACAATGCGGTGTGCATGCATATATTGAAGTTGTACAGGCGCACACTGTGCATATCGCGAGACGCGCTTAACCTTTGACTTGGGAACCAGCAGAAGCAATAGGGTTATTCAGGTATAGGTGGCGATCGCTTCTCAGATGTCTGATTTATAATTGTTAAGAAACAAAAAGTAATTAATGCAATTGTTTTATCGCAAGCCGTTCAAAAAAATTCCCGTATGAAAAAAGAGTTTAATCGATTTTGCATAATAAACTTATTTTTTCAATAAGGAGTTTTTCTATTTTTGTAAAATTACTTTTATTCTAACTTTTTTAAAGTAAGATTGCGTCGCGGGCCTGAACGAATGAGATCATACAATTGATTATTTACACTGTTAAGAATCCAGGATGTAAAAGGTGTTGGGTATAGACTATTAATCAGTATTTACTTATTTGATGTTAGTAGTAACACTTTTCACCAGTTTTCAATGCTCACAAGCAATGGTTACAAAATTATTCGGCCTCACATCAAAACTTTGAACACGTTTATAGTCGGCATGAGTCAGATAAAACTCAATAAATTGTCAGCAATCAATGCAGAATTATGACACGAATTAAATCGAAGATTGTCAATGAATTTCATTTACCTGTTTTCAAATAAAATACGTTGGAATTTTTAAGGTTATAATCCATACTGATTCCAGCTATTTTGAACATCGTGTCAACTAAAATGGACACCGAACCGCCGGATTTTTTAACAGTATAACCCTCTACCGAGTGATAACGGTAACTCGTACCATCCGATCGAACGATGTAATCTGAAATTAGAAACACTCACGCACACAATTTTGGATCATGGTAGCAATCAATCTTCGTTCGCAAGTCAATCCGATTGTTTGGGAAAAAGAAATTTCGTAAAGTTTTTTTTTTTTCAAAATCCTTCATCTTCGAGAAAATTGAATGAATATCGAAAATACATTAACCAAAACAATGCTTCTAGTAATTGTGCCAAAATCTGTCAATGAATGTTTTGTCGTATTGGCAAAAATCAATAACAGAAAAACGCGTTGAGATCCGCAGGTGAAAACTAAACACATAACTCCCATCTTTTTCCCCGTGAGATAGTCGGAAGCTTAAGACAATTTTTTTATCGAAATAGATCATTTAATCTATGTTAATAACGTTAACTATAGTTTTAATGGAAATAGATTTTATTTAGATGTTGTATACATTTTTTTCAGATTTTTTTACGGCCAATAAAGAACTGATTTGTTTGGTTACACAACATTATTTGAACAGAAACGAATACCTGGAAGACAATGGATTAAGCCTATGTAACTTACGCTCAACATTCAAAGTTCAGTGTGTGTATATCAATTTTAATTTGTGAAGATGCCAGTGCTATCGGACGGCATTTACCGCAGTTGCATCGAGGTGCATCGCACCCGGAACGACAGTAGCATTTATCTTCTTTGTTCTACCTCTTCTGTCCCTCTCATCCCTCGTTGTTCGTCCTCAAGTAAGAACGTAGATAGCGTAGAAAAGAAGGAAAGAAAGAGCCGCACCACACTGGCGAAGCCACCAATCAATCATACCATGACATTTCCCGGTAAGATGTAGGCACACAGAAGGATTATATGTGTGACGAGCTCGGCTTCTCGCACTTTGGCTTCACGGTGCTATAGAGAGGTCGAAACTGACCAGACACAGAGAAATCTCACCAGGAAGGTACATCAGGGTCTCTGTTGTTGCATCAGCATCGCAGAAATTGCAGGAGCAGAACCGCACAGGTGTCCGATTACTTTTAGCCCGGAAGAAGCGGCAAGGCTCCTGGGTGAGAGGACCTTCGACCCTATCATTTTATGATTACAACCGCAGTTAACAGAAATTCTATGTACGATTCTGCGACTTGTACGTTACAGAGTTTATTGTAATATATATTATATACATTGTAATATACATATATATTATAATACAGGCGCAATACGTAACTCCGTTATTTCATTGTAGATAAATGAGAAGAATCTTGATGAAATAAATAAAATGTAACATAATTACAAACCGCGTATCGGTAAAATTTCAACAAAAGACCAAAGTATTTTTATGCATGAGTGATGCGTTCGAATTGAACTATGATATTGCGGAGCAGCTGATGGTATACAACATTTTCCCACGTTCATCTGAATATTATATATTCAACGTACTTCATATCCGTAACAGTATAACGTTACTCTGGGTGTACACAGCCAGCGAAACACGGTATAAACTTCTCTCACACGCGACGTCGCGATAACATATTTTAAAAAAAATGATAAATAATAATAATCGATATAATTCCTCGGTTACAGAATGCCAACCAGCTGCACTGCCCTCACGGACATTCCCGATGTACACTCGGTTTCGTGCTGACGCTGCTACGTGCCCCATGAATTACTATACGAGAAATCCCTTTGCCTATAACGTTCCAAGAAGCTATAAGTGGAAGCGTAGAAGAAGAAGAAGAAGAAGAAGCGTGCGAGCTCGCGCGCATTACTTCCTCTTCTATTCCTCATCTGTATCTCCAAAGCGAACAGATAAAGATGGAAAATCGCGCGAAGCGTATAACGCTCGCTATAGAATAAGTTCCTGGGTAATGTATAACGCGTAAACATTTTTTAACTATTTTGCCGGTACGTGAGTACCTTTGAAGCTCTGTATACATATATGTATGTAGTATTGTAGTATAGAGTACAGCTTCTCGTTTGCTGTATTGCTGTCTCCCTCGTATTCTCTTGTATCAATGATAATCCATGACTCATTCTCTCTTTCACTCAGCCACACCCGTTCATGGGTTAGCCAGTGTGCTTCTATACCATATTCCAAGTACACTTAAGGTGTCTTCTACCTGTAAGCGTTCCTGCACGCGCAAACCGAACACTTTATCTTAGTGTAAGTGCTTACTCTCTATACGCGCACGTACATTAACCATCTTCCGAGCATTATAAAGTCGCGTGCGAACGTGAGTATCGTATCGTATCCTCGTCGTCGTCGTGCATGGTGTACTGTACCGTCTCACGCAAGCCTGCTTTACTCCGGTGTATATTCTCGGTGCGTTACGTAACCTGACGTGCAATATCAACGCACCGCTCTCCCAGAATTACAGCAGGTTGTATAATACACGTGTACACGCCTATAGAGATGCAAAGACCGGAGAGACATTTTTTTTGGTTTTTTTTTTCTGGAATTCGTGGTAAAGCGGAACAAACCTAGGGCGTGTCGCTTTGTTGGCTTAATGCGTTTACGTATCGCATCCTCTAATTTCAACTCGGCTGTATATGTCTTCAGGGTTTTTACGCTAATAGATTGTCGAGAAGCGTCAAACATTATTCTCTATTGCTAATGTGTAGAAAATATATTGATTTGCGCATTTAACTCACATTGTATACGTTGCGCACATGATATACCGGGTCCATCTAACTACAGTTAGGCGGATTTGCTTTTTTATTACACTTTTGTTGTAGTTTATCATAGCCGGTTGGAAATTGATTTATTAGGTCGTTCGGTAAGTAATTTCGTTTTTTCCCAACAGAGGACTTAATTGTATTTTTTTCACAACCAACTTCACACTTAAGCCGCATAATCATATTTATTTTGACAACTGATATAGCAAAGCTTGCTTGTGAAAAAATTCAATTGATTCTGCACAGTAGTTTTTGGTTGATACTCTTTTAAATATGGAAAGTGAAAAACAGCATTTTCGGCATATTTTACTTTTTTACTATAGAAAAGGTAAAAATTCTGTTGAAGCAAAAAAAAAAATTATCCGATGTGTATGGGAAAGATGTGTTAAGTGAGCGCCAGTGCCAAAACTAGTTTGCAAAATTTCGATCCGGCAATTTTGATCTCGAAGATGCACCACGTTTTGGAAGGCCAGTTGAAGCTGATAAAGACACAATAAAGGTATTAATTGATGCAAACCGGCGAATAACAACTCGTGAGATTGCTGAGAGATTAAATTTATCGAATTCGACCGTTCATGATCATTTGAAACGGTTAGGTTTAACCTCAACCTCGGAAAAAAATTTGTGCCGTCGCATTGACGTTTGTGATTTGCTTCTCAAACGCCAAGAAAATGATCCATTTTTGAAACGTATCATCACTGGGGACGAGAAATGGGTTGTCTACAACAATGTTAAGCGCAAAAGATCCTGGAGTAGAAAGGGATCAATTCTGAAGTGTACTGTCATCAGTTGGACAAATTGAATGATTCACTTGAAGAAAAAAGGCCAGAATTGGTCAATATGAAAGGTATAGTGTTCCAACAAGATAATGCGAGACCACATACAAGTTTGACCAGTCGGAAAAAAAATTTAGAGCTTGGATGGGATATACTGCCACACCCACCATACTTTCCAGACCTGGCACCTTCAGATTATCATCTGTTCTTGTCTCTACAACATTTTTTAGACGGTAAAACGTTTAATTCAAATGAGGAAGTCAAAAGTCACTTGGATCAGTTTTTTGCCAGTAAAGAACAAAAATGTTATGAGCGTGGAATCATGCTACTGCCAGAAATATGGCAAAAGGTATTGTATCAGAATGGACAATACTGGATTGAATATAATATAAATTCACTATAAGAAAATCGTCTTTCATTTTTATAAAAAAAAAACGAAATTACTTTCCGAACAACCCAATAAATTAAAATTGGTTTTTGTTAATTTTTCAAGTACTAGTACGACCTAGCTCTGCTTTTGCCGGTATTTCAATTACGATGTAATAACAATGATTTTTTTATACCGATATTTAGACCGATGTCAGACGAAATGATACACGATTTCAATCCGTATTTTCTCGAAGACGGTCTGTAAGAATTGAATTAAACTTTAGATATTACTTTAAACTTAGTTCACAGAGCGAATGATGCTTTCTGCGTTTTATCAAATTTTACAAAATTAATTTTACAGTCTCGTTACCATTATCAATAGCAGGACTCGGGCAATAATCGACCGACGAAATTAAAAAATATAAATATATCTATATATAGAGAGATAACCGAAGGGAAAACCGAAGGAAAAACCGAGAGATAAACTGATGGGAAAACTATACGCTTTGTTTACTGTGTCCATTTATTGTGCGCGTTGACACACAAAGTTTCAATAAATTCGGAGAAGAGTTTTTTTGGAGAAAATACAGATTGCATTTTTCAACTTGTGGAAATGTGTTAAAATTTACCTTAAGACGATATAAAAATTGTATAGGTGAATGAGTGGCAGATCGAACTTATAAGCTATAAGCGCTATAAGCGCCCGCGGCAAAGTGAGACAAACACTGAGAATATGTTTCACATCGTCTTAAAAAACAAACTCCAACTGAAGATGTATCAACGGGTTTAATTTTTCAACAAACTTCTTGCATAAATCAGAAACAAAAATTCGTGCACAAGTAGTGTGTGATTTCATAGAATTAATTAGTAATGATTGTCAGTGAATGATCGTACGATACAATGACGGTGGGTCTTTGGCTCGAACTTTGGTTTGTACTACAGCATTAAGAGGGTCGTGTCAGGTAAAAATTGGCGATATTTATTGTCGAATATTTCTCTCGAAATTACTGTTGCATGTATCACAGAAATAATCCGAATTACCCATAGAACAAATAATTATGTGGTTCATTGCAGAATAATCTGACTACTCCGAGTAGTTTACAAAATAAATAAAAAATGTTAACCCCTCTAAAAAAGGGGATTGTTATATAAAAAAAATCGTAAAGATAAAAAAGTAAGTATCATTTTGAAGAGAGGCAAATATAAAATTTGTGAAAACGTTATAATAATATCAACCGCACAAAAGTCGCAGCCGACGTAAGTCCAGGTAAGTTAGATCCAGAGATGTAGTTGAGGGTTAAAAAGAAACGTGATTACTATTTAATCAAAAGAAAGAAAAAAAACTGCAGCGTTTATTTCATTTTTAATATTTCCTTGGTCATCAATGAATCATTTATCAATATTTACTCTGACGAAATAATAAAATAAAATATTAATACAAGTAAATAATATATAAATGCAGTAAAATGAATTGGCAACGAGTCATCGATCGTAGTCATTGAGCCCATAATAAATATATTAATGGTTAAATTATATTATTGAATCTGACGATTGGAAAATTGTGAATAATTATTTAATCAAAGTTTAATCAATGAAATTCGTATTAACGTTGTGCAATTTTATTATCTGTGTACGAATTCGAGTAAACTGATCACCTTTACTGCCTGTGCAACTTCTGTATTATTATATTATGTACACAAAGTTTATGTATATGCGAAGTATTGTATGCAACAAGAGATCGTTGTGGGATGTCCTCGCTCTGCCTAGTGTGGGAAGGTGCAAGGACGTTGTGTTACAGAATAGTAATGCAGCATACATGAGGGAGCACTCGATGTTTATATACCCAGCTGCATCCACACCTCGATCATCTCGAAGCTTATTATAATATATAATATCGCAGCACAGTGTAGTATGTGTTCTCATGCAGCTGATCCAAGTAGCTCATGAGAGGTTCATACGAACGAGTGTCTCGATGTCACAAGAGAACAGCGTCATAGTTACACTTCTCTCTCTCTCTCTCTCTCTCTCTCTCTCTCTCTCTCTCTCTCTCTCTCTCTCTCTCTCTCTCTCTCTCTCTCTCTCTCTCTCTCTCTCTCTCTCTCTCTCTCTCTCTCTCTCTCTCTCTCTCTCTCTCTCTCTCTCTCTCTCTCTCTCTCTCTCTCTCTCTCTCTCTCTCTCTCTCTCTCTCTTATTTTATTTCTCTTGCCGACATATAACTCGCTGATGTATCCATTAAAACACTACAATACGCACGATCTACAGGGAGCGAGATAGGCTATTTGCAAAGTCGAGAGCATCGAGACCACGGAGAGAATATCGACTCGAGTTACCGAGCTTTGCGCATCACAGTGAAGACCCACACTCGTTGCACAAATAATCATCGAAGGTTCAGTACGCCAAGATTGAACGAGAGAGGAAGACTCGATTGCAACTCGGCTATCGACTTCCAGTAGATATATCTATCGTCCTAGAAGCAGCGACAGTCCCGCATATCTTTGAAGGAATTCTGAATACGTGAAATATATTTCAACCTTTCGCCGGGATGTCAATAACGACGTGGATTCAACCCCAAATTAATATCGCCGTACATGTGGATCTTCCGATATTTCCAGGACTGAAACCCACATAGCTTTTCACATACATTTCATATATATAATATATATACTGTAACCCGAAAAAAGTAGAATATATGAGGAACAATTTGAAAAAAATGCAGAGTGTCTGGGCCGCTGTAAGAAACCGAGACCCTTTCGATTTGTTGCAAATGTGCAAGTAAATCCTGTATATACTGTGTACAGTTTTAGCATAGGTTCTTTTTATTTCTAAGTTGAATTTCGTTCCTATTGTAAATTTCGCTGCTTGCCATGCTATTGACATCCGCAAATAACTTACCTGGGTCGATGGTGTGCGTTGTCATTGGAAACATACTCTCGCCGTATGTACTAAATTGTTTTAACGGTTTACCATTTTATTTATTTATTATTTGTTCGTGCTAAACTCACGATAATTCAAGTAAGCCGGGTTCGGCGACGCAGCTTCCTTCTGCGAGGGTGTCCTTCTTAAAATCTTCGCCTATTTTTTAATAATATTTAAGAAGGGATAGGACCGCCCTCGCAGGCTGCTTCCTCGATCCCGGAGGAAAAGACGACAGTTCGTTAGAAGACATCCTAGCGAGTAGACATAAAGAAAAACACCAGAGCGTACCGCTCCGCGAAAGTATCTAACACCTTACAACAACTCCAACATAAATAATACCTTACATAACAACATTTCTTATCGTGAACTAATAAACATAGTTCAAGTTGTTTACATAAGGTCTATTATTTCACCGACATCCTCCGATACCAACGACCTGCTTCTCAGTAAAACGAAAGGCAGGATCACTACGTTCCTACGAACGGCAGTGAACACGATTGTCAATAGACAGCTCTCACCAATTAACTACTCCAGGCCACTCACCAGAATCTTTCTTATATATTGAATATTCCACCACGTTACAATACATATATGCGTATATTAAATATCTTATGAATATACACATGTGATAGCCATGATATCAAACATATCAAATGTATCAACAAAGACGACACACTTATTTATGTCAATCCGATATACATTTCATATCCGTATAAGCATAATATGTGATACGTAGGTAAATAAACACTATGGTAATCGATTAAATCAATACTTATTGATTTAAGAATGTATCTTTAACAACGAATTGTTCTTTGTAGTAATATCTATCTAATATATATTTCTGTAGGTCTGTATGTCTGTATGTCCAGCCATGGCTCCCAGAGTTTTGAAGCTAGCCCTGTCCAAAGTGGTTGGTTGAGTGTGTATTGACCCTGGCCACAACATAGGGGGGTCATGACCCCGATCGGGGTCCCGGGGGCGGCTCGGGGGGCAAAAAGGTGTTTCTGGCACTACACAAAGTACCCGAAGGAGGCATAATTTCAAAAAGTGTAATTAGAAAAAAGTGATCAGCGTATATGGTTTAAGAAAATCAATGACCTCAGATCCAAGGTCAATGGTCACTTCTTGACCTTGACTAAAATTTCAGGGGATGGATTGATAATTGAGAAGATTGTCAGCAATCACTGTCTCCGGGATATAAAAATCTTAAATATTCAAACTGAGTTAACTAAAAACATGTTTAAAGGGCAAAAAATGTGACAGTGATTTCTGTCAGTTCCACAGAGGTCGCTGTCCAAAAAGTTGAGGTAATGGATGAATTCAATAAAAAGTTGCCTCTCTTACATTTATAAGTAGAGTGTACCAGTGTTATCCAGTGATCAAAGCCACAAACGTTTTGACCAATACCAAACACATCCTAACCACAAACACAAGCCTGTAGCTTTGCATTAAACTGTCAGTTCTTTGTGATTGAGGCTGTCATCTTAACAGGCTGTGCAAAGAAGGAGACTGTTTTCATTCTCCGCATTCCTGTCATTAATGAAGATGTTGTTGGTTTCAAAAGACCTCAGTTTCCAGTCAAACCTTCTTTTGCCATGACCATTAACAAGTCTCAAGTACAGTCTCTTAAAGTAGCTGGAATCCATCTTGAGAGTCCCTGTTTCTCTCATGGGCAACTGTATGTAGCTTGCTCTCGAGTAGGTTCTCCAAAAAATCTCTTCATTTTTGCACCAGGAGGCAAGACAGTAAATATTGTTTATCAAGAAGCACTTTAAACTGTGGGGACAGAAGGAAAACTGTAAAACCTCAGCTCTGAGCCTTAGCCATTTAACCCGGGCAACGCCGGGTACCCCACTAGTTAAAAATATAATTTATTAATATTGAACCAAAAAAAGAAAATTGTCCGCAAATACGATTTTTTTTGTAACCGTATCCGAGAATTTATCTACACAGCGACGAGTATGCTACCAACTAAGTCAAACTGACTTCATGAATTTCTTTTACTTTAATTCAATAATAGCTTCATCGATGATATGAATGATTTGAATGTAACTTGGTACCCAAAGGTTTTTTCGTTCGCTGATTACGAATCTGAACTCAAAATTGAAAGTGGTGAATCCAATATTCGACACTAAATTGCAAAAAATTACTTCTTATTGGATGAAACTCTGTACTCGGGCATTTTTCAGGTCGTTCATTAAGAATATTACCTGAAAATTGGAACCATTGAATTGGTATAGATAACACTGGGTTACTCAGGAAGTTTTTGAGGTCGCTGATCACGAGGTTAAACTAAAAATTCAGCATTTCGAAATGGTCGACTCAAGTGGAAACAGTAATTTCATTTGGATGAAATTCGTTACTCGGAGTCTTTCTTTATACATGGATGCGTATGTCACTAACACACGTTGTCACATGAATAATTGAAGCATGTGCATATGATGTGTTCTGGACATTAATGCATGTATGCAGAATACCTATCCATACTACATATAGGATACATCTTTCATATTATGGACCTACAACGGATAAGTAAAGAATATATCATGCTATATGGGAATCGTTATTTTTCTTCGACTTTCAGTTATCTTTGAATGTTTATCCGATCGCAACTTACCCACTGATTACGAATATGGAAAAAGTTTAATGGAAATTTCATCGAAACATCAAAAATAAAGATGAAACCAAAGGGCCTGGTTAAAACAAAGTACATGCGTCGATCGAAGGGTTAAAAGCTGTGGCGAAGATTGGGAGAAATTTCGCGGTAAGCGATTAGCACGTCAGACAAAGCGTAATTGGCGATGGTTGAATTTCTGCTCATATATCTCTCGAGTTTAAGTTGAAGGAGAAGAGAAAGAGGAGGAGAAAGCATGTAGATAAAAGTGCATTCGGTCCAAATCTATATCGACAACATCAAGCGTGAAGACGATGCGAAAGTCATGGAAGCGATAGACAGAAAGAAAGAACGAGCGCAAGGGGGCGGAATAAATTGCGAGAATTGCTCGAGGGCCGACGAGAAATATGCAGCTCAACTTGACTTCAAAGTGTTGCACTTGAATTGCGGCTGAGTCTGATCCGCGATCGTGGCTGCATCGACCTCAATTAAACTGAAATCAGAGTGATGGGGGGGGGGGGGGGAGGAGGAGGAGGAAAGGAAGAGGAAGGAAAGGAGGGAATCGTTGCGAGGATGAGGTGAAGGAAGTCTAACTCGCGTCTGTGCTATACGGTGTGACTCACTCACAGACCAATCTCGTAGGTAACCGGTGCAAATGATGATTTCGCAGTGTTGAAGCGCCAAAGCCAACGGTGTTGCGCTCTGAAACGGCTAATATCGACGCGGTGGTTTTGGCCTCCAACGCCAACGGCTAATGGCGAAAAAAGGAAGCTGGCATAAAAGCAAGAAGATGACGAAGAGGGACATAAAGAAGAAGAATAAGAAGTGGAGGTAGGCGAGCATCTAGAAAGAGAGTAAAAGTGGAGCAGGGTAGCTGGATAAAGTGTAAAAAAAAATCAGCTGGACGTAGGCGTCACGTTTCGCTTCATTTTTTTATTTGCTATTCGTCTTCGGAACTGAAAACGATGAGCATGCCGGGGACAGGTTGGAGAATAGTGCACAGGAGTAGTATTGGCTGTAGTATAACCAAAGGTGTTCGGCTCTCCTGGCCATGATACTTCCCAGAAGCATGGAAAAGTGCTCGTTCACGGCGTTCGCTGCGGTCACACCCACACCGCTTGGATGAAACGAAGAGGAAGTGGAAAAAGATAGAATGAGCGAGTCGAGAAGTGGAGCGGGAGCGGTAGGACCACACAGGAAAGGGAGTCCCCGAGGGTACCGGCGCATCGCTTCTCCGCGCTCGGAGAATCCTTTCTCCCTTTCGCGTTTTTCCTTTACTCTCACTTGCTTCGTGTTTTTTCGAGTTCATTCGACGTTCTATTCCGTCGGTGTAATACCACCATTGCGAGGATGTACTTGGCAATCGTGAACCGACTCGAGTGTATAACCTACCAGAAGGGAACACCTACCACCGGGACCGGAGAAATCAGCAAAAACGCGATGCTCACAGCGGACGATGATGACTGTCGAGACACAGGCGAAGTAAGCTGGTGCCCTATCTTCGCCATCTTACAATATTATACTTGATGCCTTGTTCGATCTACAAGCTATCCAACGAGTAGGAAGAAAAAAACTATTGGTACATATAACTTAAGGTATGAACGAACAGATCATATCAATTATTCTAAACATCTGACCCCGTTTTATATAAGTCGATTGGCAGAGCAAAGATGATCGTTGATAAATAACTCATTTTTCGTTTCGCGACTTTTTACAATTTTATAAATATTTAAGCGACGAAACATGTTTCGATTGCACAATTAATTTCAAGTACTTTATCTTGGTAATTGTAGGTGTGTCAAACGAGTTTTTAAACGAATCACGTTCATTTGAAATACTAATCAACTACATGCTTCATTTATTTAAATATATTATTTTATATATGTTTTTCAGGGGTTAGATTTTTCAAAATGCAGATAAATCTTTGAAAATACCTTTACTCCTCAGTGGAGGAAGTTAGATAAGCCAAGCCAAAAGTTTAATAATTCGAATTAATTTATAAAAGACATTATAAGATTGTTTTCATCCATTTTACGTTGTCTTTATATACTATCATTGAACATAGCAGACTTAGATCAACTTAACAAGCCTAACTTTGCTACAATTATTGTTGCTACTAATGCCTTTGATCAAACACTTGTTTATAAAAAATTTTAAAAAAGTAAAAAAGGTTTTTGAGTCGCAATGTTTGGTGTGGAGCCTAAATCATTGTTTATCCGTTGTTGTACCTGACAAGATAGGTTATTACAATAAGCCGACTTTCCACATACATCCGCGTAACACAAATGAGGACTTTCCTCTAAAGATAAATCCATTGGTAAACAAAAAAAAAAAAGAATAAATGATTTCTGTGGTAAATTAATATTTTTTTTAAATAGCCCTTGACCTAACAATCTCCGATGTTGAGTATACCGAACGATCTTCAACGTAAAATGTTCAACTCCACGAGAGTTGTAAGTTCTCATGTGCTTTGACGCAACGGAATCAACACGATACGTGTTGTAGATGAAATTAATCTTCTACAACTGGTTACGCGTGAAATTGTATTAATAAGTAATATAATATATTCAAAAATGTCACGGATAATTGGACAATGGTGTGTATAGGAGAGTTATTTTCTCGAAGTTGACTTGGTAACTTGTACCTGAAGAATAAATTTTTAAAAAATTGAAAACCTAAACTA
Organism: Cylloceria caligata; assembly: GCA_963942595.1. Lineage (NCBI taxonomy): Eukaryota > Metazoa > Arthropoda > Insecta > Hymenoptera > Ichneumonidae > Cylloceria > Cylloceria caligata. Next base: position 86,847,825 of record OZ012703.1, on the reverse strand, counting down.
TCGATGCGTTACTTTCTGTTTTTTAAGTGGAGGGAGTGCATTCAAGAGTTTGCGCCACGAATCCTCATTGGTTAAATATTCAAATAAACAAACTGAAAAACGTGATTTGTTTAAGGGTTGGCGCCCCCTGCAGGTAGTGCCCAGATGCATAGACTCGCGATAAAAACTTTAGCGGTCAATCCGTCATAACGAACATTTGGTCGCCAAAGATTGACTCATGGACTTTCCCATAATAAAACATCTGGTTACCAAAAGTCGCCTCGCGGACTTTCTTTTTAAGCGAGTAAGCGGTCCAAATTCGAAGAGACCCTTCGAGGAAACGCGGTTGTCATTGTATCAGTATAATTTTTTTTTAATTTACGTATATTCAATGTGTACGAGTACATATAGCGTCGTCGACGACGCTCCATCCGTTCTCCTCTACATACTTTTGGAGATATCTTGAATTGATATTATCAAAGAATGAATGAGAAAAAGAGGGAGAAGGAACAAAAGAACTTGTCATCGGATATGCCGAATTGAGATCAAATTGGATGCCACACCTCGATGTTCGAAAGAGCGTGGCGCCCGGACTATTCTCCATTGGTATGCCGAATCGCTCTATTGTTAAAAGCCCTACGGAAATGTACGCACGCCTCGTGTCCCATATTTTATGGATGTGCGTATACGGACGTAGAATAAGTATAGTTGCGCGTGGGAGTGAATGGTAAATTCACGAGTGCTGGAGGCTTCTATGGTTCTGCGCTTGAACGATCGAACTAATCGTCAGAGGAGTAAGTAGAGTAAAATAGGACATTTTATCGCCATTATTTTATAAAACCTTCGAACGACCAATGAAATGATTGAATCCCGGATGGTTATGATGTCAAATATTTTCTTTAATGTTACAAGTTAAACAATTAATGAGAAACAATCGGAAGAATAGTCGCGTCAAAATATTCTCGAAACATAACGAATAATAGCGAATAGCCGTAATAACCCTGGCTACGATGTGACATTTGGTACATTGCTGATTCAACCGTGTGAACAGAGTTTTGTTCAATCGTTAGTAAACTGATTAACATTATATTCTTGGAATATAAGTAGAAACATCCTATCAATAATGGTTAATATTATGATGTGCACTTAACAAAGATAAATTCTTACGCCTCGATAAATCATAAGGGTTCGAATAAATCCAATTCTTAATTTTGTCGTTGCATCATGTATTATTTAAATCAAGTTTAATTTTTTTATTTGACCATAAGCTGATAAATAATGGTAGTTAGATAATGGTCATTATATACGACTGTCAGTCTATTATCGCCATCTCTGATTTTGTGTTGCGCAACAGAAAGCATAAAAGTTAACGTTTAGAGATTACATTTTGACTTCGACGTATTAAATATTACACAGGACGGTGATTTAATCCAAAAATCCACATCAACTAGTTGCAACGAATATCTCAAACACAGATGAAAAAAAAAAGATAACACTGTCGAAAAGTACTTCTAATATTCTCATCTACCGCTCCGCACCAGTTTGATAAAATACACACGTGTGCTTATGGCATTGATGTTATGGAAATCAAATGTTAGTCAAGTGGCATTACCACCTAACGTCGCGGAAAAAATATATAAGGAATGGCCATTTTGCCCCATTTTATCCCATACACACATATACTCACGCATTCTCGCAGAATGGTCCACGGGAAAATCAGTCGAACCCGTCGTATCAAAGTGGAAGCAGTAAAATAGCATTCCTGTATTAGAGCACGAAGCTAATTTAGTTTGTGTGCGACGAACGGTCGATCGGCTGATGCTTATTAACGGCCCTTGGCAATTAGTACTTGAATAAAATTACTCAAATAAAAAGAGGATGCGACGCATTATGATAGCAGTGTCGACGTTGCTACGACAGTATTCACAGCATCCGTTGAACCACGAGCAAAGGAAGGAAGGAAATGAACGAACATGCGGTCATTGAACTCATCCCCGTCGTAATAAACCAGAGGACCTGATGGCTCCTCCAAAGATTAGGAGAAGCGTCCACGGGCGCCGTTTCAATGAGTATAATAATCCAAGCCGGGATACGCTCAATAGCTTGACGTCACGTTCGGCATTTGCATATATTCACGCATGGGAATTGCCACTAATTTATTGTCGCTCGGTGTACGTTGCCTTGAAAATTAGTAGCGGGAGGATAGCTGAAAAACAAGTGAAAGCAATCAGGAGAAAATCGTAATCTGTATGAAGTTTATTGATAAGGATTATTAACGTTATTTAATTATAATAAAGACAACGGCTTTGTTTTTTTTTGTTGGTTTATCACCTGTGAGTAATTGAAAGAAATGGCTTAGCGATATTTTATTCGTTTGTATTGCATAATGACTCGCGAACGATGAAATTCAAATAAGAAAATATTAGGAAGCGGGAGGACCTAGAATCACTTCGAAAAGAAGAAAAAATCCGGTAGAATCAATTAAGATAAAATAAATATTTGTATATAATTTATTTAATTTTACGCGATATGTATAATTATTGCAAAATCGATGCTTTTGTTTTCTACTCATTATTTTAATTGGCAAAATAATTTTAGCTGTGCGCTAACTTGTTTGTCATAGCAATGACGCGCGAACAAAGAAATTCGACGAAAAATATTTCTCAGCTGTCGAGGGCATAAAATCAGTTGGGTCCTCTACCCTGTTTGTATTTCTTTGGCGGTTTTACCAAGAGACAGAATCACGGTACTAATAGCCCCTCTTTGAAGAAAAGTTGTAAAACGACGAGTCAAGAAACGCGAGGCGTAACTTCTTCTCTCTCGGTATATTGCTATGGTAGCAATATACTAAAGTTATATACTCATCCAAGTCCGAAGCATACACTTAAATATGGCCCGGGCCTCAGACGATACCGCGAACATCTCGCGAACAGTAAAAATCAACACAAAATATTTCAAGACCCCCGCGACAGACGATGATAACAAGTACGAGATGAAAAACGGCGTACTTTTATTTTTATGACATGACGAAAAGCCAACATGTTAATTTTAACACCTTCCCTTTTTGTGAATTTATCGCTCTTCTTCTTTCTGACTCTCGTCAGAGCAAATAATTTGAATTACAAAGTAAGAAGGCGCTGAGATGAAAGAGAAAATTGCATTCTTTCGATTCGATCGAGCAAACGATTTACGCCTTTCTCCCCAAGAACCGAAGAGAGTTCTTCGGGGCTGCAAAGTTCTCTGTATACGTGGTACGTACAGTGTGGATTGTACTCGGCGACTCGTCGATCGTACGCGCCGTCGCGTATAAGGCCGGATCTCTTTAGCATCCTTCGGGAATCACCCACGCGCTCTCGATCGCCCGCTGACGTGCCTACGCTGTTCCTTTCAGCGTGGGACGTTCATCGCACACCCGTGCTCTTTCTTCGGCATACTATCGCGAACAGGTACTGAAATTACTCTTTGCGTTGTTGCTGATTTCCTGACAGAGCTGCTAAAGAGAGCGAACCTGGAATTTGGCTCTTAATGCTGAAGCTACTCGAGAAGAGAAAACGATAATTACAGTTTGAATACAGTTATTGATACCTATACCTATATCTATCTATATATTATGAATCATACATAATAGGATACAGATCCGTCAAATAGAAAGAGAGAGATTTATAAGTTATTTCTTTCACCTCAAATTTTTTACAACTAAATAGCATAAGGTCAATGCGCTACTTATTTGACAAAGATATCTTGGTAGCTCTAGCAAATGATCGGTGATCGTAACTAATGTACTACTTCTGTTCCGTGTAAAAGAAATTAAAGTTAAAGCGGTTTGAGATATAAAAAATTACATTAAGATGCACATTCAAGCGTGTAGGTAAATTTCAAAACCGTGAAAAGGGCGTCGGTGATGCTCGGGCGTGTTATGCGTTAAGCCGCTAGCCGCGAATACTTTATTCCAAGTGGCGCCGAGCGAAACGCATAAGATATTTTAAGGCCGAGGGCGAATGACGCTCTTCATCGTTATAGCAAGCTCATCGAGCTATTAAACTAAACATCGCTGCCCACGTTGTAGCGCTCATACAGTGTGTACAGTTTCTCCGTGCAAGTTCGCAGGTGTGCTTATACCGCATCTCTTCGCTGTTTGTGTGCAAATTTCCGACGACTGTCTATGATGATCGGACAACGAGGATGGAGTTGCGGTAACGGACGACGTCAACTAAGGCTAAACAACTTCGACAAACGTGTCACCGGGTCATTTGCGAGGCCCCCCACCCTCCGTGGTCTCTCTCTTTCTCTCTTTCTGGTAAACTTACTGCGCAACTTATGTTACGACTTGTCGCGCGAACATACTCTCAGCTTTAGCCGCAATGAGATCCTTACGATGATGTGCTGTTGCGGAGAGTCGCACCGCAGTGTGGCCGCGAATACATCTGGATAGCTAATTATTCCTCTCTCCTTGTCGTTAGTACTCTTGCTACTGAAAGTACGGGTTTTCTTGTTTTTGAATGTATTTCATCAGCCGTACTGGCACGATTTCATTGAAGCGCTTGAGCGCACTCATATCTCGCAATTGTTACAATGTGCTCTAAGTCATCAGCTGACCGTTGTATCATAAACCACTCAAGTGTAAAAAAAAGTCTGCTGTCCCTGAAGATAATGACTTTTATTATTAAAGAAAAAACCTTTCTGAGCTCTCACTCGACCAACCCTATAGGTGTCCGACTAATATACAGGAGAGGCGGACGATATTTAAAAATAATAATTTTGAGTGACAACTCCTTCAACCTGAAGGTAACCAATCAGGTCAGTTCAGAATCGTGTGACCTCGGTAGATGGAATGAACCTAAGATGACCGTCTTCTACATCCAACTCGCCCATGAGACGTTATGTCGCTGACAGGTGGAGATGACTTTCAGATTGGTGTCGAACGAAGGTTTCATCCTCCGAGAATGTCGATTATGTGAATCACCAGTTTGATCGAGAATCTTTGGTACAGCTAGCGAAGTTTGAATAGGAGATCCTGATATCTTGTTCGCTTGACGTATACTTTAATGTCGATGTTCAGCCCGCCGAGAGTCGAGAAATCGATTACGTTAACAATCTTACTCTCGTAATCGAAGGCAACACCACCAGACTTGTTGGTGTATAGTTCCGATTGACTCAATACCTCCGGGGGTGTAGGGCAAAATTTCTGTCCTGTCTACCGTACAAGGATGTCAAAGGTGGCGGTAGTACAATACTCTTAAGGTCGCATTGCGGTGATGGATATAGCCAGTGACCGCAAAGTTGGAACATGGTGAAAGAACATCCGTGCGGATCACCGCGGCGATCGTTTCCAGGCCTTCCATCTCGTGTCAGGGACCTGGATACCCATCACCTGGCTCGATTGAATCCCTAGGTCTTGGATGACAGGCCGGCTGACTGCAAGAACGTAATAGCCATGTCAACAATCCCATATCATTCATATGCCGGAAAAATAAACCGTGCATCAGCTTGCAAAAGCCCCGCTCGAGTACACCGCGACAACTCCAAGTCGGCGATAGAATCTACTACCGCCGTTCTGGCTAACAGAAAACTCCGAATCGAGAGACTCTGCTGCTCTAACATTGATAAAAGAGATTCTGCAGCACACAGACATATTGGAAAGACTCTCTAGCGTCAAAATGAATTGTGCATCTTCCCAAACCAAACGCCGTCACAGTATTTCGCGAGTAGGTGCTAACCAGAGCAAGAGTGAGGTTGAGATCACATCAGAGGTGAGATCTCATCGGAGGTGTAGAGCTTAAGGTCATTCACATGAAAACAGGTGGAGGACTCTGTGCTTCCGGTTGCTGAACTTTCCACATTTGCAGACGCGAGTTTGCCGCAAGGTGAAAGATATAGTTACAAAAGTAAGATGCAAAAAAACAAAGAATCCAAGGAATCACTCGGAAACACCCATCTTCCATACTGAACCACTCTATAGACTGTGTCCGCTTCACCGGATAAAATGGTGAAGCGAATTCTCCAGCGTGGCAGCAGGTGTTCCATGCACCTCACTATGCAAGGGATATCGCAGGCACTTGAGAAAGTATATAATGAAAGAATGTAATGATGTGTGAAATGTTTAGCATTGTTGTTGCGTACGTGCGTTAAGATTAAAATAAGTGAATTACATTTCTTTTTGACTCAACATTAAACCTAAATTCGTGCTTAATTGCCATTCATTGAGCCCTATAACAAAATAATTTTGTGATATCGATAAATATTTCGTTTAATAAAATTCTAATTAATTAAGTACATTTTTATTAAATGATCAAAACATTTAAGGGTAACCATACGATATTTAATATTCTTCTCAATACAAAAAAAATTATAATTCGAAATAAATCTTGTGATGTCTACTGTTCATACTTCATCTCGTACAGAAGGTCTTGTTGAGTAAATTAAATAACCGTCATTTTATATTATACATGTGCGTGTGTACGTGTATGGAAGGTTACTTCCATTGTCCGGTGGATTTCATTAACCGAGTTTCCCAAATAGTTGTATCAAAAGGCAATTAATTCTACAAAAAATTTACCTGGCCCTTGAACTCATTATTATTATCATTCAGTTGCGTACATTACCTCCCAGAATATACAGTTTGACTTACCAACAATACTGACATTCATCGCTTCACTAACGAGGTCGTGAACCTCGCCGACGCAGAACCATAATATAAAAATGTTTGGATAATGAGTGATATTATAAAAAAAAAATTAAAAAACCTTGTGGTTTGCCTCTTTAAGTTTGTATAAGGAAATGAGTCGGCAGTGCCTACGTATAGAAGTCGGTGATTCAAGAAATGAAGGAAGAACGATTACCGTATCTCGGTATCCGTGAACCGCGTTAGTGTAATAACCATTACGTATGCTTTAATCGTCGGTTAAATATTAAATGCCTCTAACCTTATAAGTAAACGTGAAAGAGCTTTGTGCTTTCTTGCTGACCACATGATTTTTATCTGAGACGCGTATGCTGTCGGTATCTGATACGGACACGTGGTGTCTACTAGCTAATACTATACTCATCATTATGCATCATTCCGTAGGGCGGGGAATAGTCGTGTCGCTCGCAGTAACCGAGAGGACGTAGAATTGAATTTACTAAACGGTTATGACATCTGCATTTCACGTCTCGTGCACTCTACGAAGGTCATATGGTCATCGGCATTCGCGCACATCGACGCACACTTAAACATACGGAAATTCAATCTATTTATTGAATAAATTGTCATGGACGGAAATATATTCGTCGTATGCGCAGCACGCGCTTCGATTCAATGGACGACACATCGAGTCAAAGTTAGCTGTTAAAGGAGTCATGGAATAACCCCCTCTCTCTCTCTCTCTCTCTCTCTCTCTCTCTTTCTCTTTCTTTTTCTTTCTTTACATCTACACGGACGATGAGTCAAAGAGGAGAAGAAATATTGCGTCCGCTATATAGTACGTCTACGATTCGCATTCTCTAACCACGCTGGACACTCGTTCGTGGGTATAATGGACCATTAAGAGCTTCTAATCCGATAAGTAATTGTGTGTATAACAAATAGTATCCTCGCAAGCGCACCCGAGACCTTCTCCTCTCGCGCACTTGCCTCTCTCTCTTCCCCACAGTGTACTTATACTCATCTCGGACTGAACAGCCATTTATCACCCACACGTACCAGTACTATTATCTACACTGTATTATGTTTTATGTGAAAACGGGCATAGTTACTCATGACGTCATTCTCAGAAGAAGACGGAAAGTTAATGTCAATCGTGACTAGAATATCTCCTCGCTGGAATACACCTATCTTCATCATTTTATGACCATGTATAATTACGATAATTAAATATTCTTCTTACCTTAATCGATCCGAAATTATTCAATCAGTTGCGTCCTTGGTTATCACGGGTAGAGATTGTTGTTTCACTACAAAATGTTTAATATCGACACACCTTATAATATACTACGGTGATGTACGCACCTTTTTAAAATTAATCGAGTGACCGATATAAGTAGATAAGGCGCGTGATGGTCAGACGCTTCTAACGACTAATAACTTTCATCGTCGATTTCTTCGGATCTTTCCGCAATGAAATCTTTACGCGATATCTCGCCCCCGCAAGTCTACTCTTCAACGAGTCACTCGAATTTGTTATATTTCGAGGCCATATTCCGTTCAAGTAAATCGATAATCGCGATAGCAGGTATCTCGTCGGAGCGCTTCCTACTTCTCTCGCTCGTCCTGTCGTCTGCTTCGGACTCAGTGACGTCAGCAGCTGTATTCACCCGTAATAGAGGTAGCTACTGTGCACTACCTTAATTCAATGGTTATATACGCAGACTTTTTTTGCGCCTTCTACTCTCGTCGACTGACACATACACACGAAACACTGATACGTTATCACGATAATTTTGCGTAACTCTTTACCTTTACGAATGAAATCCACGATGACACCATCACCGATGTCGTTGACAGTCAGACTCGAGTGGTTGCGATTTCTTGCTGCGCCTTGTTCGCAGACACCACGCTGTAAACCGTTCTCTAAGGGGGTGATATAATCCAATGGCGCCGGTGCAGCGTCATATAATTATGATTCTTGAATTAACTAACTGTATCGAGCACTTAAAATTTTTTAAATTTCTTAACACTTATTTTTCCGGCACCGATGTTTCTACCGCTCAACGGATCCCGCTGATGCAGACGGTGCGAGATCTCGCGCATGCGACTTGAGCCTATGCAGCCTCCGAAGAACTGACAGTGTTCTCCGTTCACCAGAGTAAGGTACACCCTACTACTACTATTACTACTACTACTACTACTACTACTACTACTACAACAAGAAGACGCAAACTGTGAGTATGACGAGAAAGAGAGAGAGAGAGAGAGAGAGAGTAAAAAATTCGAAGGTATAGACTGTATAGAATATAAGTACATTGCAAAGTGCACGGATACACGGCACTACTGTAGTGAGGTATACATATATCGTCTGTAGTATAAGCTATGTATACCGAGCCAAGTACTCCGGTCGTACTTGCTGCTCAGGGATAAAGAGAGAGGAGCTGATCCTGCTTCTCGTCCTCGCGGTCGTTGTGGTAGTTTGCTACCAACGGGTCGCGATGCACGCGGTAATACCTTTCTCGCCTCTCGCCCAACCGAGAGCACCAAGAAGAACTGACATAGCTTATACTATAGTGCACCGATACCAATGCAGACTAATACACAATCTCACCCAGGTGCAACAGTCCCTTGCATCACGTATCCAGTCCGTAATACAGATATATAGGGTAAAAGTGGTGATTATGGCCCAGCGAGTCTATGATGGACCACTGCATGTTCGTATAGTGAAATGCGTTATTTGCAAGGAAATCGGTAAGCATTCATCGTTCACTCATACTTGCGATAGTGAGAGAATGTATTTTAAAAAATTCTTAAACCATTGGTTCATTCTACACAATTTTTATAAAATAATTACATTATTGTGTATAGATAGGAATTATTCAAAATAAATAATCATTCAAACAATATTTAAAATATTTTTCTTTACTTAAAATAATATTGGAAATAAATATTTTTCGTAAAATTTGTTATATTTGTTACATTTAAAATGACATTTTATTACATCATTGGCGTGTTACATATGACGTGTTTGAAAGCAGATGGACATATGCGCTGTGCATAATAATAGAAGATACGTCTTTCTGGTTAACAAAGTCTTTGTCAAGAGTTGTATCAAGGGTACTTGGATGATTGACTAAATAAATAGAATTTTATTAAATTCAAATTTCAATCTTCAGGGTCTTGTTGATCGTATTTTTGTCAACAATTTACACCTCCTCCATGTGCAATTTCATTCCCGCGGTAGATGTTATTATAGTAAATGTAACGATCGGCTGATGATACACGTAACGAAAGTAATCGACTACGATCGGATAACCTTCGTGGTGTTAGGAGTACATATTAAAAAAACGTTTACAGTCTTTAATGTTTCGGTCCAGGATTGGAACTTTCTTCAGATAGTTTATATTTATTGACAACCTTTGCGACGACGTTTAAAAAGTATCGTAGCTGCTGAATGTATCGCATATCGTTGAGATAGATATGTTGAATGTTGATATATTTTTATGAGCCATATTCACCACTGTCACTCTATAAGTAATATTACCACTCCAAGTAAGATTTTCTTATTTAATATGATATATAAATGTCAGTATGGTCGTATGTCGCACTACCTACCGCGAAGACTTACTACCGATTTCTTTAGCACGGATCGTGTTGTATATCGGAGCAGAGTGCATAGCAATGCGTACGGAGCAGTGCGGCTACTTGAACGTAGATCACATTCGCTACGGCATCACATCGGTAGCCGCGCGTACGATGTATATCGCTTAACCTCCGGATGCGATCGCGTACCAGAAGCAGAAACTTCTTTACAGCGTGTCCCCGACGCTACCGCCGTATTTCCTTCGGAATTGTGTTCACAACGTTTTTACATATAAATTTGGGCCTACATTTAATTTTGTTTCACTTCCAAGAAGACGTAACGTTCGTGAAATTAGTGGGAGGGACGGGAGAAGAGACGAACGCTCAGGCATTAAGGACGATGTCGACGCTAACGAAGCCTCATTATTTATTTCCTTTCCTTTGCGTCCCAGACTCTTTCGCCACTTATACACGTAGTTCTTATTTCGAGTGTGCTGTTGGTGCTGCTTCAGTTGCGGCTGGCGACTTTGCAACGATTCTCGGGAGAACCGAGTTGCGTGTCGGTGGGCCGGTCCGACGATTTGTCGCTCGACGATCGTTATACATACATCACAAAGTGGTATAGCCAGAGAATCTTTCTCGCACAGGATCGCTCCGCGACGAGACGACGAGCCGATCGCGTGATGACTGACGACTTTAGTTACCGATTACCGCAGGAGGATTCGCGACGATGGTGTATACCTATGTGTACGGTGCATTATACTCTGCCGTCTCCCATAATACGTATAATTCGAATCAACTGCAAGGTTTCACGGGTGACGAGAACCAACGTTGGTGGCAAGGGCACTGGCATCAGCGACGATCAATATCTACAACGAAACTAGTGAATAGAAATCTGACTAGACAGATCGGTACCAGCGTTAAAAATCCTCAAAAAATCGGTTTCAGAAATTTCTATTTTCTTCCGATGATCAAACTACTACTCCAGAGAATTTTTAACAACTTTCGACTGTCCAGGTCATCGATAATGTTTTCTCCGCGTTCTGTCGGTGCATTTCCGTAGTTTTTTGTACCGAATGTCAAATAAACATCATTTCGAGTTATCTAAAGTTATTCGGATAACGATCTTGGTGACCAGGAACACTTGCGTAGCGAAAAGTGGTATTGACCGAGATTCTTTCCGAGAATCTCAAAAGAATCACGGATGTGATGGAGGCCCATACATTTTTACAAACCTATCTCAGATTCTTATCTACGTTCGGACAAAAGTCTCGGATTAATTCAAGCAACGACTTCAAATGAAACTACAAAAAATATTTATCATATTATCACAATGAAAAAATAACTAAATAAATAAGCTTTCGAAGTAAAGGGTGATTTTTTTGAGGTTAGGATTTTCATGCATTAGTATTTGACAGATCACGCGGGATTTCAGACAAGGTGTCAAAGAGAAAGATGCTCAGTATGCTTTGACATTTCATAATGAATAGACTTACTAACGAGCAACGCTTGCAAATAATTGAATTTTATTACAAAAATCAGTGTTCGGTTCGAAAAGTGTTTCGCGATTTACGTCCGATTTATGGTCTACATAATCGACCAAGTGAGCAAACAATTAATGCGATTGTGACCAAGTTTCGCACTCAGTTTACTTTATTGGACATTAAACCAACCACACGAATGCGTACAGTGCGTACAGAAGAGAATATTGCGTCTGTTTCTGAGAGTGTTGCTGAAGACCGTGAAATGTCGATTCGTCGCCGTTCGCAGCAATTGGGTTTGTGTTATTCGACGACATGGAAGATTTTACGCAAAGATCTTGGTGTAAAACCGTATAAAATACAGCTCCTGCAACAACTGAAGCCGAACGATCTGCCACAACGTCGAATTTTCAGTGAATGGGCCCTAGAAAAGTTGGCAGAAAATCCGCTTTTTTATCGACAAATTTTGTTCAGCGATGAGGCTCATTTCTGGTTGAATGGCTACGTAAATAAACAAAATTGCCGCATTTGGAGTGAAGAGCAACCAGAAGCCGTTCAAGAACTGCCCATGCATCCCGAAAAATGCACTGTTTGGTGTGGTTTGTACGCTGGTGGAATCATTGGACCGTATTTTTTCAAAGATGCTGTTGGACGCAACGTTACGGTGAATGGCGATCGCTATCGTTCGATGCTAACAAACTTTTTGTTGCCAAAAATGGAAGAACTGAACTTAGTTGACATGTGGTTTCAACAAGATGGCGCTACATGCCACACAGCTCGCGATTCTATGGCCATTTTGAGCGAAAACTTCGGAGAACAATTCATCTCAAGAAATGGCCCGGTAAGTTGGCCACCAAGATCATGCGATTTGACGCCTTTAGACTATTTTTTGTGGGGCTACGTCAAGTCTAAAGTCTACAGAAATAAGCCAGCAACTATTCCAGTTTTGGAAGACAACATTTCCGAAGAAATTCGGGCTATTCCGGCCGAAATGCTCGAAAAAGTTGCCCAAAATTGGACTTTCCGAATGGACCACCTAAGACGCAGCCGCGGTCAACATTTAAATGAAATTATCTTCAAAAAGTAAATGTCATGGACCAATCTAACGTTTCAAATAAAGAACCGATGAGATTTTGCAAATTTTATGCGTTTTTTTTTTAAAAAAAGTTCTCAAGCTCTTAAAAAATCACCCTTTAGAACCTTGGACGTTGCTTCCTCATTCTTTTGGTCCGTCAACCACATAATCTTTTATGCGTGGAAATCTGCTGATCCATTTTAACTTCCTCATAGAGAAGGCTTCGGAGACAACGGACCAAAAGAATAAGGAAGCAAAGTGCAATGTTCTACTTTGCTACTTTATTTCACATTTAAGGGCGCAATCGTATTTTTAAAAAATTTCAATCTATCGTCAATTAGATAGTTCGAAGATTCAAAGCCCGACAAAATCTGATGGATCCAATTTATTTTAACTGAAATTGCAATCGATATAACGATGATACTGCTTCACTTGCGTATCAATTTATAGTTCGATTGCTCGAGTGATTCTCAATCTACAGGTTCTAAAATGCTAATCACTTTACCGAATTTGACGAATGTCTGAAAATTAAAAAAAAAAAACTGCTGAATAGTAACTTCATTTATGTAGGAAATTTTTACTCGCCAGCTTGGATTTTGAGAAAGTAACTAAAATAAAATCAATCTTTCGAAATATTCACGATCCCAAAAAATCCAAACTACTTATTATACAACATTTTGTCATACAACTTTTTTTTTGTACTCGGGCAGGTAGCGAATGAACAGTGAAGAATACAATTAATGATTTCGATTCACAGAAGTCGGGTCAAACAAACGATGTTTCTGATAAAATCATAATTTATGTAAAACCGCACGGTTTATTCATGTAAAATTAATATAAACATTGATACTTAAAGATACTTTTGCTAGCTTTCAACCTGACTGTCGCTACTAACACCGCAAGTAACTCATAAATGGCCGATAAACTTGTTTACTTCTTACAAAACATATTACCGTTGAATTTATATTGTTACGCTGACCATTACGTGACCACATACTGCGAAGAAATCAATAAAGTATTCGCGACAGAGATTTTTTCTCGGTCCCGACTCCATCGAATAGATCAGAGTGTATTGTATTACAAGGTATTTTACGATGAAAACTTACTCACAAAGTGGACGTACAACAAAATGTTACTGAGCAATTACTTTGAAATCATCAATTGACCCTTCGAAGAATTCTTTTTTTTTTATTATTCAAACTCCGTTTGAAGTTTCTTTAACTGATTCCTTAACCCGTATCAGATTTTGCCTTAAATCATATCAATCCCAAAGAGTTGTGATAGTAATCGTATTACGCGGTTACCCTTCGAGGTAGAATCGTCGATATATGGCGAGAGGAGTGCATCCGTCGAGTGAGGCCCTCGTCCGTTGTTGGGTGATGGTCCAGTAACGCGAAGTGCGTGTACACAGCAACCGAGTCTTTCTCTCTTCCTTTCTCGCTTGAGATGAGAGATGAGATAGCCAGTTGTCTCATCGATTTAATATATGCAGACGGAAAAGAAGTGTTAGGGAATATCGTACGAGCGTTTGCGGTGGGCGTTACATATAACCGGGCATGCAGGCGCGCTCGAGCTTGGTGGCTAGCGGCCTACCGGCGACCTCGAGCTGGCCTGAGGGCCTTCACGCGCTACCAGGGAGGTCCACGCATTTATAATATATACTCGCGTACTATAGTGCTCTGCATTTATTATTACGTATCTCTAGGTTACTATATGAACCAGAACCCACCAATGATATCAACAATTTTTTATTTATTTAAATTTAATACAAACATTGCCAACGTGTAATACCCACATAGTATTTGAGATATTTACGTAATTCTCTATAATTTCCATAGTTTATATGAACTTTAATTGAATTATGTGGAAAAGGGGATTCCTTCGTTTCTTCTATCCCACCAAAGACACTATTGAATAAAGAAATAAATAAATGTATTTGAAAAAGATATATTTTTCAAAAATACACTAATTTAACTTTATGATGCATCAACGAATAACGATGCCATAATCGACCAAGATACGGCTTTAATCCGACGAGTTTGATAAGACATTATATTGTATCGATTTCACATATGGCTCAATTCTGGTTGAAATCCAATGATTCGAATCAAGCCAGACGTAACGATATCGTATTCGAGTTACACTGTGCTTAACAATGGCGAGCTTAACGGGGTATATCGATTCTAAATCCAGCTGAAATCTAGTGAGCCTTATCTGATACTTAAAATAGTTCTGATGATCTAACAGTAGGGGCTGGATAATGTTTTGCTCGCGAAGGTATTCAAATTCTGGACCAATGTTAGAAGTCTCGTGTTATAAATTGATGGCATGAGCAAAAGAAAAACCAGTTGTTCGAGCGAAACATTTATTTTCAACTAAATCCATTGATATGTTTCATGCAATGAATGTCAATTTCAAACATAATATATTTTACAAAGTTTATTCGTCATCTTCCTTCCAATTTTCACGAAGACCACCGACGTTTAATAATTATTTTGTATAACGGAACGTTGAGTTAAAAAATTTCAAAAGAATACCAAGCCAATGTCTTGTCGCTGTCACGATTGTCACCGGATCACGCCTCTTCGTTTTCATTTTATTTTTCAAGCTCAACACGCTGATATTTCACATGACCTTTACAATCCCGAATTATTCGGTTACGTCGAGAATGTAGTGGCGTGGATGTGCGAGGGTAGCTAGTACTGTTAGCCATACCTTCACTCTAGAATAATATACATTCTTCGGCATCGCGTCGATCTCGTCGACCGGCGGCCACATAGCTCTCGATCTTTTCTGCGAGCTCACAGGATCGGCAAACTCTGCGTTGCGAGCTGTCAACCCACGCTACCGCACTCTTCTCCGTACGCGGAGACACATTGATCGACGGGGTATTGAAAGTTCCTTAACCTCGCGGGACACAATGATCCAATCGAGTCGAGAACACGCACCGTGACGGATGGGACATTGTTGCTAGAATATTATGTCGTACGTAATATACGTACACGCGTCTTATCTTTCACCGGATCATCGGGTGCGCGCGCGGTTGCATAGTCCAGTGGCCCACGATCTGTGTGAGATACACGAATAATCACGTTAATAATAATGATAATAATTGATAATCCATTCTACCAGCTCGGCCACCACCCGCTACGGTTCGTCATGAATAATCCACGATTATTTTATTATTTTTATTGCCCTATGCCATGTATCGAGAAGACGATTTTATAATACTATCGGCCAGTGATATCGCGTGCACGAGACATTATAAATAGCTCGAACCTGCAGCAAAGAAGAAAGGAGATGGTTAAGTATAAGAGGTTCTCCCGAGATCGTGTCTCGGTCGCGAAATAAACGTTTAATGGAATATCTCCGAAGGTTTTACGCGAACGCGAGTCCCGGCTAGGCTTGTACCTCGGTGCACCTCGGTGTAGTGTCTCGCGGTGCATTAAAGACAGCCACCACCTTCCTTTCTTTGGAGCTTTAGTATCATTGGCGGCAAATTAAAAGCGGAGCCTCAAAGCGACCGAACGAAATTGAAAGCGGGAGAGTCTCATCCTAGCGTCTCTCGATTGTACCCGTGCGCACGGGCTCTTTCTGTTTCTCAGATCATTTCACTGCTAGCGTCTCACATGACCCACAACACCGGGCTGTATAAGTCTCTGCACGCAAACTAATTCTAATCGACTCGTAATTAAATCGATTCTCTGTTCATTCCGACAAAGCGCACTCAAAGTTCAACCATGGTTGGTGAGCTCGCAAGGAAGAACGACGCAAAACATGGGACACAGGAGTATGAGAATCAGTTGTTAGTACAAAAATCCCAAAATCGTTATCAAACGACCCTTATACGCGTATTCTCGCTGATGTGGATTTACAATTTCAAGAATTTTGAGCTAGTGCCGATGTCGGATAACGAAGTATCGTGCCAGTACCGACAATAATCATAATGAGCTGATATTAGTATAATTTTTATTTATAAAAATCAATTTGTTCATTAGCGGCCAAGTCGAAATACCTGCAATGGTACACGTTTTTTTACCTAAACGAACAGATCAACATGGACGACGTTGGGACAATAATAATTCCTACACAGGTCGAAGTTGAGTCACACGTATAACGTACGAACGTCGACTTTGACTATAATTTTACATTTTGCCGCATGCAATCTCTGCAACGTCTCGACAATTTTCAATAACTGTCAACCAAATAGTGAACACGTCAAATAATTGCAATAATTCAACTAAAATCCTTTCTCTCGGTGGATATATAAGAGCGTTCCATAATCGAACCACATTTCTTCAGAGTCGTCTACTGTATACAGCTGAGAATATTCCGGACACGAAATATGCCGAAGGCTAGAGCAATTTATTGGCCATTTTCTTATCGGAATAATGATTCGCGAGTCTCTCTATATGCATACCGAGTGCATAAACCTCGCGCGCGCGCCTTAACCGCACAACCGTTACCGCACATCGTATATATATACATTTATTTTCTCATGAGATGAGCCGAGTTAACTCTCTCGGAAGTACGAATTAGACGTTTCTCCTTGTAGCCTCTAATATTCCGTGTTAATTTTAATACGCGCGTCTTGACCCGACCCAGTGACTCTCACCGGTATATACCGAAGAGCGGACAAACGTTCCTCACGAGGAAGAGGAAGATGCAATAAGCGATGAGAATATAAGTATGTTCGATGTTAGACGTTCGAGGAACATCTGCTTCAGACCGATAGCCATGGACTTAGTTATAGATAGGATACTGTAATCCATGAGAACCCTCCCCACTTTTGATTTATAACTTATTATAGCTGTACGAGAATTACCAGATTCATCGTTTGAAGTTGGGTTCTACACTTGTCGAAGTAACGGGGCATTTCAGATTATTGGCTCCTATATAGCGTATTCGCAACATACTTTATACCTTTGTACCTGCTGTAGTCGTATACGGCATCAGCGGTCACTCGTACTGGCAAGGCGCGATATTGAATTGTAAAAAAAAAAAACGGTGTTAAAACCAACACTTTTCAATATTAGCGTGTACCCAATAAGTCTTTTACTTTGGTGTAAATCGCTGTTATAACGGAGCAGTGTTAATTACCAACAGGTATTAACACCGGATAGTGGAAATGTATACACAGGCGTATGATAAATAATTGACACCAAATAGCGAACCACGAAATTTCGTAGCATTACGACATATTATGGCGATACTACAGTTTGATGTTAATATTAAATTTGCTACCGTGATTTGTACTTATGTACCATAATCTGTAGTAACGTAAGTATCAACAGTATTGATATTAGCAACAACTGTTGTATATGTGTATTTAGTAATTTGATTTTCACTCTGTCTTTTTAACTAGTAACAGAGTCGATTAACATTACAATGAAACGAAAAGGACACCATTTAGTGCGTATTTTTCCACCGTTAAAATAATATACGAAAATTTGGCAGATGATTAAAATCACCATTTTCTAGGCACTTGACTGTCTCTTGTCAAAAAATTGTGTGAACTTCTATGAAAAATAATACCACCGAGTGTTCATCAACGAAACGATGTTAATTATAACATCGGTTTTATACATCACACACATACCATTGCAGTTTACAACGCAGATTTTTTTACAATGTAGATACGAATTACAGTTATTTAGAAGAATATTTATTTTCAGTATATTGGAGATTCAGTATTTTTACGAGAAAATTCATGTACACGTGTTTCTTTTTTTTTACTATGTAGGCAAAGCTTTGTATTTTGTTTTCATATTTACTAAAAGTTGTTTCAGCAAAAAATTAAAACTAAAAAGAAAATATATTGACAGAAAAATAAAAAAATTATTCATACTTTGTACCACATTACGGAGTCGTAGTACAAACTGTTAATTATTTAATACTTTTTTAGTCGAGTATTAAACAAATAAATGCTTTTTATATCATCATTTAGAAAAATAAAGATAGTAATGATACAAATGGCGTGTTAGATTCGATGGACCTACTGCCGATTAAAATTATTGAAAAATTATAAGAAAGAACAATAAATTTCTAACATTAAAAACAATAAATTAAAAGAATAATTTTCTAAACATGAAAATTTACTTGCTTTTTCGGTTGAATTTGTTAGAAACGTATGATTGTCAATAAAATTCCTTTGTGGAAAAAAAATGGTATCAGGAGTGGAAAGAGCGAGATCCTCCCGAGGACATAAATCCTTCAGTCACTAGGATTCTTTCGAAGGTGCGAGAGAGCAGCAATCGTGCGGAGTGCCTCACGCGCAGGAGAAAAGACCTTTGCTATATAAACGTTAGAGGAGATTGGTTCGCTGATCCAGATTACGGAGGCGCGCGAGAACCCAAGAGATCTGCCGATCGGGAGTATCGATCTACGACGATCGAAATGAGCGATTCTCGAGCGGCCCTCGAGGCTATGGCTTATACGTACAAGTACTATACTTTGGTGTTTCTATGCATCGACGTTGGTTCATCACGCATCCATGCGCACACTTCGTCTCTGTCCATGAATTTTTTTCTATACACATGCGCGATCTATAAGAGGACGCGTGCACGAAGAAAATGTATTATAATGTGTAATAGAGGCACGCGCTGTGATCTACGATCTCGAGACCGGTCTATAGATCACCGGAGTAACCGCGCGAGTGCGCAGAGTTCTCTCAAACGGCCAGCAATGCATACAATAAAGCTATCCCGCATCTACGCGCTCCGGCGATCCACCGGGCAGTCACCACCAGCAGCAGCAGCAGCAGCAGCAGCAGCAGCAGCAGCAGCAGCAGCAACAGTGCATCGCAGATAGATCTGCTGATGGTAGTAGTGCCCTGCAGGACGAGCTGAATCTCTACGTAGACGAAGAACATCAGTCTCGTCTCGCACTGTGTCTCTCCCTCTCCTATTCTCTCGCAGTCTCCCCTTTAAGATATGTTTAAACTTGGAGCTACAACTCTCTCGTGGCCTGACATCTATCTGAGTTGCCGACCTCGACACTCGCCAGGTGAAAGAAGGAGCGAAAAAGAGTCGTTCCAAAGGAGATTCAGAGCTCCAGACGCGAGGTCACTGCAGAATTCACGCCTGCAAGGACGACTGGATAGAAGCAACGAGTAACGGTGGATTGCTCAAATTTTTTTCGATCGAGAAATTTTCTATAATCATATGTAAAGCAATAAAAATTAAATAATTAATAAAACCCTTTTTTTTTAACTTTCAACCCGCGGAGAAAAAAATCGTCCCGGAAAAAGTTTCGGATAGAGTCCCAGAGGAAGTCCTGGTTTGTAAGCAAGAGGAATGAGCTATGGTTGGAAGTTTTCAACTATGGGAATCATGTTTCACAAATGAATAAAGATTTTTGAAAGTTCAAAGATGCTGTCCATTTAATGTGTCAAGAATCTGAGAAAAAAAAATCAAAATCTCATAGCATTTTGATATTTTACATTTGATTAATAATTCACGTTAACGCTCCAACTTTCCCAAATATTGATCGATAACTTTCTACGGAGCTGTATTAATATTCAAGGATTTCTACACAAGGCTCAAAGTTTATAGAAACGAAAATTGTACATTTCGAGGAATGAATTCAGCTAGAAATTTCACAGTAAAAGAAATGAAGTTGGCATGAGATAAATTGTAAGTATTCTTCGTTACGAAATTGCAAAGTAAACACATTCGGCGATAATGTAGTGTGTTAAAGGACTCGAGCGAAACAGACTGCAATTGAATATTTGTATTACTCTTTTGCGTTATGAAGAGTGAGGCCACGAATATATCTTTGGCAGGAATAAAATGCTGTCAGGCGGTTTGCCTTGCTTATACGCCTGCACATTCAGGTGGTAAACTCGTCGGAGTGTGATGGAGAGAGAGCCCGAGAAAAGAGAATTGATCGAGGACGCCTGAACGCGAAAGGATTTGCCTCTCTTTAATGACTTCCGGTCTGTCCATTCCTGTAGCATCGATGCAAACAACCTTCGATGCTACACCGAATTACCCACCTGCAAAGTGTAGTGCACCTTTCGAGAGCGTATATCGTACTCGATTATGCACATTTTTAATAATTCGTAGAAATCGAAGCGAGCAGGAAACCTCCAAAGGTTTCTCTCGTTTCAAATAAAACGTTAATCTACCGTCCAAGGTTTAAATATTTACTCAATATATTTCACACAAGGTTCGATGAATCACAATCTTCTATCGTTTCGTTAATGGTGTGTCTCTCGCTCATTATCGCGTTCCCGAGATACCGTTTCTACTTTTTTTTCTCACCAATCGATCATTACAAATAAATAACTGCTATCGAGTTTCCTGTTACAAAGATTCTTCGCTATTTCTCAAGCTCCTGGACCGCAATTTACTAATCGTCGTAAATTGCATCGAGGAAGGACATACATGCACCGATGTAAGAACGATCGAGTCAGCGAGCGCGTCAACGCTTCTTAATAAATTGGTCTTGATCGTAACTATAGATATACACAATGTATATTAATTTTCTCATGCACCTGGGGAGCGGTTACGGTGCGCGCGACCACGCACTCGGACCAGTTGGTTTAGCTTTCGGTTTAGCTAATGATCGCCGCATGTTGTATAAAATCGTGAGTCTCCTGCCTGTATTCTCTCCTAAGTATGTGCACTTTGTTTCCACTTGTCTCGATATCGCATAATACGTGCCTGGAAATCCATAAAAGTCTTATTATCATAATGATGCCAGAGAATGAGAATTCACTCTCGAATTTAAGAGCGTGTAATTTACGCTGAGCTAGTTGATACTCTCGATACACTATTAGTATACTAATTAGGCGACTCGGTGCGGCTTGATCAGAGACCAAAAATTTACGGGGAAGCGATGCGCAGCGACGATCGACAACAAAAAATTCAGACGACCATAGGATACGACAGAGATACGGAAAGCAGAAGCAGCGATGCGTCGTATTATATACACACTCTCGCGAGTTCTCTGTACACCGCGCAAAACCTCTTTGGTAATGAACACATGTGCAACCTGCCCCGCCCACGTTCCTGCCTCTTCGAGCTTCTAGCGTTATTGCGGCATTACCTTCGTAGCATGCCACCACGTCTGTCTCACTCTCGCGCTTACTTCGTTGTTTTATCTCTGTCACTCGGCTGTCCAACGTAATCTACATAAATAGTCATAAAATGAGCGAATAGCCTGGAGTTACCTGAGAGCTCTCTGATTAAAACGACGCATTTATCCCTGGCCACCAGGACGATTCAATCGGCCACTTGGAATATCTGTACGTTTAGATATTTACTTCCATAATGCATCTACTAATTTCTTGAATATCATTCGATTCAACGGGCATGGATTAAAGAGAACCGCGAAAATTATAGTCCAGCGTGAGTCGCTGATTATAAGTATCAAACATTTTTTCACGTAGTACAGAGTGGATTGCGATGAGTCGTTGGACCATCTTGGATCATATTTTAGTATATTCGTATATCAGTGAATTGTCAACTTTTCTGCGAACGTGCCACATGATCTTATTCAGATATACTATGTTATACACAAAAAAAATGGACAATTCATCAACAACTATCCTTCGAATAAACTAAATGTACACGCCTTCTCCCTTAATTGGATAGTACACGAAAACAAATAGTGATCAGCCCAAAATCAACTTGGACATCAAAAAATTAATATAACAATCACATGTACCAACTGGTTGGTTGGGTCAACGAATAACTTATTTGGTTTAATAAATAAGTTTATTCACCCAATTATTGGTTCTGGCAACTAACAACTTTACGAACATGATTAATTATAACGTAAATTATTTTTCAATTGTAAACGAGATTGCACGGTAGAAATTTGCAAATTGATTTCTTATTTTTTACAAGATTCAATATGGGTTGATATGTTAATTGCAATACAGTTTTATTTTTTATCATTTTCAGTCGACTCTGCCTCCTTAACGAATTTCTATGTTCTTAAGCGCGAAAGGTATAAATTTATAATTAGTACAGACAGATTATATTTTTATTGTTACTACATTAGTTTGAAAAAGTGACAAATGCTATAAAACATTAGTCACAAATGGGTCCAGTGGAGCCACAATCGATACTGTAAGTTATTCACCATTTAATTCTTAAGGGAATGTGATCCAGGCATCAGTGACGGTACATGTACATCCACCCTGTACAAAAATATAGAACAAGATGAGGAAGTAATAAAAGTTGCACTTATTACGGTACTTTGATTCGATCCTGATGGCATCTTCTGTCATTACAGTTTAATTGTCACCGAGTCCTTGACGACGACGCTGACTACAAGCAACGAGGAAATATATACAAGGAAGACTCGGTAAAGAGAAACAAAGGGAAGGTGCAAATAGGAAAAATAACAAAAGTGTGCCCCTCTTCGAGAAGCGTGTCACGAATGCTCGACGCGAAGTTACCTTGATGTTGCGTCCAGTTTCCATTAGCAGATTGTGACAGCACCAGATACGCCGTATATTTCGTAATGAGGATCTAGGTAAAGGTAATGAGAATCTTAAGAAGCGGCACGCGCGCATACGCTCATACATGTAGGTACACGACTCGAGTTGAAAGAAAGAATATCGTATTCGTTATTCTCAGTGACGCGAATGTAGCGAGTCCTTCGCGAGACCTTGCATTCGTCCCACTCGCCTCTACGTCTCTCGTTGAATGTCCATTTCAGAACGAAGAAGAAAAATGCGTTTCAGGTTTCGTCTGTAGTGTATCTTCCAAGCTGTGTTATCTGTTTAATCCGTAGACTGCAGGACACGATTCACCACGGTATGCATTTAGGGTGTTTTTAAGGCTAATAAATCAACTAAACGATGAAGAAATATTACAACTAAATAGCGCACGTGAACTAACCAACACGGAAAATTATTAGGCGATCTCTATTTAATATATTTTAACCAAAAAGCCGTATGAATGAAATACAAATATTTGACATGAGCCAATAATATTTGTAATTTATTTTCTAATATATTTTTATTTATATTCAGACGATTAATATTTATATTTAAAATATATTTTTGTCACATGATTTTCGATAACATAAATTTGTTGATATCCGTAAGTTACACCTATCTTGAGAAAGTTCACAAAAATATAGTTTTTTAATAAAGAATCCGTTTTGTAGTTTGAAAAAAAAAATCGTTGGTTTCTATAGTGTCAACACATCTTATGAGTTTTTTTTTTTTTTTTTAATATAAATCGAAAACTTGTGAGTCACGGATATTTGACTTGAGCTCGAAAGCCCTCTATATCTCCTATTGCCATAGTACACCCAGGCAATAAATCAATTACTCGATAATACTGCGAAAAGAT
Organism: Cylloceria caligata; assembly: GCA_963942595.1. Lineage (NCBI taxonomy): Eukaryota > Metazoa > Arthropoda > Insecta > Hymenoptera > Ichneumonidae > Cylloceria > Cylloceria caligata. Next base: position 86,823,768 of record OZ012703.1, on the reverse strand, counting down.
CGATCGATCCATTGGTACACGACTAGACAGTACAGGTATTTAGTACAGCATAGATACACATAGCAAAAGAGAAGATATTAATCGAAGAGGATATAAAACGAGTATAAAATCGAAGATGAGTGTTAGTGGCATAGCAGAGAGAAGGGTTACACATAGTTACGTATTACCCGATGCTATAAAGTGTTAAGTGTAAGCCCAGCTTACGGAACAAGCTCTCGGTTCCTCACGATCTATGAGTCATGAGCGTTCCCATGCTGTCTGCTCTGGAGAAGTGTAGCCCCCGCGGAATCTGTATACGACGAGATATCTTTGCCAAGAGAAAAACGAGCCGAGCTCTGAGCTAGCTCATCCGAGTTGGTCCGGTCCCTTCTTCATCCCATAAGATCTAGTCAGTGGATGAGCTGCCGCTGTGCTCCGGTCAAGCTCCGCTGGGACGTGATGAAACCACCTCGGGTATTAATCTCAAGACTCGTTGTGTACTAGAAGTGAAGCGCGAATCTGCGTGGCTGACGCCTTACATCGTGAACTGTTCCAACCTGCTTTGATATCTCCTTTCCTGCCCTGTAAGATTCTTCACTTATTCCTCCTCTTCCTCATCATCCCGTCCACTATCGTGTGCTCGCTCTCCTGTCTCTTGTGCACTCTCAAGATCGTCTCTACAACCGCCTCCTCTCACGCATCTTTCCGACTTTTTTCCGCACATCCGCTATGAGAAGAGGGCCTAGAGGTATATAGTCCCGCCATGATCTCAGTGTAGAATGCATCAGAATCATTTTATTTGTATTTGATGTAAATATATGTTATAGCGTAATCTCTCAACCAAAAATAACGACAATTATTATTTATTTATGGTTATTATTAATTCAATATTATAGCGAAAAGTGACCACAAAGGAGCGTTACGGCTTTTATTATTTATTCAATGTTATAGCCAAAAGTGACGCCAAAAAACGTTACGGCCTTTATTGAAAATCCAGTGATATAACCAGAAGTAACGCCGACAAGTAGGAATAAAATATCTCCTTTAACCTTCCGAGTTACACTTATCAATAGAGGTTGCAAAGTTTACAATGTATATTAAAAATCTCAACGAGATCCTGAATATATTCTGAACTATAAGCATACTTATATGTCCATTTCAATATACGTTAGAGAGAAATAAAGGTGAAGTTAACCCTGAATAAATCCTCGATAACGTGAAATGGTGAACCTCGGTTAACCTTCTATGCACTTGTACCGTACGTGAAACTTGATGTATCGAAAATATTTTTAAAAAGTATACACAGTATCTACAAAATATCTACAGTGTATAAACAATGTCTATTTTTAATTTTTTTATCGAACAAAGCAGCAATCTGGCAAGCGAAACGCTACTATCGCAATTGAAAACTGCTACCATTAAATATAGAAGTCGAACGATGAAGCAGTTACTGCGACATTCATCTCGACGAGTCCGCCGCGTCGGCACGAAACTAAACGCAGCAGCACGCGTCTAACTACACAGCTGTAGCAAGTTTATGAATTATATCTTTATGCATTGCTAGCCAACTATATCTATCGGCGATTTACGAATTATGCTTCAGTTTGCTTGACTTTTGGCGATTGTTAGAGATCCAGTGGAAGATCGACAAACAAGCCGGTAACGGAGCTTTTCCAAGAACGTCTTTGGAAATTGACGATTTGCGGTGTGCACTGTATCTCAGCTGGAAATTATCTAAAATAAAAAACCATTAAAATTTAGTCAAAGTATCATTAAATCCTCCCCCCAACGTTCTCTGATTATTATTTTTTCTATTTTTAAATTTTTGGTGGTCATTTAGAGTGAAAATTGCTATTTTTTACGAAAAATTCCGCCATCTTGTAGGTAGTAAACCCCCTTAATGTAAAAACTAAAACTTTACGTTGGGGGAAGGTATTTTATATATAGAAAGTGTGTACCAAGTTTGAAATGAATCGGTAATGTAGTTTTTAAATAGCAGTGCACACAGACTTTTAAAAAGTGGTTTTGAGAAAAAGGCGTTTAAAGTTTTCTCACTCGACGGTATATCAGGTGGGCTGAAAAGTTTGTAGGCTGACACATAGATGGCGCTACTAGTATTAAATCCATATAATTTTTAGTTAGCCCTAACCTTCAAAAGACACGTGTATAAATTTAACAGCTGTCGCACTATTAGTTTGTGAGATATAGCATTTTGTGTGAAGCAACTTTTGTTAGTTTGAAAAAATGGACGTGTCACAAATCAATGAAAACGATGGCAAAATTGCATGAATTGGGCTTCGAATTGCTTCCGCATCTACCGTATTCTCCAGATCTGGCCCCCAGCGACTTTTTCCTGTTCTCAGACCTCAAGAGAATGCTCGCTGGAAAGAAATTTAGCGCCAATGAAGAGGTAATCGCCGAAACTGAAGCCTATTTTGAGGCTAAAGACAAATCGTACTATAAAAATGGTATCGAAAAATTGTATAACCGCTATAATCGTTGTATCGCCCTCGAAGGCAACTATATTGAATAATAAAATGAAATTTTATCAAAAAAAAAAGATTTTTTCTATGTTAGCCTACGAACTTTTCAGTCCACCTTATAGCGTGGATCACAATTGGCACATTTTACCTGGATTTCAAAGCCAAGACCTTCTTTTGTGCAACTTTTGAACTCAACTGAACCATCACACTGAGCACATTTAACAAAACTTGAAATTGTTGAGAAAACGAGCAAAAAATCAATGATTCTATAATGTTTTTCAACGTCTTCTGGCACTTTTTTAACAGAAAATATCTCGACAAAATTATAAAATCACTGAGAATAAGCGCACGATCGAACGTACAACATTAACTGACGCTCGTCTCTCTTTTTAAAATATTATGCAGTGTATATAATATACACATATAAAAAATATATTTACGGCTTTTGTTACCTGTCTTTACTAAATAGCAATTTTTCGAAACAGAACAATAGGCCAGATCGATCCCCAAGCGAAAAAACTATATACCTGCTCGCCAGCTGTGCGCTGTCTTTCCGAGAGGAGACTAACTAGTCAATAACTTCGAGAGTTTTGCTCTGATCGACTTCAAATTTCGAGACTATATTCTTGAAATGTTTAACTATAAATAAGACAACAAAAAAAATTTGATTTTTCAAAAGTGCAAACCCCCCCCCCCCCCCTTAACGGAGGGTTTGAGCCAATGGATTCTCGAGCGCAGAGCAAAAGGTGTGTAAGTTATATTTGACCTCCGATAAAATTTGAATACCTCGTCCCTGAATATACTTTTAAAAATATTATGTCAACAAGATATTTTGATAAATGTATTAAAAGAAATTTTCTAATTTCTTTATTATTCTAATCGATGCAATTATGGAAGCGAATAGACAAATGGAGACTTCCCCCCTAGATGTTATCTTATCCTCATTTACGTGAGCACGCCGCCTCAAGACTCTGTATAATCCCATACGCACAAACATTAATATGTTACTAATGCTATTACAGCTATTATATGGTTACTGGCTGTTCCCATGCGCTTCAGAGACTCCGCGTCTCGGATCTCTACCGCGATCTACCATGGAAATCTCCGAGGAAATTATTAGAAACGTGAAGAATAAGCTGCAACTATCGTCGTCGTTGGACTGGATGGTAATCCTTTTATTATAACTTTAACGCTCGAGACAGTTGGTGTAATGAAGTGTTCACGCGCACTAGCCGCGTTCGTCTGTACGGTATAAACTTGAGAGTCGGAAGTATTCCCAGCAGTTCATCGAGTACAGTGCCTTATGCCGAGTATATATACCGACTGAGACTCCCAACTCATCTGCCCGCGCGAAGCATTATCCAGCCAAAGGATCGTATCTTCCGCGATCTCTTATATATAGTAGAAGATAGTACCTGTACGGAATGATGTTACATACTATCGGTTGCTTTCCGAGATAAACGCGTGTGACCAGAGAGAGTATATACCTAACACCAACCTAACTATACAGTCCGCAGTACTGATTCGGGTAACATGTTGTAGGAAATATTGTAAAATGAAAAATAACGTACCACGCTTGTAGCCGCGAGCCAACCGTAAGTAAACGTGCCAACGATGAACGAGATGTCCGAGGGTAGAGTACAAATGGAGTATATCGATAGATTGTAAGCGTTAAGAGGTTGATAAAGGGATAGATAGAGCCCGCGTGCTCGCGTGTACGAATAAAAAATTAATATTTTTAATTATATGAACTAAAAATTGTTTGTAAATATTTGTTGTCGCTATTATTGCAAGTGTTTTCAGCAAAATATTGTGATTTATTATAAACATGCGTCTGCCATCATTTGTTTGTATTTTAATATAATATTTATACAGCTAGGTTGTTCGTTTTAATTTAGCAACGAAAAAACATTTAAATATTACCCGAAAGAATATAATTTGGATAAAATTGTGGTACTTGTACAATTTAAACAAAAAACGATGTTGATACAATTCCAACAAACGTTGTGATTAAATTTCTTTATGCCTTGTAAAATAATTGCTCAGACGTACGATTAAACAATGTCGTAGAAATTTCTTATTGGATCTTGCAGATATTTTAAAAAGACATTTGTATTACCGTCGATCTATTTCCTTTCTTAATTACCCTTTATATATCTACCAGGTGTACAAGTATGAAATGCGGATTTTAGACAACAGATGGCACACGCAAATGCAGTTTGTGCTATAAAGATTTGACACTGCGCTATTTTGTTGTGTCATCAATAAGTATCAGATGCGCACGAGTGATAAATTGGAAAAGTGTGTGCATAGTGTTGTGTTGTTGTGTCAAGCATTCGCGGACAGCATTAATTTTTTGTTTTCATTTGAAGAAAAATGCTGCTGAATCATACCGATTACTTCGAGAAGCTTATGGTGAATATGTTCCATCGAGAGATACTCGTGAACGATGGTTTCGGCGTTTCAAAACTGGTGACTTCGATGTTGCAGACAAGGAACGTGGAAAGCCGCCAAAAAAATACGAAGATGTGGAATTGCAAGCATTGTTGGACAAAGATGATTCGCAAACACAAAATCAAATCGCCGAGCAATTGGGCGTTAGTCAACAAACTGTTTCCAATTGGCTACGAGAGATGGGAAAGATTTGGAAGACCGGTAGATGGGTACCACATGTTAAAACCTAGGAAAACGGTTAATACTAAACGTTACCAACAACAATTGACCGATTTGAACCGTTCGCTGCTTGAAAAATGCCAGAATACCGAAAGAGGCAACACAAAGTCATTTTTCTTCATGACAATGGTCCATCACATACGGCAAAACCGGTTCGCGACACGTTGGAGCACTCAGCTGGGAAGTTCTACCCCATGCAGCTTACTCACCAGACTTGGCTCCTTCCGATTACCACTTGTTTGCATCGATGGGTCACGCATTTGCTGAGCAGCGCTTTGGATCGTACGAAGATGTGACAAAATGGCTCGATGAATGGTTCGCAGCAAAAGGGGAAGATTTTTACTGGCGTGGTATTCACAAATTACCCGAAAGATGAGAAAAATGTATAACAAGCGATGGAGCATATTTTGAACAAAGCACTTTTTATCATTCTTCCGAATCTAACATGTTTTGTTGGAAAAAAAATCCGCATTTTATACTTGTACACCTGGTAGATATTGAGTCTGGGAGAAAGTTCGTGGTGTTTTTCCCGATAGATGGCATCAATTGCAAATAAGTCAGGAAACACAGATCGCGGCGACACCACTAAACGCTCATTGGAAAGGTGACACTTTGAGAGTTACTTTGAGTGTATAAACATCGAAATTGGTGCAGTGGTTGGAAAGTTGTTTGCGTTTGAAAATGGAGAAAAGTATTGAAAAATTGCGTTATATTTTGCAATATTATTACGACAAAGGGAAGAACGCTGCGCAGGCTTGTGAAAAAATTTGTGCTGTGTTCATTCTGGTAATTTTTATGTGAAAGATGAGTCACGCTCTGGTCGTCCAATCACTGAAAAAGCTGATGAAATTTTTGAAAAAGTCCAGGATGATAAGCATATCAGCAGTGTCGATATTGGTATGGAGCTAGGCATTGACCACAAAACTCTTTTGAACCATTTAAACAAAGCTAGTTACAAAAAGAAGCTCGATGTATGGGTTCCACATGAGTTGAGCGCGAAAAACATGATAGACCGAATTAACATCTGCGATGCGCTGCAGTAACGCAATGAAATCGAGCCATTTCCGAAACGTGTCATAACCGGTGATGAAAAATGGATCACGTACGACAATCGGAAATGTCAAAGATCGTGGACAAGGGATGGTGAGCCGACACAAGCGTTCGCGAAGCCAGGATTGACGGCGAAAAAGATGATCCTGTGTGTGGTGGTGGGACTGGAAAGGAATCGTCCACCATGAGTTACTTCCAGTTGGTTAGACGATTGATTCTCAACTCTACTGTGGACAACTAGAGAGATTACGCCAAGCAATTGAAAGAAAACGGCCCGAATTGATTAATAGGAAAGATGTTGTCTTCCATCATGACAACGCCCGACCGCACACTTCTTTGATGACCCGTCAAAAATTGCGAGAGCTTGGTTGGGAAGTTTTGATGCATCCACCGTATAGTCCAGCACCCTCTGACTATCACTTATTCCGATCTCTGCAGAACTCTCTCAATGGAATTGAGCTGCTTTCAAAAGAAGCCTGTGAAAACCACTTGATTCAGTTTTTCAACCAGAAATCACAGAAGTTCTTCACCGATGGCATCATGGCTCTACCCGAAAAATGGCGAAACATTGTCGATAATAATCGAGCATATTTGGTTTAAATAAATTCATTTTCACACTGTAAGAAAACCAGTTGAATTTTACTTAAAAAAAAACGCCACGAACTTTTTCCCAGACCTAATATATCGTAATTTCGTAATGAACTGTGATGCGTTATCAAACACATCTGCAGTATCACTGCAGATCACAGCTTGATAGTTGCAACTAGTTCTCCGCGTCCTCTTTGAGGTGACCAGTTACTATTCTCTAATATTTCACATTAGCGACAAGAAAAAAAAATGTAACCTTTGAATGATCAACGAGAAGAAAGCATTGCGCACTGAATTGAAAATTCTTATATTTATGATAAAAGTATAGTTGCGTTATCGGTTTACCTATACTTGGTATTTATCGATCATGTCGTATATATATCTCATTTGAGATACTTTACAATTGAATTAAAAATATTGTTCTTTGCAAAAAGGTGATAAACAAAAAGTTGGCTTCTCAGGGATCGTCAAACGATTAATAATACAAATTCTTGAGTTTATCACCCTGTTCGAATATTGTAATAATCTTCCTGTTCTCTCTTGTCAAAATTTAGGTAAACGGGAAACCGCTGCGCGCAAATGTGGGTGAGTTTACCGTGGCTTATAATAAATTTCCGTATCAGGCTACATTGGACTTGAATAGTTGTCATATTGTACAGTGGTAGCGAACAAAGAATTTAAAAACAAATGTTATTGTAAAAACTCTTTCTAAAAACTATACTAAAACTATACTATAAAAATTGCAAAAAACTATAATAAACAGGACTTTAACTTTGAAAAGTTTTCATATGAAAAAAAATCTAAAAAGGATGAAATAACTTCCGATGTCATTTTTGTTAACTTCATGTTTAAATTACAATAATTCATTTACCGCTGTCACTACAGTCGGGAGACATCTTCTTCTATGTTAGAAACCGTTTATATCGTATAGAATGTTTCTATTAAATTAGATTACAGACGCCAGCATGTCTCTTGATATGTAAAAGACGGTTGGAATGTTCAGGAAACGTCTCCCGACTGTAGAGACAGCGGTAAATGTATTATTAATTTTTTATTGTTAAAAATATCTCTGATGTACAACAAACTTAAGCTAAAATGTCTGTGTTATTGAATAAAATATATATAGAAATATTGACTGAATACCAAATGCACTTTCTCTCGTTCCACAGTGAGCGCTCTTAAGTTAGGTACAGATGAACGAGTATAGTAGGAATGACGGCCATCTTGTGGCATTTCGATATATACAACGGTGCTTCTCAGAGATTTTTTTAAACGCTTTTATCTCACTTTAATCTCATCTAATACATACAATCTAGGACTAAAAAAGAAAGTTACCATGCACAGAATCTGTATACCAAGTTTTGATGAGACATCTTTAGCCGATTCGGAGAACATTGGACACAAAAAACTTGTATATTCGCGCCATGCCAGTGAAACACATACTCCATTCTTTTTGCCCTACGGACCGTGGGTAGTAAAAAGGGATGAAACAGAGAATTTTGCTCTACATTAGCGCTGAACCGCGATCGTATTTGAGAGCCAGAAGAAAACGATCAATTTGCCATCAAGATATGTTGCTGGTGGTGTGATGCTGTAGCTATAGCCGGATGGATATGGGGTAATCATCTGTACATCAATTGTTTTCTTTCCGATAACCTCAGAAAGTTGCACATCTGAGATTAAGTATACTTGGCGGCCCAAACATTTGTGTTACACGCATCTCTGTGCCATTACAAAAGTGCCTGTGCTGTAGTGTTTGCTCTGTAAGTTGATTTTCCAATAATGTAAATCGAGTATTACGATTGAAACTTCAGTGTACAACATGACTTTGCAGGTTGAAAAGATACTTTTTTCTGAGTGTCAACGGTGGGTCCATTTGTAAGCAACGGAAAACTCGTTGTTGTCACTTCGTTCGTCATTCCGTATATATAGGCATAGGGCTACCCTGATATCTTAACGACGGTTTACAACTACATCGACTGGATCAAGCAGGTCACTAAGTATTCACAAATTGACTCCGTGAGTTATAGGGATTTCCTACCGAATTTACCTGCGATTGTTGTTAAGCGTACGTCCGATGTTTATCACCTTCATCACTCTCACCACTCAGACTCTCGCTCGTCATGGAATGATAATCGTGACTGACCGAGAGACTCTCTCATCTTTCTTTTTTTACGTTTAAGTGGAATGCAATCATTAAAATACGATCGAGGTGAGTTCGTATGCTGGCCTGAACACGGTTTGGCTTGGCCACGGCGTATGCTCAACTCATTCAACCGTCTGTGCCACACGAAAGGCTTCGATAATGATGATTGGGAATGCGTTAAGTATGAAAATTTCGAGAAAGTAATAATCTCAAGATCTCCCGGATACGACTTTAATCTATAATATTTCTCCCATTCGAACTACAACTGAAAGACAAAGGTATTTCATCTTAGCATGAAATTATTCGGCTGTTTTTGACGCAATTTTTTTAAAATTGAGAATAATCTCCAGCCAAAAATAACTACCGCTAGTGTATTATCAAAGTGGATCGTTTTCTTTAAAATGTTATGGCATTTTTGTTTCTTGATCAGCTGTTGGTAGGTCATGACATATAGATGTTTAGTGAGCAAATGGCAAACACATTTGGTCGTACTTTTAGAGAAAAAACGAAGGTTAACATGAAATTTTTTGTTTCTTGGGTTAATTTGGACATTTTTTTTAAATTCCAACAAAGACTTTGGTTTAATTCGTAATTAGCAGCAAAATTTCGATAGGACAAAGTCTTAAAACGCATATAAGGCAAAAAAAAAATTTTTTTTTTCTACTTAGTTTCAATTTCTCAATACTTTTTTTGATTTGGTCTAAATTCTAAGCTTTGCTTCGATAATGACAGACATTTTTTTCAAATATCGTACATCGTGTCTCTTGATTTAACAAATTCACTACCTATTTCTTCAGAACCTCAAAAAAATATTATAAAAAAAACCTCATTTTATTCGTTTTCTTATGATTTATTGAAATTTCCATTAAAATTCTTCAGAATTCATCATCAAAATGAACATATTTCAAGTAGATCTTAGCAGTAACGTCTTAACAGGAAAAGTAAAAAAAAGACAATTTGAATAGTTCAACCGCCAGAAGACATTGAAGACGTCTCTTCGGTTTATCAAAATTGTTGATCGAATCAACAGTTTTCTGGTTCTTTGCTATATTGATTTATTATTTTAAATTTCACTCATGCTCTCCTTTTCATTGCAACCGATGATCAGCACGACTTGTTTAGCCAAAGGACGAGAAGGGTCAGGGGGAGAGAGCCGAGCGCTTTTTACGAGTTCGTTTTCACGCGTGCAAAAACGAGTTCGAAATTAAATCTCATCGAGTAGGCGCGGTTGCTTCAAAGCGGTGTCGGCGTCAAAGTAGCCCCCTCGCGTTTGCTACTTCTGATCATCCACTTGGCCTCTGCAGTAGTCCTCCACTTTGCCTGGCCAATAAGTATTATAGTACAGTAGCTGCGCCAAACTACTGGTGCCGTTCACGTTTCGTGCATGCATACGGTTTAGTCCGAATGCTTCCTCAACCTCTTGCGCCCGATACGCCTCGGCTCTTTCATCGTGCTTCGCCTATCGTATGAATTATTCAGTTTGCCGCCACCGCCTCACTTGTGCACAACCATCCGACTTTGGTGCACCTAATAAAGTGGGTTGGCAATATAAGAGTTGAACGGCTGAATCGAAATTCTGCCAAAACTGCTGGGTGGAAGAGGACCTCGACGTATCCATCCTTTCTAAACTTAAAAATAAATGGGTGTCAAATGTATTAATAAATAAATAAATAATAATACACGAACGAAGCTATGCGTAGCCACTCGATTGCAATCTATGTACAAGCGAGCGCGTGCGGTCGCACCGCAACGACGTGTTATCGAGTTTAACAGGCGAACGAATATTCTCGTCACGCGCTACGCGATTATGAATGTTAATTCTTTGCCGGAACATGCCGTGCCGGTCATAAACTATTAATTACAGCCGGTCCCCGGCAGTTAACGATAATCAGGAGCTTCTATCGAAGTAGGGACCTCGAACGATCGTTCGTATGTATATGCTGTGCTCCAGGTTTTACTACATAGCCTACCGGTTCACCTAAGCCCTCGGACCAAGGCTAGCGTACATGGTCGAAGAGGAACAAGAAGAGTAAACGGAGAGACGGACTGTGATGGAAGTGAGAAAAACTGCGCCAGTAGTAACATCCCCACGAGTCTTACGGTCAAGATGACTACCCTAGGACAACGAGCACGTTATAAATCCTCGCGACGATAAGTTCCCACCAAAAGTGCCGCACTTGTAGTAAAAATCGGTCCTACAAGATTTTTTTTTATTTTTCAAGAGAACGTCGCATAGTTAACGAGTCAAATAAAAATAATTCGTAACGTGGAACAGGTACCGCAGACAAGTAATCACGGAACCTTTATTGCATTATGGTGTCCTAGAGAGCGCGTGTATGTGAAAATGGAACATCACAACACTTTTTCTTACAACTTTCGCACCAGCTCTTCCAAAAATATAGAATTTGGATAATTTTAAAAGTAATTGCGTGCCAGCTATAACTTTAGTAAATTATCAAGTGTCGAGTCAAATCATTTTTTATAATTACAGATACGTTCGAGGTTTTTTTGGTATTGAATTTGACTAAAATCGTAAATAAGATTCGAATTTTAAGGAATATTGAATTTACCAAAAAAAATATCTTCGTGGTACTAACTTCAGCAAAACTTGAGCGCTAAAAAATTCGTAAAAATCTGTAAAGCGGTTAAGATTATAGGGAATTACAATTTGTTTTTATTCGTCAACTGTAAGAAATTACTCCGGGCCACAAACTCAAGGAAATATCATACTTTTTGAATTCTCGAAGGGTTACCTAATAATATTATATCGACAAAGTGAAAGTCGATTAAGGAGGTGTGTCACATCTCTCCTGCTTTTATCCTAGACTCGAGGGTCAGCAGCATCTTCAAGCCGGTTGGGAATCGGAAAGACCGGCCCGATACCCGTTTCAGACCCCAACCCCTCCCGCCATCGCTACGATTCTGCATGTCCTAAATCACTTACGTCGCTATTATATTGAGAGCGTCGAGCGTGTGTATGCAATTACCTGAGATTATCATTACTCATCGCATCAATACGAGTTCGCGGACGCGTTGCTGCTTCTCGTTTCTTATTCGGTCTGGCATCACACGATATAGGAACTAATAGTATGACGTCAAAAGGATCCAAGCGGCGTTTTGCGATGGGAGAGTTCATTGATCGTTGTTACGAAGTGAGAAATGTTATGGAAAGTGATGCACTCTCTTCTGTAGTTAGTGAGATATGTGTGCTAGTTACGGCACTACAGTGTTGTTTACAGTCTCTTTGCACATACTTTGAGCCTCGTGGATTATCCCCATACCTGCAATTCTCCGCTGATCTTATCGATCGACCGATCGATACTATATCCATCCCCCTATCCTTCCGCATTTCGCGTTTCCATACCTGCCAAGTAACACACCGGAGAGAGTGTGTATACACACAATCGATATATTCCGCGTGGATGCACTCAATCTGTCCCCCCAACCCCCTTGAATAGTGAATGTGAAGGCATACAACATATATACAGCGACGCGCGCAAGTGCGATGCCAAGATTGAGCCTCGTGTCCAGCGATCTTGCAACTCTGACAGCAGCACTTTATCCAACTTCGACAATCATTGTGCTTTATTCAAGCAGCAATTAAAATATGAGAAGAGATCGTGACCAAGGATTTTTGTTATACGAATATCGGTTCAATGTATAATGCGCAGAGGTAATAAATTACAAATAAAAAAAATCAGGGACAGCAGTCATACTCGATCATTATAAATGTCACTGCACTGCATTGCATATAAGTAGCATACGATTCGAATGAGAATAATGTATCTGAAAAACCGAAGTACAATCCTCAAAATCATCATAAATTATCTCAAAAAAACATCAAGTTTAAACACCCGTTTGATTATTACACCGATAAGCTACCGCGGGTTTCATCGTATCATATGAGAATATTATTCGCACAATGAAAATTGATTACAGTAATGCAAAAAGTCGTTATGGTAACAATGGCAAAAATCTATGTTAATGTAAATGTAATCACTTGGTCCAACTATTAATAATAATCACTTAATAGTTGACAGATCTATAACTATTTCTCCGAGTATGGAACTTCGTACGTCGTTGTCGTAACTTTTGTCGTCGCAGTCACCTGAAGTTTCTTCAAGTTTTGGCAATGATAATGTTTCAAGAATACTATTTTTATATGATGTAATGAGGAAAGGGAAGAATTTCAGACTGGCGTGTGTGCTCGGAGAAAGTTGAACCTGACGATTTGTACGATTAAACGCAAGGTTGTTTCCCAATACATTATTCCCGAGGTTGATGTAGGAATGAGGAAAACTTAAAGTTCATTTCGTCTCGAGAGTGAAAAAGGTGATCGTTTTCGCAAGATTCAGAACTACATTCGCAATACTTGTAGGCACTCATTTCTTCAAACACGTTACACAAGTCCGTCGCGTTGTCCAGTTATTATAATGAAAACTCGGGAACGGCAAATGGAGTGCAAAGATTGTATGAGTACGACATTATACTCTAATAGTAGATAATTTAGATGATTAAAGGCTTTAATGTATCATTAAGAAGAGTGTTATAGAATGCGAGAGGAACTCGAGAACATATCACAATGAGAAAAAATATTTTCCAGGGCGAATTATATATAATCAAATCATTATTTAATCCTTGTTTCATTACGAAATTATTGTAAAATAAATAATCAAATAATCAATTGATTATGCATATTACGACCTGGATTTTATTATTCGCAAAAGAAATCGCAACTAGGGATAATTTGTATTAATTTCCGTTTTAACCCAGAACGCCCTGGCTAGAAATCATATCACGGTCTGGTGATGAGGAGGTTAAATAAATAAATTGTTCACACAGAAAGTCTTAACACATAATTAACATCACTATATATATATATTAAAACAGCGAACATCAATGTATTAAAAACACGTAAGAAAAAAGGAAGCGCAGTGTATTACATCTTTAACTCGAATAACTTGCGATTACCTTCGAATTACACTACCGTTTACTCGTCACTGCTTTCGGGTCAATCGAAGATCACACTTGCGGATCTGAAGAAATTAAAGTACGTACCAAAGAAGTGGCTGAGCACTAAAAATAATTAATTCATTACGAGGCCCAGCTGTCTGATCCGGCCCACGAAGCAAATCCTATAGCTTTGCTGTTACGAGGGTCAACCACGTGGGTCGTCCCCGGGAGGATGAACTGACTAAACAATGAGAGAAACAGTGCTGATGAATGCACAGCGCAACAATATCTTGAGAAAGATAGCGAGTGATTAGCGGAACTCAGCGCGTCTTTAAGATGTGCTGCGTCCCGCACAGGAACAGAAGCACGTATGCGCGGTTGAAGCAAAAATTTTACAATTAATTTACAACAATTTAATGCACAAAAAAATGTATAATTAGTATCAATGTATCGTGCTAATTACTGTTGATTGATGTTTTTAAATATCATGAACTATAATATAAAATACATGCTACGCTTTGTAGTTTCCTGGCGACAGTTAACTAATCATATTAATTCTATAGGCAAGCAATCGTATCGTCTATGTTCGGTCGGTAGGATAGAGATTTTTGCGAAAAACCACTCAGGGTGCGAGATACATGATCGCAATTCTCAGCCTGGGAATGAGCGGCCTAATTCAAATTCCGGACTTGCATTATAAATATCAGGCCTCATTGCTTCAACCAATTAAATAAAAATTGATTAAGCAACTAGATTCGACAATTCTTCAACATTCTTTGTGGCGCTTAGAATTGCAATCACGTATCTTGTACACTGAGTTGTGTTTCGTAAAAATGTATATCCTACTGACCGGACGTGAACGCTATATCTATATAAATGTCAGTAAACTATTATATTAAAAATTATTTAGTAGATGAATATTTCTAATTTCAGAACTTTGATAAATCACCAAGATCCCTTGTGAACTTCACGCCAGTAACAAATATGATAAGAAAGTTACAAGATGACAACGCGCTATTAGCACTTTTTTAATTGCATTACGTTGGTGACTGTTTTAAAAACGATATAAGAGAGAATATTACGGCGGAAACGCCTGATACCTGAGTAGTTCATGGATTATGTGCGTTAGCGTTGCAGTGATATCGGCATTGAGTCAGCATTCGTCCCCCCACGAAGGAACTTGCCAGATTTTTTATTTTTTTTTATACAACTTGCATATACTACACAGAGTTGTTGTAATTAATTGTCGCATAAAATAAAGTGTGATGACGTGTAATGATGACAGCGATGCCGAGCTTCACCGCAGGTAATTAGCACGTAAATTTAATAAAATGCATTCCTGGGACAATCGATGTTCTCACGTGGGTACTCGGGTTCCGTTTGTGTTGTGTTTCGTATACTTATGTTAAGCGTTGCGCTGATTGTCGGTAGTATAACACGGGTGCAATTACCCGCTGAGCTGGCACGGGCCATTGGTGCATTCCCAAGTTGTCTCAGTGCGTGTGCAGCACTTGGACAGCAATTGCTGCCGTTGACTCGCGTTTTCTCGTCGCGTATACCTCCGCACCATCCCTCTGCCTATAGTTCAACGATAATAGTGCCGGTGTTGCTCGTTGGCCGCAACTTCATTGACAGACTGTATGGTGTTTGCACATTCCGCGGATTTAATTGCCCAGTAACGACGTACTCTCTCAAAGCGCCAATGGTGTATATCTTCGCGTGTCTTTTGATAATACACGGGTATTGCTTTCGCGGTTTGCATTGTAAACTTGGATGGTTACAATGTAAATATACTTCCTTAGGTAGGTACATTTATCGGCTTTCAATTGACAATCTGATTGATCGTGTATGACGGATGTATTTAAGGATATTCTTATCAAAACGCGTTTTCATTCAATTGTGTTGAAACTCCGCAGGGTTTGTAGAAAAAAATGATGCAGTCTCTCAAGCGCCATTGGTGGATATCCACGCATGCCTTTTGGTAATACGCAGGTAGCGCTTTCGTGGTTCGTATTGTAAACTTAGGTGACTGTACAATGTAAATATATTTCCTTAGGTAGGTACATTTATCGGTTTTCAATTGACAATCGGATTCATCGTATATGAAGGATATATTTAAGGATATCCTTACCAAAACACGTTTTTATTCAATTGTGTTTAAACTCCGCAGGGTTATATTTATGCACAGCATCGTACACTTCGACGCTATTTAAACTACGAAGGATATCTGCAACCGCCAATTAATTTGTACAAAAGTAATCGGTTTGTCGTCGGATTTATTAATGGTTAGAATACCTACCACTTACCATATCTCGAAAAACCCATGACCGCAACAGAAAGAACAGCCAAAGACAGAAACCCCGGACTGGGATATAACTTCTAAGAGTGACAGCTGTGTCGGATCGGACAATATCACAATGACGAAAAACCCGGTACCTTTTTCTATAATTATCTTAAACACTAAGGCTCATTTACTTAGAAAGTACCTCGAAACGACGTTATATGAAAAAAATATATAGCTCAATTAGCGAGTCTTTGGCAGCCAATGAGAGCCCGTATAGAATATTCCGGGCTCCTCGTTAAAGCTAAATTAATATAATTGCTAAGAGATTATCACAACCAGTGCAACTACCGTACCGTACGTTCTTAAAACATGACAATCCGTAGATAAACCATTAACCTAAAATTAATATTGATTCTGAAATTATTTCTCGAACACATCAAGTACGGACTTAATCAAACGATCAAGTAAGAGATCAATTACGAATGACATTCGTGCTGATATTATTGAGAACACGAAATAAGCGTTATTTTGATATCACGCATGATCCTGATTACTCTGAATTTCCTCGCTATCAGCATAGGTTTAACGCCGGAAAATAAAAATGCCTCGCTCTCATGTATCTTAATATTAAACATAATTATACTAATGAGCAGTCGTACGACTGTTCACTCAGCCAGGTTTTAATTAACACATCTGTCTCTACACACGTTATAACCAAAGGTTTTACATATTTCTTGACATGCCACGGAAGCGGATTGCTATAATTGCGTCACAGCAGCCTTATTTAATCGGCCGATTTCACTTCATGACATTTCGGAAATTCAACGTATCAGTTCTACCTTTTTAATAATTATTTACATTTTTTGATCATCAAATATGTGAACTTTCACTGAGTTTATATGATTAGTCACTAAGAGATCGTTGGCGCCATTCTTTCCGCCTTATTTTGAGAAAGGTAGACAGCTCCGTCTGAGTATAGAGCTTAGGTACATTCACGATAAACCGGATTCGTCTGAAGTGATATCTGGCTTATTTTACGGTCGATTATCAGACATCGTGCTAATTCGGTGAAGCCTACGTTATGGCGTTAGCCGCAATCGTTGGAATAGCCGTAAAATATACCACAACCGCACCTCTGTGATTCTATGTCACGTTACGTACATTCGATATCCCTTTCTCCAATCAATAATTCATTATAAGTAATCTAACCAGCCTCATTGACGCGATTTCCGTAAAAACCGTACAACAATAAACTTAGCAAAGTTTCCAGTAAATTGGTAAGTTAATACTCAGTGTTTCGCTTCGATTACTTCCCATAACTAACGGTACAAGTGCTCACATTTATTATTCAGATAAAATAGCACACGATTCCTCACATTTATTATTGAGGTAAAATATCACACGATTTCGATCCATATTTCTCAAAGACGGTTTATCGCAATTAAATATATTTTTAGAAATCACATTGAAATTAGTACACATTGAGAATACAATTCGGCTTTTATTTTTTTTTATTTCGCACCAAAATTTACAGGTATATTACGATTTTTTAAATGAGGTCTCATTCGAATAGGGTTTGTATACATTTTTTGTAAAAAATTACACCCAAAGAAAAAGTTTAATTGAATCAAATTAATTTAATTGAAATATCGGCCTATTAAACTTTTATCTATCGCCAATGAAATAATATAATTGACACAGAATTATATTTTATATTATTATGTCTCGAATACTATGAAATTTAGCGACATTGAATCAATAAAAAACATTTTTTAAACCAACTACATATTTTTTATTAGTAACGATACATAGAAAACCATAGATGTGACTAATATGTGTTATTAATGCATCATGTGCAGTCACACGAAAATAAAATAAGTAATTTGTGATATAATCCGTGACAGTAGCAGCGTATCGTTTTTAAATTATGTTTAAAGGTTACAGGAATCATTTAATGTAATTTCTCTCGATTGGATACGTATGATGCAAGCGCGCAAACGGTCAGTGGTCAGAATGCCGTTAAACAAATTATTTATTTAACGCAAATAAATGTACTTTTGAAGCGGTGATTACAAATATTTTATTCATGTAAGTCGAATGAATCGTTTCTCTATTGTACCTATCAAATAAATGATTTTTTTTTTTTAGAAACAATATTTTCTTGTCACGATCCAAATGCAATGTATTATTCGAATGAAATAAATATTTTTAGAATATTAATAAAAAATATTTCATTGACTTGTTTGAAGGAAATTTCAATGTTTATATTTCTTTCAATAATAAACCGTTTTTTTTTTTGGTTACAGCAAAATCACGAAGCGTTATTCCATTTATAAACTTGTTCCGTATTGACGCGCAACGTTTCCTTTGGACAAATATTTTGAAATAAATTGAATTTTTCGAGTCGAGTAAGCTTGTACCATTTTACCTTAATATGTAAAGACGTACATCAAGCTTATCATGTTTTTCACTAGATATCACAACCGATAGTGACTTACTCTTTTGCATTTTACGCGGAAACTTGAAAAAGCGTAGAAAAAAATGATACGATCGAACCCACGCGCGCTTGATTCAATCCGAAAATTACTTGTAGCGTTTCGTCTACCGCGTTTGACTTACAAGCATGCGTGAGAAGAAACGATTTGGGATCTGTTGCACCACAACGTGTATTACGTGCATCAACGATCCCCTTGTATTAATAAAGCAGATTTTTTTATTTGTAACTCACGTTTGAGTCTCGTGACTTTCAACGAGCAGATCGTCATCGATGTCTCGAAAGGTTTATTGCTTTTCTATATTACCGTGTTGCGTCTCTTCGAACGATCGACAATTTTACATAACTAACTACGGTGAGACACGTGCGAATTAATTGCGTATACTGATGGACGACCTATACTTTATGCGTGCGTTTCTCACATGAGCATAATATATATGAGAGACGTGAATGCGTGCAGTAAAGTATATGACGCAACGAGAGAGAGACCCACTTTCCAATTTAGCAGACGCGTCAAGGTCCGAACACTCGGTCAAACATTGTCGGAATAGTTCGCGCACAAATTTACCAGGTATAAGCGTGCGGTAGTTAACAACTCGATCTTATATATGCTCTGGAAAATTATCCCTCAGTACCGTCCGAGCACCGCCATTAAGATTCGCAAATGCGGAATGGACAGAGCCAAGTTTTTCTACCATATTTATCGCGGACCAAGGTTTTATAAACAAATGACGAAATCGTGGAGTTCGCTAAGTGCCACATTCGCACAGTGAGCCTTACGAAAATTTGTGTTCGAGAAACATGGATTAACAGTTTTTAAGTGAACTAGTATCGTGCCTAACCTAAAATTCAATTGATACATAACTTTCTCCTTGTTCTGATTGGCTTTCAATGTCGTGCTCGAGGTTTATTATGTGCGCACTTCAGATCGTACATGAGTAACACCATACCCTAACCTAACAACACAACACACACACACACACACACACACACACACCGCGCAATACAAAATGGAGAGTACATAATAAAATAATAATATTAAAGGAAACGATGTGACAAGCCCACGCGCATCTCATGCGTTCGTTAAATGATCCGTAGGAGGCACTGAAATTTCGTAAATATCAAGATCAACACTTTAATTACAACATTTTAAAAATTACGAATCTTCAATTTATGTGTATTTTTTACCCATACATCCTTAATAATTTTCATTCATCGTCGATGAACCACCTTAAAATATTTTAAAAATAATTTTCCATTATAAACTTTGTTTATTTTAGCGTCTCCCAATTAAAGAAGCGGTGACAACTATAAAAAAAATAAATCCCTAAAACAGCAACCAACCAACAAAAGCAGTGTGTAAAAAAATTATTTAGAGATCAATACGACATTTTAATAAAAATTTTTTTTCTCAAATTCCATCAAGGTGGTTTATATTTAAATAACTGCAAATAAAATTTTCCTAAACCTCTGGTACATAAAAAAAAATGCTTCAAGTCGTTATCGAATTTTTGGGAAAAACAGAGAAAAAATATTGTTTGTAGAAGTAAAATTTTTCTTTGGTACTCCCACTTAACTTGACACTAAGAAATATTCAAAACAAAATTCAGCTAAAACACAAAAGCATAAAAAAGTAGAAAGAGATCGTCACAGAATTTAAATGAAATAATAATAATAATAATTCGTTAGTCACCTTCAAACATTTTTTGTAAACTCACGTGTTTTAACTGAATTTCATCCTAAGCAAGGCAAAAACATAAGTAATAAAAATTATTATTATCACTTTTTTGTTTTAAAAATTTGGCGTCAACCTCTAAATATTTTTTATGCATTCTTTGTAGTATTTTAGACAGCACCGCTTTATTAACAAACGAAAAAGAATATATGAAGTTCAAATTGAACTACCCCAGTGATACATACCTTTCTGATTTTATTTGATAAGATAACAGTTTTTATTGGATAACAGAGCAATCAAAAAAAAATATATCCAAAGTAAAAGAGAGAGATGGGGTTTTTTTCATTATTATCTCATAAATGTTAAAAGTTCTCCAGAAGCGATTTGCGCATTACTTCGAATATCCAGTCGACATAGTGATAAACTCTCGTATAGACCTCCGGGAGTCTTGTACCTGAACGATATTGCCAGGATGAAATTCCAACGACGACACCGTCGTACGCCAATGGACTACCACCGTCGCCCTGTTACATCAATTGTAACTATACTATCACAAAATAAAATTGATTCTCGATTAATCAAATATAATTTCTAGGATACGCACCTTACAGGTGCCAACATAGATGTCCTTAAATCCGCAGATCTGCGAATCGTGAATCTTGCTTTTGTGTGTTTTCTGGCATTGGTCGTTGCTCAGAATAGTCATATCAGCCTTCTGTAGAATCGCGGCGAACTCGCTGCCCGGACATTTTTTGTAGCCCCATCCGCTGACGAGACCAACCACATTGTCTGGGGTATCTTTGTCAGGAAGGCCGATTGGTGCCTGATAGGTATTGACCTTGATGGTGTCTACAAGCTGAACCACAAAAAAATATATTTATCATTGTGTTTAATCCCGATGGAATCATCGGTAGAATCGTCTCGAATCCTAGTGGATGTCAATGAACTTTTGCAAGTAAGACGAGAGATCTCAAGCTGTGCGCATCGAGTTGAACGCAACGGGAAGTCGTAAAGCGTGCTAATAATGCGCGTAATTAATAGTAATTCGCGCATCGCTTATAAGAGACTCGTCACCGTATCGTTTAAACATATTTATCGCAATTACTCGAAATGAAAAATACCCTGAAAATGTAATCACATGAAATTATACTCACGGTTATGACGCCAATGTCGTCGTACCAAGTACCATTGCTTCTAAAAACAAATTTAGGGTGACTCTCGATGTGTCTCACTCGGTACGTTTCACCACCTTTGAGAAGACTGTTGGTTCCCGTGACGACAGTAAAATTTTCGTAAGGAGCTTTTAATTCAAACAAGCAGTGAGCAGCTGTGAGAACGTGCCACTCACTCACGAGGACCCCACCGCAACAATGCTTTCCAAATCTCCTTAAGGATACTTGAAATATTATTTCACCAGGAGGAGTGTTCGCACTGCTGACAATACGTACGGGAGGTCTCGCGTAAGCACCTGTCAATTTATTAATCAAACATTGGTGCGCACATGATATAGACGTTGTATTTGTTGCTCACACTTACCGGAAATTATAACGCAGACGAAGGTAAACAATGAAAAGGCTTGCAGTCGATAAACAGCTGAATTTTCGCAGGACATCTCGATAAGCCCGGTTTATACGGTGAATTTGCAAGGAAATGTGCCGAGATTAATACTTTTATCATCTTTTATATGTGGGCAGAGGTATCAAAGTTACATAATATTAATCGACAGCTGTCGGTGTTTACTCTTATCGGTACATTAAAAAAACATCAGTACCAGCTTTATACTGAGTGTCATCATCGAGCTTATCGTTCAATCTTTCGAATATCTTATAGCTGCGTCACAATTTCAATAAGTTTATCATAACCAGTATTTTCTTTTTTAATGACGCTATTGAAAGTTTAATGTAACAACGGGGTGAGTTCATGGCTTTAACGGCCAACTCGATTTCGACAAACAATTGAAGTAAGAATTATGACCCACTCTGTAATGCTCCTTCCTCGACGTACCACATTTAATAGAGTCGAGAGGCGAATGGCACCGCTCGGTAAAGAGTTAGCTGGACTAATACTTCACGGAGATTACGTCAGCTACTTGAATAACCGCGGTAAAACGATTGACACGGATAAAGTGAAAGAGAATTTTGCTTCCGTTGACCAAACTTTATCGAAAATTTCATCCAATGCTGGCGTTATCGACGAATATCCATTCGTGAGTGAGTTCTCAAGATCTGGACACTTCTTACAAAATGTATAACATTTATTGTCATTTAAAACCAAAATCATTTCAGCCAGTAATAACCAAGTAATTATCAGAAATTATCAGCGTTTATCAAGATTATTTCAGCCAGAAATGTTGTCTCAGACAATAGACAGTAACTGAATCCACAATATTACGGAATTTCATGGATATTTCGTAGCATTGATAATAAAGATTACTTTTAGGACAAATTATGAAGATTCTGATGCAACAGTGATATATATGGCTTACGGAATATATTGAATGAAAATGTCAGTGTACGTCACAACAGACAAATGACAAAATCTTGGAGATACTTCAGCCAAATTGGCTGCAACAAAACTTTTTAAAATGATTTCTATGAACAAACTATTCTCGACAATCTGTTAAGTTGACACATAAAAGTTTATTGGTAAACTCATTAATGAAATACCAAAAACATAGATAATTTTATTGTTTCGTACGAGATTTGTACGAAACATCAACTTGACTAGTACGTATCAATAGCGTGGGCAGCGTTCATTTCATAATTGTAATTCAAAGACATTCATATGATAAGTAAATTATTATTCCACAACAATTCATAAATAGAAGAAAATTTTTTTTACAAAGATCGTTCAAATCGACGTTCAAGTATTAGCGATGGCGTTGTTTATAAAGTCCTTGTAAATGTATACTCTCGTGTAAATGTCCGGAAGTCCACTTCCACATTTAGTGGGAGACATAGAGATAACTCCAACGATCGCTCCGTTATAAACCAATGGACCTCCGCTGTCGCCCTTTATTAAATTCAATTTTAATGAATATCATTTGTTCGAGTTAAAGATTATTCTACAAAAATATTTTAAAAAAAGAAAATACCGATGACTCTTACCTTGCAGGTACCGAAACCAACCCCGTTGTGAGCACACAATTGATACCGCTGAATGCGAATACCATTAGCGAAGCATTCTGCACTTCCCAGAATAGTAACAATTAGTTTTTTTAGCGTTGTAGATATTATTCCTTGATGGTCAGTGCGTCCAAACCCAGAGACAATGCCTTGAACACCATTGGGAACTGGTTCAGAGGGTAGAGCGATAGCCTTTTGGTATTTATTCTCTTCGATTTCTTTTCTAAGCTATAAATTAATAATTCTTTCGATTGATCACTCCCGCAATAATGAATTTTTAAATAAAACTGATTCTTACTGAAATTACGGCAATATCGTTTTGAACAACGGTGTACTTGTTAAATGCAACGTATTGTTGGTGCAACGTCACATTTTTGACGCGATATGCCTTGCCGGTTGCTGGCTCGAGGGTGTTGGATCCGGTAACTATAGTCATTTCAGAGTAGGGAGCCTCCGTGATTCCGTCAATGCAGTGTGCAGCGGTCAGTACATGTCTTTTACCGATAATAGCTCCTCCGCAGATATGTTTATCGTACACTCTTATAGATACTTGATAAGGAAATTCACCGGGTAAGGCATCACTTCCACTGACTATACGACTCGGTGCTCGTGCACTTGTACCTGGTAGGTGGTCAGACAGATTTAAAAAGAATTTGAGATGACGAGTGGCAATGGAAAGGATGAGGCATATTCGTACAAATAAAATGATTGAAAGCGAAATCAAAAGAGGGATGCACTACTATTGATAAGAACAAACTATTCAAGAGGACTCATGCTAAATGAAAGGATCCTGGATCCTGGTACTGCCTGGAAAACAAGCTTTCAAAAGATGCATCGAATATAAAATCATTCGACGATATGAAGCAGAGTAAGATGACTTACGATGTTGTACTTTGACATTCAAGCAGTGCTCATTCAATTAAATAGTCAAGTGCTCCAACTATAAATTTCCCGATGAATTGAATAATTTTTTGTTCAAGTAAAACTTTATAAACATTTTTTAATGTCGGAGGGCAAAACTGGCAAAAAGAAAAGACTCTTACGACAAAGTTCTTAGCAATGTGTCTAGTTTAAAAAATATTTTATTACATTTGATATATTTCTCGTTAATTGTTAACCTTCATCCTTTTACACGTAGGGTGCATTCGGTCAATGAATCGATTAAGATTAATCATGTTGAATTGAAATGAATATAAACTGTGCAACTTAAACTACTTACCCGTGATACCAAAGATCAGAAAAACGACAGCAATAGCGTGATCCCTTGTGCAGCGTGAAGCGAACATTTTGTCTTTGATTATAAAAATTCAGCATTCGCTTATACTTAACTGCTTAACTGAAAAATCTGCCTCCTACATATATATATATATGTATATATATATATATATAAAGAAGGCAAATCTTTTAGTTTATAGATAAGGCTGCTATCGATATTACGTATTTCTTTTCACCCGAGTTTATTAACGTTGACGCGAACTTCCAATAAGCATGTTAAATATGGTTATCAATTGAGATAAATATTGGCAGAAAAAAAGCATAAATCATATCATGAATATCTCTAAAAATCATTTAAAAACATGCTACCGTTATGTAAAATGACTGAACCCAGCGGTAATGAGCGAATGTAGGGGTAAAGTTGGTCGCAGTGGGATACTTTTCACAAGGCTAACTTTCTTTAATGAATAATTAATATCCTGATAATCTGAAAGCAGTTACATATTCCATCGATATTTAAGTACATATGCGGATAATGTGTAATTACAAATCGATTAATATGCTCCGCATGAATCGTGATTTCTCATAACGTTCGATATGGACCATCAGTAGGGAACGGTACAATGAGACATATCGTTGCACATTGCGTTGCAAGTTTGCGATTTATGGATTTACAATTTTAAAATAAATCTATTTATTTTATAAACAAAGTGAATAGTACGTTACTGTTTTTATTGAATTTTTATACGAAATCCATGTCTTTTTCCTTCCTATCTCTATAGGATTTAATATTTTTTGACATTCTAATCTCAATATATCGTTTGATACATTTTATTGTATCCCAGAAATTTTTGTTTCACTGTACTCCGTTTCCTATCATCGTAATGTTTACTGGAGAAGGAGTCGTATAAATATATATTAAGAATTGATTTTTTTCGGTGAATAGATTCAGCTGCATTAGTAAAGTCTTAATCTAGATTGTGCGAATATTTACTGTAGACTACCTCTAACATTCCGATATTTCTGCTACAGGGTTAAAAAATGTTTGTTTCAAGGGTCTAGTACGTGTTTTTTTCTTAAAATACCAACAAACGAATAAACGAGAATGGTTAGCGCACATCACAATTATTACACTATTCCAATATTTACTATACCGATACCTGACTTGTAATTGGAAATTCATGCTTAAGATAATGAAATAAAAAAATATTTTTTCATGAACCCTCCATTACTTATTGCTCATATATGTGCAGACAGATTGCAATAATTTTTGGATTTTTTTTGGTGCCCCGTTTGCTATCTTCGTAATGTTTACTGGAGGAGGAGGAGGGAAAGTCTAATAAAAATATTTTAAGAATTGATTTGTTCGGTGAATAAATTCTCATGCATGTAATCTTTGCATTCGTAAAGTCATAATCCAAAATGTATAAATATTTATTGTAGACTACCTCTAGCAATCCGATATTTCTGCTGCGGGGTTAAAAAATGTTCGTGCTTTTTCTTATAATACCAACAGACGAATAAGCGAGATATTGCTTAACGAATATCGGTAATTTTGACATGACTCCCTCTCCTTAAATTATTATCGTAATCGACAATAAAATTAATGCTTAGCGCACATCATAATCATTGCACTATAGCAATACTTACTGTACCGATACCTGACTTGTAATTGGAAATTCATGTTTGATATAATGAAATTAAAAAAAATATTTTGATGAAGCCTCTATTACTTATTGCTTATATATGTGTAGATCGATTGCAATAATTTTTGGATACAACATAGAGATTACGAGTTGTTTTTAATATGATTTGTTTTAAATGGTTCTTCCTGCCAGTTGTCGAGATAAGTTGTCTGTCAATGTATCCCCGTTTCCCCTATGATACAATCAACGTTAGTGATTGATATTATTTACACTGTAATGACACATTTCTCTGTTTCTTCTTTGTTTTAGGAAGCCCAAAGTAAACTTTTCTAAGATGTAAGATAAGTGAAAAGACAACAGGCAGAGGAAAGACTTAACCCAGTTATTTATAACAAGTTTAAGAAGGAACCCTATAATTGAACTCTCCGAATACGCAAGAGCCTTTAAGAGATTGATGGGATCAAGAACGAGCGTATAGAACGCGCGTAAAAAGATCTCTTTTACGGAGAAGCGTAACGCCAAAGAGTGACTTACTAGATAAAATACAGCTACTGTGATGTAGAACTGAATGTATAGGTATAAAGTGTAAGCTAAGAATCAAAAATGACAAATGCAAACATAAGAAGGACCATATAATATGGTGTTATATGATATTATATTAGGTTATATTGTGTTATGTTGCATTATACTATATTTTATTATATTACGGTTAAAGTAAACAAAGGAAGAAATGTTATAAAGTGTGATGAACGGTGGATGTAAAAGACTGAACAGGCCATACATGTAATAAAGAAATTACTACTACTACTACTACTACTACTCTATTAAGTAATATAAAAAACTTGAAAAAACATTTTTTTACAAAACTTCCTCCATGAGGAAGCAATATACAAATTATTTCATCGATGGGCCGCAGTCACCTATCGCTCGTGTTCGTATATAACACTTAAGTACACGCTAAGGCATAAAACCCTTATTAGTGACTAATTGTAGGTGCTGAATAGTGACCAGGAATTACATATCAATCGGATTCAAGATTGAACACTCCCCCGCTCCCCTTCACGCCATCAAAAATAATACCAAACGCGTTCCGGGGCTTTTGGAAATAAAGTGAAACAGTCACAAGCGTCGCCTAAAAGTATTACGGCATTTACTTGACAGATGATGTGCGTCAAACGCAAATATCATCTGTTATTACCACGTCTAGTCGTAACATCACCATGAATCATAAATTTACGCACCATATCAAGATAGACGGTAGCGCCACGATGTCAAGTTAAAAAAAAATATTTACTGATTATACTTACCACAAATGAATTGTAACGTATCAATGTGAATGTGAATCTTAAAAAATGACGAAAATCTCTATCCAAAAATTACTGAAGATTTTTTCTTGCGATAATGTGAATACACCAAGTTTACTTACAATTTTTCGTTTTTTACTGAGAATAAACGGATTGTCAAGGTCTCATACCATTAAGAAGGCGGAATAATAGTTATTATGATATTACTTGTGGTTTTTATACATCGTATCGCCCAAATTCTAGGTACCATTATTTACGGCCATTTGTGAAAATGTATATACTATTCAAGGAATATCCAATGAGTGAGGTACAATGCGATATACTATAGAAGTTTGTATGATTTGTAAGGAAATCCTGTTGACTCGACCAGTCGATTTATCAATTCTTCATTTCTTCCCTGATCCAGTCTAGCTAATTGTAGAGACCCTCGTAAAAACGTCGGAATAGTTTTTGGCACAACGAACCGCAACAAACAAAGCGATATCAATGAGCTCACCTTCACTTATTGCATACACCACAGTTTAATTTATATATAACGCAGATCTGACCGACGTAGATTGCGCGCGAAGGAATAATCAATTCGCTGTTAGAGATCACATTCGTATCACGCTTCCAGAGCTGAGTGGAGGCAACTCCATTCGGTTAGGTCACGTCATCCTATCCACAGATTGTAGTCGAAACATTCGCGACAGGATCTTGCATCAGCAGCTTTATTGCTTTGACTCGGTCGTCAAAGGTAATCGGCTACGAAGCTGAAATAACATTGTTTGTAAGTTAAAAAAATGCAACATTTTTATTTCGAGCCTTTTGTTTTTACGGATTTTCTTCTTTTGGTTACTTTCATCATTGCGATGTCGTTTATCCCCGAATACATAGAAATACATCGGGTGTTTCTCGATAGCCTCAACACGATAACCGTTTCCATTCTGATAATAATTTGATCTACCAGTTATTACTATAATGGCCTTCGCTAGCTTAACATTGGCAAAATCTACACAGTGAACTGCAGTTAGAATGTGCGTCGGGTCGATTATGGTACCAGAGCTATAATGCTGACCGTACATTCTCAATACAATTATATACACGATTTCGTTTTCACCTGCGAAGGAACCACCCACGATGCTACTCACTAGTTTTCCACTCATACTTGCGTTGACATAAACAAGGATGTAGAAAGTAGAACTTTGCACAGTGCTTGCACTTAATTTTTTACCGTAGAAGTAACTTTTTGAATGATATCATGAAATTCTAGTATTCCCTTGATTCGATTAAGCATTCGTACAAATTTTTAGCTGAACCGGTCAATATTTGATAAAATTATGAACCTCGTACAAATTTTTACTAAAATTTGAAAAACTCAAAATTTCACAAAATTAAAAACGTTTGAATGGATTCTGGTCGACGTTAGTTGCCCCATCTCACGGCTCGTAATGACAATTGGTTGCAGGAACCAAGTCGTTGGTTTAGCCTAAATTTTCATTACAGGCGTTAAACGGAGCGCTCACTTGCGATTGGTTTACACGCGGTTAAGTTTAAGTTTAATTAGCACGTCAACCAATAGCACGGCTGTGTTCAAGCGCTGTGCTCGTAATGAAAATTCAGGCTAACGAATTATTTTTTGCTAACCAATCGAAAATAGTTAGGAATTCTTTTTCAATTTGGTTTCTGTAACTAATTCACGACAAAGCATAAGCTGAAAATGGTTATCGCAATAACTTTTTTTTCCGTATAGCCTGATGTTCTGACCATTATGCATAAATAAATATATAGCTTTGCTCTTATCCGTGAAGATCCGACACTCTGAGAAAACAATCTAGATGGAGAGGTTTGTTATCGACCAAGTTAGCGTTTACAGAATCGCGAAGAAGAGGGAGAGAGGAACTCAGCCTTCCCTAAATAGCTATTGCGCGTCTCGGGATGTAACAAATTGGCGGTAGCGGTAGGATCCAAATCCACGATTCCGTCTTCGGGCTGGTACAAAAAAAGATGTGTGAGCGACAAGTGTTACAGCACTTTTAACAAAGATAATAAAATATGAGTAAAATAAAAAATATTGGGTCTGGGAAAAAGTTCGTGGCGTTTTTTTAGTAAAATTCAACTGGTTTTCTTATAGTGTGAAAATTAATTTATTTAAACCAAATATGCTCCATTATTATCGACAATGTTTCGCCATTTTTCGGGTAGAGCCATGATGCCATCGATGAAGAACTTCTGTGGTTTCTGGTTGAAAAACTGAATCAAGTGGTTTTCACAGGCTTCTTTTGAAAGCAGCTCAATTCCATTGAGAGAGTTCCTCAGAGATCGGAATAAGTGATAGTCAGGGTGCTATGTCTGGACTATACGGTGGATGCATCAAAACTTCCTAACCAAGTTCTCGCAATTTTTGACGGGTCATCAAAGAATCGTGTGGTCGGGCGTTGTCATGATGAAAGACAACACCTTTCCTATTAATCGATTCGGGCCGTTTTCTTTCAATTGCTTGGCGTAATCTCTCTAGTTGTCCACAGTAGAGTTGAGAATCAATCGTCTGACCAACTGGAAGTAGCTCATGGTGGACGATTCCCTTCCAGTCCCACCACACACACAGGATCACCTTTTTCGCTGTCAATCCTAGCTTCGGGAACGCTTGTGACGGCTCACCATCCCTTGTAACTTTGAAGGGCCATTTCACCCCGTAGAAATGTTTTTCCGCGGATAAAAAAAATACGTGTCTTTTAGTTTTCGATGCTCTACAACATACGTGAGTTTCATGAAAATCGAAGGGGGACACCAAACTATCCTTCCTTGTAAGTTGTAAGATAATTTCCGAAGAAACAAACACGCATTGCTATCAACTTTAATGATTTTGTACATTTAACGACATTCAGTAATTAAAAAGTACAAATTGGATGAATCAAAAAAATGTTATGTTAATTGGTAGAAAATCCCTTTAACTGGCGGAGTCAATTTATAAATTCTTAGTCACTTGCTAGTCCAGTAGTCCAGTTGACGCAAAGTCCCATTAGATACCAAAGTCTTATTCACTATACGCAATTTACATAATTAAAGAACGACTTACAGAGCAGACATCACGATACACTGTCGCAAAGACAAAAAGCTTTCCGTCGCCTGTCGTTGATGTCCGTGGGTCGCTAGGCATTCTTCATTGATCGAAAACGATGAGCTTCATTCTAACTTCCTACAATTGTCGGGAAGACGCTCTCAGCCGTTAAGTGCCATTAGCAATATTTGCCATTGTATGCTCAAAGACGGTCAATGAAAATGTATACCATACAGAAAAGTCAATGAAAAACTTTAGTTAGAATTCAAAATTTTAAAAAACGCAATAATAAAATTTGACTGATACTTTTATAAATAATGTACGTATAAAATTTGTACAAAATTTTCCTACCTTTAACCAATGTCGTTAAGTGCAAATTGTAATGGAATTGATCAATGGGAAACATGCATAACGCAGGATACTCTGTGTCATTTATTGTCTTTTGCATTTTAAACCTGTGCCACACAGATTATCACACAATACACATATATAACATATACAAATCAACGATGTCGAATAATGTAGAAGATATTTTATATTGTGCGTGTAACGCAACACGCGCGTTCGAAAACCTTTTGATTCAGTCTGAGGAGTACATACTGGTTGCAGTGTCACACTTGACGACGTTTCTGCAGGTATTAGATAAACGTTTAGATTTAAGATATATTTTTCATTTCCACTGTAACTTTACGCTGTCAAAGTTATTATAAATTATCCGTTCATTTACCGATCACAGCAACAAGAATCTTCGACTTAAAAAACGGCCAAATTAATACTGTGTCATACGAGACAGTCACTGAATGAACAACGCAATAAGGAATTTTGTAAGTTGCTATTTTATCAATTTTCACGTAGTATACTTACTTTTAATGGTTTATTACTGAGAATAAACTGATTGTCACACTCTGATATTATTAAGAAAGCGGAATAAGAGTTATTACGAAATTACTTACCGTAGAAAAAAATAACTACTTACTCCGCAGAAAAAAAAATCGGAGATGGAGTTTGTGATGGAGTCCAGGATATTGAAATCTGGGATAGCGTACATGATAGAGTCCAGGATACTGAGTTCGGGAATGGAGTTCGTGATGGAGTCCAGGATACTGAAATCGGAGATGGACACCGGGCAGTCCAAGAAAGAGTCCAGGATGGATAATAGAACTTGAGCTAATCCCATAGTCCATCCTGGACTCCATCTCGAACTCCATTCTAGACTCTATCGCGTGGACTCCATCCTGAACTTGATCATGAACTACGGAGAATCCATCCCGGATCCAATCCTAGACTCACGAGACTTCGGGGAGAGGTATACGCTTCAGTTAATTCGACATCTGGATTTATTTAATCTACGTCATGTGATTACTTTGCCAAATCATCAATTTGACTCTACCACCTGAAAGTGCTCTGTGGAATCGGAAGCTCCGTTCAGACGTTAAAAGTAAATATTCACGACAGTATAGCTTACGTCACAGTGGACGCAGAGCCCGAAATCGTGGCAGTAAATACAAATAACCTCCGATCGGAATGAAAATTGGTATGCAGGGGTTTTTAAGGTCGCTGATTACGAATCTGAAAGCTAAATTATTGTAAACAAAATGGCCGATCCAATATGGCGGACATGGATGTTAAAAAGGTGTCCGATCTTGACAAAAATTGGTATATGCGGGTTTTTAGGGTCGCTTATTACGAATCCGAAAGCCAAATTATTGTAAACAAAATGGCCGATCCAATATGGCGGACATGAATGTTAAAAAGGTGTCCGATCTTGACAAAAACTGCTATATGTGGGTTTTGAGGGTCGCTCATTACGAATCCGAAAGCCAAATTATTGTAAACAAAATGGCTGATCCAATATGACGGACAAGTATGTTAAAAAAAATTAAAAATTTTCAAAAAAACTCCCTCCTGCCGTACCACTCAAAAAAGGATGAAATAATTTACTTATTTAGTATGACGTTTTCGTATACAATGATATATAACTTGCATTAGTTATTTGAATTTTAATTATTATAATTGAATTGAACAAAATTGATATACGCGGGTTGTGAAAGTGACTGATTGCGAATCAGAAAGCCAAACAATAACGTAGCGAAATTATCGTTCAAATTATCCTTTATAATAAGATATAATTCTTTCCTCGTCAAATGTACTCCTTCGTAATGGGACCCTGTAATAAAGACATAAAATTGTATAGAATTTGTGTTGAAGGATCAGATCAAAATTTTAATGAATTTTAATTATTGTAACAAATAAGTAGCCGCAATAATTATTCGTATTTTTTTTTGAAAAGTACATAAAAAACAACAGTTATGAAAAAAAAATTGAATTTAGACTATTATGAAAGAAGTTATGAGCAAAAAAACATAAAC
This sequence comes from Cylloceria caligata, assembly GCA_963942595.1. NCBI lineage: Eukaryota > Metazoa > Arthropoda > Insecta > Hymenoptera > Ichneumonidae > Cylloceria > Cylloceria caligata. The sequence goes on along the minus strand of OZ012703.1, from coordinate 86,790,744 downwards.
AAATATTTTTTGAACGGGTGACCAAAAACATCTCAAAATGTACCAGAAGCCGATTTTTGATGAGTACATGAAAATATGACAAAATCAAGGGAAAAAAAATTGAACTGTCCGATTTGGCGTAGAATGCCCCATATATACCTATATATATATAATAAAAATGTATCAAATATAAATAAAATGTGACGATTCAAATTAATTACTTTAGTATATACTTACATATATATGTATTGTTGTATGTCTACAAAAATAGATATATAAATGATTTACTTGAATTTGTATTTTGTATATATATATGTATATATATATATATATTATATATGGTATATGTATGGATATAGTCCTATTGCTCAAGTAGCAGCTGTTCAATGGCCCCATGGCATGGCGTATGGCGCCGCGCGCGCGTGCACGGTCGGCAACCGCCTGTTTTACGTTGCCAAAAACCATAACAGACAAAGTTAGGCAGCTCTAGGCAGCTAATTCCTGTTAATTTCGCAAGCTTATATAATAAACTAAAGGCCTAGACATTGGCTGTCGCAGAATATGGCAGAAAGTATAACTTTTCGGATAGTTGAAAATATAAGTTTACAAAATTCTTTCACTTTATTTATGCAGTAGTTTATACTACACTTCAATAATTTACATATTTATTTTAAACTCAACCAATGTAAAAATATCTTCTACATACCTCCAGAAGTCGTATCCATGTCTCCGGATTGATTTAAAACACTTCACTTTAAAGTTATCGATTTTATAAGTCACGGTAGTTTTCGCTCGTTCAGCGCGCGATGCGAACACTCGTCTCGAAGGCTAACTTCCAACTGACGCAGCGACGAAGGTATACGGTGAAAAAGGTTCCCCTTTTACAATTTAACGCAGCCATTAGTCCTCTACCTGACTGCCTGCTCAAATATCCCGATTGTAAAAATTTTTTTCTGACTTTTCTGCCACGATTTCGGGCTCTGCGTCTACTGTGACGCGTCGTCATATATGTGAAGAGTAAATACTAAAAATGTAAATTCTTTCATCATTATCCCCTTCACTATCAGTAACACGCATAAGGTGTCATCTTTGCTTGATGATACAAGTATGAGTATCTTGAAAAAAAATTTGTTTATACTATTGCGATTTGATTGTGCTTAATGTTTATGAGATCGCTAAAACCAAATGTAAAAATAACGGATTCAATATGACGAAGCAATTTTCAAAAGTCATTTGAGATGAACGAAACTCGGTGCCCGATGGTTTTCGAGGATGTCATACGATAAAAACGAAAAATTACTAAATATAAAATGTTCCTTGTGAATATTTGCAGAATAGAATAAAAATTATTTCAGTCGGTAAAAGAAATTTTCGGAAATTCGAATTTCATCAATGAATATAATGCCATTTTGTGGAAACTTTTTTTATTGAATAACGTGTCGGGTAAAGATATTCGATGGTGTAACAAGTCTATTTCACATGTTTATTAATCCATTCGACGAAGTAGTAAACAGCAGTGTAGACGTCAGGGTATCCTAAGGCGCAGGGGATGTTATAGGAAGCGATGCCTACAACTTCATTATTAACGACAATCGGACCACCACTGTCACCCTGAATAATAAATAAATAAATAATTAAAAAATACAATAAAACTGACTGAACAATTCATTTCTCATTCAGTTCAACCATCAGGACACAATTCGATGGGATGTATGCAATAACATAGATTTTAAGTAACTTTTATACGCAAATACGATACAGGAAGTTGACTGTAGATGCATTGTGAGGAGCAGAGGGACTGAATAATGGCAATATTGGAAAAATACCGAAAAGGAATGATTCAATAATAAAAAATACGAAATCCCATTAATACTCAACTGATACATCAACGAAAAGAGAAAAAAAAATCCGAGCTGTTCGGAAACCTTCGTTATACGCGTAAATATTAAAATAGTTTGAAGACATTCCGTATCAAACGTACGTGAGCTGATGATTTTAAGCATTCATCGAGGCACGATCAAATGGGAAAAAGTCAAGGGGGAATATACTTGCTTTGATAAAATAGAAAATTTTGTACAAGTATAGCGTTGGCTTTATGATTATTGAAAAAATTGGCTAGCGTGCTCTAAAAGTGATTGTTTGGTCGAGGGTTCGAGTCCGAAAGTCGTAATTTCGCTAACGTAACGTATCATGATACGACAAAGCTCTAGATATATATCAAACGACATACAACTACATCTAATGTCCATGATGATCTCTGAATGGACCGCATAAATCAAAGTCGACCAAATGTCAATAAAGGAATAAGAATAAGGAATAAGAAAATCACCCACACAGCCTATTTTACAAAATCATTCGGCAACTTATTTCGCAAATATTGCGTCAAAGTGCATCCACATTTGTTGCTAAAACTGTGATAACGGAAGATCACTTTGAATTATCCAGCTACGCTAATTTTTCTATTGAGATGATGGATAATTTTTGACAATTTTACGACAACTGTTGACCGGTGATAAGATCTTGCTCTGTTAACGTAATATTGATAACAAATGAAAACGCATCTTGACGCAATATTTCCAAAATGGCTTGCAGAATTTTGTCATCCTGTTGTCACACTTGTATAAAAAAAATGTAATTAGGACAATTGTTGTTTTAATATTCGAGTTAATACTTAGCGAGACTAGACGCAAACTAGAGCTGTTATCGTAATCAAATCTATGACCAGCTGCATTGAAATAGATCTTTAACAATCTCGCACTTTTTTTTGCCTTTAACAACATTATAAACAATTTCAATCGATTGACAGAAAAGAACTCGAGTTGACTCGACTATAAACGTAAAGCCTGAAGAGCAAGGGACATTGAAAAAGAAACGTTCTAAAGCATTATGAACAAAATAGTTATTAAGCCAGTCTAAATTATTATACTCCCGCGACTTACCTGGCAGGCGCCGATATTTAAGCCGTTAAGGGCACACAGCTGTTCAGTATGGATCTCTTCCTCTATCGCCTCTTCACACGTAGTATGATCCACAATCTTCATGGTGGCCTTTTGGAGACAAGATGCGGCAAATTCAGAATCCGTTTTTGTGGCGCCCCATCCGGCAACAACCGCTGATACGTTCGCAGGTGTGGGTGCTTTCGGTAGATTGATGATCGACGTCTGATGATTGAACTTGATATCCGATTTCAACTGCAATCAAACCCATCGATTTTCAATATAATGGAACATTTCTAAGTATCTGTCCAGTACAGATCAATGTAAATTAATAATTCCTGGTAACTTTATTTATCTTTGTCCGACCTTGAGGAGAGCGATGTCATTCGATGATGTTTCAAGACTAATATCGAATCCTTTGTGAACGATTACTTCACTGACTTCGTACCTCTGGCCTCCCCGATGGGACCATACCGATCCAGCGACGACAGAAAGAATGCCGTACGGAGGTTCGATGTCGTACACGCAATGAGCAGCCGTAAGCACGTACCTGCTATTGATTATCGCACCACCGCACTCATGCTGCTCATACTCCTGAATCGATACTATATACGGGAATTCTCCTAACAAAGCGTTACCACCCCCAACAATTCTTTGTGGTGGAGCACCATTTGCCACTGTAATTTAAAAACGATTTACGTACTACGCCCATTGAATTTGGTTTGCACTCCCATACATAAAAAAAATAAAACCTCCAAGACTTATGAGAGTGAGGCTCAAGTCAATCGTTAAGATATATATAATTATTGTTCTGCGTAGACTGAGAAGAAAAAAAATCAAATATTACTACAAGCGTCAAACAAAATTCAAATTTTATTTAACGGAATTTTAAGTTTCATTCAATTTTAATTAAGCATAAATGTAACATTTTTTTTTTAAATAAAAGGAAAACAATTTATCTGTTTATACAACAAAACATTTGTTAGCAAAGACGCTTGAATATGCACCAATGCAATCTTGGAACATGGTTAAGATAAAAATATATTTATCATTATAGAAAAATATCAATATTTTAATTTTTTTAAATGATCGTTTACTGTCTTAACAAATAGATTTATCAAAGTATGTAAATCAAGAGGCAGCAAACGAAGATTTATTGTACTAACAAATAATTTAGTTGTGTCTACTTATTACTTCTTCTTTCAGTACAGTTTCCACGGAGTCAAAACACCTCGTATACTCAAACTTACCATCGGCAATTATCGCAATAACGAAGAGAGCGAATGTACTCATTACTGCGTGGTGTCGACTGATCATCGTCATGTGAAGAAAGGCACCTTGCATCGTCCTTATATACTTTTTTATTAAAACAATATACCGGAAATTGTATACTTTATTTGTTTCAACCGTTTATTGATCTTGATAATATTTAACTGTTTGGTGACCTCGATAATAAGCAATTTGATTGCATACCGCCAGATCGTATTCTCTGGCTTCTCTCTGAATTATTGATCATGGCAGTGCGATCTTGGCCAAATGAACAAATATGCAGCATTTCGATCATTATATATTTGTGTAATAACAGCGCGATGTTTTCTTTCAATCTCTTATCACAATACACATAATTATGAGCGATATCGTGGTTTGTTGGATCAAACCTGTTTAAATACCTACAGCAGCATTTCACTTCCTGAGGCTTCAACTGTGCTAAAAATGTAATAATTTTAATTAAAAAACTATTTCAACTAGGCAAAATAAATGGTTACAAACGACTTCGAAGCTTCTACAATAAAATACCTAAAATTAAGTCTAATCGTTTAAATATTCGCTTCAGAACGAAGTTTAAAAAATGCAAAATATTGCGTTTTATTAATTAATTTTTGTTACATGAGCTGCTAGAATGATACAACATGCACCGAAGTCCGAATTCAATACGAAATTCTATGAGATTAAAAACCGTCAGTAATAATCCATAAGAATATGACGTTTTAATCAACAGATCCATTCTATAACCTCTAGAGCTGTAGAAATTGCTAAAATATCAGAAATTCGATGATAATCATGTAATAAAAATTTATCCAACTTCCCTCAGTCTCACCTGTATCAGCAGTTTGTCCGAGACATTTATTGACTTTTAACAGCCACTTGCAATCAGACAACTTTCATCTTGAGAATAATTAACACCTACAATGATATGCTAAGTTGCCATATTTGTCATAATATCACACAGTGAACAAGCTGCACACAAAGATATACAACATTGACGGAATTAAACTCTACATTGGCAGACTAAGGATTTAAAGGCACAGTCGAAATTTCAAACCTGTATTTCTCCAAAAATAATAGTTAGCGGAGCTCGTTCCTCTCTTCTAAAAAGATCTGGGTACTGATGAGGTCTTAATTGCCATCGAGCTTGTGCTGTCAACGACACAATATTCACACCGCGTTATTGTTTTCGCATACTGACTGCACACTGTAATTACATTTTTTTTGTCAATTTTTATCGTTTCATTTGTATTTGTGGAAGTATGTATTTCTTTCGAATATACATCTTTCTGTATGTTTTCGCATGGCATGAATCATTGTAAAATGATCTCCTTTTTCGGATCTTCGAATAATTGAACTTTACGAAGCCGAGACCACAATGTGTTCATATATTTTCGAAAGCATGCAGTTTTACCTGTCAAAAATAGTAAAAACTTTAAGAAATATTTATTTCTTGCAGAGTTATGCATTTGTTAACAAACAGTATGCCAGGGAAATGTTATTGATGATGCGGTGATTGTGACGATAAAATATTGAACGCGCATCTTCATTAATCTTTTAATAAAATCAAATATCGGGTGAGTATCGGTGACTTACAAAATGGCTTATTGACACGTGTAGTGAAAAGAGCGTGTAATAACGTCGATATATATAAATATTTTCGACGATTGACGAGAAGGACCGAAGTCCCAGGACCGTCTCTCAATTATCTCCCCCATTCTAGCAAGTGAAAACACTCTCGCTCGGACCGTTGTCGCGACGACAAGCTATTACTCTCAAATATTCATAATGTTAATGAAAATTGTTCCGGATCTTTGTTGAACTGATGTCGATATTTAAATAATTAATCTTGTCTTCTTATTCAATTTGTACGCAATATCCATCATCAAGGATAATCACGACTGATCTCAACCGAAGCTCAAGGAACCTCTCATTTAACCGACGAGAGAATATAAAATAATAAGTATTAATCCACGTATAACATTTTTGATACTCCAATATCAATATTGTATCTTTAGACTCGTGGAATAGGAGAGGGCATAGAAAATTGCTCCGTCATTAGAGTCAATCTTATTTAATCAAAATGTAGATAATAGTTATAAATGACAATTTGATGGAAAGTTAGATAATGTAAATAATAGGTAATAATTTCGGATTCACCGTACTAATGTAATATTGCAATATATTCCTACACTCTTTATATTGTCTAACGTATGAAATATACTTTTTTCATTAGACGATCTACATCTTGTTTTTTGTCAAATTATTATTCCATCGTTTACTCCATGTCAAGGGATTGATAACGCTACGAGAGGGTGTTTATATGTCGATAGTATGCCTCGACGATTAACGGTTGACATGCTTGCAGTGGTGACAATCAGTTTTGTCGTACTGTTCATGGTGTATATTCGGCAATCGATTTCAGCATATCTCGTTTTTGTATTTGTAATTCGCCGTACATGAAATTCTATCTTATAATCAGAAAATTTAAAAAATATAAATACCATTACATTTCTACACACGAAAGTGTAGAAAAAAATGATTGAAAAAATGATTTTGTTTCGGTGTCCTTTGAATTAATTTTACATTGTTGATAAAATGAAGATTTTTTGTATATACCCAGAGTAGATTAATGGCACCAGATATATCAGACGCTGAACCAAACAATTGTGGCTAACCCTTGTATATTTGTTCAATTTTTTTATTTTTCACAAAACTATTTCATAAAAAGATCATCTTTATTGATTAATATTTTTTATACACTTTCAATTTTTTTGTTCCAAGTTACTATATATAAAGTTTTCAAAAGCACCTGTATCAGATGCAACAGAACATTTAATATTTATTCCTCGTTTGTTATCTTCTCGAAGAAACGATGTTATTTAACTAATAAAAATATCAAAGTATATTACGATTCAGAATATATAATATTGATATCCTTTTAATCATTATTTATTTATGTTTATCAGACTCCTGATATTTGTCCTAATTCAACTCAAGCGCCTACAACACCAAGCCCGAAGAGAAACGATTTGTTAATCAGTGATCCTCTGTACAAATCAATGTATATCTCTACACGATATCATCTTATGCGCGAGGACGATTAAATAACTTGTTGAATCGGAATGCAGTATCGAAGAAAAAAATTTCCATCACGTATAAATCTTTGCCAGAAATCACGGAAACGGTTACAAAAATAATTTTAATATGAAGAGGAATTTGCGAAGGATTTCTTTGACATTCAAAGTTATCTTTCTTTATTGAATATATCTTTATTGCAATTGAGAGATCCACTTTTAATAACAATAAGAGATTCAATCCTTTTAAAATAGTGTCGGAAAATCAGTTTCTGTTAATAAGTTTTTTGATAAAATCTAAATAATGGTAGACATTGGTGTAGACGTCAGGAGTTCCTGAACCGCATGGATGTGGTACGTTCCAAGATGCTACACCAACGATCGTGTTGTTATAGGCAAGTGGACCACCGCTGTCACCCTGTGAACGAAAAAAAAAATGACAATTGTTGCATTCGGACTAATTATGAAATTTTGTGCATTTCATTTGCTGTGCATTAATTGTAAGTTTTTCGCTTCAACCGCGTATACGTGCATCTGTTTTTGTACGACCCAGTAGCGCTTATCATTGCTGGGTATGTAACTTTTGCTTAGGTCAGCAGTCCGACGATGACCAGCGGGACGCAGCCCATCTTCGAGACGCGCTACGGTCCGCTAATCACTCGCTAACTTTTATCACGATATTGTTCCGCTGTGCCTTCAGCACTGTTTACTTTAAGTATTTCAACATTTGCTCTCCGAGGGTCGACGACAACGGTCGACGCAGTGGATTCGGACATTTGATTATAAATCTTTAATTTACCATTGTGTTATCACGATCAAGATTTATTTGTAACTCCGTTAAATCGACAACGCAGTTGATTCGGATATTTAATTATACATTTTTATTTACATTACAAAACACCATTGTGTTATCATGTTCAAGGTTTATTTGTGACTCCGTTAAATCGACGACGCAGTGAATTCGGACATTTAATTATCAATCTCTAACTTGTAACTATGTTATAATATATTGTCGTTACGTTTATAAGTGGACAAATGAAGCTAAATAATTTATTAATAAAAGAACCAGACCAACTCCAATCCCTGAGCGACACATTTTGCTCTTAAATGGAAAAATTAATATATTATTCTTACGTTGCGTCCCTTTAACAAAATTCTTAAAAAAAATTCATTTTCAAAATGAATATACAGCATAAGTTTACATTAACTTGAGTATTAATAGTCTTTATATGTAAGATATTAAAGAAGTTCTGTTTAATGTACAAAAGATTACCTCGTACTGTACATTAAAATCAAAACACCGATTTATGCATAAAAGTTTCCTATTGTTATATATTAATTTTTTAAACATTTCTCACTGTTTCACAATATTACAGATTAATATTTACAATGATAACAAATAAATTATTATCAAAATTGTTATCTCCTCCGTTTACCTTGCATATTCCGACGCCTTTAGACTGTTTTCCACAAATTTGAGTGTCGAGAATCTTGTTATTGATGGCAAATCTTTTGCAGGCGTTACTTGGCAATATTGTGACGTTTATTCTTTGCAGAGTGAGCGACATGTATGGATTTTCGCTGACCGTACGACCGAAACCACTGACAATTCCTGTCACGTTCATCGGTGCGTCCCTAATAGGCAACAGTATCGCTTTTTGCTTTTCATTTTGTGTCACATTTGCTGCAAGCTAAAAGATACACAAAAATATAATAAAAATCATTCGATACTAAGAAAAATTCGTGGTAAATAACATTTTTCTACATCGATAATCGTATAAACTGTCACCATTTGGTGCAATTTTCGAAGAATCTTTCGTACTTATTACCAAATTTCAATTAAACCTTCACGAAAATAATGTGATCTGCGAAGAAATATAAATGATGCTTCAGAAAATTCGATATCGAATAATTTTCTTAATCCACGGATCGAATTCTCGTGTAAAATTTTCACTGTAATAATTATGGAAATTTCTTAAAAATTAATAACCACGCGTAGCATGTAATCACCGATGGAAATGTACAATTTACCGTAAATTTTTCTTTTCAGAATCATAGTAAAATATCAAATTATCGTTATGTCAAAATCTCACTGTAATAACAGCTATGTCGTGGACCCAGAATGCTTTTTCATCGAGGCGAAAGTCATCGTGCCATTTAATATTCCGTACATTGTGTACATTTCCCCCATTTTTAAGGCTCTCTGCACCAGTGACGACGGTGAGTTCGTCGTATGGTTGCTCGAAAAGATTAAACACGCAGTGCGCCGCGGTAAGAACGTGTCTGCTGCTAATCAATGAGCCGCCGCATATATGATAATCGTCAGACCTTATCGATGCCTGGTAAGGAACTTTTATGATCTCGATATCCTCCCCACCGACTATCCGTTTCAACCGAGCACCGCTCGTTCCTGTAATAGTATAATTAGAAACATCAAATGACAAATCCAGATGAAAAAAAAAATCCTGAGCAATGTCCATCAATGATTTGAGAGATTACATTATTTATTAATTTTTTTCGTAGAATTCTATAACTATCACTCAATTTGGAATATAAATATTAATCAGATGAATAATTTATGTGAAATTTTCACTTGATTTTCTATAATTATCACCGAAACCCAGTAAAATATTAATGAATTATTTATTTCTATATCAATTACCGTTTTACCTGTTCAATCACAGTCCGGTGATTGGGTGGGAGAAAGATTTGAAAGAATTGTTAAGCATGGGAACGTTATAACGAAACTATTGACGTTGGAATATTAGAACAAGTTGAATAATGATTTAGAAAAGTCAAAATTGGTCCACATTTGACAATCGCGTTACATTTCAAGTAAATGCGCTCTGGTTTTATTTACACGCGATAAACTGGAATTTAACAATTATAATTTTAATTTTCCATAGCTAACCATCATAATCGATACACGCGTTAGATTTTTTGTAACTTGTTACGAGGTCGAGTGATGGTCAAAATCCATAGTAAAAGATTTTTTATTTTATTGTTTAGAGAATTAATTAACGTAGTCGTCTCTGAGAGATTAATTGATTAACCAAGGGATAAAAACCAGTGTTCAAAACACCGCGCAATAACATCTGATAAGAAGATAAGCAGGTGATGAGAAGCAAATAGCACATCGGAAAGACACGTAACACGACGGACGCGTGGCCCAACGTGAGACTATACTGAAGCAAATAAGGAGTGCGTGCTAGCAGCGAAAAACGCTACTGAGATCATGAAAAATTAAAATAAATAAAGCGTATGAGTTTAATAGCGGCAGAGACAAATACAATTTCATTTAGTCTCCATTGAATCTATGTAATACAATTTTTTTTAAATTAATTAACCGCTTGAGTATCGATATTGACACATACGCTTGTCGATGTATGCATCAGCGACACTCAGGTGATTAACAAAACCCTATAATGACATCATTGAAAAAATCCGAACGTAAATGGTAGTTAAATCTTGGAATTCAGCATTGTATATATAAAACAAAGTTTTATATACAAGGCTGAATTCCAATCTACGACTAGACCACTTACCACCAATGACGAGGTATCCAAGCAATATGATAATCATGATGACACGCTTCAAACATCTACGCAACCGCAATGAGATATTTCCTAGTATTTTCACTGCTGAGGTAGACGTACCGTAACAGTCTGTAAGCGAATCGGTTATTTAAGGGAATATGACCCCCACACACCTTTAACGCGGACCCACTCGGTACTAAAAACTTGTGTTAACACCACTTCTCCGCTGATACTTCAATAGTCAGTCGAATGTTTAATAACAGCTGATAAAATAGGTCGTTCATTTAGATTGATAAAAATATTTAAATACCCGTTGCCTCGCCTCTGAGAAAATTATAGCAACGGCGATAAAGCTGTGTTACATTACGATATGTACACTGACTGATGCTCGCAGTTCCAGTCGAACGTACAGTAATTCTTGACTAAGTGAGGACTCTATTTTTTTTTTCACCTTGCACTTGCACGATACGTGATGCGTCACTCGAGACAATATAGTCACGATATATCTACCAACTCAACTACACCTCACAGATACTCTTAGTGGACGCAATTATTTAGCGCAAAGACGTTTCGTTCCTGCACGTAGATATTATATTATCGTGGAACCATAAATGATACGCTTTTGGACATGTTATTCGCTAATAAGTTAGTCAACGAGTCACAACAACACGTGCCCGCGATACAAACGTGACAACAAAAGCACGGGTTAACGTGTTTGGGGAATGACAAAGTCTAACGTAGAAATCCTCAAATGAGATGATCGCCAAGAACGATCTACCTATACGTACCGACATAAATTGTATACAAACTGCTAACAAAATGATATATCACTCAAATTAGTCGTCAGCTATTGCTCGGATTGTGTATCCAACGAGTCTTGTAACAGTGTCTGGAGACGATTATTACTTGGTACATGACTCTTAAGGGGTTCTATTCACGATGTCAATAAAATATTTGAAATTTTCGTGACTGATGATGAAATAAATGTGTAAAGATAGTTCCGGTTGTGGAAAATTTTATAATTGCAACTGCTTTTAAGGCTTAAATATTAATTTAACTGCAATGCACATGCATCTATTAACAATTTTGTTGTTGTTGTTGTTGTTGAATAGTTAATTTATAGAAGACGTAACAACTCGATGCTTGAGAATGAACAATCACGAGATATGTGACTTAGCTAAAGCTAACGAGCAATTGCATGAGTTTTATTACGTTTTATGTAAATGATCTTAGCTCATTTACTTTAAAAAACACAATAAAAGCTACAAATCAACTTGCACATTGCCTCCTGGTTTTTTTAATATGACGTTGAAATTTTTTAACGTCAATTTACTTATATCTCGTTGAGTTTTAGTTCAGAAAGAGCACAATTTTAAGTAATCTGATATTTTTCAAAAAATAAGAAAACCTGTACTCGGTACGATTTGCACGAGCATTTGAAGCATTTTTAACAAAATTCAACGTAAAGTTTTTATCAACAAATGTAATTAGAATGTAAATCGAAGGTTAAATAGAAGAAACCGTGAAATAATGTCCCCTTAATGTTATTATCATTTATAGCCTTTATTGTAATTGTTTAAAATAATGAGCTAAGAATCAAGCTAAATTATTTGATAATTACTTGAAGTCCGATCTTTTGAAATAATTCAAAATCTCATCAAGTTACAGAACGCTAGTGTAAAAGTCACAAAATTTCTAATTTCAAAATTTCAACTAATTAATCGATTCGGGCCAAATCGTTTTAACTATTTGTATCAAGCGATTTGGCTCGATACCTCAAAAATTGCACAAACTAGAACTTTTACAGACATTTTTAACAAAATTCAAAGCAACGCAAAATATTTTACACTTGGCGCAATTGGAAGATAATGAAAGAAAATACGGGGATTCGACTCCTGTACGTGATTTTTAAATCACAGCTCGATAGATCGAAGCGTTGAAGCCAAGCTACTGTAGAAATATGCTTGAAGTATTTGGTAATATTCACCTGCACAGTTGACATAACATTTTTGTATCTTGCGAGACTCTCTTTCAACATGCGTTGTTTATGCGTATAGTATGCGTGGTTTGCAGAACAATGATGTCGCCTCTTTTGCTCTCTCCGTACCACGTATCATGATAGCGGGTTACGGGGGGGGGGGGGGGTTGAGTGATATGAATGGTAAAAAAACCGGCGTTACAGTTCGAATGAATATTAACCATGATAATTCTGTTTATACGAATCAACGAATATTTGTTGATATTTAAAAAAAAAATGTTTCTGCTATTTTACCCAACAGTGAACTTAACGCTACTCCCTTAAATCTATACACACATGTACAATATGTAATACTGTATTAAGTAGGTGGATACGAAGGAGTTTTCCGACGAACGTTTCACGCTCAACTCTTCAAAGCGTTGCTCGATCTATCGAGAGAGACGTTGAATGTTACTTTATAAAAAGAGAGCAACGACTTGACAACCGTGCGATAATTGCTGTTATTCGAAAGAGCGAGATTCTCAAACAAGTAGGTGGAGGCGCGTCAAGGGACCCCGATGACGTCACTTCTCCTTGGTTCCTTCGAAGCATCGCGAGTGTCCTCGCCGTGTATGGCGAGTCTCCGAGCAATCCGCCTGCTCGCCTCCGAGACGAGATCGTCGCGTGTGGGTCAGTCCGAGCCGCGTGTGCCCACTCATCCGTTCTTGCTCCATTATATATATATATCGATTACTAAGAAACAGAAGGACGTATACAACAGTATTTTGCATATTAAATAATGTGGGATACGCACTTCTCTTTCTTAATCTCGATATATTATTTTATGTATTAAGTTTGCAATATACTTCTACGTGCCAAGCGATACTACACGATCATTGGAGTAAGCGTTTTTTCTCGTCAATGTAACTGGATCTACAGAATAAAATGAGACAAGAAGATTGACCGAGATCGATCGAACGTTACACGGAACAAAAACTGCGGGCTCATAAGATTTCGAGTGCCTGCGAGTACAAAACAATTTGGTTTTTCTTAAAAGACGACTTCTTGACTTCTCCAAAGTTCTCTGACTATTTAGCATATACCATTTTTTAAATAGCTAACCTTTATGTAAATCGAATGTTCGTTAGAGAGACCGAGGCTAGTTAGATAAATATAATTTTAATCAATTTTAGTAATATTTTTTAAATGAAAAAATTAATATTTTTCCCCGTGACAAAATTCGATATATTTAACTAGATTTACCAAGTAGAGAGAAATGTACAGAAAAATGTAAAATTACTAATCGCGTACTCACAGCCATTGTAGAAATATTTCCGATCCGAAATTTCTACCTTCTCTCCCTCTTAGTATACGAAACCCCTTTAAGATGCATTATCATGGCGTATGAGCAAATTATACGCGTTTTTCACAGTCATAACTTTAGAGAAAATGTATAGAGACAAAAAATACGAAAATATATTTAAATATTTTCACAAAGTACAGATGAATAGAGCAATAATAAGATAAATTGCCGAATCAACTTTGTACTTTAGTACTTTAGCGCTGTACGATTTTGCACATCACCTTCCAACCTTCTACACCTCTCTAACAGGTGAATCTGCTTGATACATACATGGTGACTCGATGTACGGAAATACGATATCAATGATTACTTATTTATAATATTTTATAATTTCAAATTTTCGACATTAATATCCGTGGCATCAATGATTTACCGTGGATGTACAATTCCTGGAATAGATAAAAAAGTGGATTAAGTATCCTGGACAGATTAAAGATAAAGAATGGTTATAACTTGACATCGCAATTATTTTTCGAGACATGAATTTAAAAAGAAAAACCGACTTAATACACTAAAATCGTGATTGTCTGTGTGACGATTTAAAATGCCATAAAGAAATCACTGTTATCGATGAACTTTGGGTCAATATTTCTACGTCACAGACATCCGAAATACATGCTTGAAATACGAGGCCCCAGAAACGCAATCGTACCGATACCCCCTTAACAAGAAAAGTTTCGATCCGAAGCATGCCAAGAAAGCATTCGTATACGGTCGGAGCATTTCTGCTCCTACAAATATCTTGTATGTCAAAACGTTTTATAGTTTTTTTCCCTTCTCATTCCCTTGATGTGTCTAAAGATAAAAAAATCGTAGATTTTTTGACGCCGACCGGAGAAGCTCTCTTATATATCAACGACGCCACCCCTTCTACGTAACAACGAGCTTATCGTACATCCACGAACCACCGAGTGTCGGTGTGCCTGAGGACCATCGCCTCCATCCGCTTCTGCGCCCCTCAAAGCGTTCTGCACAGGCGCTTCTTCCATTGGTGACGTCACGATGAAACTAATATCAAGGGTGGCCGGGTATGCATCGTGCTATGCGGGTCAGTAGAGCACGGGCGTCTCGACGCCGTCGTGACTCGTCCTCACGATTAACAATTTATTTTTAACTTCGGAAAACGGTTTGCGAATATTTCACTGCCTGTACTGATAAAGAATAGAATTCAACACGGTCAGTGAAAATGAAACGCACGATCCTCGATGGATATTAATTGAGATTATAGAGTAAAGCGAGTCGGGAGATTGATTTCCACGCACTGGACGAAAGTGTCTTTCTTCGGGTTATAGCATGGCACTCGTTAAGTGTTGTTTCGAGGTCGAAGCACCTGAAGTTTTCGAATCCGTTGTGCGAAAGTGCACCGACCCCGGCTGTAAGTGTACATAGCTGAAAAGTAATACCAGTTGAGTGTGAGATTTTAATTCAATCGCACTTATACATCTTCGGATAAGGAACGTGTATATAGGATAAGAAATACTTGGAGAGCATGTGGCACGTTTTATTTTATTTATTCTATTTATCTTATCGAGATAATATACACGAGAAAAATGTACTAGTCGTGTTTATTCTCAAAGGTAAATAATATATTTTATGTGCATTTTCTTAAATCTATCAATTATCATGAAAACACGCTACAGCCGATCTGTCCGCGTAATTTATTTTCACAGTTGAATCTCCAATAATACGTAAAGAAACAAATTTTTTATTGTTAAACTATTTATACTATAGGAGTATCTGCACATTTATAAATTTACTATTCATTTCTCTACCGAAAAACAACCCTATCACGATTTCATTCCAGAAAACATCTCTACCGAATAAAAAATTATATTACAACACTGGCAAAACAGTATATACCATACACCGAGACAAATCCTCCGCTTTTTTACCATCAGCAGTATCGTGTAGAATTGTCTCGTGGTAGACCGGTGTTAAAGATGTTTTTCGAAATTAAATTAGATATATTTTTCACGACGATTTCTATATATTTCATATGAGAAAAATATATATTTCTACGAAAAATGAAATATTTAATATATTTTTTATCTATTTTTCGCACATCCTCCCACGAATCCTTTTTCGTGGGTGTGTAGAGTTGTTTTCATAGTAGAGAAATTTATGGCAGAGTGAGTAAATGTGCCGAGGTTTGAGTGTATAATAAATAGTTTTTTAAATATATTCGGAGGCACGCTAACGCAGAAAAAAAAATTGAAAGAATTAAAACTTTTCGTTGTCTCGTGTTTATAAAATATATTAAACTGTCACGTTGTTGAGATTAATTATTAAATTACATTAATCGTACGAGCATTGATATAGCAATATTTATGTTCATTGAACGCTTAATATCAATCAATCAATTTTCGGTAATCCATACCATTCTATACAAAGTTTGTTTAAACTCTCGGTTTTCTAATATTGATTTTCGAAGTCTTACCTCTGCAGCTGTTATAACTTAGTTTTATTAAATCAGAGTCAGGTGGGGTCACCGTTAAGTCAAGAGCGAAAAACGTGACACATTTATAACTCTAATATTATTTTGCTATTTTATTAATAGTAATAGTTCAACCAAAAAAAACAAATCTATCTAGATTTTATTCTAGACAGCATCTATACGATAAATACAACTCTACCATATTGCAACTCTACCAGAAGTGAAAAGATTAATATCTCTGCCACGAAATAACTCCACCATAATTAACGGGAAGCGAAAGGGAGGTTTCGCTTAGATGTGCTGCTTCTCTTTTACTCCGCCGTGAGCGCCATACTAGTCTGTCTCTTTTACACTCATGGCTGGAGTTAGAGGTTTCGCCTCCCCTTAAGGTGATGTGCTATGCCTTGGTCGGTAACAAAAACTGTAATGGAAATTTTTCTGCCATGAGTAATATGTTTCGAATAAAACAGGAGAACGGTAATCTGTGTCTTACAATCCTACAGTTCACCATTTTCATTTTTTATCCGAAAGATCAATCGTGGAGAAGGAATTCGCGGTGGGAAAATTCTGCTATCTCTCTCGTAGAGTGTAGCACATCGTCGCAATATAGTTGTATTATTTCGTGACAGCAATGTTAATTTTTTCGCTCCTGGTAGAGTTGTAATCGTGGTAGAGACATTTTTTCGTAGAAAAATTAATGGAAGAATTATAAAAGTACCAAAAAATTTTTGTTTCTTAGAAAATTTTGAAAATTGTGCCTTTACTCTTTCCATTACTCATTATTTATTATACTTTTCTTTCATGGATAAAAACGCAGGATTAAAACGAGGGAATTATGCATTTGGTGTAAGAGATCTTTTCCAAAATTTGTTTTCATTCTCGTGTTTTAAACGAATATTCATGAAGAACCGTTAGTTTTTTTCTCGTAGTATTCAATAAAATGAATTTATGAAACGAATAAATAGAGTTAAAAAGTAATAGGAATGTGACAACTATGCTGCTGTAGTACGTCATACTTTACGAAGGCACAAAAGCGACATGAAAGCAATGTCTGTGCTGCCATATATCGGAGTGCGCTCGCAACTGTATCTACCGTGCAGTCGATAAAGAAACCAACACTTGGTTGCCCGACGATGCGCTATATTAGGGATCCCGATAACAGGCTCGATCGGGTCTGGGATAGGTTTGTGGGAGGGTGTGTCACATTACTTTTTAAAGTAAAGTTGACATACCGAGGTCGGTCTCAACAACTGTTTACCTATTTTATCAGGAGTGCCGGAAGTTTCTGAATAAAAGAAACTAGCCTGTACCTTTAAAAAAATTGGTAAACAGATTTTAATACCGACTGGGCCGAGGATAGATGCGCCAGAGGATGTGTCACATTACATTTTAAAGTAAAATTGAGATACCGCGGTCGATATCAATAACTTTTTACCTATTTTATCAAGAGTGCCGCAAGTTTCTGAATAAAAATTAATTAACTTGTATATTTTGAATAATTGGTAAACAAATTTTGATACCGACTGGGTTTGGGATGGGCGCGTGGAAAGGTGTGTCACATTACCTTAAAGTAAATTGATATACCGCGGTCGGTAACAATAACTGTTTACCTATTTTTTTTTATGGGTGCCGCAGGTTTTTGAATAAAAGCCATCTGAAAAAGTATCTCTTCGTCTGTTCGTTTCGTACATTACTATCTGCCCCATACAATGCTTTCCGCCATGCCCATCGCAATCATGCGTTAGCAACCACTAAACAATATATCAACAGCTTCGCTGAGTATATAACACGGTGGTACACAGTAATCCTGAGAATTGTTGGTATAGTCGTCATGGCAACTATCCCTCGTGAATATGTTGTTTTTTAATGGAACTAACCATATGATTTCTCCAAACTGCACTGTACACATTTCATATTTCTTTTGTACGAAGTACAGTGTTATGCTTGGCGCCACTGTATCTAGTCGGAGTGTCGGACTGCATCGGACCTGCAGACTGTGCAGACCCTGCAGGCTGCAGTTATCAATAGTTGTTCCGTTCAGATAAGTCGCCGTGTTGCGCAAAAGCCAGTCAGTCCAGCTGAGAGATGAAAGCTGAGCCTGGTTCCTGGCTCTGCTCGATAAGCAAAAATAGACAGACTCGACGATCTAAAATACACATTGCGTGTGTACACTTTTGTCCGCTAGTCTAACACGTTCTCTCCACTATGCTCGGTAATTAATTGACAAATACATTGAATCGTGTCTGTGGTTAATTCATGAAACACGTGAAAAATAGAGAGATTGAAGTATCACAAAAAATTGGATTTCTTTTCACTTGAAATTATGTTTTAATACATTTGTGAATGTTTCAGGTTGCTGCTGGTGCTGTTCGGCATTACGGCCAAGGTATAAAAGGCTCGTTGACAATATATTTCCAGTCAATCCGCAGGTAATTTATACATGACAAGGAGTTATAATTATTTCTGGTTTTCTTTATCTTGTCTCACCGATTCTCAATTGTTGCACACAATTTACTTCATAGCTTACAATGAAATCCGTAATTATATTCACTCGTAGCCTTGATTACTTACCAAAAGCTACAACTTCATTCTACTAAATCCTTCCTGTAATTTGCACCAATTATAAAATTAATTTGTACTAATTGCTGGATTGTGTAACGCCAATAACAGACTGCACGAGTATCGGAGCTTACGTACACTAGTAGAAGCTAAATAACAGTAATTTACATACTTACAGGATGGCTTAGTCAAAAACAATATGGAAAAGTTGACGTTCTATTCGCTGAGTAGTCCTGAAAAGTTGGATAGAATTGGAGAATATCTTTTCCAAAGAGCATCACGAGACATTTACAGGTATGCGAAGAAGAATTAGATGTGCACTGTTAAAAATTATGTAGAATTCGGTTTATAATTTTATTTTACTTTTAGGCATCGGTTCTATCAATTTCACCGATTCAAGTTTATAACATTTAATCTTTGTTGTTGTTAATAAACAAAATTGTATCGTCAATCCCTTAAAATAGATTGTTCATAAAAGTGTTCTGTTCAAGGCAACAAACACACACACACACACACACACACACACACACACACCTAGACATTTTGATTTCTGGATGTTTTGATATGTTTTAAATAACATGACCTGAACATCTTGTAAAAAAGAGTTCCTGAAAACATTGATTCCACTATCAGGCCATGGAGTGGTTGCGTGAAAGAATGGTACTCTCCATGTTTATATAAAAAACTATGTGGAAATCGTATTATTATAACGGAGAAATTATTTTGGAAGGAATTGAAAGGAGTAAAAGATCGAAGAGGCCATAAAATGGTATAAATCTTATCTAGAATATTCATTTTTGGTACAAGATTTTACAGTGATATTGAGAACCGATAGATTTTCAATTATTCAATTTATTTCTATAGAAACAAGCACCGATTAGTGACTGTATACGTTAAAAATAAGCGTACATCTTGGAAATTATTGTTTTTCTTTTTTTGTTTTCATCGATAGGAGAAGAAATGGATTCGTGGTTATTGCGATGGAGGCAATGGACCAGTTATTAGTGGCTTGCCATGCACAAACGTTGAATCTATTTGTCGAGAGTTTTTTAAAGATGGTACAAAAGTTACTGGAATCACCAGATCCACAGCTGCAGATACTAGCGACTCATTCGGTATGAAAAGTCGCATTTATCGCGTTAGATCGGCTGGCATGCCTTTTTGTATCTAACAAACAAAAACTAAACAAAAAAATTACGAACAAACAAGCTTCAACAAATTTTCGCTATATAAAGAGTGGATACTCGATGAGCTGATATACTCAAACGCTTTAACTCAGTTGAAAAAAATGCTTGCATCTTCCAGTTTGTCAGATTTGCCAACATCGAAGAAGACACGCCGTCTTATCACACACGTTACGATTTCTTTGTATCAAAATACTCTTCAATGTGCCACTCCAACGACGACGATTTGGGAATCCGCAAGCAGATTCGACTCGCCGGCATACAGGGGCTGCAGGTTCGCATTTCGAATGAAAAAAATTCATTTTAAATATTCAAATAATCGTCAATTCTTTCCATTTTTTAAATACTTCAGGGTGTCGTAAGGAAAACCCTTTCCGACGATTTGGTGGAGAACATTTGGGAACCCGTACACATGGATAAGATAGTACCATCCTTATTGTACAATATGCAAAACGCGATGTACGTATTGCAACGTGATACTCTTATCTAACGAGCAAAAAAGCATCTCTGGTACTTCTATAAGATGCATCTCCGGTGTCCGTTACTATTTACATCTCCTCTTTATTCGATATATTTTATTATTTATTTTTCCACTCAATTATTATAAATATACAAACAAATAACAAATGTACGGAAAATCGTTCCTGGTGTCCGTTACGTTTACTATTGAATCATTTTTTCAAGATGTGTTTTACAAATATTATCAAGAAAATTATTGACTGGAGGGTCAGTTCCAGTTATTAATATTAATATTGTCGACATTGTATGTCACTTTTGTGACATAATTAATATTAAATAAATTATAGGATGATTAAAAATATGATTTCAAAGTAAGCAAGAAGTGCCCATCCTTGCTAACAAATTGTCTGATTACTTATTATTATTTAATTTTAGATATGCGGGCAAAGAAGATGCGACACCTGAGAGTCCAACAGAGGAGCGATCGGACCCTCCGCAATTCGCTGAAACTTGTATGCGCGAGCTCGTTGGTCGCGCGTCTTTCGGACACATTCGTTGCGTCATCAGGCCTGTCTTGAGGTACGATCGATGCATTGTATTCTTTGTTCAAGTGCCTTGCAAGTCATTTTCTCGCTAATAAACGATTACTTTTCGGTTTCAGGCATTTGGATAATCATGAACTATGGGTTCCCAATTATTTTGCAATTCACACTTTTAGAATTATTATGTTTTCTATCCAAGTAAGTTTACATATGAAAGTGATGCATTATTTGTATACGATATAGTATCGTTTACACAATTTTTCTATTACAGTCGCAATATTCATATACCGTGGTCGAAGCACTGATGACCCATCTCGACGATCACTCGAAATCATCACCGAAAATTCGAACTAGTATAGCCGACACTTTGTCGAAAATCATATCGATAGCAGCGGGAGAGAGTGTCGGTTAGTTTCATGGATCATAATCAATCTTGATAATGCTACGAGAAGCGACGAATTTGATCGAACCCATTGATTCTTTCAGGTCCGTCCGTGCTGGAAATAATCAATTCTTTGCTGTCTCATCTGCGCATAAGCGTCACGAGAAATCAATATTCGAGCAATGACGAACAATTGTATCAGGAAGCGCTGATAAACGCGCTTGGAGAATTCGCGAATCATCTACCGGACTATCAGAAAATCGAGATTATGATGTTCATTATGAGCAAAGTACCGTACAGCCAGCCGGATCGCAATGTATCCGTTGGCAAGGGAGACGTTTTATTGCAGAGTATTCTACTAAAATCGCTGTTGAAGGTAAGAAACAATTGTCGTGAAATAACGATTCACAAAAAGCGAGCAACTTGACTACGGCTCAATCCTATCATTCACCGTCTTATAGAATGTATTTTGTATTGTAAATGTATTTTGAAACAACCACGATGTTTCAAAATACATTTTGGAAAAGTAATCATTTTTCTAAATTACCATAAACAATTTAATCTAATTCTGCGTATGGAGTATGAATGACACAGTGGTTGTCATTGAATAATTTCGAATTCGTAGGTCGGGACCAAATACCAAACTATTCATTTGAACACAACTTTCCCACCGAGTTTCTTGGAGCCACTTTTGAGAATGTCTTTGGCACCTGATGCCGAGATGAGACTTTTGGTTCAAAAGATTTTCCATACGCTCATAGACAGACATAGTAATATTGACAAATTGGCCAAGCCATCGTGAGTACCATCAAGATATCATACCCAATTTAAGGATATTTGTGTCAAAACTAGTTTCTGTACAATTGTGTTGGCTAACTTGTCGAAAATGATTAACCGTCTACTTTTTTTTTATCAAGGTATCCTTAAAGTCAAATAAATCGTCTCAAGACAATATATATTATAATAGATTGAAGCGATTTTCTCTGTCCGATTCTGTACATTTGAATGCAGCATTTAGTTTAAATTTGAAAACGACTGACGGTATTGATCTTAGAGATTCGTCGAACAAACGAATGACTGTCGTTGTCTATTTCTTTCGAGCTCAATCACGCGACGGATGCTTCTCTTTCGTCAGCCCGTCTCCCCCTTCTAGCTTTGGTACAAATATCCTTCAATGAATTACTGAACTAATAATAACGAGCAATTACACTTCTAGCGTTATAATGGCAGAGCTCGATTTGGTAGTTGAGAAATCATCCCGTCCCGACTTAATATTTATTCGGAAACACGGCCCTGAAATCTACCTCGCTCTTTACGAGTCACTGGAATTATCGAGTAATAATATTGATAATATTGAAGCGATATACACGACGCTAGCTCTCCTAGCAGTGGAGTTGGCTTCGGAGGAAACGGTTCTCGAGCAGCTGAGATTAGTCCTGAGCCTCCAGGATCTCGCTCTGACCAGTGGTCAACTAAAAACCGCTCTCAAGTTTAATTTGCACGCGATAGTCGTGAGCCTTCTCGTTCTTATATCTTACGTGTGCAACATTAATTCTCTCATGGATTATGCTAACAAAGTAGTGGAAGTTCGACGCAAAGAAGGATTACACTTGCTGCCGCATCTTAAGACGCATTACGAGATCGAATTACCCAGTCGTTTGACATCGGCTCTTCTCGTAGATCAGGCAATGGTAACTGAATGTCTAAAGGGCGCCGGCCTTGACACTGGCAAATATCAGCAAGGCGCGGGATACAGCAGTAGTTCATTGCAGCACAGGTATACGTTTCCTTCGAAATTATTCGAAGATTCCCGTTATATAAAAGTTTATTAAAAGTATGAATTAAGCGTTTCATTATACGGCAATTGAAGGTACTTAAACAAACAAACAAACACTGCACAACCATTTTATTGCAAATCGCAAACTAGCAAATGTATAATGCTTCAATTATTTTTTAATGCGATAAATTCATAATAAATTATCAACGATAGAAATAACTTTACGATTATTGCGAATTTATTGAGGAATGGCTAAGTAGTTTGTATCGAAGCAATCTCTGATTTAATACTCTGATTCGATATTCATTTTCAATTGCTCTGGTATGAGTAGATTTTTTAGAATCCTTTGTCTCATTAAATGATTTGACCTCAAACAATGCCACGAAGAATGTCAAAGCCTACAAAAAATTGTAAGAAAAATATTACGTATAACGTATTACCTCCCCGTCGCAGCAATAACGATTTGTACGGTGGTGCACGGTGTGCAGGGGATTTACGTGTGATAGATACGTGAGCCAATCACGCGCTATCACATTTCAATTAAACTCACGATATCTCAAAAACTAAACGGTAAACCAATTTTTAATTTCTTTTAACATATTCGTTTTATTCTTCTCCAAAATATTATTATTTTTTATTTAATTCTTGAATCTCGTTCAGAGAGTAAAAAGAAAAACGTGTCGTTTGTGCGTATTTACTATATGAGGTGCATGCTAAACGTGCCAACTTTGATTGTAATAATATCGATTTCGAAACGGTAGATCTTGCTTAAATTGCACATACACTCAGATATTACATTCAATTATATGTACGCCAAGTTTCAACTAATTCTTAAACGATTCTATGGAGGTAATACGTTAAAATTGCGATGTGCGTTTAGTGAAAGATGAATTGATTTATGTATTAATCAAGTCGTAAAGTCGTTTGTGGCACCACTTAGGATTTTTACCATTACGATATACGGTGTTGAGGTAAAAAAACTACATTTTTATGGGATAAAGGATGAAAAAAGAAAAAATGTTCTACACTCGATTATGTTGAATCCGATCCTACCAGAGTTGGTTGAGATTTGTACTTACAAAAAGGAAAGGAATGTATGCTAATCGGTTTGCGTTACGTCGACAGACATTCCTGGGTAGATAGTGCTGGTCGAAGTTCTATGGCTGACATCAATGGTGGTACTACGGAACTCGATAGCGGTAGTTCCTCGCCTGGAGTACAAAAGGTACAAATTTATTTTCATTTATTATTTATTTTCAATCCCGTCCGTCTGAATTTCTTAAGCCCCATGCCCTCATTTTGAATCGTTAAATTTTCAAAGAATGGTTTCAAAGAGGTTTCCGAACTGGAACACTAAATTTCGTCGAGTTGGTTAGCTGATAAATTTCTCAGCTATTCCCAGAGTCAGTGTTTATTCTGAGAGTAAACTCGTCAGTTCTCCCAGTCGCTTAGTCCCGGCATTCGTTTCCAACTATTACGTCACGATATTCAAGTTTGTTTGTCTTTCTTCTTCTTTTTGCTAACGTAGAAGCTACCTGAAGAGGAATTGACTTTCGACAGCATGAAAAGAATCCTGACGGAATGCAACAATAATCAGACAGAAAGCGAAGAGAAACGCGTACAACTATCGGAGTACTTTAGAAATGCACCGTTTCAAGAACTCGTTTCTAAGACGCAACCAAAGGTATTTTGCGTTTAATCAAATTCGATCCAATTTTATGGAACGAATATAAATAAATATATATATATTGACCGTGTTATTGTAATTTTTCAGCACGACGTACTGCAGACCAAACTGTCGGATATATTTAATTCGTTGACGATAGAAACAAGAAATCTTTCCCAACAAGGAATTCAGCCGATCGATGCCAAACCCAGTCAAATACCATCATACGAGCTCCATTTTCCCGAATTATTTGTATATTAAATAATTGTTTAAGTTATAATTGTTCATTGAGCATTTATTTCTTCAAATTTAGCGAATCGGCAATGTTATGCGTTTTGCTTACACCGATGCGTCAACTGACGCTGCACAGAAATCGGCAAATGGATTTTTATATTTACGTTATTTATGGTGATAGATGAAGTCTCGTTTGTTATCTAGTGCATATTATTTATAACGATGTCGAATCACCGCATTTGCTTCGTGTTTATTCGATTACTTATTTTTGACGTATAGCTTATGTGAATAAAACAATAACAACCGTTAATCCTTTAACGTTCTCCATGAATTTACTCAACGTATACCCTAACAAGGAATATTTCATGCTAACTTAAGGAATATTTCATGCATACAATAAAAAATTAAGAGTTTATCTAAAAATATATTTAAAAATTTAAATTTTCCGTCTGACGCACGAATCTGACTGATGCTTTCCAGAATTGGTGTATATAGACTTAACGCCCCGTGTGCTAACAATATTTTTAACATCTCGTCTTACCGTCTCGCTTTCTCTTATTTCTATTAAGGTGGCACGTACCGTAGCCGAGGTTCAGGCCTACTAAGTCTATATATCTGTATTATCCGACTGTCCTGTCTTAATAACTTAAAACCGATGGGTGCTATTCGTTTCATTTCCGTACTGTAACCATATTTTGACAGTAAATTGAATGACAACATGTATTATGTCACAATTTATTGTAAAAATGTTGCATTATAGATGAAAATCAAAAATGTGTAACAAGTCGTCATCCGAACTTGAAACCTCTATAAAAAAGAAAATACGGTACCAATGATGCTAACAGAAATAGATTCTAGGAGCCGTTTAGAGTGACAAATAGAGGGCGGAGCCCTCTAGAATAATATTAAAAATATATTTCCAGTGACAGTCTCCAGTAACGAACTCCGAAATCTTACTTTCCTCAAATACTGTCAGCATTGAAACTATTTTTGCAATAATAATGTGATGTTTTATTCAGAAAGATACCAACATTTTTATTCCCGTTTAATTGTTCACATGATGTTGATATTCGCATTTATCGAATTTAGTTTTATGACAGATAGTTTGACGATAAATTAATTGTACAAAAGTTATTTGCTTCGCAGAAGTAGGCATTCCTACACGTTAATTCAATAAGTTTCTTCAATTTTTAAGTATTATTTGCATTCCTACCCGTTGAGGGGTTTTAATAATTAAATTTATTGTATTAACGACATTCCTGTAAACGAATAACCAGTATCTTTGCATATATCTCTGTACTAAAACGATTTCTCGTGTGGCTTCCAACTCCAAATACACGCGACCTCGCGTACCTTAGATTTGTTTGGCTTCGCGCGATAAACACATCAACGTCGAGCGACGAGTCAATGCGTAATATTTTATCAAGAGAGGAAAATCTGTTATAGGCTATTAAATAATTCAATAAATACAAATTATTGTAGTGTTTTGATGTTTAATTATTGCTGTAATTCAACCGCTCGATGTATAAAACATTGTAGACAAATCCAAACTGGAAAGGTACATAGTGTAAATTATCGAGGTATTATCATTATTACAAAGCCGTATCGACCCGACAAGGTTTCTAGAAAATTTGTCATTGGATACATACACGTGGAACATACATCCGGACGAACGGGAATATCAAAAAACAATTTACAATGTTTCTTTTTCTTTTTAAGTTAATTACAGCTCCACAGAGGAATGAGCGATTGAATCAAGATTCTCGTGTACATTGTGCCGTTTATAGTGATGACTGAACGTAAGCTGTTTAGTCGCTTAAATTGTATTTTATCAGAAGCGATTCTTAATTGTTGAGATGTATGTAGGTTTGGTCAGATTGTCAGCAAGCTCGCAGACTTTCAGGGCTGAACCTTCAGCAGCTCGACATCGAAGATAAGAACAGCATTTGGTGGAATAGTGTGCTTTTGTCAAGGTTAATATATTTTATATTTTCCATTGGCTATTTTTATGCATTAACGATATATTAAATATGATATACATATTTGTAGCAATATTCAATGATCGATATATTTTAAAAAACTTGACATATAAAATATAAAAATTCAGAAAGTTAATTTTTATTAATAAGCTACTCATTTTTTTTTAAATTAGTCATCAATTTAATTAAAAGTAAGTTTTTCTTAATTTTTTTTTATGCTGATAATGTAAAAAAAAATTCCCAGAACCATATATAAAAAATTATTAAAGTTTCATCGTATGAAATATATTTTGTATTTAAAAAAAAAGAAAATTTCTACAATATTTTATATTAGAATCTGAAATACCTTTTTACATTGTCAAACCATCGTTACAAACAATTCTGCAAGATTTTCAACATAATTTTCTTGATTAAAAAAATTAATAAATAAAACTAGTTTTGTCTATTAAAATCAGTGGAAACATCCTAATATTGCCACATATACTTGTGTATTAAATTCATTATTCTTGTATATGCATAAAAAATTGCATTGTTTGTCAAATTTTATAACATTTAAAATTAATTTTGTATATCAGAGATTAGCGCCTCACTAACAAAAATTCATTGACATTGCTATTACGGCAAATAAATTTAAAGCAATTTGTTTTAATAATAATAATTTCAAATGAACTATTAAGAAAAAGAAAACTATGTTTTTTAACAGTTTTCTCATTGAACGATGAGAAGACAATGAATAATTATTTTATTAGAGCAGTGCCGACCTCTGGTGTGCGTATACATAAAGAAATTAGTAGTAAAGGATATACTCCAGGGTGACCTCGACTTCCGTAAGCAAAGTCTGGCGAGCAGGTAAGTCTAGCGCGTTCTCCTACGCTCATCTGAGCGACGCCTTGATCCCATCCCTTGATTACTTCGCCTTTACCAAGTTTGAACTTGAAGGGTACTCCACGGTCTTTGCTCGAGTCAAATTTCTTTCCATTCGCAAGAGTACCTTGAGTACAAGAACATCAATCGGTAGGACACCTAACAAGATAATTGTATTCGACAAAGTAAGCAACGTGTTATACCTGTGTAGTGGACGACCACTGTTTGGCCACTCTTGGGGTAGGTTTGTCCTGCGTAAGATAAATCAAAATGGTCAAGGTAGAGCAAACAAGAATTTTCATCAACAAACGAAAAATGTCTTGTAAGAATAATAAATGACGCCGCGAGTCAACGAGTTGATGTTGTTTCGTGTTTATGCTTTCAAGTGTAAATAAGAAAATCAAAATAATTTCTAGAGTATGCAAATAATTACCGTCCCCGGGAGAGATCACTTCCACATCCACGCCCATTGCTGCGTACTTTCTGTGGAATAAACTTAAATGTATTACACGGACTCGGTGCGTGAAATGTTTTGTCAAAACGTTGATGAATTTATCTTACAACTTAAAAATTCATAAATTAAATCGACTGTACCTCTAAAGGGAATGCGACCGAAATGCGGCTTGCCGAAAAATGAGGTTCTCTCGGGGAATGAAAATTCAACTGGAAAAGCCGCCGCTAGGATCGCTATTGTATAATCTTACTTCCGGTTAAATAACGACGATCGTTACCTGCCCTCATTGTGGCGGAGCTTTTGGATAATAATCCTGCTGCTTACACATGGAGAAAAATTTCGTAAAACTGATAAGAATGTTCTTGATACATTTGACGTTTCATTTTTGTAATATTTGTATTGATATCTATCACGTTTTATCTTTTAATTAAATTATTATTTATTGTTTTCGAAAATATTTACCACTACAGTCAAAAATTAATTTAGTTATAACGTAAATCATTTTTCTAAAACGACAATAATAATAATATTAATAACCGTACAACATTAATTATACAAAAATTTTGCTTCCTCATTATTTTACCATTTTTTAAAGCCATCTTAATGACGAAGTACGTTCATTAATTTTAGCTTCCCCGTAGAGGAATGATTTTGTTCTTGGCTTCTCTGTGACAGACAAACCGTGACAAAAATAAAAGAATAATTTTGGTTAGTGTTTACTGATATTTTTTTTAAACACTTCATTCCCATAATATTTCAACCACTTGATGGATTACCATCAAATTTTACGTCAATAATTGTTCAACGTTAGTACATTTGAGTACAAAATTTCAGCCTGATATTTTAAAAATTTGAATGAACTAGAACGCGAATGACATTTTTGAAACAATTCAAAATGCCTTAAAATTTTAGCCCCTAGAACACTTAGCGCTAAATTCAATCTCAACTCTTGTTCAATGATAGTCAACTTGTGTACTAAATTTGAGTCCGATATCTCAAAAACTAAGAGAGCTAATACAGACATTTTTTAAAAACCATTTTAGTTGACATTCTATAACATTCTATAACATTTATAAAAAATGTTTAAATAAAAATGAATGTTTGGAAACAACCTTTACGACGATTAATAAATGTTGTCTACATAATTATCAACAAATAAAGAAAAATTAAACAGCTCAGGTTGTATAGAACAATGTACGCTCAGGGATCTCGTTACACAAGTTTCTCTCTTGCAAGCTATACTCTCGGCACCTTGTACACCAAACGATCCTATCCGCAAACTCGGGGGAGTGACAGAATGATAATAGCCAACCTCTAATCCTTTTAAAACCATAACAATAAAATCGCAATAATTTAAAACAATAAATCTTTATTTTCTCTAAAAACATGGGTATAAAATGAATAAATATAACACTAACGCTTTTTTAAGTACGGAACAACATTATGCACATTAATTATAACTTATTTTTGTGACAATACGAGTTTGATGTTTATACACTATTAAAATCTATTGTAATTAGAGATAAAAGGTAATTCCGATCTTTAACAATCGATCGTTGAATGAATATTCCCTTGAGTTATCGATTAAAATTGGTAACAGGTAGACTGTAAAGCTTAAGAATAAAATCCCGTTTATTTTAATGGAGAGTATATCGATTTATGATAAAGTGGCACCGATGTGCTTTAAGCGATGAGTGACAGTACACCTTACGAAGGAATGTCAAAGACTTCCATATCTCCACATTTACATTTTACAGATAAAAATTATTAGCTTTAAGTTATCAAGACAAATTACCAAATAATTTGCCAATTGCCTTTGCCCCTTGTTACGCAAAACGCGTCTCTACAATGTAATACTTACATTTTCATGCCATATGCTTTGGAGTCGTTATGCGCACCATTTAGATTCTTCGAAATCCCGAATATCTACATCCAACTATTTCCTTAACATTTGAGAATTATTTTTTTTTTTTGTTTATATAATTGAAGTGCTGGGCGTAGGATTAATTTAATGTGATTAAAGTGTTTTTAAATCTGTTGGATCGTAGATCCTTTCCAAAAGGGCGCGAGTTATGCTTCCAGGAATGGTCTGATGCTCTTTTATTAGATCCTCCAAAGATGAGGCAATCTGCAATAAATGAAGAATATACATCTGTCGCATAATAAACTTGTTGCATATAAAAATATCCTCGTAGATTTATAAAAACCTTCAATTGAAGTTGTTCGGGCGTGAGACTACCGTCGTACGGTATCGGTTTACCCACGAACGTTTTTAATTTCACCGGAAAACCCCCGTAGATTGGAACTAGTGGAAATCTCGTTGCAGCATACAATCTCAGCCATATTCTTCTGCCCCAACTTACTGTCCTGAATGCTTCTCGAAGATTTTTTGTAAAGATCGGTATAATACACTGAAATACAATGATCTTTTGAATTAGATATCAGTCGATAGGGAAACAATCAATGACTCAATATTGTCATCGATCAAAAACACCTTTTTGCTTCCTCATGGAGGAAATTTTCTTTTCAAGGAAAAATAAAATTATGAGATTTTAATGTCAGGATACTTGAAATTGTCTGAAACGTATAGAACAGTAGTTGAGAAAAAAAAACGTCCGGGATTTGTCTGTGCACTAAGAACTTTGGAAGTAAAACGCTTATAATTCAAGAATGGTTTAACGGTTCGTGCTAAAAGACTGCACCGTAGCAAAACACATCTTCTATTAGACGTAAATTTCATTAAAATCCTTGAGAGGGTCGAAATATTATAAGACTTTTTATTTCTTTATAAATGTCGGTCAACGCGGTATTTGGAATAGTTTTAAAGCGATCGGATTGAAACTTTGTGTAAAACTAAAGATTAAAACAAGGATGATAACTATTGAATTTGAGCAAAATCGATCGAGCGGTTGAAAAATTACGATCATTTTTCATTTCGATTCCTCATAGAAAAATAAATCTCTTATAATTCCAGAACATCTTGAATTATCAGGCTAAAATTTGCCGAGCATATCGACCAGTTACTACCTGTTCGTCATGGATAATTTAATTCAAATCAATGAGATTAACGCAACATTATATATGTTTTTTTACACATAAAACACGACGTAAATACACTAACTGGTGCATATTTTAATCTATCGAAGTGAAACTTTCTACAGACGTGTAGTTACGATCTAAATTGGTTGTTTTTAAGTTTATCCGGAATTCGTATCAAAGTTTATCTGGAATTCGTATTATGAAAGTTGCCATTATTGAAAACTGGTTCATTTACTAAATTTTACAGATTTCGAGCGGATAAGAGTCAGTGTATTACAATATTTAAAGAAGCTACACATTGCACATTACACAAAACATTGCACATTGCATTCTCATTATAATTCAACGTTTCAGAAAGCTTCCTCTATGAGAAAGACAAAATTAATCAACATACTTCATCACAGAAGTGGATTTGTCAAATGTCCACAATAATGAGGAAGCATTTTGCAGGCTTTTATCGAATTGCTCGTAGATATTGCTTGTACTTCTAAAGAAAAAGTCGTTTAGGAACTATCGGAGGTTGATAAGAAACATTTCTGAAAAAACTTTTTTTTTTAACTCGCTTTAGTATCGTGCACAAGTTTTTAATTTTAATAAAAAACTACAAAAATGAAAAAACTGATAATATAACAAATTTTTAACATCCCTGTTGGATAACAATGTTTTTTTCAGTAAAGATACAAAAAATCTTAATAGCAAAATATATGATTTATAAAAAAATATTTTATTATGCATCACTTCGTTATATGTAAAAAGAAATTAATGATACCCACCACTTTAGCATCTAATGCTACTTTAGCAAAGCCCAATCTCTTTTTCCACATAAGCTCGTAGTAACAATCTCCAAATTGTGCCTCATAGACACCTCCCGGTGAGATAGCAAGCATGTTCCCTTCTTTCAGTATCGCCGAGCATGTTTGTATAGTACCAGGTATAACTTTAAGTACTTTGGAGATTATTCCCCATCCAGGGAGTTTGAATAGGAATCTATCGGCGACTGTGTGGATCAGTTTGGAATTGAAGAGAAATACTTTTGATATGAAATAGTAGAGATCTATCGGTATCGCTCCATGATAATAGACAAACAGAGCTGGATTGTCCTTTGGAATGTTTTCAAGACCCACAATCTCATACCCTGGAAAAAATTTTTAAACGTTGAAATAGATTTTCAAAAAAATGTCGTAATTCTTAAATTTGTAGATTTTTATACCATGGAATATCCACCCATGGGCATCCCAGACTGCAGCTACTAAGTTGCGAGCTGCATTTTTCCAGTCAGTCCCATAAGCGTGTCTGAGTCTCGTCCTGTACAGATTATGCAAGTTCTAAGTGCCGTTGTCTTAAACTAACAAAATTTCTGATTCCCATACGATAGTTCTCAACGATATTTTGATCGTGTTAAAAAATCCTCAGTTCGAAATACAACAAATTATAGGAATTCCATTTCTTGTCGGTATTAGTTTCAATAAAAAATAAAAATATTAAGCTGTCGCAATTCTTTACATCCAAACATTTTTTTATCTAATCGGAACACCGTTACTAACTATCAATGAGATTATCGTTACAATTTTCTTTCCCGATATAAATAAAAATAAAAAAACTTTCTTTAATAAAATCAATGGAAATCACTCCCTGACCCTTTCAACCTTTAAAACTGATCCAACATCCTCCTCCCGATGTTTATGAATTCAACAAACCTGTGTAATTTGTAGATATACAATATCAGCGCAGTTACATAAAAAAGTACAGCAATGACCATGGGAAGTAAAAAAGTGACTAGTAGTGGCATCAACAACCATGTTAACCAGAGTGTAAAGTCCACGTCAATGTAATCAACTGTAATAAGAATAAATTCATTGATTTCATCTACATGATTGTATTGTAAATATTTAAAAATGAATTTCATGAATAGCTGGCACCTCCGCATGGAACAATATTTTTAAATTAAATTAAAAACAAAACAAAAAATTACTTTCATGCGAGATTAGCGTATGACCGAGTCACAGTACTTAATAACAGGCTGTTGATAAGTGATGCAATAGGAATATGTCAAATTTGATATTAGCAGTGCCAAGGTTAACAACTGACCTACAAATGAATACAACGATACATCACCAACGTACACGAAAATCATAAATTACCTATTATACTTTCTATAGTTTTCGTAAAATCCGCAATTACGGTAAACATATTTACAATTCGTATAAACAACTTTCATAAAAAATCACAAACGTTTTTTAAATGTTTCTAAATTGTTTTTTTTTATATGTAAAATAGAAATAATTGTTTGGAAAATCCGCTCATTTTCACTCGATTAATGTTTATTGGTAGACGTTATAATTATCGTAAATGTCTCGTTTATCACATGTAAAATAAAATAATATTTTTTTGTATCAAATGTATCAACTTTCACCGCCTACGAGTGCAAGCAAGCACAATATATTTTTTACCGGACGGTCCGTCATCGACGGTATAAGGTAAACTGTACAAGTCAGTGACCGTGTACCAATGACTAACTAGTACTTATAGATATACTTTTAACACAGTTAGCATTTCCCACCATTCGAGAAACAGCCAATGGGTAGAATTGTCAGTGATTGGTACACATTTATCTTCCTTCTTTATCCCTAAGAATTTACAGTGTTAGAGTGAGAGATTTTTCTTATATGGTCACCAACTAGGCCTTTATGCATGTAGAACTTGTGTATTGTCATCGAAAGTTCAGCAACCTAAACACCTAAGGTCGCGAATGAGTTGTTACATTTTCTGACCTAACGTAATATTTCGTGTTATAATAATTAACGATGACTTAACTAGAAATCGTATGATATTTTCAATTAATTAATTTATATTACAGAACGCAATTGATTTTCGTTAAGATGCAGCAATTTATCTATTGACATCAGATAAATAACGATGCATCGAGATAATATATTATCTCGATATTATCTCGATGTGTAGATTGGTTAGGTCTGTCAGCGAACCGTTTATACCGCATTTCAGGGAGGGTTTGCATTTTGCAATGGCGAGTGACCCTGGGAAAGTTTTGGTTCCTTCGATCGGTTCAGATATCTTTTTATAATGAAGCGAATTGGTGTCGTGTCGCTGCGATAACAGAGGGGATTCATTCCGTTCGACTACCAGCTTAGTACGAAGAATTATCGCAATAACTGAGCGAGGATATTCGGGCGTCAGTGTGTACGTGATCGCGAACGGGGTCTTCCAAGACGAATCTGAATTCCACTCGATTTCCAACGTTGAAAGCATATGGGTGACAGGCTCGATATTCTCGTGAATTTGTTCTTTCGCGAGCTATGTCACACAGAGAGATGATTGATATTTCATAAAATCACGAATTTATGAAAAATCAATTGATCGGCGCTGCGCGAATGTTTCGAAATCGAGTGTACACCAAAGATGCGCTCTGCCTAAGGTGCTTTGTTTATTGTTGTTATACTGACCGTATTTTATCATCAGATGATTCGGAATTATTTGCGAGACGTTTGAGGCTAATTACGAGATTGACTCGAGGATTATAATGAGAAAAAAAAATTATTTAGCTTTCATTTTCACACAATATTTTATAACAGTATAATCGAAACGTGAGCACTGTTAGTAAGATACGAGACTTGCGCATTTAACTTGTTTGCAAATTTCTTTAATTTGTAATTATAATTTTATTATTCGTTCACAACAGTCATGTCTGACGACGATGTTGCTTTGGGGTTGGTCGACTCGATGGATTCTGATGAAGATATATTCAGCACCCATGGCCGACGCCATGGATCGACCGTCAGGCGATCGAAAAGTCTGCGTACCCTACGCTCTCATTCGGGGAGCAGCCCGCACATACCAGGAAATAATTTAAGCGTAAGACGCAGCACTCGCAATAGAATGCAGACTTACGACAATCTCAATACCAGCTGGATCTTAGGTACGACAAAGAACGATACAAATACAAATATTTGCAGTGTTACATTCGTGCCGAGTTGATTCTCTCTAAAGCCCAGTTAAGAACTGTATATCGCTAGGCGGGAAGCAGATTTGTAAAATTATTGTACTTTTGACAGAAGGATTTTGACTGAGTTATAAATATTTGTTGGCAAATTTCAGGAACGCAAACTCTAAAGGGGTATCCGATGTTTCAACAACACGGCTCCTCGTCGGATAAGGAAATGGCGGATGAAGTTCAGGAGAGGCCTAGAGATCTCAGGGAACGTATGCCTCTGAGATCACGGGAAAATCATCCACCCTCTAGCAGGACTACAACGAGACACATGAGAGACAGAACGGAAATGAACGGTAGAGAACTCAGGGATAGGTCTGAGAGAAACAGAGAAATGAGGGATAGGCCTGATCAAGAGAAAAGTCTGAGAGACTTAAACGAGAGGCAGGAGATGAAAGAAAAAAATGGAACAAGGAGTAAGGCTGATAGTGTAATAACGAACGATGAAAAGGAAGTGAGGTTGGTCGATAACCAACAAATTTTTTTATCGATCGAAGATTTCAATTTTTTAAAGTTGAAAAAAAAATTCTTTTTTTACAGAACGCGAAAGTCTGACAGTCCAAGTCGTATGAGGGAGGGTCCGGTTACTAGACTCTGCGGTAGTTTGATTGAGAAAGTCGAGAAAATTAAGAACGAGCCCAATGGCGCCAACGAGGAAAGTTCACAGGAGAGTGACAGGCCGGAAAACAATGTTAATTCCGACAACGAGGATGTTTGTAACGATGATAAAGCGGCACAAGTATGAATTCTTCAATAATTTACAATTTTTAAACCATTTATAGAGTGTTAACGCTCTTTTCTAATAAACCTTCTGTAATTAATTATTCTACAATTTTTTAATTATCGATTATTTTATATAATCAAACATAATTTTGAGATAAAAATTCAAAATTACCAAAATCTGAATGCAATTAAGCTAATATTTTTATGACAAAACGATTGTCATTTTTTTTTCTATTAATAGAAGAAGAAAAAAAATGTTAAATTGTAGGAAAATAATTTTTCTTTTAACTGCCATTCATAAATGACAAAAGTAATTTCTATAAAATAGAAATTTAACATATATAGTTCTAGGCAGTGTAATTCGCTTCTAAGAAATGTTTGTTAGATAAATTGTAAGATAAATACAACGATGAATGGATATATATATATTTTTTTTTATAAGGGATACGAAGATATGTACACGCGTATAAAACGAACGAGAAGAACATCTCAGCGTCAGTTGCAGAGAAGCAAAAAATTATCGGATCAGGAAAGTGACATAAGTGAATCGTCGGATTCGCCGGGTCCACGAAAGTACAGCTTACGAGAGAAAAAACCAACGATCGATCGATTCCAGGCAAACGTTGAGCCTGTACGGCGCTCGATCAGAGCACTGCGAAGCGTTCTCACTAATTCGATGAGGCGTCGCAAGCACAGAAGCAAAAGTTCGAGCTCAAGTGACTCGAGTGAAACGGAGCAACAACGATACGACAAGAAAAAAGGAAAGAAGGGCAGGTTGGTGTAACTTTACATTCGAATTTCGCTATTAAGATAGATGACCCGTATTAAATTCTGGATATGCAATTAACCATTCTATATCATACTGAGAGGTACGATTATTTGTTCGCGCATATTTTTTAAAAAATGCGCTACCTAGTTTTATATGTATAGAAAGTGAAAAAACAATTGAAATTTTGTTATGTAGATATACTGCTCAGGGCTCAATATCTTTATTGTCATATATCTTGGATTTTAAGTTATAAATGTTACGTTCAGAGGAGTCTGAAGCGACAAACAGAGAATATTTCAATAGATGTAATATTCGAATGGCTTTGGCTCTATTGTTTGGTCTGGAATATACCGGTGAGGGACTGGAGATGCGAATATCGCGATTGGAAAAGTCATGGTGTGTTGAATTGTTTTTGGTTGATTTGACTAAGATTTAACATTTTAAGAGACAGTCTATGATCTAGCGTGATTGCAAAGTTGGGTATATCCTGTTTTGTGAATGGTACATTCGCACCCTCCATATTCATCCGGATTGATTCACTTATATGACGAGAAGAGGGGCCGCCACTTTCCATTTCGTTGCGCGTTCACACTTTTACAGCATTTTTTTGTAATTTGCCAATGGAGATTGAACAACAATATGTAACAACATGAAGTATGAGACTTGAATATAAATAAACTCATGCACAATGTATAGTTTATTCACAGATAGAAAAAAATATTATAATAGTTGTTCCTTTGATGCTGTCCGTTCGCACAAACTATTACTGCATCAATGAATACTTATATCCCTGTCATAAAAATGCTAAGATAAAATTATGCTGTTCTGCAGACAATCTGCGATACCTCAGGGCGGTCCAACGGATAGAAAAGCTGACATTGATCCAATAACATTGGACGTCAACATTAGGTTCAGCGACGTTGGTGGTTTGGAATCGCACATTCACTGCCTCAAAGAGATGGTAGTCTTTCCCATGACTTATCCCGATGTATTTCATCGATTTCATATCACTCCACCGAAGGGCGTCCTGTTTCACGGTCCACCGGGTAAATATTAATTTCTTATTTCAGTTATATAAAAAAAAAATGCAAGGGCTTCAGTATATTCGTGATTAATTTTCTTGTCTAGGTACCGGCAAAACATTAATTGCCCGAGCACTAGCGAACGAATGCAGTCAGGGTAGCAGAAAAGTGGCTTTCTTCATGAGAAAAGGCGCTGATTGTTTGTCGAAATGGGTCGGAGAGTCGGAGCGACAGTTGCGACTACTTTTCGAACAAGCTCAGCAAATGAAGCCGTCCATAATATTTTTCGATGAAATCGATGGTCTCGCACCGGTGAGAAGCACCAAACAGGATCAAATTCACGCGAGCATAGTCTCAACTCTATTGGCATTGATGGATGGTCTGAGTGATCGCGGGGAAGTGATAATTATCGGCGCGACGAATAGAATCGACGCAATCGATCCCGCACTCCGCAGACCTGGTCGATTCGATCGTGAATTGTTCTTTCCATTGCCGGCTATGAAGGAAAGACTGGAGATCCTGAAAATTCACGTCAGCAAATGGAATGATCCGCCTGCCGAGCCACTCCTCGA
The DNA here is from genome assembly GCA_963942595.1 of Cylloceria caligata. NCBI lineage: Eukaryota > Metazoa > Arthropoda > Insecta > Hymenoptera > Ichneumonidae > Cylloceria > Cylloceria caligata. The sequence goes on along the minus strand of OZ012703.1, from coordinate 86,751,965 downwards.
AGTACTCGCTGAAAAAGCTACCGGGTACTGCGGCTCGGATCTTCGAGCGTTATGCACCGAGGCTGTACTTCAGGGCTTGAGGAGAACTTATCCCCAGATTTATCTAACGAGCAAGAGGCTGTTACTTGATCCGCAACTTGTGGAGGTAATTTTCTTTTTTTCTTTTCTTCTTTTATTCACTATTTTATTATTTATTCAACTTAATTAATTTCACTTATGAACGACTTAAAAAAAAATTACATCAACAGGTCAAAAAAAGAGATTTCATGCAAGCGAGTTCCGTTCTCGTACCGTCATCGCATAGGGTAGCACCGTGCATCAGTAGAAAACTGCAGCCTTTCTTAGTGCCCTTGCTAGGTCCCGCAGTCGAGGAATTAGTAACCGCGGTCAAAGCGATCTTTCCTCAAGGAGGAAAACCTTCGTTGGCAAAGTATTAAACCGTGTTTTTTCTCAACCCCATATTAGCTGTCATAACTATGGATGTAACCAATGAATAATCTTTCAGAGTTAAAACCGTCAAGGGTATCCACCGTCCTCGATTATTAGTATCCGGTGACGACATGGCTAATGGTCAAGGACCTCGCTTGGCGCAAGCGTTGTTGTATCGAATGGAACACATACCTGTTCAAACGTTGGACGTCAGTACGCTTTTCGCGGAAAGCGCAAGGTCTCCAGAGGAAACTTGTGTCCAGGTTAATATTTTTTTTTTTAAACCCGCATGGTGTTTGCATTCTATGATAATCAATATTTTTTACATAATTTCCTCCATTTATTTTATTTATTTCAGTTAATTCATTTTATTTAAAAAAAAACTTCTATCGCTTAATTATTTGTATTAAATAATAAGAAATATCGAACATTTTTACGGGAGATGATTCAAGAAAGATAATTTCGCACTCGTTTCACTTTCGCGATCAAAAAAAAGTTATTGCTACGATAATATCTTTCAACGTCTCTCCGACTTTAACTTTTGCTGTATTTTCGACATTGTCGAATTAAAAAACAATTGAAGCATTCAAAATTTTTCGTTTTCAATGTTGTGAATTTAAGAAAAAACATCCAAGTACTTTCGTTCAGTGCCCCTCGATGTACCACTCAGTCAAATATCCTTACTTTCAATCACACTGGATAAATACGAATTGAATGGGCTTAACGTGAATGATTTTTATTGCAGGTATTTAACGAGGCAACAAGAAACATACCAGCTATAATATATATACGTTCGATCGACCAGTGGTGGCCGCTCGTGCCGGAAACGGTGAAAGCCGTTTTTCTCTGCCGACTCGCCTCTCTAGATCCCTGTTTACCAATTTTGATTCTGGCAACTAGTGACGTGAAGTATGAAGATCTCGCGCCGCAATTAAAAAATCTCTTTAGCGAATTGCGCGGCGAAATTTTTTCGTTAAAAAGACCCACGGAGGAGCAGCGAGCGACGTTTTTCAAGCCAATATTTATGGTACAAAGTCTGAAGGCTCCTCAAGTAAAAGAATTGACTGTACATGCACTCGAGGATCTCCCGTTAGCTCCGGATCCTGAGCCAAAGCAATTGACGGAAGACGAGAGACAAGTGTTATACGAGAAGGAAGAAATTTCACTTAGAGAATTGCGAATTTTTCTACGGGAGATTTGCGCGAAACTCGCGAGAAATCGACAGTAAGTAGATCCTTCATTCGTTCTACTACTATACAGCTCTTTAGGCCGACGAATTATCTGCATTGTCGTCCATCTATCGAACTAACAATTTTAAAAATTCCAGAAAAACAAATTGCGTTCTAGCTTCACTATCCTAAGAGTCCACTTCAAGTCTACTTTTAGTTTGAAATCTTATTAAGACGATGCGACACACCCTCCCCATCAACCATCCTGGATCTGGTCGGTATCAAAAACTGTTTACCCATTTTTTCATGGCTGCAGGATGTCTGTGGACAAAACCAAATTAGATTAATTTGCGTGACAGGTGGAAAAAAGGATACCTAATTTGTTTTTATCCAGAAGCCTCAGCGCCTTTGAAACAACAGTTAAGCAGTTTTCTGTATTGGTTGCGGCATGTCACATAACTTAAGACTTTTTTTCGAAAATTTAGCCAATTTTTCGAAAAAAGTATCCTAATGTCTCTTACGGATGACGTTAGAGGCTCGAGTCACGTGACCCATGATCCGAGAATCCACGAGTGCGAGAGAAACGGAGCTAAAGATTTCTAACACATTTGTCTCGGACCTAGATTTTTTAATAAACATCGGAGCTGTGGGGTTCACTGCGAGAACGTGGCACCGACTGAGGCCCCACAATTGCAAAAAAAATTTCGAAAGTCTGGTCTCGAGAAAAAGGTGTCAGATATGTTTGACTCTCTTTCTATCTTACTCTCTCGCGCTCACGCACACACCCACACACACTGGTTTGTAGGGCTCATTGATGGTGCTCAGTTGGTAAAGAGCGTCCTCTTAAGACGTTATGAAACAGACTCAGTTGATAACAAAGTCTGTAAAATATTTTTCTCCTATAGTGTTCAACATTTAGAGACTAAAGTAAATTATTAACATATACATCGATTAGTTGCATTTCTGCTACATTGAAATCTCTGTTAACGACTAAGTACGGAATAGGCAGAGGGAAGATATACCATATCGCCTTAATCCATCTTTATCCGAATCGTCTTTTATCCTAAATATTTATCGTGACGGCAAAATTCGCGATAGGAACATTTTGCTGACTCTCGCGTGTGTAGCGGTCTAAGAGAGACGGACAACGTGTACCACATCACCTTAATCTTGGAAACTACTGATTTTCAAAACACATTTGAAATTTTTTTGCATTTGATAAAAAAAAATTATCTACGACCCATAAAGTAAGATTTCCAGCTAACAATATCGGTGACAGTGCGATTGTTAACTATTTCGAATTATAAATATTTCTTTCGTGAAATATTGCTCACTTAATTCGATGGAAAGTTGACACTCTTTATGACTTTATTAATCTTTTTACAGGTTTTTCATGTTCACGAAACCAGTAGACACCGAGGAAGTGCCCGATTATAACATGATTATTAAGCAACCTATGGATCTTGAGACTATGATGACGAAAATCGATATGCATTCTTATCTTTGCGCGAGAGACTTTCTAGACGATATTGATCTTATCTGTCGCAACGCTTTGGAATACAATCCCGAAAGGTGTGTGAAATAAATGGGATAAACGAACGCATCGAACGTAATATTAATAATAAAAGTTGTACGTCGTGAGACGATTAAAAGCATTATGTTATTCGCGCTAGATAATTATTATCGCAAATGTATTGCGAAACTCTAATGTGCGTACCACGTCGGGTACAAGATCATACTTACAATCATGTTGTGTGTTTTCATGTCCGCTTGCGCGATAGGCCTTCCCTTGGAATTTTAAAGAGGTAGCTCAATTTCTCCTGTTTCTCAATTACTGTTGTCGCTCTGTAGTTATCAGTGGTTTTCAATCAACACGATACACACTACATGTATAATTGGCTGGTCGGGAAGAAAGAAAGAAAAAAAATTCAAAGATACAACGAAAACAAAACTGAACACTAGATATGAAACCGAAAAAAAAAATTATTTCACGCGAAACCGCAAAATGCCCTCATTGAAGACCACTTCGCCTTAGTTCCATTCGCTTTATCATATTAATTATCAGAGATAAGCATTTATCGTTAACAACAATTGCAGTAATATTCGCTGTTTGTCTACAGAGATCCAGCGGACAAGTTGATACGACATCGGGCTTGTTCCCTGCGCGACAATGCCTATGCTCTGATAAAAGCTGAGCTTGATTCCGATTTTGAGGACAAATGTCGTGAGATATCGAAAAATCGGAAGCGCACGAGCGATCGAGAGAGAGGTAAGAGCGCGAAGGGCGAAGCCTCCGCAACCGGTGATAAGACGGAGAAAAAATATTCTTCCAGTCCAAGCGGGGCTGTAGTTGTAAATGGACGAAAGTTCAGTAGTTCGAGAAAGCGCAAGATACCTGCATGGGCCAGAGGCTACGTGAAGAAGGTTCACAAGAAGAAAAAGATTATGTTCGAAGATACCGTAACTGAAATTGGCACCAAATGTTCGCCACAAGCCAATGAACCTGTCGCCGGCATAGATTTAGATAAATTCCAAGAATTTGAGACCGAAGCTAATAACGTTCTGAACGGCGATGCGACTATGTTTGATAATACAGACACGGAACATGATTCTGCTACCGAAACAGTGAAGGAGACGAAGAGTGTTCCGAGCGAAAATATCGGAGCGGAACAACCGATGACGACGGAAGCGACAAATTCGACGGAAGTCGCGACTCTCGAAGACACGAAAATCGTCGAGTGCACCGGGTCCAGCTCTTCGTCCAGACGCGAAAGTACCGATGATCTCACGTTCGCTATCGAAAGTGACTCTAGCCCTACCGAGCCCTGTAACAACGAGAAGGTGATAGTCGATAAGGGAGAACTCGAGAGTGCTTGGCAGCACACTGTTAACATAACGAAGGATTTTTCCGTCGAAGTATTGTGCGATATCTACGTCCAACTGAGTCGATGCGTCGGAAAATTCGCTCAGATTTATGATAGAAAATCACTGCCAAAGGTAAATAAGGGACATAGATTTTTTTTCTCATTGACTTTAACCCTTCGATACATCTTATTTTTATTCGCTTTTTATTTATTGTCCCAAACATTTGATTCCAATATTATCTTTTTTTTTGCACGTTTTCAACCGAAATTCGCCCGGATGTCGAAGCGTTTTTTTTTTTTTTCACATTAGAGTCCTGTACAATTTCAAGCATATCCACAGTATATTGACGATGCTGGATGTGCACTGCGAAATAGCCTATTTTTACCGACCTAAATCGGTAAAAAAATCTACTCCAACATCCCCTTAAAGCTATATGTGAAACATCCATTCCGGAACCCAGTCGGTATCGAAAAATTTTCCATCTTTTTTAAGGTTGTCGGAAGTTTCTAGATAAAAGTAAATTAGGTTAATGGTCGTAACGAATGAATAAAAACAATACTTAATTTACTTTTATCCAGGAAATCGCGACATCCTTGAAAAAATAAGTAAACCATTATTGATACCGACAACGGTATGTCACATAGTCTTAAGGTGATGTGGCACTACTTGGTCGATAACAATAACTGTAATCTGAATTTCTTTGTCGCAGTTGATCTGTCGGATTGAAGCCGAAAACGTTGCTCTCCGTTTAACAATTCTGCAGGATGATGTATAGTTTTTGTTACCGATCGAGGGGTGTAGCACATCACCTTAAGATAATGTCCCACATTTCATGTTGTTTTTTTTTTTTTTTTTTCGGATAAAAGAGAACGTTAAACAGCGTCTCACAATTCTTCTCGTCTTTTACCCGAATGATTAATCGCGGCGAAATAATTTTGCAAACTCTTTGGCACTTATGGCGATCTGCGAGAGACAGACGATACGTAGCAAATTGTCTTAATATTTAATATATTTTCAAAACGTTAATTATCGCAATCTCGATAGATTTTGTGACATCCGTAGGTCTCGTATAATGTCAAAATGATGTATTTTTTGTATTTTTCTGTTTAGGATTTGCTCAAGGAACTAAAACGCTTCGAGGTGTATAAAGCTACGACGAGCAACGAGCCGCCGGACGTTGCACTGCAACCAGAAGAAGTTCTGCACGACGTATCAATGTCATGATGTTAACCTTAGGAGAATGTGATTATATTATTTTCTTATGTTCAATCAGCTCTAACGAATCGCTGAATATAATTTGATTTTTTTCATCGAAAGACCTACGTACGATTATTATATATTATTGCATCTATCAAATATTAAGTACACAACTACCGCTGATTGTTCAGATTAATTACCGCTAATGGTGGTAATACAATATAGGCTGAGAACGTTCGTCGAATCTCCTGTCTAGCCTCGAACTACACAGTTGTATATACACTTAAATCGTCTTTTCGTAGAACATTTTATTACCTACGATATTTAATTCCTTGAGTATCGATATATCGACGCACATATTTGTCAATATAAGCGTCAGTGTCACTCAAGGAATTAAAAGGATAAAAAAAAAAGAAGAAAATATTCTCTAAGTTTGTGCGATGTGACGGGACGAAAAGCAGTGTACCTGAATAGTCGTCACGTCGTCCTCGAATCTTTGTTCTTTTTCTATTCAAAATTTTTATTTACCGCATACTTATCAAGTTGCCGGCTGTAATCGGCAGGCCCTCCTCTTCGTTAATATAAATTCATGTGTCGTTAAAGCCTTTATCGTGTAAGAGCTGTTCTGTAGTTATAACCGAGGCAGTTGGATTTCCTGAATAATTGTCATAAAAGAAGAAGAAAAAGAATAAATCCAATCGAAAGTTTGTATTCTTCTGTGACAGTACGCGAGAGTGAGGCTGAAATCGCAGACTCGACGGTCGAACAAAGATGATGGTAACTTTTTCGTATGCAGCGCAGTGAACAATTATTCATAAAAGACAACAAAGGAAAATGAAAGAAAAAACAGAAGCCACCGTTTTCCGTGATAAACCGGTAGACGGTGGTACCAAAGTTGTAGATGTTAAGTTTTCAGGCCTAGCGCGTGGAGCTAGTGATCGACATACGAATCACAAGGTGTACAGTATCTAGAGAGACAAGTGTGTAACAGTAAGGCAATTAGACTAAGTGATCGCTCAGTTACCAAAAGTGTCATCCGTGCAGGAAATAGAACCAATCAATTTATTTTTCTAATGATATCTAATGACAAGTCTATTTCTAACATCGTATATTTGTTTATTTAATCATCCTCGCCACAGTCACTATCCGAATTAATTATCTGTCAGCAATTCACCATTTATTATTACTTAATAATATTTTTTTTACTTGCTGATTTTATTCAATTTCCAGTGACAAAAGTCTCTGGAACTTACGAGTGTCTTTCATGCATTTACATAGGGAATTGTTCGAAGGTTTTATTGCTGTCTTACTCCAAGTACTATCATCTCTGTCTCGCCGCGAATAATAATTTTTGAAACCAAGGAAAGACGCGGTGCGAGCAAGCCAAGTTAAAGGAGCTTCCAGTCATCACTGCCGTTTAAATATACTTATGATTACGGTTATTGTTTTTCTCTCGTTCTCTCTCTCTCTCTCTCTCTCTCCCACAATAAACTCGAGAAATACTTATGTCACTGCTGAATTACTGCTGCTAGTGCAGTTATCATAAATTATAATATTGAATCCTCGACTAAAGATTCAGTTAGCGGAAGCCTCGAGTATTAAATTAGTTCTCAATGTTATTTGTAACTTATAGAATATAAAGAAACTGTGAGCGATTGAAAGAGAAGGAAAGCAGAAGAAGAAAAAGCATACACTGCCTTATTTATTTTAACATATAAGTACACTTTCTTGTCATACACTGTAGTGAAATAAAGGAACATTTCATAATTTATTCGTTGCGAATATCGGTTTATCGACAAACTCTTGAACGCGAACGAAAATAAATGAACATCTTGGTTCGCATGTTTATCTTTTTTTTTTTAAACGTCTAGTCAGTCAAACGTCAGAAATATGAAATTGTATCGTGAAAGAATCTAAATTACTTAACTTTGTCACATATTAAATTTTAGTGAGAGTTTAAGTGCTCGGTACGGCAGAATGCAAGTGCACTGAGACCCTAAATCGAGGCGTTTAATTCAATGTTAGTTCGGAAATACAAGAGAGTTTGAAGAAAAAAAATGACGGCAATCAAAGACTTTTCGTGCATCGGGGGATTAGAGAAGCACATAAGAATCGTGAAGGAAACTGTGCTCTTTCCACTTATGTACGGTGAAGTGTACGCCAAATTCAACTTGAGACCACCACGTGGACTCTTGTTTTATGGTCCTCCTGGTAAAGTGTCTGGAATTCTAAGACTCGTTCACCCTCATTGACATAAGTGGCATTACTTTCGAGCTCTCATAAATCGTTACATGTGTTACAGGCACTGGAAAGACTCTGGTGGCCAGTGCACTCGCTGTAGAATGCAGCAACTCTGAGAGAAAAGTGTCCTTTATATCGCGCAAGGGCTCGGATTGTCTGAGCAAGTGGGTCGGCGAGAGTGAAAAAAAATTACAGAAAATATTTCAACTGGTCTGTAAATTGTTAAAAAAAAAATTTTATTTATCTTTTTCTTTTAATTATTTCATGAAACTATTTATTTCGTGAATAATATTTTTTGAAACAATTTTTTTCCCCATAGGCACAACAAAGCAAGCCCTGCATAATATTCTTCGACGAAGTAGATGGCTTGGCGCCTGTGAGATCAAATCGACAGGACGTTGTTCACTCGAGCGTTGTCTCGACATTGTTAGCTCTGATGGACGGCCTGGATAATAATTCAGAAATTATTGTCATCGGAGCTACGAACAGGTTGGACGCGATAGATCCAGCTCTCAGGAGACCCGGACGATTCGATCGAGAACTTTACTTCCCACTGCCGTGTTACATGGCGAGGAAAGATATTCTTTCGGTAAGAGTTAATACTGCATCGAATCATGGAAGAAAAAAAAACTGACGTTAAGTGAATGCTCGTGTCACGTGAACTTTAGTCTGAGAATCCGCAAGTGCGAGAGAGACAACTAAAAAAAAATCGTACACAGATTTTCTGATAAATTTCGAATTTGTGGGACTCGCTTCAATATCAATTTTTGGTCCCACTTTAAAGCAAGACTCGATAAGTTGACTGACAGTTCACCTCAAAACTTTCAACATATCTGCCTCAAAATATCTCTTGAAAAGCACCAAAAAATGATATATTTTCACAAGTAAAATATTTTTTTTTGTAGCTCAGTTTATAATTGAACAAGTTAGATGAAATTGGCTCTGCAAGTTATCATTCTCTTTGTAACTGACCCACCCGAGTATAGGAATTTACATTCGAAACTCTTGCGCGGATGACGTACTCAATTGTTTTGTCGTGTAATGGTAATTCAACAAATATAGATATTCGCAACAACTCTCCGAAGCTTCGTTTAACTTCTTATCATTAGAGGTTTTCCAATAAGGGATTCATAAAATCCCATATTCTTCTGCAATGCGGTTGAAAACATTAACATTTTTATTCATTTTGTTGATCAGACAGTTTTTAAATATTGTTAAAGTTTGAATTGTCTTATTTCGGTGATTCGTAGTGCGAAATTCTTTCTTTAATTTTTAAATTATTTAACATTTTATTGTTTTGTCTTCTAATCCAAATACTTCCGCGATATGAAATACATCCGAACCCAGTTTTAACGTTGTATCTTCCTCATGGTTCGACAAACGTACTGCACTTGTACTTACGGTAGATTTATCATTTATAACGCCCTAGGTACAAACAGAATATACTTCCCTGCACACTCCCAAAACTCAGCGAAAAATGTATAGATAACCAATGATAAAACGTGTTTCACGGCGCCCTAGGCACGTGCCTATTGACCTTCTCCATAAACAATCCCTGCTTGTACCAGAGTGTCGAGCCATACTAAGCAAAGAACTATTTTCGTATCTGCGAATATAGAAATACGTTTTTCATATTCAACTCTCGTATCATCGACAGTCTAAAATTATTTCAAGACTTTTGCCGTGTTTTTTTTTTAATTTGAGGGGAGTGGAGCATTAGGCTTGCAGCGAATAGGCCAGGTGGCAGGCGCGGTACGAGGCTGATAGTGTGGGAACGCGAGTTCCGTTGACGGAATTCCAAGCGCGTCGACACAAAAGCTAGAATATCCGGTTTACTCGTGCTAGCTTGAAACCTAGACAGTGAATTGCTTTGAAATTGAAATGTACGCTTCCTGATAATATTCCCTTGCCATTAGAACGTTCTTCGAATGAAAATCTTTTGACAATTTTTTTTTTACAGCTACAGTTTAAACACCGTAACGCAGTATCTTTTATTTTTCTATAAGAGCAATGTTAAATAGCATAAATTGCGTAGTCAATATCTCGGCGACTAAACGGTAAATCTATTCGAAATTTCGAATACTTTTACCTTCAAAAATTGATTTACATCAGATTTTCTATTTACGCTGAAATAATCAAAATTCTCTGACGCTCCATCCTCCTTAAACTGGTTAGAGTACTTTTTTTTTTTCTTACGGTGCCATAATAAATGCGATAAACTATTATATAAAAAAATTATCAAATTCAAAACTCGAAACAACGAAAACAGATGTTGCTTGAACAAACTTCCAGACGATACTGAAATAATGAAATGTATATAGTCGACACCGATGCATATGTGCCATGAAGGGAATTTCCAAAGGTCAGGTAGAGGCAGCTGCTGTTTGAAACTACCTGAGGATAAGAGGAAGCAGGTATCGAATCGCTCACTAGGGTGTTGCCCTACATATTTTATTATAGCGTTGGAACTTGTTAATGGTGAAATTTTCCAAAACCCTATAAGAGGGTCAATATTGCTATGAACATTTCTCTAAGTTCGGAATTCCAAACCAAACTCACAGAACAATGTGCACTATCACTCGTGAAACAGTCGCTAATTAAAAAATTTGTATTTATTTTAAAAATCACCAGTCTTTTAAAGAATTTATCGAAGAGCACGCTCTTTTTTTTGTATCTGTCACCTTAAAAATCATGTTTAAATAATAAAATTGTTCATAAAAAATAGATATTGTATTAGCAAAATTTGATGGATCAAGGTGAAATGAAATGAATGAATGAAAGTGTATTTCAAGAGCTTTAAAAATTAGTACTCGAAACAATCTGTAGGATCAAGAATACCGAAGATACGAACGTGTGAAGCGCACCGTATTTCGAATTTTTGACAATTTTTTTCGAACCTTTACCCTTGGTACCTTCAAAATATTGAAGTATAAAAAAAAATTGTTCAATACATTCATTCGTTCGATATTTTATTAGTTTTGTAGAGACTGTAGGAGAAAAAAATTGCAGAACAATCAGAAATACCAAGTGATATTTGTTATTTATTTCTTCCCGTTTGACGTAGAATGACTCGTGACCGTATCTGACATTATTGTGAGGGCAGGTGGGTAAAGTGCTGGTAGTCAGCACGTCGTGCCGACACAATGTCGTCAGACGTGATTACAGAAGACTGCGTTCCGCTGGCATGGCGTGTCGGTTATCACAGTACGCTTTTCGTATTGTGTTCTTCGTTACATATACGTGGTTTTATCGTGCTGAACCGAGTTCACTTTCTGGCCGATATATTTTTATTCTCTTGAAATTCAGCTTGGAATACCATTTACTAAAATTTTCACGCAGAAAATTACATATTTATAATTATTTTATTCGCTGCAACTACAAGGAAATAAGTTTTATTTTGATCTCTTCGAGATCGGGATAAAGCGGAAAAATTTAAATAATTATACTCTTACAGAATTTCGATCGAAAAATCTTAAAAACCGTTTTAATAAACGTTATTAATGACACTACAAATGAAACAAATAAAAACTGAAAAATGACTTTTCTCTAAAAGATAATAATTTAATTGAACACTCGACTCGCTGGGAACCGTTTTTCTCAATGGAGATTCCTCTTCTAGAAAAATATTTTACACGCATGCTGTTGATGCCGAATTATAGTCGCGTGGAAGTTCCCAATCCCTTGCGGCAATATTTGCTTCAAGACTGGATTGAACAGAAATTGGAATTCGGGGATATAACTTTTTCACCCAATCGACCTATTTTTCCTATTTTTATTTATTTAATTTTTTCAAACGGCTTCTTTTGTGTAAAAACGCAGAAAAATTCGATCGAAATGCTACGAGAATATAATTTATTTACATTTTTGCACTTTCTGACATCGCCGAAACCTGGGGGGGGGGGGGGGGGGATTGGAAAATAGTAATTTCTGCGTAGTTTAGTGAATGAAATAGAAATCTGAAATGAAGGTTGTAAAAGGTAGTAGATTATTAAGAAAAAATATATATATAAACCACAAAGTAGGCACGTCAACAAAAGTCAACAAAGGTATTCATAAAGCAAAAACTGCAAAACTTTCCTTCAACCCATTTTGCAAACATTGCGTCAAGGTTCGACCTCATTTATCTACAAAATTGCAATAACATGGTATGACCTCAATTTTGGACAACAGTCGTAAAATTTAAGATAAATATCCAACTGCGGTCATATTGAATTGTAACGTATTACGTATGCAATTAATGCTGAATAATTTTCGCCATTTTAACGACAACCGTTACCGACACAGCCGAGAAGACCTTGATGCAATATTTGCAAAATTACTTTTAGAAATTTGTCGGCTCGTTTTTGTTCTCTTCCCAACAAAACATTATTAGGGTACACGTTATATAGACGACGTTGTAAAAAGATTTTAAGGAATCATCTGCGGGTAATGTTAGTCAACTCACGCATTATTGTGGACAATTTCCAATCGATAAGAAAAAATGAAACTTATATTGCACATTGCGCTACATTATTCCTCTTGATACTGTGCAGAGTCGACAAAAAATTATACTCATTTCTAATTGTTTTTTATGAATTACTAAGTGCGAAGTCACTCGTTTGGCTACTGTGCCAACATAATTTTCGATACCGAATGTAACTAATGTAACTCTTCTCGTACAGTTAATGCCGAGCGGAAAACGTCGCAACGTTGCACGTATATTGAGGTTGGCATCATTGACGCACGTGTTTCCGACCTCACTCAAATGAATGTAAACAATTCGATAATAATATCGTCGTCGATACCGGAGTTCGGTGTCTGCAAAACGATCCAGAACTCGTGAGCTCCTAGAATCTCAAATAAAAATAAATTTTTATCTCGTATAGGGCAGAAACTTTCTACGCTTATTTCCAGTTCTGCATAATATTTATATTTACATGTATGAAATAGTGTAAGGGGTACCGTATTATACATATTGGTGTACACATTGATGCACGCGTCTTCTACGCTTCTTTTATATTCTATTTGCACATATATTTGAGATTGGCATTTTTCATCGAAATTAGTTTCATCCTTCGTGCTGAATACAGTAAGAAAACTATAAAGTCTATCGATTTATTCTCTCCAATAAACACAAAGTACTATGAGCTTGAAATAAATCAAAAACTCTTTCAAACATTTTTGGTATTTCCGCCTTGGACAAATTCATTTATGGAAAGGTTATGTTTGCTCTGCCGTCTCGCGTTTCCCCTCTCAGGGTGTGCCGTGTTGCCAGTTTGCTTGCGTCTGTTATTAAAACGGCCGAAAAATATTCACTCTGGTTAATTTCAACTTAACTTTTGATGTATTGTTTACGGTAATGTATGTTTTATTGTTTTTTAACGATATACTTTTTTTTTTGTTAATATTCTATTTTTAAACATATAATGAGCAGAAACAGTGTTTCTTACCCACGTCCGCCATAAAAAACCATGTTAAAAAAGGCGTGTTTTAATTTGGAATATTTATGTTTCTAGACGGTTGAACTTATTCTGCTTCTTCGAGCTGCTTCATAATGTCTCGATATACATTAATTTTGTAACTTTATATTATAGATTGATAATCGCAGATGTCCCCTTAATACTTAAAAAAGAAATGCGTGAGACGCGCGCGCTAGAAGTGAAACTTCTTAGATTCTAGGAACACTTGATTTTATGCATTGCATTTGTGACGATTTTATTATTTCAAGATTAGAAAATCGTTATGTGGAATTTAACTGAAGAAAATCTCTCTGAATTAAATGAAATATTACTTTTATTCATCAATTTCCATTAATTCATACTCTAAGAAAAAAATTATAGATTTATGATAGCTGTAGTATGATGAATATAGATTGTAAATTTTCTAAATAACGAGTGTTAACTAATAAATATTAAAACGTGTTCAGCTAATGTACAGTATTATACGCAAGCGTCTACTGGTTCCCTATGCTACGTATTAACATCGTCCACGCGGCGCATGCGCGTAGACTGATGTATGCGACGGAGATAGTAGAAATAACTCTCCCTCCCTTTCTTTTCAACTGCCGGTTGGAGTCGGAGATGGGGAACCGTTTCGATTCTCGTCTCGATCAAACCAACTCATACTACCGCGGCTAGAGGAAATGCTACGTATGCACACAGTACGCACTGCGCATGCGTGTAGAGTGCGTATGACGCATTTGACAGAGAGAGTAGAAACGATTCTCCCACTCTTTCCTTTCAACTGCCGGTTGAAGTCGGAGAAGGGGAAGCGTTTCACTTTTCGTCTCATCCAGGTCAATTTGCCCTACCGCACCTAAAGAAGTTTCACTTCAAAATTTTTTTAATGCCTGTAGCGTTGAGACGCTACCGCATCTCTTGATATTTCTGTAGTTCGGATGTTTACATTTCAGTAAAACGCGACTAGCTCCGACCACGTTAAGGGGTTATACGCAGTTATGAGGAAAAAAAAAACGGTTTTTCAAGGATTTATTCTGAAGAGACTTTTGAATTTATTAATTTGAAAATTTTTGTGGTTATAAAAGCATCCTTCAAGAACGTAAACAAATTTTTTATTTATAAAAATGTTGATTATAGAGGGCGCTGCAGGCGATTTCCAGAACCTCCTCTAAAAAAAGACGATTTACGGTGTACATCGTAACTCAAGATTGAATTATCTGAAATCAAAAAACCAAACAAATTTCGTTAATATATTAGATTATCTAGTAATCAATCGGTCAGCTAATCAAAATATTAAATTTTCACAAAATAGCGGCTTCTCAAAAAAATGGTTTCGATTTTTTATGTAAAATTTGGCCTTAAATTGTTTATAAAATGGAAAATAAGTATCGGATTGACAAAAGGAACGATTAATTACTAGAAAATGTATCTACGAAGATTGTGTTAAAATTTTAGACCGATCGAACAAGCCGTTTTTGAGATATCGTGTACACCGACTTGAAAAATGCTGTTTTGAGAAAAACGCGTTCAGTTTCAAAACCGGTCCACACATAGAAAAAAAATTTCGTTTTCAACTTACATGTTGCCGTCTATTCCAGGGCCATATAATAAACCCTCCATTCCTTCAGCAGCCTCCAGCAATTCAATTTGGTGCTGTCTTCGAGCCATCCTTCCCTCTCGTGTCGCTTCGTGCGCTCTGCGCTCGGATAGCGTAACGCGCTCTTTGTCCTCCTTTTGTACATATGCATGCGCATTGGGCCCCAAAGACAGTCCCATTGCATTCATATGGTACAAAAGTGAAATTGAACCTTCATTAAACATACCGGCGGCGATATTTGCGGCCATTTCAACAATTTTTGAGCCACTCGGAATGATTTTCGGCGTAATTTTCCAGATGATTTGGTTGTAACTCTCAGGTACAAGGAAAACACTACTACACTCTCACACAACGTATAAGAATACAATACACAGGTATATAAAAGCAGCAACGGTCCAGGTAAACAGCTGCCGCTTGAGCCTCTGCCCCACCTACTTTCAAACGCGCCGAGGCGTCTCTACATATATAGGTATAACTCCGAAAGTATTGCTCGGATCGACTTGAAATTTTGTGTGTATACTTTTGAATATATGTACATTACAAAAATGCAATAAAAAAATCGATTTTTTGAAAATCATAACTGCGTATAACCCCTTAAACGAACTTGAGCCTAATTGTATCGACAAAATTCGTGTACAATTTCTCTGCGTCCTCTTGGCGTTATCTGTTAAATTGACTACGCGCCTTTTACCGATAGACCGATACGTGATATACAGCTGTCACACTCTCACTCACAAACGTCAGGGAAAGACGGCTGTAGTCGCAACTGAGGGAGACAGACTCGGTCAGTATAGATGTAAAGATTGCTAACTATGACAAAATTAAGCAAAAAGACTGATCCGATATAGCTATAGGCCTAGAGAGTCGGGAGGGGGTTGACAATTCGAAGAACAATAATAATGCTTACCACGTTAAAAAAATCTGTACACATTAACGACAACGGATACAATATCGTACCAAATGAGAGTGCTTTCTGCACGCAATGCCAAAGTCGTGTCTTTCGTACGCAATGATTCGAACTTTGCGGATATAACTGGAAGAGGTTTTTGTCAAGTATATTACGACATGCGAGGAATATTGATTAAAAATGATCGATTTTGAGTATAAACTGGCGTAAAAATGGTATTATCTTAAAAAACAAAAATTCTTTTGTTTCAGGTTCACGTGAAAAGCTGGAAGCAGAAACCTCCGGTTAAATTTCTCGCCTATTTAGCTTCAAAAACTGTAGGTTTTTGCGGCAGTGATTTGCAAGCTTTGTGTGCCGAAGCTGTTATGTGTTGCGTTCGAAGACATTACCCTCAGATATATACCTCAAAATCAAAGTATCATATAAATGAAAGATCTCTAAAGGTAATTAAATTTAACTATTCGTCGGATGATTGCTTAAGCAAACTCTTTATGAACATATTTAAAACTTATGAAAGGTGGAAAAACAAGACTTTGTAAATGCCCAACACAACATTGTTCCTGCCTCCCATCGAGTAACAATAATTCCAGTGAAATGCTTACCAACAAAGGTTCAACCTCTCTTTCAAGACAGCCTGTGTTGTATCTTAACGAGACTGCAAGGAATTTGTCCGGATGGAATGTTAAGTTCTGAGAATATGTAAGCATTTTTAATTCAAATCGATGCTAGTAACTTGCTTGTCCATCGCGTTTTTAGAATAATGTTTCTCAATCCTTCAGAAGAAAAAAACTGGTTTGTTGGTATCCGAATTTAAAAACGTTTTATTCGCTTATTGATGGGCTATTTAAAAAACTGAAGCTGCAGTTCTTTACTGAACAATTTGTCGCATGTTATGTGAACATTTAAAAAAAATATTATGTTTTTTGCGTTTTCACTTAGAATGATTCAGTTTTTAAATAAACTTTAGTTCAATTTGTAATTAGCAAGAAAGATTCGATCGGATAGGATTCTGAAAAAAATGAAAGACGATTTTTTTCTCCATTTAGATCTTTAAAAATGAAAAAATGTCGATTTGTTTTTTTTATTTTTCAAATTTCAAATTTCTCTTTTGCTAATTTGTAATTATGAGAAAAAAATCGATCGGATAAGGTCTTGAAAAAGTGAAAGACCATTTTTTTTTCTCCATTTTGATTTAAAAAAAGAAAAACCATTTTTTTTTTTTTTTTTTTCAAATATCTGGTAACCGTAACTTTGTTTTGGTTTAGATGATTTAGTTCTATCTAGAAATTACAAAACGCCGTAAGTAGACTGCTAGAATACCGTCTCACTTATCTCGATATATTTATTTTCGTCATGATAACAATCTCAAAATCACCAAAATACTACATTTTTTAAATTCACCACAGATTTTTTAAGGCTATTTTTTATGAAACTGCTTGAATGACCCTGAAGTTTCATATGTATAAAGTGGAATCTTTTTACGAAAATACTCAGAAATCGAGACTTTTAACATTTCTCAAAATTGAAAAAAAAAGACAAAAATCGAAAAAATATTATTTTCAAAAATCATATGCGGAAAAATCAACGAATTTATTCAATGAAAAATTAAGTTATCTTGAAATTGGTGATCAATTTTTCAAAAATTAATTTATTATCAACTGTTTGTTTTTTATTGTTACTCAAAATCAATAATCGTAAGATCTTCAAAAGGCTTACTTATTAAAAGATCTTGGTCGTGAAGTTCGCAAATTCCGACCGAATCTTACTGTCGGTTGAGAATAATACGTGAAGCATCCTTAAGTATGTCATCTTTGGTCAAAATAACAGCAAAAAAACTGTTTTTGTTTCAACCCGTGGCTTACATTGATAAATATTATTCAGCTAATCGCGAATTCGGTATTTGTTCATTTGACAACTAAAACATTTCGATCAGAAAACCGAAAATAAAACGATTTATTTGACAAATTTTTCATTGTATTTCGTTATATATGCTAAAAATTTTCGTAAAAAATAATCGAATTTGCCCGAAGCGTGTCGATGATGTTAAATTTGCATTAAAAAATAAAAAACAATCTGCATATAGTTTTAAGTCTCTTCTACAAAATAGAGTTAAAATCATTCTTCAAAATTATTTAAAAATATTTTAAATATCACAAAGTAATTGAAGTTGACCGTAAAAACTTAAAGAATTACATAAACCCCAGAGTAATTAGATACATGAATTAATATATAATAAATTCCTTCAGCACTGGCAAAGCAACGTCAAGATCATCCAGTTGTCCGAGAATATTATTGTGCGGTATTGACGATTGCCACACTCGACACTTAGGTCCTGCGCTTCTTCACACCCTCGAGCACCTGCCGTGTCACGTATTAGACGTTACAACGTTGTTCGAAGAAACGGGACGCG
Source organism: Cylloceria caligata (assembly GCA_963942595.1). Taxonomy (NCBI): domain Eukaryota; kingdom Metazoa; phylum Arthropoda; class Insecta; order Hymenoptera; family Ichneumonidae; genus Cylloceria; species Cylloceria caligata. The sequence goes on along the minus strand of OZ012703.1, from coordinate 86,733,712 downwards.
CCGTTGAGGAGACTATAATTCAAGTGAAATAAATAATGCGCATGCTAGTTTTTCGTCGAGGACGCTTTGTAATCTTGAAAAATAGTCGAGCGTAAACAAGGCTCGTTGCAAACGCACCGAGTTCCCTTTGACTATGACAGTTTCAATAAAACATTCTCGTGGTTTACCCTCGCGTGTTGAAGGAGTAATAGGTACAAATATGGGGCCGTTTTACCACTACCCATTATGAAGTTAAAAGGTATCATTGTTCGGACGCTTACGCTACGCGACACGAGACCGTATAGGTTTTAAATATGGTTGTAGTCACAAGCGGCTGTGTACGCCAGACGTGTCGTTGAATGACACAAGAGGCATTTCATATGTATGTGAGAATCGAGGGAAAGAAGGCTCGAGAGATCTCGTTTCAATAGAAGTCCAATACAGAAAAGTTTCTTTCGACTCGAGTTATCTTAAAATGTGAACCAAGAGATCGATACACGTTTTCTCAGAATATTCACTTGCCATCCATATGTTTTTCACAATATATCGTCGACTTTTTTCAACGCCGGTATTTCGTTTTCAACGTCCTAGACACAAAGAGAATATGCTTCCAAACATTTTAAAAAATTATTCTATAACGCTTTTTCTCGGCACCGTAGTCCTATAATTTGATTAATCTAAAAACAAACCCCAGCCTTTTTGTGATTAACTCAACATCTGTAGTTAGTACATCGAAAAATTAACGAAATTATTGTTTTAAATATGCAATTATATAGTGATTACGAATTTATAATTAAACACTTAAAAACAAAGTTTGAGGAAATAATGATTTTCAATGCATCAATTTTTATTTAGTTAACAAGATTTTGACACTTGATTATTTACATTTTTGATGTTACATTTTTTAATCCTTATTAATGACATTAGTCTGTTTCATGTGATGACGAAATGAACATACTTTTCGTCAACGGTAGTTTTCAGAGCAAATGATTTTACGCAGGTTTTGTTAAAAAGTTTTGTCTCGACTCATTATTTAATTCATTGACTTACGATGCAACAATCTTTACATCAAACAAAAATTAATGGTGTCAGAAAGAAACAAATGCGAAATAAGATTAATGTAAAGGATGATTTGATAAACTTTCTTTAAAGAACAAATTGTTATTTCTACCAACTTTATTTATTTATTTATTTAATCGATAAGCAACTTCGAAGAATATTTACATCCACGAGAACATCACATAACAATTTCATTGACACTAAAAAGAACATCAGGGGGAATTCAACCCCCATGACTCAATAGCGGTAACAAAAAGTAACCAAAAATGTAATTAAATTTCATCGAGACTGTTAAATATTTAGGAGCAAATGCGAATTATTAACGTATTTATCTATCAGTTGGAAAGATGCTACTAACTTGTGTTTCCCCAGAAATATTTAACATGTGTGGAAAAAATGAATTAGAGTTTTTACTAACGACTGGGCATAGGGTGAGCGAGAGAAGGAGAGTGTATCGCATCGTCTCAAGTGGTAACACGTGCAACGAAGATTACAAAGCGTCCTTCATACGGAAACAATATTACAGTTTCAAAGCAGCAGGGCTCCCATTTACTATGAACTCGCAAATATATTTTCCCTATAGTCCGACTGAAGCTTTCTATTATTTACGAATGATTTGCAGAAAGTGAAAGCCGCAAGACACACGCTTCCGTCGTTGCTCTACGTCCCTGATATATTATCCTGGTGGGAATTGGTCGACGAAGCAGCACGTGTAGTTTTCATGTCTTTGATGAGAGGCCTCGACCGTTCTGTGCATTTGCTAGTTTTGACTACCGCCAGTTGTAATTTTACCGACGTTCCATGGGAGGTGATTATAGGACGATCATAAGCTCTGGAAACTAGGCTCTAAAATATATTTATAAATTCACAGATCACAGGCCTGTACGATGAGCATCAGGGCGAAGTGTACGAGGTGCAAACTCCTGCTGAATCGGAACGTCAGGCTTTCTTCCAGCAGCTATTCGTGAAGAATCATTCGTGCAATTCTGAGCCTAACAACATATCAAATAGATCATCCTATGGTATCATCTGGCAAACCACAAAGATAAGAGAAAGGGAGAAAATAATATATCATTGTCTCTCTCTTTCTCTCATCACTGTCACTAACAAGTCGGATCACTCGATTGACCTTTGACTTACTGAATCGATCCTGTAGGACTCCGGATCTTTGATTACTTTTAGAATCGATCTTAAGGAGGCATCTGCGGGTTATGTTAGTCAACTGACGCACTATTGTGGACAATTTCCAATAGATAAGAAACAATGAAATTTATATTGCACATCGTTCTATATTATTTCCCTTCGTACCGTGCAGCGTATCGACAAAATATATTATTTACTTAGAATTCTTTTTTACGAATTGCAAAGTGCTGAGTCAATCGTTTGGCTATTGTGCCAACATTATTTTCAAGAATTAATGTAGCTCGGCTCATACGGTCAATGGCGAGCGGAACGCGTGGCAACATTGCATGTATATCGATAAACACAGTAATAAAACTAAGAAGCCAAGCGATTTATTCTTTCTAATAAAAATAAAATACTATGAGCTTGAAATAACTCAAAAAGTCTTTCAAACATTTTTGGTATTACCGCCCTGGATAAATCCATTTCTGGCAAGGTTATGTTTGTTTTGTCGTTCCGCGGTTCTCCTTTCAGAATGTGCTGTGTTGCCACGTTTCTTGCGCCTGTTATTAAAACAGCCGAAAAACACTCGTTCTGGTTCGTTTCTACTTAATTTTTTTCGGTAATGTAGACATTTTTTATTTATAACGATTCACTAGAATATAAGCCATCACTTTAAATCATTATTTTTTTGTTGATTCTCTATTTTAAAGCATATAATGAGCAGTAGCAACGTTTCTTACCAGCGTCCGCCAGAAAAAAACCATGTTAACAAAGACTTCTTTTAATTTGGAATACTTACGTTTCTAGACGGTTAAAGTTATTTTGATTCTTCGAGCCGCTTCATGTCTCGATCTCCGATATACATTAATTTTATGATTTTATTTTGTAAACTGATAATCGCCAGAGAGATGCCTCCTTGTAGGACATCATTTCTACGACGCTTCGAAATAAAACTTGGGAAAAAAAATTGTTGAAATCGGATGACGACTGATTCATATTTTTTACAGAATTAAAAAAAAAATAATAATAAATAAACTAAATATTTATGTATACCTGCTGTCATAATGATAATAAGAGCAAAATGACTAATTTGTTAAGGGTTCATGTTATAATTACTACATTTTTGGCAAATATGTTAGCAGAAACGGGATCTTCCAAACATTATTTTTGGTCCTAGCTATTATTTTATTTGTCCCACGTACCGATTACATTTTAATGCAACGTCACAACTTTTTCACCTAAAAGTAGTAAGAAGAATAACATGAGCCTAGCTGTTAAGGGGGCCAGGGATGGAGTGACCTTGTGGTCACAGCTCTATAAAGGGTTTATTATTCCTGCAATATTATGTACACATTGACTTTATTATGCTTGTGGACACTAAAATAGCAAAGCCCTTCCATATATGATGTGTACTTGAAGGGTTAACCCCTTGACATACAATGACGAGTTAGGGTCGTCATTCGTTGCATGACGTTCCGTTTTATTTGTATATCAAGGGGTTAATAAGGATTCTGAATACTGAGCTAGTCAAATTAATTAAACCTTAAAAAAATATTTGCCGTCATGACGTTACCGTATCTCGAGATTAAATTGAATTAAATTCAAATTATGAGCATAACAAAAATGATTTAAAAAATTGCAGCAATAATCAAAATATGGATTCTGAAAGAAATCGAAAATAAGTTATCCTGCGACAGATCTTCTGCTCTCGCGCATCTAATTGTACTTTGATTATTATATTTTAGCTGATTTCGTTCCGATAATGGGTCCAAAGAGAGTCAAGACGGAAAATCGAAAACAAAAAGCGAACAGTACACAATTCTTCGACACGATTGGGTCGCGTAAGTCTGATCGTCTTTCCAGACGTTTCATGTTAAAAAATTGATTCGTGATTGTTATTTTTTAGCTGAACCCACCGAGGTTGTCACGCCGAAAAAAATTAAAATGGGGATCAGAACGAGAAGCAAGCTCAGTGCTGTCGATCCTACTAATTCTATGATTGGAATCAAAACAAGTAATTATTTGTCGCTATCGGTGGCGCATTCCAATTATCTTCACATAATATATTCTTCAGGAGCTGCTATGAAAAGAGAGCACAGTGCAGCAGGAGAGGGTTCCGCGTCCAAGCGGCAACGACTTCCGTCCGGTTCGTCTTCCGCGAAGCTTACGACTAGTTCGGAAAAGCTTGCGGATTCACAAATCCAAGACTTGCTTCATAGAATTGTACAGTCAACGGAGGATTGGGCGAGCCAACGACTGGAAAGTCTCTATGCGTCTTTGGAACTTACTCTCGAAAAGACCGAGGAAGACGTGTATTTTGCGATGAACGAATACCTCGAACATTTTCACGAATTGGAGAGGAACAGCGAAGACGTAAAAAAAGAAACTTAAAACTTTAGTTTTCTAAAACTAAATACTGTAATAAATAATTACCGTGCGTTGTGTATGTGTTGTTTTGTCTGTAAAGTAAAATAAAATAATCTATGTTTAGAAGCATCTAATCGAAACATTTACGGTGACGTTATGGAAACAAAGGATAAAACAGTCAGTAGCTCCTAGAAATATGATAAAGTTCACATTTTTATTTAAGATAAATAGTTTTCTTCTATAAAATGATCCCGAATAGTAAGTTTTATAGGACAGAATAATTTTTGTGTTTTTGGCTTAATAATTGACTCCACTATTTTGAATTTCGATGCTTCGATATTGAGCTCGGAATTACCGACTAAGAAAATGAGCAGACATCAATTTTGCCGATTTTGCGCTGTTGATACAACACTATTAGAAAAAACAAGTCACGTCTCCTGTCAAGCGGCGGCGCGCACGATGCCATCAAATGAATATCTTTTTGAAACGGTGATTTCGAATATATTATTTATTTGAATAAAATCAATCGTTTCTTTACTAAGTGCTATCAAATAAATGTTTACTCGAAGGCTGACTATGAAATATACTCATCGTGGTTCGAATGCATCACATCATTGGAATCAAGTAATTATTTTCATTGAACCAAATATTTAGTTGATTCAATGACAGAAATTTTAATCTGTCGAATTATTCGAATCAATAAAATCATTTCTGTCGGTGTCAACAAAGTAGAAACTTGCACATTGCTTCCTCATTACTTTACATTTTTCACAAAGCCACCTCTATGAGGAAGTATGTTAATCAATTTAGGCTTCCGCATAGAGGAAGCCATGTAAAAGATGTCCTTTGAGTAATGTGTAGTTGTCCTTGTAAATTCAAGCCCCCCCCCCCCCTATATTTAATTTTTCGTTATGCTTTAGTGCAAGTCATACTTATATAAATTAATTCGTGTATTTTAGAATTGAGAAAATTTGTATAAACAATTCCGGTGGTGTCAGTGTTATTGACAGTGGTTAAAATAAATAAAAATAAAAAATACAATGATTTAATTTTTATTTTATTCTATTCTATCTTTGATGTTTCACTTTTAACGCGCGTGGCGACCACGCACCACGCGACCCCTTTTTTGTTGATCCCTAATATTAACTGTTAAAATCGTTATAAAATGTACAACACGTTTAATATACTAAGTCATATGAAATTTACGAACTAAGTATATCAAATTAAAATTTACATACATTTTATTGAGAAATTAATAGTGTTGTCTTCAAATGAAAACATGTAATGTAAATGTAAATGAGATTGAAAATTAAGAAATCCGTAAACTAAAATTAAGTGCTATGCAAGTGAAAAAGTAATTCGCAACCTTTTGTTTTAATATTTATTTAATTCAATTGAAAGTTAATAAACTGTCTTAGAAAATTACAAGCGACTATTGAAAAATATTTTCAACGCTAATATAAAATTTACGATACATTCACAGCATTTTTATTAAATTTGCAGATCGTGTATGGCAATTTGAAATTTAAACACGATCCAGCGGGAAATAAAGTAAAGAAATTGTTACAACAGCGTGAGCCACGACGACGTACTGTCTCTCACTGTCTTTGACGCAGCTGAAAGCTATAAAACGAAACAAAGAGGCGTTTCAGAAGTTTCCCGAGACTGAGTGGGTCCGCTCTTTCAAGTACCGCAGACTTGATAGCTTTGTAGTGTGTGGAAAAAGACTTGTCCAGCACGGGAACTAATTTTCGGATACTAAAAAAACAACTCTTCTGACATACACATTTTCGTTAAGTAAATGTGCGTCTCATTGTTTTTTTCTTCTAGAATTTGTTAATTCAATCGCCATGATAAAACTTTAATATATGTATTACCAATTACAAAAATTGCATAATACAAGGTGTTCAAGTATGAAATGCGGATTTCAGAGAACAGATGGCGCACAAATGCAGTTTGTGCTATAAAGAAATTGGAAAAGTGTGTGCATAGTTGTTGTGTTGTGTTCAATATGTCGACATTTATGCCGAACAAAGAGGATTCGCGGACAGCATTAATTTCTTGTTTTCATTTAAAGAAAACTGCTGCTGAATCATACCGATTACTTCGAGAAGCTTATGGTGAATGTGCTCCATCGCAAGATACGTGCGAAAGGGAAGTCGTTTTTGCATCGTAGGGGATGAAAAGTGAATTTATTTTGAGAACCCCAAGCGTAAAAAATCATGGGTAGACCCAGGCGCACCATTCACATCGACCGCAAAACCGAATCGCTTTGGCAGAATGACGATGCTCTGTGTTTGGTGAGACCAGAGGGGCGTCGTCTATTATGAGTTGTTAAAACCTGGGGAAACGGTTAATACTAAACGTGACCAACAACAATTGGCCGATTTGAACCGTCACTGCTTGAAAAAGGCCAGAACACCCAAAGAGGCAACACATAGTCATTTTTCTTCATGACAATGCTCCATCACATACGGCAAAACCGGTTCGCGACACGTTGGAAGCACTCAGCTAGGAACTTCTACCCCATGCGGCTTACTCACCAGACTTGGCTCCTTCCGATTACCACTTGTTTGCATCGATGGGTTACACACTTGCTGAGCAGCGCTTTGGTTCGTACGAAGATGTGAAAAAAGGGCTCGATGAATGGTTCGCAGCAAAAGGGGAAGATTTTTACTGGCGTGGTATTCACAAATTGCCCGAAAGATGGGAAAAATGTATAACAAGCGATAGAGCTAACTTTGAATATAGCACTTTTCATCATTCTTACGAATTTAACATGTTTTTTTTTAGAAGAAAAATCCGCATTTCATACGTGTACACCTGGTATATTACGAATTTATTTTAAAAAATTCATTATACGTGTTGCCAACTTCATACACTTGGGTATATAAATTTAAAAAAATATAATATATTGTTTTTAATATACCAGTATTGTAATGCCAGTATTGTATATGCATAAAACTTGATATACTTTTTATTAAATTCAAACAAAAATTCCTAACTGTCGTATAGAGATGAACCAAGGTAAGTTTTAAAGGCGAACGAATAAGTATTTGTGAATAACTTTTTAAGTAATTATAAAATTGCAAATTTGTATTGTTATAAGCAATCGAAACAAGGATGCAAATTGGAACGTTGTACATTGCTTCGTTATTATTTTCCACCTTTGACATAGTAACCTCTATGAGAAAGTATGCTGATCGATTTTGGTTTCCTTATAGAGAAATCTTTGTCAAAGGTGGAAAATAATTAAAAAAAAACATAAAGTAAAAAATGTTTAATCTTCCAAAACGTTGAGAAATCATATTTAGAAAAAATGTCCGTGTCCGTGTGTGTGTGATGAGCTTGCAAAATTGAAATAGCTATATCTCGAGAACGAGTTACTGGATCTTTCTGAAACTTTGCACACAAGTCGGGTTCCGACCACTCTCGTTTTGCTGTAAGTCACGAGAAAACAATGTGCAAATTTCAAATTTACACGTTTTTTTATACTGCCCTGCAGCATCATCCGTGAATTAAATGTGTTTGATGAGGTCACATATCAAGCTCTTGATTACAAAAACAAAAAAAAAGATAACTTGACAAACGAAGAATAAATTGTCACTGACAACTTTTCAGATAAAGTATGCATTCGTATTTCGAGATTCAATTCAAAGAGCATATTTGAACAATGACCAGGTAATCAAGAAATAAGTTTTCAAGAAATAAGTGGACAGTGTCATGCTTCAAAAGTTCGAAATAATTTCAAAGATTTAATGCTTCAATATTAATTCTCCTTTATAATAAAATACAAAAGAATAAACCATTACCTGGTCATTGTTCAAATATGCTCTTTGAATTGAATCTCGGAATACGAATGCATACTTTATCTGAAAAGTTGTCAGTGACAATTTATTCTTCGTTTGTCAAATTATCTTTTTTTTTTGTTTAAAAGGTCTGGTTGTTGTTGCGTACATTTAATGTTTTAAAGTGATAATTAATCGTTAAAAGGTCCGTAATTGAACCGGAATTTTTTTTAATACGAAGGTTCGTAATAAGCCTGTAATAAAACAAACAAACAAATAAATGAAAAAGAAGTAATCACAGAAAAGGGAAACCCGAAAGGACTTACCGTTTCAGGAAACGGAACTTGGAGGAATCGAAGGTTCTCTTCTCTGTTTGGCATTTTGTTACTGCAAAGCTTGTGAATTTTGCGTATGACAATATTTTGCATGCAGCATAAATGAAGATGGCCATGCTTGCGCAACTATTGGACAAGTCGGGAAGTAAATGTAAAAAATAAATCAATTATTTATTAAAGTAACATCTCAATCATTCTCAAATTTTGACATTTTGTAGTATCGATTTTTACATGCGTTTAAAATACAATCATAAAAAGATTACATTTGTATTTACTGATAAATTTTTTAAAATATTGATTTTCTACAGTTTTTTTAGTTTTTATGCGAAAAAAAATCATGCTTCTAACCAAACTAGAAAAAAAAACAAAAAATGAAGGGCGTATACCGTCAATAAAAGTTGGAGACCTATCAGGACATTAAACAATTTCTATTAATTTTTTGTAGCATTTAAAAACTATTGAATCTCTCTTTGTTACCAACTTTGATGAAAAAGAAATAAAAAAATGCATCCGGCAAAGTCGTCGCAGTTACAGTGCGACTGACATTTAATATAATCAACGGATGCACAATCTCGATCGAATCTCTGTGTGCAATGCTGTACGAGTTGCGATTCGTCGAAGTACAAGGAAAGATGTTTTGTCGCTCTGTCGTCGAGCCGATGCATGTACGAGGGACAAGTGAGAGCAAATCGCTAGAATTGCATAGAGAGCAGCGTGTATATCGCGGGGGTTCTTGGTTCTCGTGGTGGGTCTATTAGTCCGCGCCGGGCAGTCATGCAATGCGCTACGAGACGTTTTCATTTCTCATGATCGACAAAAGACAAACGACATATTATTAATATTATTCTGAGTGATCCGGTTATCTTGAGATACGTTCGATCCAAAGTTTCACTCTCAATGACTTAGGTGTGAGTGATCTAAAAATATTTTTCGCAGCCCACTGATAACTTATCAATTTGATAAGATAAACAAAACACGTGAGTAAAATTTATATTAAAATACCACCGAATGTAAGCGATTTATCTATACTTTAAATTAAATATTCTATTTTTCGGGGCACCAAAGTTGCCGTAAATCGCAAGGTTACGCAGATTAATTGCAAATTCTAATTTCGATTTTCGCGCAGCCTCGCACAGCTGCATTTACGTCCAATTTCCACACGCCTAGCAAATAAACTTTCGCAGAGCATTGTGCGTTAACTTTTCGGTTCTCGGAAAGACACAGCCCGCACTTTTATTATTTCATTCGAAAGCTGTTCAAATCGGGAACGTTATATATGTGACTTAAGTTAGGGAGCAGCTGCTCCCTAACTTAACTAACTAGCGTGCTAGTTAAGTAATAATTAATAATGCTGTTTCCAAGAATGAACCAACTTTATACATCTTTTCTATCTATAAAAAAAAGATTTTACAATTTAGCAAGCTAGTAAGCAATAACTAATAATATTGATTCCAACAATGAGCTAACATTACAAATATTTATGTAATAAAAAAAAAAGATCTTACGATCTGTCGTAATATATTTGTATTAGTATTTGTGGTATTAGTATTTGTAAAGCTTTTGAATATTCTCAAGCTTAGAAAAAATATTATTCGTTATTTCTAGGTAATTTCAGATTTTCTATAACGCTAAGTTTTTCGGATCGAAAGCAGTCATGGGGGTGTGGAAATTCACGTAAACAATCGTACCGAAACACGTTTGATCAATATAACATTTATTATTGATAGTCTCGTATAACTAACTGTACAGTACTTAAAAGATATTTATGACAGATGTTGACAGTGAAGCTTAAACAGTTATTGATAAATAGCCTTCTTATAATATATATGGGCGGTGTATCATTTAAAGCCCGGTTATCACAAAAGATCATCCAACATTATTTCTTCTTTAATGAGCACCAACGCGTCCAGATTCCTACTTGTGTTTTGACGAATATCAAAGCCTACCGGTTTTGGATCATATGTTGCCTTTTTCCACACGTCTGTTTGTGTTTCATGGTAAAACAAACTATCCAATTCGTAAACATTATTATTGTTGTTATGATGATGGGACGTCCGATCGTCCAAGCATCGCGTGTAGTCAATAAAATCGGGAATTATATCACCATTCTCATTGCGATAGTGTTGAGAATGCATAGAAGATGTTTCGTCATTAAAATACTCGTTATTTCCTAGTGAAAATAAATTATCTTCCAGGGTGCCACAATCGATGTCATCGGCGTTGTTGATGTGAAAGGTGAAATTATTTTCTTCGTTCTCGAGATTACCGTTTTGCAGTCTGCTATTGGCAAGCCGACGGCATCCCTCGAGGATATCGATGTTCTCTCGATAAATCTGATGGTCGTGTGTTGGTTTGACCATTTTTATGAGGTCGTTGTCCATTCTGATAAATTCTTGGATCGCGTCCGATAAGAGACGTTCACGTTCGTTTCTGTTAGGGGTTTCGTGATTTATTTCCATTGACTTGAGTGGTCTCGTTATTTTCAGGACCACCTGTATTTCTTCATCCTCGTCTTTGCGATGCTTCGTAAGCTCGTCTCTCGGCGTATCTTCCGAACCTTGCAGCGCAATGCCACTTTTGTCAATGTCCATCAAACAAGGTTTGATCTTATTTGTATCACAGTTTCGACCAAAATCAACGAAGGGCGCAATTTCTTCGTCGCTAATTTGATAAGAGCCAAAATCTTCTTCTTCCCAAAGAAACGTAGCATCGTCGTTAGAATCGATCGTCCGATTTTTCTCCTTATGCCATTTCAGGTGTTTTCTTTTGATTGGCACCCTCGAAATAACCTCATCGCCTATTTTAAAAACGAGGTTCTTTCTTGGTTTTTTTCTTCGGTGCTTCTTCTTAATGTGCACCTGAACATCTCTGATACACTTGAAACTTCTACCACAAATTTTGCACTTTTCCCCTATAATCGTAACTTTGCACTCTCTAATAAACGGAAATATCTTGTGATAACCAACCGTATCACGGATTTCACTTTTTTTCGCATTTTTATGTTTCGATCCTGATTTCAAACCGATTTCTTCGGGTATCTCCTCGACACGCTTGCCTATTTTCTCACTTATTGTACTCACCGATCTACAATGTCGCCTATAGCTAGTTTGCAGATCGTGATCGGTGTTATTGCCATTTATATCACAACAATTAGTAAAATTAAGGCCCATAGATCGGAAAAAATCGAGCTTACTGTTGACAGTAGAAGCGTCGAGTCTTTTCGTTATTTCTGTAACGATCTTGTTGTCCTTAACGGTTTTCTCGGTCGTTCGCAGTTTGTAGCGATTAGAGAAGTCTGCCGATGAAATCCACTCTTCCATGATTGATTCCGACGACATTTTGTTTTCGCCTACGAATTCCGCTAGATATCAATCTAGAAGTAGAAAGAAAAGAGACCTTCCGTCGTATCGATGTTTTTTAGGAAAAAAAAAACAATTATTCACATCTAAAGCTTAAATCACTTAAAAATAAATATCGTTGTACTTGTAGCAAGACACTAATGTTAAGATACTTCAACGTTGGCTAGTGAGGGCGATAATCCGATTCCTCGATCGTCCATTTTGTTGACGACCGCCGCGGCCTACAAAATGTCGCAACCTAAACGATATTTGTGCTCACGTAAAACAACGTTCCATATCACTAAAGATATCAATCAATAATGCTCGATATATTATATTGAAGTAGAGTGTCGTGATGCAATGTAATTAGATATGCTGCATGCGTATTGCGTATTACGCATTCACACTTAAACACAATCTAAACGAACTTTTATTTATATGATACACAACGATCCACGAGCTAGTCACATGAAATATTGCAGCAATATTTGTCGAATAATGATATATTCTCTAAAATACAATAAAACAAATCACTCGCGAGCAATAAAACTTGTATAAAAATAATCCAAGAATGTATTCTTTAAATCTCATAAATGATTTACTTCAGCAAATGTTCGAAGTGTGAAAATGACTTTATTCCTTGGAATGTGCATAGTCAACAATTTTTAGTTTTTGTCTACACAGCGGTAAAGATTGCTTAAAAAAAATTATATATTGCGACAATGTCATACGCTGGAGGTGGTGTTGTTCTATGTATATGAACGCCCTCGTGTAGCTGCGAGCAAATCGTCTGACGTTGATACCTGCGTTGAGCTCAGTATGGCAACTGAAGCCCCGAAGCCGTGAACGGTTGGAGAAGGAGGCTTTTTTCGCCTTTCGTGCGAGATGGGATAGAAGCAGGGTTCGGTCCTACCAATGCGAACCTCGCTAGCACACTGACGGACCAACTGGCAAACGCTTCTCTGTTCACCGCGTGGACCTTCGCAGGAACGTTAGCCGGCCTAACGTCGTGTGACTCATCCTGACGGCGAAGATATACGAATGACCCCGAAGTTTTGCTACCGGAAACCGTCCGCAAATGATAAGAAATCCAGCGATATGAACGATTACCGCGTCTCCTGTTACGATGATATTAAAAATATAACTCCTTAGGATATATTATGCGCGCTCAGAGTAATATCATTTAAAAATACGTACAATAGCATCATTAGAATTTTAAGAAATGCTATCGCTCATGGTTTATTTATGGTAATCCGAGTGTACTTCTAACAGTGTAAAGCTGTAACAAGGCAACTTAAAAATGTTAAACATTTCACTACTATAGTCATCGCATAGCTTGACATTCAATAACAAGTATCTATGAGGTGAAGGGGGCTCGATGTACCTGTTTTTCCAGAGCTCTTTGCCATAGTCCGAAGGGTAAAACTACCATGAAAACACGTGTAACAGGCAGGATGAAAAACGGTCAATGCCCTCACTTTCTCTCTCTCTCTCTCTCTCTCTCTCTCTCTCTCTCTCTCTTTTTCTCTATCATACTGCACGCGACATGCATGTATATTATAGTTTCACACACATTTCATATTGTTGAATATGAACTAAAACTTTGTCGACGAAACTATCGACGTTTTCCTCCCTTTTTGCATGACTGTCGAAGACACAAAACTTTCCGGTCTGTCGTCTCGTTCGATATCACTAAAGGGGTGCATAAAAGATATTTAAGAGCTTGTCATTACATTCACTGCAACACTGTAATGTACACTGAGCAGCTTATATCAAACGAGGTAATAAACACCAGGTAGTTAACACGTTTATATTAATAACAATTACTTTCATATATTCGCGCTAATACTGTATAAAAACTTGTTAAAAATCGTACAATATAATAAAACTTAATGAAAGAGCTAATCAAAAATCATCTTATAATCGTATATTTTTATATGATTTTATATTTCGTAAAATTATTATATTAAAACTTTAATAATTTTATAGTCTTACAATATATTTTTTTATGTTTCAATAATTTTCTATAAAATATTTGAAGGACAACATAAACAGAATAACGAGGGACGAACGGAAAATGGACTCTGCTGAACCCATTAGTCACTGTGAGCGAGAGAAACTCACGCCAAGCGAATAAACTAGAAAGTGATGGTCGCCAAAAGTATTTCCTTTATTCGATCAGCCTAAAGAACTAAACTGTGAATCATCACCAAATTTGGATATAATTTGTCTTAAAATATCCTACTAGTTTTTATACTTTTTTTTATTTCACGTAACATCACGTGTAGCACACATTTCTAAAAACCAACACCATCAAATAATTTTTAAACAATCGCGGTAAGTCAGCGAACTTTTTGTTCTACAAACTAGCAAAGTTTTAACACGATCGAACAAAAACTCGATTCGGTAAGGATATCCTTGATCGGTGATTTGTTCGATTATAAAAAATATGGTCACGGATATATTGATTAGGACGTATTTACAGTTCGTACCTTTATCTTGGAGGATCGAAAGATGAGCGACGAAAAAAATATCGTTACGGAAAAGTGTATAATTTCAACGTACCGACTACGGCGTAATTAATGAATCGCGTTGGGGAAGTAATATTGGAAAACGTATTCAACATAGTCGACCCAACATTAATTTTTTTAATAGCTATTCGACATATTAAACCTTTGAGGTCGTTTGTCTACTCTCAGCCACCAAAACTACACTACGTTACATTAAATACGACCGCAAAGGGTTAATATGACTAACAGAATGTTATAATGAAAAAAATGGTGAAAATGCGTTGGTTATTATCTCCATTAGTATTCCAGCACTATACAGGAAGTAAAATGAATTTATTCTCTCACCGTCCGTTTCTTTCAGAAATACTCTTGTGGAATCGAAAGAGATGCCGTTTCGAGTGTCGATGTTTACGTTTTCACAATACTGACCGAGCAATGTCACCATTGTATACAAGGTGAGAAGAACTTCTTCGAGGATTCAAATGTTATGAAGAATATTCATCGCATGCCTCTTACACGTAAATAATATTTAAGCCTTGTATGATACACAAACGTGTACGATGATGTTTTGTGAGATGTGGTGCAAGCGTTAACCACGCGAAAGATATTTTGCAGACTAAGTATCGTACGAATACTCTAACTCGGGCGAATTGACGCGATGTTCGCTAATAGATTTTGCCGGTAGAATTACCGCGTGGTTATAACGCGACTAACGCACCGTCGAGAATACTTGATAAGTATTTGTTGGATATATAAATGACCTAAGATTATAATACGAATAGATATTTGTTGCTCATTGTAGCAATACGAATCTCAAGGTCCTGTGGCGCAACGGATAACGCGTCTGACTACGGATCAGAAGATTCCAGGTTCGAATCCTGGCAGGATCGGTGTTAATTTTTTTTTTCTCACCTCCCTAATTAATATTACTTGCAATTATTCAAGACGCCAATTACTTATCTATTCCAAGAAAGTGTAGTTATAATCAATGCTATATGAGACACCGGTGGTTCATGAAGTTTCGCAGCCTCGTTTCCCGAGATAAATCGCCCTCGGCACACACATGACATTTTTTATTAAAAGAATTTATAATTGTGCTAATTTTAATGGATTACGATTGGTTTATCTTTCAAAATTGCACACAATGTCACTCTGATTCTATTAGACACGCAATAAGCTTTAACTTCACGTTGCATCGATCGAAGCACTTGGTATAAATATGTATAAGAGTAGCGGTAGAACCTTGTGTCGGCAAAATGGTCTAGGAAGGCTTTAATACTTTTAAATTCATTTAACAATTAGCTTCGTGATGTTACCGTGCAAAAAAGCTAAGGTCTTAAAAGTGTGGTCGTTCGTTTCACTAAAAAGTGATACAAAACGAAATTACCTTTTTATTTAATTAATTATCAACTCTTATCTTCTCTTATCAACATGACCGTGACAAAAAATTCAATTTTATTCCGATGAGTCATTTCTCACGCAGGTTAATAATTTTTTTTTAGGGTTTATGAGTCATCGGTCTTGTGACATTACATATGACTCATGGGCTTTCATTGTAATATGAGTATACCGTATTGTCAGACAACTTAGAATGTTTTTAATTGACATAACCTTTTATGGAGATGTAATTAAAGAATGTAAGACAAGTGAACCACCAAAGTCAAGTTGTTACCATTACTTTAATTATATTTAATTGTATAAAATACAAGTATAATGTAAAATTAATCAACGGTACATTAAACACGTTTTTTAATTAATGTTTAACATACGTGTACTTTAATATTCCTTTATAGTTGTACATTAAATTTAATAAACCAGTTTATGTATAAATTCTTCTTATAAAAGAATATTAATATGCCAAATATTTAAAACTTGCTGCCGCTGTCGAATATTTTCTGCCATACTAGCACATTCTTTTGAGGTCGTTATCCTTTAAAATCTCTCAAAAAATTTAAGAATTTTGTATATTACTCGCTATGACATCCAGATCTGAAGCAACAAACGGCATAAATTAAAAAAAAAAATCATTTCGCAGTGCACGCACTTAATGGAGGTTGTTTGTCAACCTTCAATCAACAATTTGAAGAAAAAAATCTCAGCGCCTCGACACTTTGCAAATAAGTGTGGGGCGTATTGTACGGAGCATTATGCAGAAATTGAAATAAAATCCATTTTTAGTCAGCATCCCTATAGTCACCCCAAACTGCAAAATATCACCCTTTTCCTCATTCATCATAGTTCGTAATTCTAGTCATTAACCGTTAGGGGAGGCGAAACATATATATATATATATATATATGAGTACGAGAGGTATAACTAAATGGCGCTTCACGACGGATTGTGAGAGAATAAGCTAAGGTGTGGTAATGTTGAGAATTCTTCTCACCTTAAGGATATTTGTAACAAAGATGCGAGAGCGGATCGTGAGTCATGGGAGTGCACAAAAGTTATAAAAGTAGCAATTTATCAAACATTGATCGATAGGCTAACTTTGACAAGTTTCAACAAACAAACCTGCAAAATAGAACCTTTCACATTACGTCCTCATTATTTACTATCTTTTACAAAGATATTCTTCTTCCATTAATTGGTAAGTCAAATTCAATGAAAACACTACATTGTAGAGGTGGCTTTGTGGAATGTATCAAATAATGAGAAAGCAATATGCAAGGTTTTACTTTGAAATTCCACAGCGATATCTAATCATTTTTTTTTACGTACTCATAATTAAGAACAATTTTATCGGTATCACCGTTTTTTCAATTACGATCCGAAAGAAAAAATATTAATTTATAAACAAATAACTAGTTCATATCGTAAGTCACTTTTATAAAAGAATTCATATTTAAATAATTTGTGGAATAAATAAAGAATGTTCATATGAAAGTAGCGAATGGTGACGATCACTGAGTTTTATTGCAGTTATAATGAAAAATTAACAGATGCACCACTGAGGCACAGTTAACCCAATGTTCTTCGTGATACATTACGTCATAGAAAAGAATTGATAAAAAATAGTCGATTCCCAGAATTTAAGAAAACTATAACAAAAGTATCTTTTGAGTAACAAATACACATTTTTATGAGCTAAAACTTCTTTATTTGCAGGGGAGAAGGTTCGTTGCATATAGTTCGCACTATCTTTATGTCTCTTGTTTTACGACTTCCTGCTTCAAACAGTAAAATAAATTCCTTGAAGTCTGCCTTTATCAATGTCTATAGTCATTCACTCACATATTATTTTGTTCTTTCAGAGAGCATCAAACCTGCCGAGTAAGTCTCGTATGGAGCCTCCTGCTGACTTATGTACATCTGACATGCGCACGTAAGTAATTCTTCAAATACTTGTTTTCTTTTATTTGATATTTTGTTATATTCAATGTTGATTAGAATTGACGGGTTATATAGAGCTGAAGTAACCGCACACTGTAAATAAAACCTAATCTAATATATTGTTTTATATTTACCTACGTACAGTCCACTTTGACCAACAGAACCCGGTCGATGTTGGACTTTAGTGGTACAAGGGAGAGAGGTGAGAGAGAGAGAGAGAGAATAATGTAGAAGGGAGAGTCCCCTTTACTACCATGTAGATATCTTTCATACACTTACGTTATTGGCTATGTTCGTTATTCGTACACAAAGCAAATGTATAAATATGTATTGGTGTACACTTACATTATATCAACGCGACCTGTTTTATTAGATGGCATTTTTAGTTTGCGGTTAGTGCAGCGAAATACATGCTTAGATATAGGATCTATCTACATAAGCGAATGGCGATTACAGCGAATACGTGAAGGTGTTTCTGTCGGGTTGAATATAGGAAAGTTGGGGTGATATTTTTCCCTTTTGAGCCTGCCTTCCACTCGGAGAAATTAAGGACGTTGAAACGCTAGGTTTGGATTAGATTAAATTCTAAATAGGGCAGCCAGCGCTTTTGTTTAGAATTTACAATTAGAGATAGTGTATTGACTAAAACGCCGCGTTCTTACGCTTTTAACGTAACTATATGATTAAAAATGTTACGTTAAGATTAATAAATTCCAAATTTCAAAAGTTGATGTAATTAACAAAATTGATATATTATTTTAGGGTTTAATGATTCAAAAAATCTGCCCTAATACTTTGGAATTTAAGGGACCACAGTTATCATGTTATGTATCAGTCTGTAGATATTCGTCGACGAATTCTTAATTTACTGATCATTGTAAAAAAAAAAGAGAAAAAAAGTAAATTTCATTAATACACTTTCTTATAGTTACACCTTGGTTAAAAATGCGGTTTCCCTTCAATGTTATCTTTAAAATATCATTTCGCTTGATGTAACAAATCTCAGTAAATATTCAACAGGAAGAATTCATACAAAACATTTAAAAATATTATACCGGTAGCTAAAACAACAACAATGAAAAGAAAATTCCATTATAGCACTTTCTTAGTTACCTCGGTTGAAAATGCGGTTTCCCTTTAATGTTATCTTTAAAACATAACGTCGGTTGTCGAAATAAATCTTGGTAAATATTCAACGGAAAACATTGATACGAAACATTTCGAAATATTATATCGGCAGTTCATTGACAATTGTCCTTGTAAAAACTTTGGGTCTTATAAACTTCCGCATAATGATCATTATAGTCAGAGTAAAAATTTGCTAGAGCGTCGCGCACTCGATTAGGGCCAATCCGCTGAGGGCGCATGATAAATGCACACGTTATTCTAGATTGAACAAGAATGCATTTCCTAGCAAAAGAGATCTCTATCGTTCGACGCGTGAGCATCGTTTACATTTCACGACGCTGAGCTCAGGCACTCGAAACTGCGGTTTCTTCGGTGTGAAAGCCAACTTGTGGCATCGTGTTCCCAGAGTTTCTTAGAGTCTCTCGACGAGTAATAACTATAGCAGATATGCCTTATAATTGAAAAAATATATAATTAAATAATAAGTTTGACTAAAATGTGCACTTGGTTTCAGTCAATTTGGAAACACACCATCATTACTTTACTTAGGTTTATTGTATGACTTTTAGACGAGAGTACTTTCACGCCAGAGGCACAATGTCGAGTGCATGTTCTTTTGTTCAGACATCATCGTTATTGCACGAACTGCAATCGATGGAAAAACTGTTTTTCAGTCAAAGTTCAATGCAATCAGCGATCATTTCACAACCCGTTACGATATTTCATTAAGCAATGATTGTGATGGATCGAACTCACGCGATACTTTCCATACTCACGTGCGCTTTATTGACTAGTTCAATTAGAAAGTTGAAATTATTAGGTGCACTAACTAATATTGCCGTACGGAAGATTCTATTGGTTCACTCTC
Organism: Cylloceria caligata; assembly: GCA_963942595.1. NCBI lineage: Eukaryota > Metazoa > Arthropoda > Insecta > Hymenoptera > Ichneumonidae > Cylloceria > Cylloceria caligata. The sequence continues at coordinate 86,713,882 of OZ012703.1, read as the reverse complement.
ATTTGTTATTATTTCTGTTCACGTGACAAGTATATTTAATGAGGAAAATCACATAGTTGGAAATATTCATAAACATGTTTATAAGAAGAAAACGATGTAGTTAATCATTTTTACTACCTCATAGAGAAATTTTCCATCTAATCATTTGTTTCGAGACTTAAGTGTCAGGGTACTCAAAGTGGTCCGAAATTTCCAAAGTGGGTTAGAAAAAATGCCCGGATGAATGTGTCTCCGTGTATGTCAAGAACTTGAAAAATTCAAACCTCTGTAAGATCTGTACGAATGATTTGAGTTATCGCGCTGAAATTTGTCACATAAATAAAGCAAATGCACACCTTCGTTTAGCATGTTTTTCGTAATCATTAACGCGGTTCATATGTAATGGCAATTTGAATTTTCAACACAAAGTCCGTGAATGCTCATGCACAGTCTCAATTTTTCCGATATCACGTTGTCGCTAGCGTTCTCGGATGTTTGGTATTGAATTTTGCCGAAATCGATAAAGAAGTTCGTATTTTATATAATTATACATTTTTCAAACATTGTCACTCTAACTTACGTAAACTTTGGTCAGTTGAGTTATTTTATTTGGTGAAGATCGGTAAAAGAGTTTTTATTTCGAAAAGCATTGACAAAAAAGTGCAATAAGAGTTTGTTGCATACATGTAAAATACAAAATTAAATGTCACAGCCTTACCTATTGGCTTCTCCTCAATGCCCCGATAAACAATTCCCAATTATTTGTGAAAATATTTGTTAAAAACTTGTTAAAATATCTTGTTATTCTACTGCGAAAATTAAATGTTTCCAGTAGTTAAAATAATTTTTTTAAAAGGTATTTTTATAAAAACTGAGAGCTGTTAAATGATAAGTTAAATTAAAGATATTGGCTCGACAGAATATAGTATTCGAGATAATCCGGAAGTCGTCGTTCCACCGGTTCCTTGTCAAGGCTACAAACCAGGCCAGGACGATCTTCAGACATTTGACTTCATTAGACGTTATAATCTGGATCTACTGGAGGCACAATATCCCGGAGTGCCACGAGTTAGAGGATCTAACCGTCTGCAAACAGCTTATCGAGTGGAGAAAGAGGCAGACCTCACAATTCCGACGAGGTAACTTGATCCTTAAAAATAAGCGACGTTGCCGCGCCACAGTTTATGTTTTGACTACTCAGCTCGGCTGAAAGATTGCTGGTCAGCTTGGTATCAACTACGCCTTCGAATCTTTCAGAGACATATTTCCATCTGGCATGCCCCAGGAATTCAGCTTTATATGCACGTTAAAAACGCGCAGGGTACCCAAAACCTCGTGGAGCATCCTTAGAATAACTGACGCTACGAAAAAGCCCGAGTTTGCCGTCACCCTTAATCCGAACAAACTCACATTGGATTTAACAACCATTGACAAAGAAGGAAACTTGCAGACACTTTCATTCCCAGCACCGCGTGTAAGTGATGTATACGTTACATACTTTAAGGGTCTCAAAAACGTACTATAAATAAACGTATGTTTACACCAGTATTTAAGGAGGGGGGGGGGGAAGCATGCACCTATTTTAGGACAAAAAACCTGTTTTTTTTATTGGTAAAAAAATCGTATCGAACCATCTCCACGATTGATTGTTCCTAACAGTGTTCTGATCATGTTAAAAAATTCCCAGATCCGAATATAAAAAATTGTTGAAGGGGTTCCATTTTTTAAGCCTTATCAGAACCGCTACGAGTAATAAATGATTCCACCATTTATTTATAATATTTTTTACAGATAAAAAGAAGAATAAACGATTTTATAAAAGTCACAATATCCCACAAAATTTGTCTTCGCACTGTTTATTATTAATCTCAATAGTAAAACTGGTTACATTTTTATGTTTAATCGTTGTTTCTGTCTATTGCAAGATTTTCTGTGAAACATTATTTATTGTAGGAAAAATCATTTAATCACAAAGATTACGTAAAACGATAAAGGAAATGAATTGTCATTCACAAAAATCTCATCAGTTTTACGGGTCAAACTTAAATAAAGCTGAGAAAAAATATGTCTTTAAGGATATTGACATGAAACATGCAAATGCAAAACATGGCAAATTAATTAAAATTAATTATTTCTTGTGTAAAGGACATATTCTTCAAGCGCCACCTGCCACCTGAATTACTTAATAGCCATTGCTGTTTCAAAGAGTGTGTGTTAATCTTTGATAAAAAAAAAACACCAACTTATGTTATTATATTTATGTTACGTTTTCACGTGGAATGGGGGTTTTTTATACGCAGGAGTTGGTTATCCTAGCAAGTCCAACATACCGGTTGTCTTGTGGAAAAGCAATTATCTTGCAACCGGGAGTGCGTCTGGTCGTTTTTAAACATTTCTTTCTCTTTAAACAGTTGTACATGCACTTTTTTATTTATGGTTTCTCGCGCGGTTGCGACCTGCCGGGGAACCGGCATTTTATTGGCGGTTCCTTTCGCGGTATCTCGTCAGTTGACAACCATCCACTTTTTCAATGGCAGTTGCAGATGCACTTTATTGGGCGGTTGCAAAATGATTAAAAACAACGGGTTGTACTCCCGGTTGCAGTGATGGTTGCTTTTCCTGCTGGGATTCATCCTACGATGTATTTTATGCTGCTAATCACGAATCGATTATCCAATATCTCGAAAATCCTCAAAAATCTATTATATTTTTATACTTTTCGTTAATTACCAATGATTTATTGAGATGTTAATGGAAATTCCGATAAATTGAAAACCCCAAAAAGTCATGCAATGTGCGACTCGCATCCTTGATGCGAGTGTTTTTTCAACATTTTTTTATTATTGTTGTACTGTATCTGTTATTATGAAGACAGATGATGACGATGACATCACGAGAAAAAAAAATCAGCATTACTAAGAAGAATGAATAAATATTAATCTGACACTTGATTCGAACATAGGTTTTCGATAAACAATGGCACAAAATCCACTTTGGTATCTTCAGGGACAAGGTAGTTTTGCACGTGGACTGCGAGCTTGCAGGTACGATGCAACTGAGGCCTTGCGGATCCATTGACGTTGGAGGAGAGGTTTCAATCTCAAAGATAGTCTCCTCTCAAGCAACAGTGCCAGTAAGATTACTCTCATAACGACTTGCATCTTGATATTGCGAAGCATTGCCCTGGTTTTTCAATTGTCTAATTGTTATACCTAGAATGTTGGGAATTTAGATTTCCTCGTGCTATGCTCGCAGAAATCAATACGTGTAAAGTCAAATTACTATTCGTACATCGTGTCCGAATGCCTATCGTGATTTCCGCACACGACGTGTGGGACATACTGTGCGATTCAGCTGCATATTTAGTCTCGTAGGTCGCATGTTTCGACACATATCAAGGGTTTGCGCAGATGTTTTGTAGAGATAACTTTGTGCATGAGTGCGCTCAGTCGCAATTATAGAACGCTTAATTAATAAACGCTCTAGCTGTCGCTGACGTAGAATATGCATCACTGTTTGTAGAATACTAAATTAAGAACTTGACGCTATAGCTTTCAACCAAGGAAAAGCAAAAATACTCGCGGGAATTCTCGTTTTAACGAGAATCCATTAATTTTTCCGATAGATTGATTTACAATGGATGGTGTTGAATTGCGATCCGACCAGACCGATAAGAGAAACTTGCGACGAGCTTCCGGTGAGCGGGATTCTAGTACTATCGCGTATCTCGGTTATTTAATAGTTTTTAACAACTGTAAATGACGTCACTAAATTCAAATTTTGTAGATTATAGGTAGCAGTGCGACACAGCCTAAAAAAAAACCTGGTTGTAGTATGAGCTGTCCTCGAGGTCCGCCTGGACTTAACGGAACTATCGTAAGTTATTTAAAATACTTTATTGTAACAAGTTAGAAATTATAATGTCAAATGTAAAATAACATTTGAAAAATATATAAAACTACAAATTATTGTAAACATATATAATCATAATTACATTTCTAAAAATTAAGGGGCCACCAGGACCCATCGGTGAACCGGGGATTCCCGGTTTTCCAGGTCAACGCGGTCTTCCAGGACCCGAGGGAAAGCTCGTACGTAAATTACTCGAACCAAATAAAACAAAAACTTCAATAAGGATGCAAAGTCAATAAATGGGCATTGCTTTTATTTTGGTTTATTAGGGTATTATTATGGTAACATTATTTGATTGACTCCTCATAGAGGAAGATCTATTTTTGTTAACATTTTTTTTTCTAGATTTTTATATCCACACGTTCTTAATCGTTTAAAACATAAAAAAATTATATTTTAAAAATGTCCGGTGTACGTTATGCCAAATGGACGTTAAGACGATAACTGTTGCTAATTTTAAAATTGAAAGTTTGTACACAAGTAGAGTTATTTGACCAAGATCGGCGAAAGAATTCAAAAGTTACGAATCTTTTCGTTTTAGTCAAAACAATTTGTATTTGGTGTCAGTTGATAAAACTTTGTACACAAGTGGTGTTATTAACAAGGATATTTGGGTAGAATCCATAAAACCGTTCAAATTTGATGAAAACTCTCTCTTTTTTTTTTAAATTACCGTCGTAACTCAAACTTAAACAATTGAGTTTATTTATCGAGCTTAACCATGTTAAATCGAGATACAATTAAATAAAGCATTGATAAATTAAAAAAATCTATGCATGGTATGAACTTGGTATGAGAATTACATTTTTCGAAAGATGCCTAACCGCTCTACATTGTGTTCCTTTTGAACTAAAACTTAATAAGGAATTGATAAATTCACTTTTAACCTTAGAAGGAGCATGTGGGGGCCATACGGACCCCATTCCCATTTTAAAGTACGCTCCTGAAAACGCAGACGGCGTTATCGGGTATATTATAACTAATTAGGAAAATTGACTTTAAGAAACACCATTTTATTTCTTATTGAAAAACGAAGAGATTCATCTATATTTAAACCCAATTTTTGTTTATAGAAAACATTTTACAGGAAGGAGACGAGTGGGGGCCACTCTGACACCACATACTCCGTAGAGGGCAAAAAAAAATGACATGCCGCGTCTAGTGTTAATAATACATGGCACATTGTTAAAAAGTAATCGGATAAAAGGTTCATATATTGAAATCAAAAATTGGTACATTGAAGTTAACCGTTCATTATTCGAATTATTGAACTTAGTTTAAGTGAAATAATATGAAAATTGGAACATTGTCAGCTTCATTATTTTTTGAATGATTGAGGAATGATAGTACGAGTGATTGAGGTTCGGATACATATAGCAAGATTGTAGGAAACAGAAAATTCTAAATATCCATTCACTAACTTAGTTGATTCGCTAACTTTTACAAAAGCTAAGGAGATTAACTAGTTTATGCAGCATTTAAATAAACCTACAAAGTAGAGACTTACACATTGCCTCTTCATTACTTTTCAACATTTCACAAAGCTTTATATATGACGTGGCTTTTGGAAAGGTGCAGAAAATAATGCGGGAGCAATGTGTAAACTTCCACTTCGCAGGCTATTTTTCTACGCAATTATTTCCTTACAAGGATTTATTAGGATGCATATTAAATATTTTATTATCGTATTGTAGGGTCTGCAAGGATTACCTGGACCCAGAGGATTGACCGGACTGCCTGGAATGGGTTATAAAGGGGACAAGGCAAGTTGTTCATCGATGAAAATACCCCAATCATGTCTCAAAGCACATACTTTAATCTCTTTGAAATGTCTTTTATGGCTTGCAGGGAACAATGGGGTTTCAAGGTATAAAAGGCGAGAGAGGGGATGTGGGTTCCCGAGGATTCCCAGGACAGCCAGGATTGCCTGGAAATGGAAGTGGATATGGCGAGCAGGGGCCACGAGGTTTTCCCGGGGAAACGGGATTTCCTGGACGCGATGGAATACCGGGACTCAGTGGTCCCAAAGGCGAGAAGGGTGATTTAGGATTGACTGGCTTGAGAGGACCACCTGGCCCAGGAGGCATTGTGCCAGGGCCCAGAGGTGATCGCGGGGAACCCGGAGTTCGTGGTGATAAAGGTACGTCACAAGGTTTTAATATCCTAAATGGATCTAGGAAAAGTCCCGATGATTGACCTCGAATTTACTTTTTTGCAACTCTGAAACTGTAGGGTGTCTCACAGATTTCTCTCGCAATTTCTTGTCACCGGTTTTTTATTTAAGTTTTATGTCCAAGGTCCTTCAATCGAGTCTTTTCTTTCCTAGATCCGTCTCTCGGTGATAAAGTTTAATAATTGCTCACTTAATGCATCCGAAAGTTGATCGGATATAGCATTTCTTGAATCAATGTAAGCTACGTGAATGAGATTCCATTGAACTAGGCAAGAATCAACTGGAAGATACGAGTACGATGAAAGGGAGATTAACGTTGACCTAGATACGAAGAATTGCATTGATTGTAAATCAATTTGCAACAATCTTCAGCAGTTCGCTTCGACGTATGGTAACTCATTGGTAACTCAGGCTTTGCCAATTAAGCGTAAGGTCGTTGTCGCTACAATCTCACGTCATTCGATCGTCACACTTTTATAACACGTGTCAATAACTCGGTGATGTTCGATTGGTCGTATTGATCATACAGTAACAAGTTTGTTCAAAGTTTTATCTCTTTGCAATGGTTGCTGTTTCAGGAGAACGCGGTTATCCAGGTCTGAATGGTTCACCCGGTTCGATTGGCCCACCAGGATTTCCTGGTCATGAAGGACAAAAGGGTGATTCAGCATTCCCAGGACAACCAGGTGTTCAGGGATCGAAAGGTGCTACAGGTGAACCTGGCTTATCCGGAGTTCCAGGATCAAAAGGGGAACGCGGTGAACCGGGACGGGACGGTGAAGATCGTTTTTTTGCCCGCATGAGAGAATACTAACAATACCCGGAGCTAGTAAGCCTCACGAGATAACAGTTACAAAGATAGCCGATCGAATAACTTTTGAGATATAACTTTTGTTAACGCGTTATTTTTTTTTAAAGAGAAGATTTATCGCGAGACCTTGATTGATACCTTATTTTAGGACTGCCTGGATCTGCTACAGAATCCGTATTTTTAACATCGCCCGGTAAACCTGGCAAAGACGGTTTGCCTGGTATCAAGGGAGAGTCTGGCTCCCGAGGAATTCAGGGCTTCTCTGGACTTCCTGGAAAAGACGGTTTGCCAGGAATTGAAGGCCCTCAAGTAACTACTATATTTTGTTATCTCATTGAGAGAGCTTTAGTTTCAAGATATGGTTTTTGTCTTAGGATTTAAATGTCAGCGTGCTTGAAATATTCCAAATAGTTTAAAAATTGAACTCGGTAAAAATTTCCGGTGTTTATGCCTATGACGTTATATGTCAAGACTAGAAAAGACGAATCCCTTATAATTCAATAAAGGTTTGATCTATGGGACTTTAATTTCGCATGCAATCATGTCAGTAATTTGCCTTTGCTAGTGATCATTTTTGTCTAAATTGATACATTGATGTTTTTGTGGATTGGTGATTATTTAAAATATATTTGTGATTTCTCTAATTTCCTAAAAAATTTGGCAAACGTGACAAAATATCGTACGAAAAGGATGCAACGTTCAATTATGTTTAGTGCTAAATGTACCGAGAACCGATAAAAAGGTTTAAATTACACAAAACTTAGCATGTTTCAAATTTCAGAAAACCGTTATTATCAAGACCAATACTTTAATTTTTTTACGAAGGTTAGATACAGTAAAAGGGAAATTTGATTGAAATATATCGCTAAGTAACGACATAGCAATAAACATTTTATGAAAATTTGAATTTTTTTTCGTAAAACAAATTTTTTCTCTTAGAACAACGTTCACTTAGAAGAATTAAAAACTGATTAGCACAGTGCACGTGTATGTATTAATTTCTGAATTCCATAATTATTTACAACTTCATATTAGGGCCCGCCTGGACCTCGAGGTGAACCAGGATTCGTTGGACCTCGAGGAACCGAAGGATTTAATGGAAAACGTGGTGCAACGGGTCTCATGGGAAAAGATGGGAAGAAGGGAGAGTCTGGGCAACCAGGAAAACCCGGTCCTGGCGGTCCTCGTGGATTACCAGGCAATATGGTAATAAAATATTTGATTATTTAATTATTTCTGTTCAGTCTACTTACTCAGTTTTCGTAGATATTTCGATTACAGATTTGTTTATTATCGGTACGCAGCTATATCATTTTTGAGAATCGTACCTTTCGGATGGCTATATTTGCTACGGAGTACTAGGGCTTCAGAAATCCGACGATTGATCTGTTTCTTAATAAAAATTAATTAATTTACTTGTGCCAATTGCAGCGCCTTGGATCCATAAAACAAAAAGTAAACAATAAGTCTGATAATTTTTGTGTGCTTCGACTTTTGTCACAACGACAGTTGGTTGTTATATGCTGTGATAATGTTGCTGGAATTTATTCTCTCCATCCAAGCCCTTTTCCGAGTTTCCCTTAACTGCTATTGTAACCCTCATAAATATTTATGAATCTTGGTCGGTTGTTGTTTCTCTTTTAGTCCTTCGACTTGAAATATAAATTCAGTAAATGTATTGGGGTTCCTCAGGGTTTGTCAGGAATGCCTGGTTCTCCAGGCTCCCCAGGCATACCAGGTTTAGAAGGGAGGGCCGGTCAACCTGGCCCGCCAGGTACCCCGTGTCAACCAGCTGACATGTTGAATACAAACAGCATTCTTTACGAAAATGGCGGCAGTCCAGGCGTGAGTGGACCGCGTGGACAGCCCGGGGCCCCAGGCATTGTGAGTTACCGAATGATATCGAAGATGATAGAATGTTTAGTGATGGTTGTGACTCATTTCTAGCCAGGAGAAAGGGGTGCACCCGGCGAAAGAGGATCCGAGGGTCAAACAGGAACTCCTGGCATACCAGGAAAGGAGGGACCACCGGGAATGCCGGGTCCCCCGGGGCGATTAGGTCAGTCTGGGATGCCTGGACTCCAAGGTGCACCAGGGAAGAGTATAAACGATGCAGAAATTAGAGACATATGTGCTAGTGTCCTGAGAGGTGAGTCTTTGCGCATATTAGATATTGATTAAAATAAATTACAATAAATTAAATAAAAAAATATTTATATCAATTGAAGTACGTGAAGAATTTTCCTGTGAAGAATTATTGCAATGGCCGAATATATTTCTTTGTATGAAAACGTATGAATATATAGAGCAGATGACGGAGATGGCAGCACTCATGCAAGGCCCCCCTGGTCTGCCTGGTAGAGGGCGTCCAGGTCGTCCGGGATCGCCGGGTTCCCAAGGTCGCCCAGGTACCCGACCCCCGACAAGGGTTACAAATTTCCATGCATATATAAAAAATATCATTCAGCGGATATTTAACCCTTTGAAGTTCGATTAATTTTATTCTTAAAATTAGGTTTTGGGAAATCAGTCGCCGAAATCGATTTGCTTAATCCTCTCATCTCTATTTTCTCGAAAATTACGTTATTACATTATTTACAAGTTTACAAATCAGCGTAACGATAGCAATACACTTGTAAAGAACATTTTTTTATTGATACAATAATTAAAATTATTCAATTCATTTTAAAAAAACCGTATCCTTCAGAGGGTTAAATCATTTTCTCTTTCCATACGCCCATTATCGTCGTCGATGTATTATATATTATTCACTTTATCACGATTCGCACACACTTCAACAACGTAGTTGGTTTCTGTAGTTCTAATGTAATATATTTGTCCTAGTAATAATAATAATAATACATTTCCGGAATATTAACATTGCAAAGGCTGTGTTCCGGTAGAGATTACGAGTTCCTGCTGCATGTGTCACAGAGAGGCTGAACGAACTAACAGGGGGTCTACGAGGAGCGCCCGGGTTGCCGGGTCTCACCCGACATGGTCATCCTGGTCGGGTTGGAACCCGAGGCATCCCAGGTATAAGCAAAGAAAAACCTAAAACGTATTAACAGTCTCGGCCTAATTAATTGTTATTCGCTTACTCGTCTGCTCGTTAGTTGTTATTTGTTAATTCCAATATATGAGGTAATACGTTTTATTAAAATATCTTTTAAAAAAGTGTCATCAATGACTATCGAGACACCGTTTAATCACAGTCACTATTAACATTTAATCAACCACAAGACTAATATGCTTACGTTTCTATCTTTTTTCTTTTTGTGTATATTAATTCTCAGAGTGTGTAGGTGACCCAGGATTGCCAGGTTTGCCTGGTGAACGTGGTTTCGTGGGATTGCCTGGTCCTCAAGGTCACACGGGACTTATGGGACCTCCTGGTGAACGCGGAGACAAAGGCGACAGAGGCTCCGAAGGAATTGGCGTTGAAGGGCCAATTGGACCGAGGGGACTCCCAGGTAATATTAACACTTTAGATAGCAAAATTATTTCTTGAGTTACATTATTTTTTCACGGAGAACCTACAGAATCTATTATATCATTTGTATTACTCGATGACATTTCGCCCAAAACCGAAAAATGGAATATTCTACGACGATCTCTAGACAGGCATAGAAAATCTTTATTGTCTACTGAACGATAAGTTACCGCAGTGGCAGAACAAGGATATAATTTAAAGCGTTCTTGAGTTATGCAAAGCATCCATTTATTCAGACAATTGGTAATAAACTTGTATACCAGGTAGAAAACACAAAAACTGCGTAGCCAGATGGATACGCGGTTACATTTCCATACCAAATCGACTTGAACCTTACCCTCGATCTCTCGGATTTCCTTCACGAATTTTCACGTTATTGTTCGAACACTAAAATTAATAATCAATATCAATATTTTGAAGCTTGGCGAAAATTAGCGTTGCATTTAATTTGTGAGATATAATGGAATGAAGTTAGAAGAAATTTAATTGGACTTATTCTACCGCAAGAATTTCATAAACAATTTTAACGATTACGTTTTTATCGGATATAACAAATTTCTATTCTTTTCTGTATAAAATAGAAACAACGCACCGGCGTCGTGTCAAGACAATCCCGTGTAATTTAAAACCTTCTTTAATTCTTCATAACGTACATTAATCTAGGTTTCAATGTAGGTTAAAGGAGGTTTTAAATTACCGACATATTTGTATATTTAACAGTGTAGTCCGGTTAGTGCGCGAAGCGTACACGGAGTCGTTGTCCTACCAACAGAGAAAGTTCAATGATAGATTACGAGGGCAAATAGTGCCCGAACCATACGAATCCTTAGTATATTATATATAATATATTAATATAATATTATATATAAAAAATATATATCACGAAGTCTCTTCGAGCGATGTATAAATGAAGCTGTTCACGTTTTTTTGGCTTTTAATGTCGTGATCGGAGTTTATTATACGAACACTTCAGATCGTACTTGAATAACCTAATCTAACAAACAACTCAACACCACGCAATACAAATTACAGAACGATAAAATAATGATATGAAAGAAAAGTATGTGAGAAGCCAAGCATAGCGCGTGCGTTCGTGTAGTAACATTTAAATGTATTTTGACAAAACGCTTACTTAAACCTCGATTTTTCAATTTGAAAATAAAACCCCGACGTTTGCCGACTGAAAGTATAATTTGATACTGAAGCACGTAAGTTTTTACGGCCTGATAAAAATATTTATGTTTATCTAGGGTAGATGTACCACTTGTTCCCCGTCTGTTTTACGGCATAGAACTGTAAATATAATAGAACGAGATTAATTCTGTTAATTGGAATTGTGTTGTACATCTACGAAGACGTAGGGAAAGGTGAAGTGCAGTAAACCACTTTTGTCGTAGGTCTTTACTAATTTTAACTGACAGCAAAATTGTAGTAGTTATCGATATTCAACGGACGCGTGATGTGGTACACGTTTCTGACGTTTTCTGTCGCCTCTTTCGTGATTCCGTAAACGCCGACTCGGTCGGTAACAAACGTTTCCGTCAACAATTTTTTCTACAGCGTCGGTATTTTACAGATAAGAGCAAAGCCTCAAATATTGCACAGCACATCAGGTTATCAAGTATATAAAACTCGTTTTTTTCCCTGAAATTTCGATGCACTCTAAAAAAAAATTGGTCTGGAAAGGCCTGTTACCGATTGAGTAGGCTCGCTTTAAGATCATGTGCTCCCACTCGGTCGGTAACAAAAATTGTAATGCAAATTTCTTTACCGCGGTTGATCTTTCGAATAAAAGAGGAGACGGTGAACAGCGTCTTACAATTCTACAGTTAACCATCCTCATTTTTTATCTGAACGATCAATCGTAGCGAAGAAATTCGCGATGGGTCAATTCTGCTATTTCGCAAATATGTGCGATCGGAGAGAGACGGATGATATGTAGCACATGGTCTTAAGATGATATGCTACACGTTTCTTCATTAGTATTAATGTGCTATACCAACTGAGCTACCATAAGTTCGAACGAGGTACCGACAAATTTTGTAGCACATCACGTCAAAAAACTGCGTTGAAAGTTTTGAGGTGAACTGTTGTAACATCGGGCCTCACTTTAAGGTGCTAAACCGACAAAGTCTCCATGAGATACAGGTTATAAACATATGTGTAAAAACCATACCAAATAATACGTGCGATACTCATCGTGTGTCCTAACGCTATCTTTCAACTTTCTGAAATAAGCAAAAATCAACGAGATGTCATCAATATAAATATAACGTGCATAAATTATATGTATGACAATAAATGATATCACTCATTCAAGGATCTCCAGGAAACGATGGCGCAGGTTCGCCGGGACGCCAAGGTGAAAGAGGCGAGACGGGACGACAAGGTCATAAGAGTTAACAAAAAATTGTTAAACACACGACAAAACACGAAATCAATCGTTCAATCCATATTTTTTTTTGGCAGGTATTCCCGGAATTACAGGATCGCCCGGAGCTCAAGGACCGCCAGGTTTCTGTGAATTTTGCAACTACCCTAGCCCCAATTATCTTCAATACAGTCGCGGCAACGACAAAGGCTAGATGAATTGTCAGTAAAGAAAATAATAAAAAAACTAACAAAACACCGCCTACCTGCTAATTGTAAAATAATTGTTCAGAAACTCGTGTGTATTTTTGACATGTGATAATAATTAAAAAAAAAAAGGATAATACGTACGTCGTAAATAATCAATGCCCAACGGTATATCGTAGAAAATTTCAGAACCCATTCCGTCTTCGAAATGTGCCAAAAAGTTAGACGGCGCATTTGCCAAGCCTCTTTGTTTCTTTCCTCCTACAAAATCTGTTCAAACGTGAATTATGTCTGAATAAGCTCGTGGCGCGTGTCCGGTAACGATGGCGGGGGTTCCGATTCCGCGTTCTCCCGTTCAGCAGTGAGGGCGCCATTGCGGAATGGACCAGTGGAAGTCTGGAAGTCAGTATGGTGATGGCCGCAAGCCGCAGGATGTACGATTCTTTGAGGTTGCTCGTCGCTTGTTTATTGTGAAGTTTCCGTGTTTCGTTACAAGTTTTTTACGATCCCCAGGTTTGACAAGGTAGGACATTGAAGTAATCATTAATAGAGTAAAGTTTTGTTGTCTACGCGCACGTCGAATGGTACGTTTGTCGATACGAAGAGCGAGTGCGCGCTCTATACTTTGCTGCAATCGCACTTGACAGCTCGGTCGTTTCGTTATACCGAGTATACACACAAGTGGAGCCGAAAATAGAGTAGTTCGAGTGGGTTTCCGCAGCATGCCATGCACAGTGGTCAGTTTCAGGATTCAAGAGTCCCGCAAATTTTCCACTTGCAACCTCTCGTAACACTTTATTCGTAATGTGCGTGCAGTGAGTTATGTCTCGCGGGCATTTTTTACGCAGACGACACTTACATTGATAGTATTGCCCTGGTACAATGTGCGAGATTGTCCAGCGTGTATACCGGCCGGGTAGGCTAGGTGAATGGTCCTCTCGACCTCGTTGCTCATACTACTGATGCTCGTTGTCACCGACGTCACGGACTTTGGTCACAACCAGAAGTGAATTCTTTCGTTCGATCGCTAGTGCGTAGTGCGACGCGTGCTAGGGTATTGAAATTATTATTATTATTGACATGCGACTTGCCCCCCTCCTTCTCCATCTATCACTATCACCTTAACGCGCAACGCTTGTTTACCAAGCGATACTTTTCTACGAAGGAGCTAATAAGTAAAACACCGTATAGGCAAGATTGAATGCGAATGAAAGCTGCAGCAGCGTATCGTGAACCGCAGATGCGTTTCTTACATTTTTAATTAAACGTCTCGTATCACATACTATTCTGTCATTGTTGCTTGAGATTATGCGGTTTGCAAGTGCAATAATCGCTGCATTGATTTACCAAGCTGCGATACACAGCACTACTTTCGCTTTTTACGTCTATAACAAATTGTTTGAGATCTCGAGTCCTTTTTGCACAAATTCACGAGCTTAACAGTATTTGCTAGTGAATATCTGGTGGGATCCGTAGTGAACTCTGTTCTTATGAATGGGAATGAATCTTCCCTCGTAACATGATAACTTAACGATCATCATTGCGAATAATGCATCTCCTGAATTCCTCGGCTAACTCAACGCTTACATTTTACTTCATTAAATAATAAAAAGATCTAGAATTCACTCTGCTTCGTGTTTATACAATTGCACGGATATTGGATTGACGATAAAAAAAATCACAACTAATATTACGAGGAAGAAGCCAACTTTTTTTTTCTCTGAAAATATAATAATCGTAAATCAATACGATCCTCAATTATTTGTTAAATTTTTTATTTTTATTTTTGATTAATTTGAGAAATCATTTCATTCATTTTGTTTCAAATAGTTTGATAAACTGTGAAAGAAAGATTTTTTTAGATCGAAATCGTTTCAATTCTTCGATGATTCTATTGTTATTTTGCAAGAATAGTAATTCAAGGGGATTTTTTAATGCTTGCATTACCTATTCCTTTAGATTATCATACTGTACGTCAGCGTTATACAAATTTAAATGTACGTGTAAATTGCTCTACTGTCAGTTTATAAGGAGTGCTACAGTTTCAATAAGTTTGCCCATCGTTAAACGGATCAATGACCCCACTGATTATCAAACGGGACGATCGGTATGCAAGTGCAATCGATACGAATCTCTTCATTGGAGGATTCAAGATCCAAAGTTGGCCGCGCCTTTTCACGGTCCAATTCGAACGTTCCGTCGTCCGAGTCGGTTCTTTGGCCTCCGCGTCTCGCTACGCCACTCGTTCGACTCCTCCGTTTCCCCTCTCGGTCTTACACGCCCCCACCTGGCCCACTTATTGTATTGATTCAACCTAGGCATCTGTGCGTTTATCATCGTGACTTCGTTAGTTTCTGTTTGATGCTCGGTTCCTCCCTAATTTTCTTCTAATACATTTCCTTGACTTCCATTCAATCTGGAAATATATTTTTATTCATTTTCACGTACTTATTTACTTTGCTCTCATTGCCTTTCCGGGCTGGAGGAACACGTTACACAGCACGAAACTTCAATAAAGCGTGCTAAGCCTTGCCGGGTCAGAAATCGATATCGGACCTTTCTTCGTTCATGCGAGCACGGGTCAATGATACGGCAAAGAGCGCAACTTCTGTGTTCACGATCCCAGCTATAGTACACAACCAACACACTTTTTTTTTGTTTTGTTTACACGTTTTTCTTATAGCAGGTAGGGTAATGTCACCAGCGAATTATCAATTAAACGCAACTATCTTCTATGGCAGTTAAATACCATAGATTTCCACGAGAGGAGATAGATTTGGACATAGATAGTATAACGAAGCTGTGGAGCCAAAAAAAAAAATTACATATATATCGCATTTTTATTGCAAACCAAATGTTATTGCATTCCAAATGTGTTGTCTTTTATAAATTTCTCAAGACGAATTGACAAAAAATAATATTTAATTAAATTCATTAATTCAGTTTAATTGACAAGACTTTGTTAACATTGTTTTTTTTTTTTTTAATTTAATCTTCTGTACTTATGACGCAGTTATTTCGTCCAGTAGTTTGTCCTGAGTTAATCTTGGTCTACCAAAAAAAAATACGAACCCCAACAATATTTTTAGTGAAAACTTATGTGAATATTGAAGCGAAATTCGTCGAGTTTTGAACTCCACTGACCCAAGAAACTCCGATCTCGTCTACCCTTATGTCCTCGATAAATAGTTGGAGAAACATTTGCAATGTAAAATAGGAAGCAATTTACTAATAGTTTTCCCGTGGAATGGATTTTTAAACTTCGCAACGTAACTATACAAAATTGTTCACAAAACGATGTATTGAAAACTTTGCTGAAGTATCAAACAACTAGTTCACAGTTGACTGCTCGGTAATGCATGAAAAAACAAACTAGAAAGCTTGATCCAATTCATTCACCCACATTCGAGCGAATGAGCAGGAGCTAGGTTTTTTTCAATGAAACTCACTATAGCAATTGAATCAATGCCCTACCCTCCAGTGGCTCGATCACTCGTTTCATTCGCGAGCTGCTTCCTCACCCTATCACGATATTTTTTTTATTTTTGTCTTTCACATCGAATACCGGATATGCCGGGTGCGCCTCACGTAATACGTGCGAGCTGAAAAAGTTAAAAAAAAAAAATAGGTCAACGAACCCTCGGCATCGATTTTTTCTTCTGTGAGACAGAACTCGTCTGCTGTCTCTCTCAATGTGGTATTATATCTGTCAGCAGGAGCATCACTGCAGATTTGTAAACCCTGGCCCCCGATTTTTATTTGATACCGGAAAAGCTTTGATTCATTGTTCAGAGCATCGTACAATGCTCTGAATCGAGCAAACGAATTTTACCTCAATTGTCTGTGGTACAACGAGGTGCTCGAAACTAGTGGAGTAATTAAATTACGTTGATCGTCGCCTATCGAATTACTATAATTAATAACTATTACTCAAGTAGAAAACTCGTCCAATGGCTCATGTGTCTGCGCGTTTATTGTACGTAATTACGATATTATACTCTGTGATGAACGTCATTTAGAGACGATCTGTTACTAATTAGCACAACTTTGACAATGCACTCTCTGTTCTGACTACGATAGGCTGCCCCGTGGCTACGTGCAGTCAGTTAAACTTTCCAGCATCCCAGTTCCTCGCTCCAATGTACCGACAATTCTTTCCCTGCGGAATTAATCGCCCTGGGAAACCTTCGTTGTTGCACCAGAGACGATTAGATCCGCAAACGGAATCCTATTGTATAAGCCTATTGTCCCCGGGGCTAGAAAACGAGTAAGCTCTAACAGGCTTACCTACCTATCTGCTTGTTTTATTTTATAAACATTGTGAGCGATAAACGAGAATCAACACTCTATCGAACTGACAAATCTATCCTCTTTCAGCCTCGTTTCAATCCTATCCATTGCACTCTGCTTCTCTCTCTCTCTCTCGCTATTTTTCTCGATAAAATTACACAATGATGAATATTATTCTCTTGAAATTTGTAACTACCAGTTTATCCGATTCCACAAGAATAATTTTGAATTGATATAGCCATAGAGAAGAAGATTAAAAGATAAACGATGGCAGAGGACGGGACTGGAGGTTCCAGCAGCGGTGGCAGTGGAGAAGCCAGTCGAGTCCAATTACTGCAGGAAATGCGACAGCAGAATTTCGACAGCATCCGATTCGCGTCTTATCGCACCGCTTGCAAGCTCCGTTTCATACAAAAGAAGGTTCACCGTGAGTAAATTACCAAGTATAAGATTATTCGATGTTGAATAAACGGTTCGTCGAGGCTTATTCGGACTGTATGCAATACTAAAATTGTTTGTAGTGCACAATGTTGATATATGGAACGTCATAGAGGCATTCAGAGAGAATGGTTTAAACACCCTCGAGTCATCGAGCACCCTCGGTGTCTCGCGTCTCGAAACCCTACTGTCTTCCTTGTTTCATGCGCTTAACAAGAGAGTGCCTGTCTCTCAACAATCCAAAGTCGACGCCACGACAGCGTTGCTCATGAATTGGTTGCTCGCGGCTTACACCAGCGGGTATGTAAATAATTATGAAAGTGAGCAAAAGCAGATCTTCGATATCAACGATTCGACTAAAACGTTTTTCATTATTTTTTTTTATGTGAAGGGAAAACAACAAGATAATGGTTTTCTCCGTTAAAGTAGCATTGGCTACGTTGTGCGCTGGTAAACTTATGGACAAATTTCGATGTACGTATACTTTTTTTATAGAATTGTGTATTTTGAAACTAGCTCCGTTTCGATAAGAGGAAATAGGCCTTTTTAAAAATTATAAAACAATTTATATCATATTAATTTGTTTATCAAATTGCTAATCTCATCAAAGAGTTACCAGCGACTAGACTAAAATAATTAAATATAATAATAATATTCCGACTATGCTGATAATACGATTATTGTTTTAGTATTATTATCATCGAACGATTATTCCTAATCATTTTGTAAGAACGATACGATTATTTGTCTGACCATTTACACCGTCTCTGGTGTAAAATAATTTCGTGAAATAACTTTTCGGATGACTTTTTATAAAATGCAAAGGAAAAATGCTAAAACAAACAATTGAATATTAAGTAATCGTTGATATTAAGTAATTGGATAAATCAACGAAGAATGTCAATTTGCAAATAGCGAAAGAAGGCTTGCAATCTACGGTTTTTAAAATTTATTTTTTCAAAATCAATTATTTATTAATATTCTATTAAATAATTTGATATTTGTAACAGATATATACTCTCAAATATCGGACAGCAACGGCCACATGATACACTGGAGATTCTCAGAGTATTTGAAAGAAGTTTTATCGCTCACGGCAGCTGTTTACGAGACACCCTCGTTCGTCTTTTCCGATGGCCTAGCCAGTACGATATTTCCTCCAGTAAGTGTTGAGTGTATAAAGTAAGATTAAAAGAGGCTGAAAGTCAATTGGACACTAACGTTGTATCTTACGTTGGTAGAATTCGAAAATTACCGTCAATGACTTTCTCGACACTCTCATGTCGGATCCGGGGCCGCATTGCCTCATATGGCTTCCTTTATATCACAGAATGGCAACTGTTGAATCGGGTAAGCACTGCAAGCTCGTGTTAAACGAAATACGATTTGAATGGACAATTGTCAATTGTATGTAACGAGGGAATCCTTTTCAGTGACACACCCTATAATGTGCGATGCTTGCCATCGAGAGAACTTCAACGGTTTTAGATATCGTTGTCAAAAGTGTCACTCGTATCAAATGTGTCAGGATTGCTTCTGGCGTGGAAAAGTCTCAGGAAACCACAACATCGATCACGAAACGAGGGAGTACAGTAGTTTTGTAAGTAACAAATTCTACGTAACAATGATCATTGATCCACCGTTATCCTCGTGTGATAACCCTTGTGTCTCACCCTTGACAAATTGATTAGTGGGAGTACAAGTTACGATTGCAAAAAAAAAAAGGAAATAGTGTTAGAAAAATGGAATCCCTACTATTTTTTATATTCGGATCTGGAGATTTTATTTACTATGATGAGAACATCGTTATCAATCAATCGTGAGGGATTTATATACGTTTTTTTACCGATAAAAAACTATTTCTTTTTGCAAAAATCAGTCCCTTCTTCCTTAATAGGAAAAAACATGTAAATTTGATCGTTTAAATCGCAGAAGAAGGAAGAAACATTTGTTTTTGGAAATTATTTACTAAAATGGAGATATTAGATACAATGCAGCCATAGCAGCCTACAAAGAAACTATAAACTACATATTTTTAAATTGAAAGTACGATAAAAAAGAACAGTCTTATAAGACTGTTATAACTAGTTATAACTAGGCTGCACACAAGAAAATTAGCCGAGCAAGAATGGACTACCATCAAATGAAATGAATGGACCCCAATAAAAAGCCATTCATAATTGTATCTTGATGAAATAATAGTAAACACATTTTTTTTATTGTTTATAACAATAATCGTGGAACAATAATGAAACTAAATCGATGATTCTATGTTTTTAATTATTTACAGAAACTTGTAATTCAAAAGAAATTTATAGATATTTAATCGAAATAGTAATTTTTCATTCAGGCCTTTCTTGTAGCAAATTTCTGCGATAATTTGACTGAAAAATGAACGTTCCGCATCTTGACGTTCAATATTTTGTCATTAAAAAAGAGGATTTCAATAAGTTTTACATGTTTTAAAGAAAGTCCTAGAAAGCTAGAGTTTCCAGCTCAATGTCTTGAAGAAGCTAAAAGGATAGTCAAAGTAACTGGTTGTGTTTTTTTTTTTTTTTTTTTAGAAGTCACCGAGTAAACAAATTGGACATTCCTTGCGTAAAAGCTTTAGGTGCGTTCCGGAGAAAGGTAAAAACAGTCTTCCAAGGTTTCCAGAACAACCGGAAAAAACTTTAGATCTATCGCATATCGTGTAAGTAACGTACCTCCGAGAGAGGAAGTGAGATGTCGAGCTTCTAGCGAGATTTGTATTTCTTCGGGATTAATTGATTAAAATTATTCGACCGCACACAGACCACCGTCTCCACTACCATCGCACAACGGTTTTCCAGATCACGGATTTATGGCACCGTTCGACGCGGGCTCGATGGACAGTCGTTCCACCCTGAGGAGGTCAATATTTCATTCGTTTTACATTGAGCGAATAATTACCGTGAATAATTTTACAAATTTTTTGTTTGGCTATCGGATTAAATAATCATAAACATTGTTGCACGTATTATTCAGTATGGATAGCTCAAGATTGGATGACGAACACAAACTCATTGCGAGATACGCACAGAGATTAGCACAAGAAGCTAGAACTGTGGTAAGTGCTTTTTCAATGGGGGAAGCCTTAAGAAAACCTAAAAAATCATAACAAAATATTTAATTCTGTTGTGAACGGTATACATTTTTATGTCGGCGCTGTACTCGTCAACTTATGAGCGTCAGTGAATTGCGTTAATTCATTTAATTGAGAGTCCCGTTATTTCGTAACTGAGTAAACATATTAATTAAGGGTTCACGCCCATTTCAACAGCCGCGTGTCTCATCGAGGATGGCACAAGTCGACCAGTCGGTGAGTTTAGAAGTGAAAAATATTTTGATACTCGCTAGTGAACGAATCAAGTGATACGAATTGTGTTATTTTTTTTTTGTGCAGCAGGGCAGGGCACCCTCCGACGTGAATCTGGCATCGTTGGACGCCTCGAGAGCTCAGCGGGAACTCATATCACAACTCGAGGCAAAAAACAAAGAGATAATGCGCGAGATTGCAAGGTTAAGGTATACCTGTGTCGTTTAAATTCCTTTATATCAAGCCTCAACCTTGAAGTCATCCTTTCGAACCATCCTAGTGTCACGCATGTTATATACAAATTTTATGTTTCGCTTAACGTATCCTTGGTTGCCATGCATGAACAGACTATAGTGAAGAATACTCACAGTTCGAGATTCGAAAGTTATTCGATCGTGTAACGATACAACCAAATAAAGTCCAATTTCGTTTGATCGAATACATCAAATTCGGTCTGCGTTTATTCAAGTAAAATATTGTTACAAACTAAACAACCACAAGATACTTTTACATTGATATTATCTACACCGCGAGGAACATTAAAACAATATATACGAGTACACTCGTTGATTCAACGATACAATATGATACGATAAAAGGTAACAAAGCAAGACGATATGTTTGTATTCCTATCGATCATGCCGAGCGTACACGCGGAAATGGGTTAGATTAAAATATAATTACGGCAAGAGAACTTTTTTTTGTTCTCTTTTATATATATTTATAAAAATATTTGTTAATTTCGTCAAATATTTATTTAATTATAATAAAAAGTTCTCCCACTCGTGGCTACAGCTCCGTCAATTTTGCTCATTTTTCTGCGTGTGACTGCGTGGTTATTCTCATTAGAGGACAGAAATTGTAGAGTCGCATACATCACATAAAGTTTCTAGATTTAGTAGGTCAGGACACTTTAACGTTAATAATGTAAGGTCAAATCACTTTCCCATCACGAGTTCCTCCGCTACGATTGATTTTTCTTATAAAAAATGAAAACGTTGAACTGTGGAATTGTAAGACGCAGTTTACCGTTCTCTTCTTCAATCCGAAAGATCAGTCGTAGCTGAGAAACTACCATAACAGTATATTATATTACCGACCGAGGAGTAACACGTCATTTAAATCACATGGTTATAAGGGTTGGCCCACTACACTGGAACATGACGTGTCCAACCCTCCTATATCTAGCAACCTTGACATCACATACATACATAACATGCCATCCGTGATGTGCATCACTCACTGTAATTCACGATATTAAGGTAGCTAAATAGTTTGATCGGTTTGAGTGACACTTTGCTAAATTCTTGAATTTAGGAGACAGCAAGAGATCGAGGCAGCGGGCTTAGAGAATCCCGCGCTGATGTCAGAACTCAGAGCCTTGAGACAACGGAAGGATGAGCTTGAAACTCATCTGGCTACTTTGCAGGATTCCAGAAGGCAACTCATGGTTCAACTCGAGGGACTAATGAAAATGTTGAAAGTGCGTGTAATTGGCATTCTTAAAAATTACAATTTTATCGAATATAAAGAGGAATACGATTTTCAGATATTCAACTGCTTCTCTATCATATTATACAGTGTTTATAAAAGATCGTTCTCGCGAACTGCTTTGTGATTGTATTTACCGTGATTTCATTTTTTCACTTGAGTAAAAGAAAACACTTTCTTATTTTTTTATCGGTATAATAAATCCTGCAGAAATTTCCCATGATTTAAGGTTTGTAACGGTGCTCTGATTATATTAAAAAATCCCAAGATCTGAATATAAAGAAATGTGACAAGAGTTTAATTGTTATTTAGATAGAAAAAAAGAATTTTAATGTAGGACCTTCTACAATTTTTTATATTCGGATCGGAGAATTTTTTAATATGATTGAAAAAACATCATTACGAATAATCAATCGTGGAGGTTTTTTGATACGATTTTTGTAACCGATAAAAAAAAGGTTTTTTAAACTGAAATCGACGCTCTTTCCCCCTTTATTTAATTAACTGATTAAAGTGAAAGTAATTACAGACAACCCCGATTTCTTTGTGTTTGATTTTATTGTGAACATATGGCAGAAAAATGGTGAGAAATATTATATTTCAGTATGAAAAGATTTTTCATTATCGAGAACATCCGGATCGATGGAACAGCACAATAAATGCCCTTATTACTGATTATTTATCAAAATTCAGTGTCTCTTCACCAATCGCCATAGGCAGTTCCTCCCCAACACTTGACAAATTTACGTTTACAGGAGCTGGTTCTTTGTTCTTTCTTTCTCTAGTGAAGAAAATTGATAATCAAATGAATATCTGAAGATGTTTAATTTTTATAAGTCCTCAAACAATACAGAAAGATTGTTACATTGATATATAAATTATGTTAACGCAGACGCATCAAGCATCTCCGCGCTCTACACCGAATAGTTCGCCGAGAAGTACGAAATCGCCGCCACTACCACCGGGCAGCATACCGAGCAGTAGATCGGCGCCACCAACCCCAGGTGCTGCGCTTTCAACGACGCCACAGCAGCAACCGCAACAGCAACAGCTAACGCAATCGAATCAACAGCAGCAGATGCCTCAGAGCTATCAGAGTCCGGTACTGGCGACATCGGTAGCGAACATGCCCGGCAACGCGATGCTCGGCAGTCTACAGAATCCCATACCCGATAGTCTCTCGTGTGTCGGCGGCGACGTAAGGTAGGACAACGGCATGCGCAAAACGTAATGGAGAAGTTCATTTGGTTTTTTTCTTCTTTTTTTTCGTCGTATATATAATCGTCTTTGATTCCGTAATTAAACGCCTGAAAAAGCAGAAAGTGCGTGAATGAGTCTGCCACGGATCCCGAGATAAAGAGCGTCATTATTCGTGCGAAAAAAAATGAATTAATAACGTTTATCAAGAAAAAAATTACTTCATTTGTCAATATTTTTTTAGGAAAATGCACTCCGAATTGTGATCTGATGAAAAATAACTATTGTTCACTTTGCGCGAATGTTTGTCCTCTCGGATATAAAATAAGTATACCGTGTCTGTGATTAATTCATGAACGCGGTATACCCCGACACTCTTTCATCGATCTTCTGTTCTGTTTACGCTGAATACCAAGCTTGATCCTCGTCATTGATATTTGAGAATTGCGAATGTTTAACCCTAAAATTGGACACTTGCGGTTTTCTTGGCGAATTCTCTTATTTACTTCTCCCAATAGTCTACAAACAGATCCAAATAATAATTAAATTGAATAAATAGGAGCAAAATATATTTTTCATTGAAAAAAAAAGTCCACTACAAGATTGTCCCCATTTTTTTAAATATCAAAGCAGCATTAATTTAGTTATTAAATATACAGAGGGACCTCTCCCAATTTACATAATGCAGGGTAACGTAAGTTAACCGAAGGATCAATCGCGAACCCGAAACGTCGGACGTGCTTCCCCTTCTCTCGTGTCAGGCAAATCATTTGTCTGGCAAATGGAAAATTCATATGCTCTTCTCACCATGCCGTCACATAAAATATAAGGATGTAGGCTACGAGAGATTTATGATGTAACAATATTATAAAATTATAATTATACTTATAATGATAATAATTTAGTAAATTGTCTATTAAAGAAAATGCATAATTAAAACTATGGGGACGCTGACTGCACGATCTCGAAGCAGAGTAACTTGTACTTACAATTCCGATTTTATCATCATGCTAATAGAGAGAGAGAGAGAGAGAGAGAGAGAGCAAAAAAACGCCCGAGGATCCCATATTAGGGTTGACATACGTTGCTTATCGTCCCGCAATTTATTTTACATTCTGTTAATTTTATACTAAAACGAACGGTGTATGTGTATGTGTGCGGAATGTATAGTTTCGAGTACCCGATCCCTTCGCACATCCCACGGCGGAGTCATATAACGAACTTATAAACAAAAAAATATATATTTACGGAGCGCGTCGTGATTTTGTTAGAAATTACACAAAATAACAATTTGCTCGTATAGTACCAGTAGCTCTACGTGATTAAAAAACCAGTGAAGTAAAAAGTGCAATCGATCCACAACCGTTTGGGATTTTTCGTGTAAAATACTTTATCAGCGCTTGAAAGATCACACTGATGTGCCTGATTAATATTAATTAATAAAAATATAATAAATTGTAAGTAATTATTATACTCTCTCGTATAGGAAACTATAAGAGAGAATGTAACACTGAAATCGCGTTTGAAACACTTGCTACGTACAGAGCCTACGTACATGTTGTATAAAAAAAAGAAAAGAAAAATCTCACTGCACCTCACTATATTGCCGTGCACAGCTGTATGACCTTGTATTGAGACGAATTATGCTCCTCTATGATTTCCCATTATTCTCATCGGTTCATTTTAACTTTTCCTTTCTCAGCATCATAAACATCATAGTCAAATGATTTTATATTATTTTACGTTATTCGCGCTAATTCATGAATGCAATGTTAATTTTAATAATACTGCATGCACTTGTGAGTTTGAATAAATGATTAAAATAATCTCGCTGATATCTCAAGAGTCCCGTAGCCTGTTAGATTACGCTTGATTAATTAGTAACGATTATAGCATGTAGTTTGTTTACTGTAGAAACTTTTATTATACAAAACGTTAAGGGCTATGAAAAGAAGAGAAAAAAAAACAGAAACAAACAGAGAAATTGTTTTGGAGCTTATGCAATAAAAGAAAAAACAAAGGCATGCCACTATTATTTATTTGGATTGTTTTTGTTGAAAGTTGCTTCGCGCAAAGAAAATAGAGATTTTCGATGTCAGGTCTGCGTTCAGGACAAACAGCTTGCCAGGAAGCGGTTCCAGCAGTGCCAACAATAGTTTGGGACGATCCTTACGAAACGACTTATTGGTAGCTGCGGACAGTGTCACTAATGCCATGTCAACGCTCGTGAGGGAATTAAATTCAGGTAAGGTATCTTCGAATTTAGCGCTTGCCGATGCAAGTATATTATTCATCATTAAGAAATTACAATGGAATCTCGTAGAATTTCGAAGACTGACGAGCTAACTATAGTAGCTAATAATACAAGTGATTTAAAAAAAATGTTTTTCTAACATTTATATATTATCATTTATTAACAATCATTCGGATAAGTATCTTCAGACGACGACACCGTTAGTGACCAGTTATAGCTCAAGCCTACCCCATAACGTAGACACGGGAGTATTTGTTCGGAGCATGTCGTTTTTAACATTCCGACCATAACCCGTTATTTTTTAAATTTTATTTATGAAAAATTGTATTATCACTCAAACATAAAATATAAGTGTGTTAATGCAGGCATGACGCACAGCATAATATTTTCACTCTCTCATTTATTCATGAGCAAATGTAGCATGCCCGAAGGTTTTGAACAATAGTTTTATTATGCCGTGACGGGGAGAACTATCAGGGTTTGTTTGTTTATTGAATAGCTGGATCTTGACAATTCATTTAATTACAGATGCTGTTTGCCAAATATTTTTCAAATATATATTTTTTTTAGTTCGTTTGACCTGTCAGCAAAATCCTGTAAGCCCAATTTTTATTTCACAATAAACATTTTATTCACATACATCATGCAAGTCATAGAAAAATTCAGATTGAAACGTCTAAGTATCATTGCGAACCCTCCGCGTTTCTTGCGTAGAGTAACACGCATTAATCGACGAACGGATTATCCCTAGATTTTTAGTCAACCACAGATTTTGGTCGTTCATTTTCGATTTTGATATGAATTTATGTATCACTGACAATAATTTTACGAATCTTTTTTTAATGACGAATGTAAGAATTTCCTGTAAAGCAATATTTCGTAGCAGCATCACAATCTAATTTATAAATTTTTTTCATGCAAAATGAATTAACGTGAAGAAAAAAAAAAGTAAAGAACAGGAATGATTGTGAAATTAGATTAAGAATGTGACCCTGGCGGTTAATGCGAGAAATACACAAAATAACGTAAGTTAGGAAACATTTTAATAAAATCTTTCTATATCTGACAGTCTCAATAATTTATTTAAAAAAACAAAGTTTTTTAAATAATCTTCTCAACATTTGTCATTAAAAAATCCCTGACTATTGTCTGCAAAGTCATCAAATAATGAGTAAACCACAAAATAATTACTGGAATACCAGAGGCTGTGCTGTTGATTTCTAGATGTCTTTTCAGGGATAAGTCGCTCGCCAATAACAGGATCACTGATTCAAAGTAAATAAAAAATATTTGGCCATATGAATAATTATCAATGTTGACACGATAAATCAGTTATCCTGGTAACAAGGTGAACCTCCCAATAACCAATCGGAAACCAGTACTCGTCTTATGTTTTAAAAAACGGAAAACCAATATACTTGATATGAATGTTATCTGTCCGGATATTGGTTCCTGGGAAACTTACCTTAAATGGCAGCTGTAAATATGAAATATGTATATTACTCTTGTTCATACATCACTTGTCATGTAATTTTTTGACTCTTTTATTCACTAATTTAGAATAGAAAAATTAGGAGTTTCTTAGTCTATAGCTGTAAGACGGACTACACTGTTACGCAGGACGACCAGAGGTTTTTTGTATTATATTGTTTTCTTGTTCCTGCTAACGAAATTAATTGGCAATTGCAGATCTATGAATTATACTAATACCCCAATCATCTACACTCGACAGAGATGGTGTTGCTCTGATCTAAATATCCGGACATTGGGTTTGCACATAAATTTCACGAGACTGACGAATTTTTCACAAATGCAAACATTTTATTCTCGACTGACATTGAACGATAAAACAACAACAACAACAAAAATACAAATAACACTCTAGACGTGTTGTGGAATGTGTGTGATGCACCGTCTGTGAATGTGTCCTGGTGCCTTGCAGACTCTGACCAGGAGGAACAGTCTCACAACTCTGGGCGGCATAACATCAGAAAACCGCTTGGTAAGTCTGCGTTTTCAAATAATTTCAGGTAAAGATTAAATATTGGTCCATTTCGAGCTACCTGATCGCAGGCTAGAAAATCGCATTAGCAACGAGCATTCATTGGATAAACGGTTAATCGCTCGACGAAGAACAACTTTCTAGCGACACGTTTTTATCCTGAAAATCTGTACTGTTTCTATAGTCTCAAGGTAACATTGATTTAATTTTCATTATGAGTCATCACTTTTCGTCATTATCACAATATCGTGTACCATCCGTGCGTCGATCGATTAAATTAAATTTTCATTAACACACACCGTATAGTATTCCAACCGGATTCTTACGATAGATCAGAAAAATCCTGGCACCGTTTTGTACGTATTAAGCGCTTAGCCATTTATTGACAGACTAACCACTTTTCGTAGATGAATTATTTAATCTACTGCAGTTGTAGTTACATAATCGTAGAAAATTCTTCCTTCTTTATATCACTTATTCATAATTACATTTGCAACTGTCGAGGGTGCTAAGTAACATTCGCACCGACAATCACAACGCATCTATCTTATTTTTTTTTGTAACGGGAAAGAATGAGTGCTAATTTTAATAAAAATAAAACTGGAGCTTGTGACAATCTACATATTTTCGGTATGTCCTTAGATTTCGAGGCCGGCGAGGACGGTGACGACAGTAGTGGAGGAGGAAATTCGTGGCGCGAGGAACTCCAACGTCGCTATCAGCAGGAAAACGATTTCCTCGCGGAGCTCAGAGCACGAAATGCGAGCGTGTCGCAAACTCCATCAGCCACTCCATCCAGCGAACAGGAGCAGGAGCGCGGCGAGAGAGAAGAGGCCGAGGGCGAGAAGGACGATGACAGCGAAGCAAATTGGGCGGAAGCCGTTAAGAGATGGGTCAATCGATAAATCTTGTCGTGATTTAAGAGCGATCGAGGAGACGATAACGAAACAACGATTTCCTTTCTCCGACATAAACGCATTTGTGTGGAGAAAAATTTATTTACCGTCGTCGTGGAAAGGAAATTTCACCTATCTCCAATTAATTTGATCTTTAATGTCAAATCGGGCATTACGAAACACATAGTTTACTGAATGTTACTTAAAAAAAAATGAGCAAGCGCGAGGGAAACAGAGAGATTAGTACTTTGAATCAAAAAAAGACTTAAAAACGTGAGGTTGCCATACGTAGAATGATTATTACTGTATAGCTTAGAGAAAGAAACAGCAAAGAAGTCAGACCTACGATCGGCAATGAGCCGAGACTCTTGTTGCATTAGATGTCAAAAGTCATCACCGCATCGTCGAAATATTAAAAAAAAAAAAAACAATCTAAAAATCATTAACAACAACGCCATACTCGAGAAACTGAAGCAATTGCGTGAAAGAGAGCGACTGCATAAATCGTGAAACTTTGACCAAGCTTTAACGTGGTAAACGAGTTTAATGGAGAGGGACGCACGAACATTTTTTTTAACTATTGGTAAAAATGCATCGAAAAAAATATTATATACAACGCTTGATATTCATACGCGAGAAGTTTTTCTATATTCGGAGGTTGTTACAATTCCGTCGACTCGGTCACAATTTATATTCCATTTTAAAAATAAACAAATTTAAAAAAACTACTCTTTCATCTTATATACTAATACGTGGTAATCTGATCTTGGTATAAATGTTATGAATGCGAGAGGAAAAATACGAGTTACGAATAATTGTGAACACGATCATTCCGAGATTCCAACGGCGTCTCCGCTGGTGAAATATTTCCCTTTCAGGCCTAAAAAGTTAATAGGGTCAAGAGGCTGCTCAAACTAAATCCGCGTACATCTCGAATTTTACTTTACCACAAATATTTCTTAAGCGACTAAAAAAATCGGAAAAAAATATAATAAAACGCTTGAAACTAAATCTTGTTATGATTTTGTTGAGTAGATTTACAATATTGTAGAAAATATTTGTACAAATATTTCAGATACACACACAAGTCCTCCATCAGCCCCTTTGACAATTTCGCATTTACCGTTTAATATAGCTTGGCCATGACAATACATAAAAACAGTGTCGTTGACACTTTCGCATTTACCAATTATATATAATGTGTACGAAAATCGCACAAATTTTTAGCAGTTTAAGTATTTCGACTGTGCGACAAACATGGTAACATCTCTGTTTATACTCCGTAACGCGATCGTATACGGCTCATGTTAAAATACTTTTTGCCGCTGCACTGAGCTGCACGGAATTATTCAAGGTACCGTTTGTGCCACGTAAAAATGTTGCGACAACTTCGTACTAAATTCTTTTAACCTTATTTTCAATTGAGGAAGGGGATTCACCGATTTAAATGAAAAAATACGTTTTTTTTATTCACGAAAAAAATGGTATAAATCTCATATGATTCATTGTTCGTAACGGTATTCTGATCATTTTTTAAAAATCTCCAGATCCGAATATAAAAAATGTAGGAGTTGAATTTTTTTTTTTTAACAGAAAATAACATTGAAAAAATAGAAATCTTCTATATTCCGATCTAGGATATTTTTTTAACATTATCAAAACATCATTACGATCGATCAATAACATGGGATTTTTAATATAATTTGTTTTTTCCTATTTAAAAAAATTTAATACTTTTTTTAACCGAAATCGGTTGAGCTCCTCCTGTCCCCTTAATTATCTCATAAAATTTACGTACAGTGCTGTAGCTGTATGCGTCTACTTCTTAATATATAATTTGTATTATTTTTATTACACGGGATTTCGTCGGAAAATTATAAAAGAGAGTAAACACAGTAAAGAAAACGATGGTTACATGTTACATTTGGTTTTTCCAGGATTTTTTCATAACCTTCAGTATAAAAATAATTGAAGAATTATTGAAGAAAATTAAAGAGAATTGTAAACAAACAAAAATTGTCCACCATCGCTTCTATTAAATAATTAACGTTAAATAAATTTTGGAATAAAGAAACGAGGAATTACCTACTCACGTGTACTACACCTAAGAGTGCATTCGAGTGGTGTAGTGTAGCCCAGTGTGAGGTCCAATGAAAAACGCCATTGGCACTACTAGATAACAAATGAATAATTGACCAATTGTTCTGTAGATACGTACGCGACTATGGTTATAAGGTTAACGAAGCTGAAAAATAAACCCTTGAATGAAGAAAGTTTGATGCCTGTCCCTTGAATGATTATTGTAAAATATTTATTGTAGAACAAAAAAATCATTAATAAAGGGAAAGAAGATATCGAGAATAACGAGAGGCACAGTGCAATGTCTTCCGAGTTTTCATTGACTCCAGAGACTGAAGAAACCGAAAGGGTTGTTCGTATAATTGTAAATTCGATCGAAAACGTTGTGAGTATCTTAATCGCTAATATACTTGAAGGTGAACTGGACAATGAAATGATTTTTATCAGATCAAACGAGATACCGTTACCGTTACAATTCTCGTATACCACAATGATATTCTTTTGGGAGAAAGTCAACCCTTACGAATTGAGCCTGATTTCAAAGAACCTCCCTCGTATTATCCAATTGATTATCATACGCAACTTCCGATTATTATGACTGATCGAAGTAATATCGAAGCCGTGGTTTCCACACCTTTGCTCAGTGAGTTTATCCAATAAAGGGCTACAGCTTTAAAAAGGACTAATTTAATACAAATTTGTTTATCTATTTGTATCGAAGAATGCCCTTTTTTCAGTGTTAAAAAAAATTAATTTCCCATTCCCATATTATATGCTTCTTCGTATCTCGACAGTTGAAGTTACCGAGAGACGCGACAGCGCTGCAAAATTAAATCCACTATCTTCGGGTGGTGGAGATGGCAAGAAGAAAGAATCAACCAAGGCCGGCAGAAAATCAGCTGAATCGAAAGAAACGAAGATTCTGGGACTCTGCAATATCGATATTCTACCGATGCTATTAGGTAAATAAATATAAAGATATATCGAACGAATCGTTTCAAGAATTTTACACGATGCAGGAGAAAAAATGATATCCGAGAAACTTATCGTCGAGACACCAAATCAGTCTTCCACGATCGGTGGAAGTTCGTGGATGAATTTACCCATTTTAACAATCACTTTGACGCAAGATGAAACCAAGTTTCTTCCGTCCGATTTGCAATTTAATTATCTCAGTGTCACTGTGGAAAGTATTTATAATTCTCCGATTTCTTTTGCCGAAAGTCCTGAATACAAAGTTGCAACCGTAGTCTACGTCGATGGTGAGGTACATTGTCTTGCTTGATTCTAAAATGTTCTAAATGAGAAAAATATATATTAATAAGTTCTCTTAAATAAATTCAAAGGATCCTGAAACAGTGCTCTTCGATCGTGGTAAGTTCTCCAAGTATCGTGATTTAGAGAATACCAAACGTTGGAAAACTTTGAATAGTAAATACGAAGGTCGAGCAGAACTATCAAAGTTCAAAATCGATTTCGACTACGAAGATACGAGAAATCAATTGGAGAAAGGCATTGACTTGAAGGTACAGGAACGTATACACGTTGGATTGTTCAAATTGCTGGTAATTAATCTCTTTAAACTTAAATTAACGGTGACCAATGGCTTCTGGATGTGCAGAGAATACTCGAGGAAGATAATCCTAGAATCAAGTGGAATTACCTGAGTCGTCATTTATTACTAAGTCCTGGGCAACAGGCGATGAAAGACAACATAAATAAGTAAAGAGACAACTGCTGATAAACTCCTATTTTAACAGATTTTTTTTCTCCAGTTTTCAATTTTAACGTGTACAAAATGTCCCAAAACTTCGAAGAATCATATTTAGAAAACATGTCCGGATTTTGTGTGTGTGTGTGTGTTCTGGCACTGTGAAATTGAAACGTCTATAACTCGAGAATGGTTTGAGCTACTTTGCTCCCATTTTGCACAGATGTTAATCTACATAACGTCTTTATTCGTTGCAAATATTATCAAAATTCCTAAAAAGATGACAAATTTTACGGTTTTTTTTTTTAATTTTCAAAAATCATATGGTTGCTCTAATTTCAGCAAATTCAAAGATTTGAGGGTAATTTTTTTCATATAAATCGAGTATCACCAAAGGAAGGTTGGTATTGAATTTAGGGAGGATCGGTCGAAGGGTTCAAATTTTATGAATTTTTTTAAAAAAACGTGAAATCGCTCTAATTTTTGCAAATTCCAAGATATTCTGCTGATTTTGTTTTTTTTTTAAATAGAGTATTACAATAGTAAAGTTGGTATAAAATTTGGAGAGAATGGGTGAAAGCTTTCGGATATTAGAAAATTTTGAAAAAATGATAAAATTGCTATAATTTTGACAAATTTCGAAAAGTTTGACAGAATTTCATAATATCAATAGAGTATTTAAAAAAGAATGTTGCTATCAATTTAGGAGAAAATCGATAGATGTAATCAGATTGTATAAAATTTAAAAAAAAATTATGTTGACAAAATTATTGAAAAATTACAAATTTCATCGCAATTTGAAAAAAAAAACCTATGTGAACGCTCTAATTTCAGTACATTGTAAGATATCCAGCTAATTTTTTTATAGGTATGGAGTATTAAAAAATAATATATAATAAAAGATAAAAACAAGCTGCAAATTGAAATTTGCAAATAGGTTCCTTCAGATTCGGAACGATGGTCAAAGCTTCCTCTACGAGAAAGCCAAAATTAAGAAAGATAGATCCTCATAGAGGAAACTTTGAGCATCGTTTCGAATCTTGAGGAAGCAATTTGCAGCTTGTTTTTCTTATTGGAAGCGTTGAAAAAAAATTCTTATCACGTATGGAAATTGTTTTGCTGATATCAACCATGTTTCTGTTTATTCTGCAACAAAAGATGTGTATAGCAATGTTTTTTTTTATTATCAAAGAATTTTACACCAGTTTTTAAACAATATTTTGGTAACTTTGAAAAATTAAATTACAACTTTGAATCAATCGAAAATAAGTTATAAAATTAAATATTTGAGTTTCTTGAGACAGTAAATATTCATTTAATTGTATAGCAGTGAATCTGTTAATGCAGTTGAGCCAGAAATAAAACGAAACCTTTTAAGCTCTTTTAGTATTGTGAATTGCAACCGCACTAACTAAATTTTCATTTACATTGCTTCAAGGTACAAATACTGGCCATTCCAATTCATGATATCAAGTAATGTTTCTGAAGGTGGTAAAACAAAGTCAAAGGATTCCAGACCACAATTGTATCAATGTTACGCTGACGTGTCAGAACTTTTGTATCCTGGAAGTTAGTAAAGAATATCGATGTAATGATATTCTCCAACTGTTTGTTCCTCTTCCTCGCTCTTCAGGAACACAAACTCGTGTCATAACGCAGTTACATACGTACAGTCAATCGGAGATGATGGAAGCAACAGGCCTTGGAAAGATATTATTCAACATTGTAGTCGCAAATGAAACAAAGCAGAAGGAGAAGAAAGGAAAATCCAACACAAAAGGGAATTCAACGGTATTAACAATTAGTCCTATCGATACTTGAATTTTCCTTATATTTGTAAACGTATTTTTAAGTTTTACATTTTTTTCAATTGGACTATCGCTTCTTTCTTCTTTAAATAAAAAAAGTCGACACATCGGAATGTCATTGAAACAAAAATCAATGCAACAACTAAAAAAAAACTTGGCAGTAATAATTTAATTAACAAAGAGGTTTACGTTAATTTAAAAAATTCTGAATGTCGAACATTTTATTTTCATCTTTACATTCCACCATAAATTTAATATAAGCTTTCTGTGTTTTTCAAAACAATTTGTTGATTTTTGTTTGTTTTTTTTTTTTACATATAGGTAAATATATCCTCAATGGAATCAGAAATGGAATCAAGCTATCCACTTACCAACGAGAGTGGTGAACCTGTATTCGTCATTTTACAATTTGAGCTCCAAGATCCACTTATAGCTTCCCGTACCACGGAAGAATTAACACAAGATTTGCATGAATTGTTGGGACCACCGGATAAACTTCCTCCTTATCCGTACACGGGAGATTTGGCGGAGGAACAATATTTCCATTGCATCAGAAAATTAGTTGATACTATAACTGAGAGCTATCGGGTACCAGATGTGATTTATTGAATCGAAATTGTTGTCGTATCGTTCAATACGATAGAGAAAACTCAAGGGCGCGGGCGCGCGCGTGTGTGTGTGTTTAATGTTTCAATTAATATTTAAAACAGGACTTTAATGAAGAAAACAATGCACTCGATTCTCGATCAGGAGATTTCACCGCTTCTGGGAGACGATATCCGTATATTTCGGTAATAACTGTCATTTAAATAATAATATTCTTCAATTATGATTTTAGAATTTATTTTAGGATGATATTGATCGATTCACACAATACTTGTACGACACTGGAAACTACCTAGCTATTCAAACTACATTGAAGAATAAAATAACTCTTCTTCTGGATAAAAAGTTTAAGATGAAATCGTGCACTCGCGATTCCGAAGAGTGTCAGGTATAAGATTTTAAAAAGTAAATACCTCGGTTATCAAGATGAATTTATTAATTTTTTCTATGCAGAACTTCATGACGACGGCTTATTTGTACTTAGTTGAGCAAATGCACGTTGCACTTAATACTGAATCCGGAGATCATTTTTATAATGAAATAAAAGATCCTGGTAATGCTGACAATCTATGTTACTACGCGGAAGAGAATTACGAGCTTGGAAATATTGCACAATCGAAAAATAACTATATTAATGTAAGGAAAGTACTATGGCTTCTTCTACGATATTTAATCTTGACGTACAAGCTGTATATATCACGTAAAGCTAATCAAATAGAAGTTTATCAAATAAAAGTCTTCAAACTCTTTGGTTGAATAGATAAAGTTGATAAAAAATTCTATTCAAAATTGACATAGGGTGCACGTGAATTCGACGACCCTCAAAAGCGCATCCCTTTGTAATCTTTACTTTTACTTTCTTTACTTTCTTTGGTGGCATCTGAGAAGAACTGCTATCTCTTTTTGGTCGTTGTAATTTTAAGCTTATATTGATAATTTCATAAGAAAAATCAACGTGAAGGTTTAATAATAATTTGCTGCTTGCATGGATTTAATTTACAGCTCATAACAACGAGACGAAAGGATCCCGACGCATGGCTGAAATTTGGAATCTTCTTGAAAAAAATAGGAGACGAAGAACGAGCTCTGGAATGTTGTAGAGAAGCTATCAGGCTTGACAGTCGTAATAAAATAGCGTTAGTAAAATTGACAATTAAAAAATTAATATAAATTAATTTACGATTAGTTATAATTGACATTCCGATAGATTGTTGTTGCACGGTGTCATCCTCACTGAGAAGGAACATTTTGATTCAGCTGAAATATTTCTAAAAGCGACTACTCAGTTATATCCTCGATTTACCGAAGGTTGGACTGTATTGCACTTGTTTTATCATCGAACAGAATATTTTGAAGGTAACACGACCGTAGCCTTTGTACTATGTTGATGATGAATGAAAATAAATTAAAACGTTTACGGATTTTCAGGAGTAGATCTAACAATCCGTGTAGCAGCACAGTGTCTGAAGGATCAAGATCGTGACACAGATGGTATGGATTGCTTGGGAAAAGAGCCTTTGGCTTGGTCGACGATTCATTGCCCAAAAGACCGAGTGTACTTGACAGTGGCTGTATTTCTTCTAAAATTAAATTTGTTTGACGTAAGAGATGACCGAGAAAAGGTTTTCATAACAACAATGTGAAAAATGATTTTACTTCAGTTTGCAGGTATCGCACTTGCCAAAGAGCTATCTCTGACGGGTAGATCGACTCCCTGGTTGTATTATATGGCCGTTCATAATTATTTATTGCGGAGATACGATGATGCTTTGACTCATCTTAAAGAAGCTAAACATCAGCACGGCATGGTAGGCTTTAATTACCATTCATCATCAAGTTGCATCGACAGTAAAACATATTATTATTAACTAGGGTTTCGTACAGTTCAGGCGCTAATCGCCCTTGCAATCTATCATTGGGTCTCCTCTATTCGTATAATTAAATTATAATTTTCTATGAGTGCAGTGTAAGTGTATTTTTATAATATAAAGACATAAGTTGAAAGGCTATTTCGTAATAACCAGAAATGAGACTATCCTACAAGTATAAAATAAATAGAGAAACATATTTTTTTTCAGGACTATTCGATAAGTAGTTTGATGGGCCATTGTCATTTACAAAAAGGCAATACCGAACATGCCATCGAGTGTTACGAATTCGCGAGGACTCTCTTCAACAGACCCGACGATATACACTTGATCGATCTCAAATTGGGTAATTACTGTTTGGACACTGAAAAATACGGCCAAGCGAGAAAGATCTTTCTCGACACATGCAAAACATCGCCAACGGCATTTACTTGGCTCGGCTTGGGAATCGCATGCTATCACGTGAGAAACTTTTATAACTAATTTTTTTTTTATTTACATCTTTTTATATGTAACAATAACAATAACAATACTACTACTACTACTAATAATAATAATAAAAATAAAAGTTACAATTGGTATTATAATTAATTATACCGAGTGGTCGATTTAAGTGAAGATATCGAAATATCTCGAAAAATAATTATCGTACGACAAAATGTCCCAGATGAAAAGTTAATATTTTTGAGGGAGCAATTGACTCGCGCTAAAATTAAATCGACCTCGCTCCCCCCCTTTTGAGAGGCGGTGGGAGGTAACATTGAAATCTTAAATGGGAAATCCCATTTTTTATTGTAGATTCAGATTCTACGCTACAAAATACGTAGGTTTTGCTTGAAACTTTTTTTTTATTCGTGATAGATGGCGCTGTAACCGCAAAAATAAAATTTCACGCATATTGCACGAAATGCACTTGCAATCGAAATACAAAATCAGGCATGTTACATTTTTTCAAGAAACTACACTCAGCGTAACCCAGAATCAACGACGTAGACGTAGCAATATTTCGTTCCCTCTGACGTCCTTGTTTTAGATGAGTCCCTTCGCCTCTCGCCATCGTGGTGCTTGTTTTTAGTTTCTCACTATTCAATTAAAGTAACTGTTCAATTATTTCAACCTTCAACTTCGATGCACTTATTGGTCTTCAAATGCTTGAACACTACATTTTTATTTTTCAATCCGTATTTCTCGAGAATTGCGAAAAATCTTATTTTTTGCGATTACAGCGCCATTTTAAACGATTCAAAACAAAAAGTTTCAGAAAAAACTTACGTATTTTGTAGCGTAGAATCCGAATCTGCAATAAAAAATTGGGTTTTCGAACATCGTTTAGGCAGTGATCGTTTCGATAATATAAAAACTGATTTTTAACATTAGCGGGCTCTTTCAACTTACACAGTGTATTCTATGTAATAGAGCAACATTTTGTAAAACTGCCCAAAGTTGGCTGTAATTTAGGTATTGCACGCAAATGATATATTTTTTAAAAGTTTTAAAATAAGTTCATCTACACTGATTAACATAAAATATATTTTTACGGTTGAAAAATAATTAAACAAAGATCTCACACGATCGATTGTTCCCAACGGTGTTTTGATAATGTAAGAAAAAAATCAAATCCATATATAACAATTTGTAGGTATTCCATTTTTTTTCAATATTATTTTTTACTAAAAAAATATGGTAATTGTTTACAAGAAGGACTTATTTTTAAATTATTTTTGCGCTACAATTGTTTGTTGTGACTCCAACAACAACAATCAATGGGGGGAGACCGAAAAATATAACACACAAAAAAAATCTGAAGTTCTTTATATTATGAAAAATTAATTCATTTTATTATGAACGTTTCATTATTTTGTTTTGAATTAATATGTTGTCAAGTGCAATATTTTCAAAAATTTTGTGAAACCGCTGAGTGTGATCTGGATATTTATGTTTGCAATAAAATTCGGCAATCCATCCATATGTTGCTCGCGACGTCCATAACGCGGAATATTCAAGCGAACTTCTCGCCATAAACGTTCAACATTTTGTGTATGTGCGCCTGAATTAGGATCCAGAAAGTTATACGTATGATTGACAGTGCTGAAATCCTTGTTAATTATAATATATATAATATAATATAATATAATATAATATAAATAATATAAAATTGAAATAAAGAACCTAAAGAACTTAAGATTTTTTTGTTTTCCGTATTTTTCCGTCTCCCTCCATTGATTGTTGTTGTTGGAATCCAAACAAACATTTGTAGAGCAAAAATAATTTTTAAATATAAAAATTGGGAAAGTCCTTTTTGTAAACAATTATCAAAAATATAACTTCTACAATTTTTGGTATTTGGTTCTGAGGATTTTTTTTACATAATCCGAACACCGTTTCGAACAATCATTCGCATGAGATTTTCGACACTTTTTTTACGTATAAAAAAAGGTCTTTTTTTTCATTAAAATCAGTGAACCTCCCTTAATAATAAATTGAGCATCAAATGAACACTAAACATTATCTATTTGATCATGTTTGACACTGTATACTTTGTAAAAGAATTACATTTTGAAATCTCTAAAACAAAAAGTGCTTAGTTTTCTTTCCCTAAAGTTCTAATTTGTTGAATTTACTTAACAGACGTTGGATTTAAAAGACGCCGAGACTGCTTTGACCGAAGCAAATCGGCTCGATCATAATAATCCAGAGGTTTGGGCATATCTATGTTTATTGAATATGACTTTATGTCGGTACGACGAATTCACTGAATGCTATAGACGGATGATCAAGGTATGGGTATAATTGTTTCAATTATTAGCTAAATGAAAGACAGGTTATATTCATTCCTTCATTTTATTATCGACGACACTAGAATGATTTGCGAAATGCAAAAGTATTGCTTCTCATAGAAAACACTATGAAGTCTTTAGGATTGTCGTCACCAATGCTACTATCAGCAACCTCGGAGAATTCAATAATCGAGGAATCACTAGGATGAAGTTAATGCAAAGATAAAGCATACTTAGATCGCTACTAGAAACATCAAAGAAAATAAAATTTGAAAAATATATAAAAATTGTTTGGCACTGCCAATAAAAAAGAAGAAAAAACAAAGTCCAGCAAAATAAAAAGTTATATGTAATATAATCTTCGTATTATATTCTTACTGAAAATAAATATCATTGCGTAAACTTGTTGATTCGAAATTGTGTTAACAAAAAACTATAACAAATTATCGTATAAATATAAAACATTATACTCTTTTATAAATAAAAATTGTATATAACAAAAAACGAGAAAGAAAAAAAAACGAAAATCATTACTGTACGGAGTACGATCTGGATTTAGTAAATTCTCTCGTGGTAACAATTATTTTTCGTTTCAACGACACGAGCTTACTTTGAAATTTATAAAAAATATTCGCACGATACAAAAATATATCATCCAACAGTTTAGTAAATAACTGTAACTGACGATCCATCGCCGAAATCGTTGAAGAATTTGAGATAATTGTGATCAATTGTCTTAATCAACTGAAGATTGTCGTTAGTATCGAAGATTACGAGTATTACGTAACGAATTACATAATCGAAAACGGATCTTAATTGATTTATCTCTTTTTGAAATGTATTGTATAGCTGCATTTTATACGATAGCTCTGGATAGAGTAACGTAATGGTATTCGTTACAAAGCCTTGGATTTCCAAAGGATTTGGGAAATTCATTTGTTATATAAAAAAATAAATATCCTTGATACCATTCTGTGCTTAGTATCGATATTTATACTGGATTTATGGTTAATCACTTTTTTTAGAACGTATTTTCGTGGATTCGTTAAACCGTCTTGGACACTAAAATGATTTACGATCGACGCAGTACGATAATTTCTGCTTGGAAAGCGTCTCTCTAGTTAAATTTCTCGTCAATAGCTTCCACTTTTTTAATAGCGGTTGAGGTCATGAGTCACTGCAACAGCAGGCTCAAGAGTATTTTTTGTTTCGTTTTGTTAATTTCAATCGTGATTTCCCGAGACACTTGCAGATTAGTTTAGTCATCCTTTAATTTTTCAACAAGTGCTACGTCAGCTTTTTGTTGGCAAACATTGTTCGAAGTTTCGAAAATAATTGCAGATTCGTTATTCGATCTATTTTGTAATTCTTGAGCATCCTTCGTCGCTTCAGCTACCTTTTCTGTTATCTCGAGATCTTTCTCTTCAGATTTTATTGTATTAGAATTATTTCCAGCATCTTCGTGAATAATCGACTTTACAATATCTTTCTTTCGCAATTCTAATTTAACAGAATCAACCTCAACGTTATTATTTTTTATTAATTTTGCATTATTTTCAGTTCCTTCGTGGGCGTTCGACCGAGCGTTTGACGATGTTGTAGAATTTTTCTCAAGGCGTTCTAATTCAGTCCCATTGTTCACAGTATCTTCCGATTTATTTTCAGTCCCGTCCGACGTACCAGTCGTCTTGACAATATTGCTCTCCTCGGATGCCTGTTGAGTCAATAATACATTCCCGATGTCAATCGCTGCATCGTGCAAAGGCATCATCTTTTGAGATTCTTCAAGGATGTTCGTTGATGAATTCTCTGTTATTTTTTCTAAATCACTGGACGACGGCTCAGCGATGTCTCTCACCGTTTCGTCCACCACTTTTGGCTCAACTTCGAGATCTTCAATAATCGAGCGATTTTCCACGATCTCGTTATCCAATTGAACCGAATCCATAGAAGCTTCAGCGAAGTCACTTGTTGCTGCGTTGTCATTATCAGAGACATCGTGAATGCTGTCGCTGCTTGGTAATTCAAGAAATCCGCTGTCGTTGCTCGTAAGTCCGCTATTCGCGCTGCAATTAATCATTGCTTGATTGCTCCTTGATCCAACATCGATATCGTCGGATGACATATCATTCGGTTCTCGAGTACCACTCGCTTCCCCTTGAATTTCTTTCGATTCTCTCATCGTATCATTTTCCGCAGAGCAGGAAGCTCCTTCGGCAGAACTCGGTGATAATTCGAGCTGAAGGTTTTCCAATAATTTATTTTTCTCCCCATGATCGATAACACAATTTTCTCCAGACTCTAAACCCGGTTCGATCATATTTACCGATGTATCGAGCGGTGATTCTTTTATTGATTCACTCGCGGAATTATTTTCTGCGTATTGAAGAACTTCATCCGCAGGACTGCTCGATGATTCGAGGAAAATTTCTTCCAAGGGCTCGCTATCTTTTTTCGTAACATTGTCGGAAATAACATTTTTATCGGATTCTAAAACCGCTGAATCAACCAATGTTTCAGGCGAGGACTGTTTTATCTTCTTACTTGCCAAACTATTTTCAACTGATTGGAAGACTGCTTCGGTAGGATTTGGTGATGATCTCAGTGGTGATTGCTTTAAGGGCTCGCTATCATTTTGCGGACTGTTGTCTGAAGTAAAATTTTTATCAGATTCTAAAGCTAGTTTCAACGAATTAGTTGTTCTTTCGGATAGAGATTGATTGATTGGCACGTTTTCATTATTTTTATTCAATTCATTCGGTTCGTCGTTCCTGATCGCTACTGAAGCATCAGCCAAAATGAGTACGTCCTCAGTGGTACCTTCTCTTTTACATTCTTCTGAGACGGAGCTCGTGTTACATTTTTCTTGATTACGCTCTTGTTGAGCTCGCGGTAATTTCGCGATGTCATTCTTAACTGAATCCATCGATCGCCTATGAACCCGAGGCGATTTCGGAGGATAATTGCCCGGTGCGTTGACGCGATTCTGCGTATATGGTGTTTTCTGAAAATCCTTTTTACCCGACTTCGTTCCCTCACCTTTATCAATTTTATCGTTGTCTTTTCTATAAGGATGCGGCGATTTCGTTTCACCGTCCCGCTTACGTTGCGGATGGGGACTTTTCGGCGTGGCTGCTTTCTGCGTTTGATCGAAAGACCGACCCTTGATTTTTTCGTCAGCAGATTTTTGTCTCGTACAAGACGGACTCTCCTGAGTCGACGCCTCGGCGTCCGACTGACTGCTGTACATAACTCGCGGCCTCTGTCGAGGACCGACTCTTCCAGTACCCGCGATATTTGGCGGACTCACTGTGAACAACAAGCAGAAACCGTAAAAAAAAATTAACATAACAAATATTAAACCCTTGTAGATCTACACTTAGGAAAGTCTTTAAAAAGTATGAAGTTTGGTGAAAGGGAAGTCTTTAAAAAATTTAAAGTTTTCTAAACTAACTTCTAAGTCAATAAAATTTCTGCCAAAAAAAATAACGGTAACCGGAAAGCGCACATTTCTTGCATTTCGAACCAGTAGACCCAAGGATTAAAAAAAAAATAGAAACTGTCAGTGGCGATTTAATTTAAAAAATACGAATTTTTAATTTCGTCGCCGGGAATACGTGCTCCCGCCTATCCGTTTCAAATATAATTTTTTTAGACATCACAACTCAATGGTAAAATGTTATCGGGCAATGTAAAAAATCAAATGATATTTTTCGAATAGAAAATGAATGAATTTTGTTAACCTAGGATGATACTGAATAATTACCAAACTTTTCACTAGGTACTATCTCGAGGTAAACTTAATTAAATTAAATGCAGTCGACATCAAAATGTTATTTCTACGAGAATGTTTTCGATGTTGTCTTCAATTTTGTTGCGTTAATAAAAATTTGAAAAAAAATTAACAGTAGCTTAGTATTTTCACTCAGAATACTTTCAGTTATCACTCGGTAATGGTTTGAAAATCATCTTCATGTCAACGTTTGTTGAGGTAAATTTACTCCCAGGCTCAACGTACCTTTGACACTCATGACAGAAGGCTTTGGGGGTGTAGACCCGGGATTCAACATCACTTTTATGTTCCTGTCGGTCGTGATAACGACACTCTTCTCGGGGTCATTGACAGAGCCATGGCCTTTATTCGACTCCAAAATGGTAGACCCATGATAAGACTCGCGAGCGATGGAGTGTTGCGAGTTCCTCGGAGCAGTGCGAGGCGAGCGGTAGAATTTATCACCGTCGCTGTGCTCTTGTCGAGTTACAACGTCACCCAGTGTAACGCGATTCTCCCTCTTCGAGACCTCGTCCGCCAGATGTATCTTGTCGTTATCCCATTCCCTTCGCCAATTTCCTTCTGCCGTACGCTGCCTGCTGATTCGCGCTTCGTCTATACGATTCCTCTCCGCCCTCCAAGCTTCGTAGTCCGGTCGCGTCACATC
This sequence comes from Cylloceria caligata, assembly GCA_963942595.1. NCBI lineage: Eukaryota > Metazoa > Arthropoda > Insecta > Hymenoptera > Ichneumonidae > Cylloceria > Cylloceria caligata. The sequence goes on along the minus strand of OZ012703.1, from coordinate 86,669,744 downwards.
CCCTGGACTACCCTGTTGATTCCACTGTTCCTGAATAAAATTTCTTTTATAAATATTCACGTTGCTTCCAGTTTTTCAGAAGGAAAACGATAATTCAGGTCAATTCGTCATTCTTAATACTTTTATTTTGCCAACCGTTATCCAATTAAATTGAATGGAAATTAATTCGATTGAATTGAGAACTATTAGCAAAGATTTTTCAAATTTTGTAGATTTCAACGATCATCTATTTACAAATTTTTTTTTGCGCTCTCGTAAATTTGTGAATCACACTTATTGTGAAATTTTATTTTCTTCTTATTTTCTTTATTCCTTTTCTCAATTTCGCCTGTTCTTATGCCTTCGATTATATTTTAAACAAGTAATTTTTTTTTAATATTAATGATAAGTTTTGCTGAGAGACTCGTAGATCGTAAACATACTTTTCCATGCCAATCTCTACCGCTGCCTCTTCTTTTAAAGATACCGCGAGTCGATTTACTCCGTCCTCTATTTTTCTCTGTATCTCTCGAAGTTTCTTCCCCGTGCTCTTCCCGTTCGGAATCAGCCAAAAAATTGTATTTGGGATCTGGAGGTGGACCCTGACCATCGGCAAAGTTGTGAGCCTTCTTTCCTTCACCGCTGCCTGTGAAATATTGAGCAGTTTGATCATTGTACTTTCTCATTGAATGCTTTGACTTGTTTGCGTGCTTCGGAAATGGTGCAGAGAATTCTGGTGGTTCCTTTCTCTCTGGCCAGTCCTCCGAGGGGACTGGCTCCACCAGAGCATCCAGTTTTGCTGCATTTTTCTTGTCTGCTTCTACTTCCTATAGTCATGCAATACGTTATGTTATTAAACATATTCTGCTTTGGCTGTAATAATTAATTAAGGTGATAATCCAGCGATCGTATACCTCGTATCTCCTCTTGATCTCCTCATTTCGTAGACGTATTTTATTGATTTTTTCCTCCAAAGCAGTAGATGCCATTTCTAAAAAATCGGAGTACAATTCTTATATTTATCGAAGTTGTTTAAAGATGAACAATCTATAATACAGGTTGCATTCGCTTGAGAATAATTTACATAAACAAATGTTCAGGGAATAGCTAGAGTCAATAATTGACAATAATTGTATAATTCCGAATATTTATCATCATATGTATAATTAAATTATTTATTTATTTATTTAATGAAAGTAAATAAAATAATTGACCGAACGGAATAACAACTCTGTAATAACTCGATGGCATTTCAGTTTGATTGTTCGTATTTTTGCTTTGTGATAAGTGCCGAATGCGACTATCGATTGTGATGAAACTTGGGAATCTCATATATTGATATTGGACTTAAAAATTTATGAAAATGATAAACAGACGATTTTAACGAAACTTGATATCTGAAGATTTTTAGGATCACAGTTTACAAATCGAACGTTAAAATTTCGAAATGAAGGATGATTCAAATTGAAATACAATATTTGGTAATCCAAAATGGTGTCTCTAATATAGCTCATGGAAATCAGAAGATAGGTTAAATTTTAACATAATTTTATATCTGTTGGATATTTTTTGTAGAAGGAAGCTGCGTGTATTGTTCCTCAAATTACTAGTAACTAAAAATCCTGCATGATTGGCGTACATGCAAAAAAATATTTGAGGTAAGACAGATAAAAAAAGATAAAAAATTCCCTTATATATAGTTTAATTTATATAGTTGATATCTACCACAATTCAATTATATTTTTTGACCACATATGTCTAAACGAACAAATCTTATTAAAAAAAAACATAAATCACAGGTCATCGTAGAATGAGGTCTGAAAGAATTAGTCTGGATATACATACCAAGAGTTAAAAGTATTAGGAGTTGAAAGAATTTGTTCCAAAATTGTGCTTTAAAGGTACAGGACATACAAAAATAATTAAAAAATCAGAATAATCGTATATAAATCTTGAATCACAAGATAGAATTAATTTGAACAAAAATTGATATCTTTTATCGCTTTATAGAAGCATACATTACTGCACCGTTCAAACTGCTAGTAACTCGGAACCCTGCATGGTCGGCGCACTTGCAAAAAATATTTGAGGTAAGCCAGATAAAAAAATAATAAATTTCCTCCTACATAGTTTAGTTTATATAATTGATATCTACCATGGTACAATTATATTTTTGAGCAACACGTGTCTAAAAAAATTAATGTTATTTTTGAAAAATCATTAATAACAGTTCATCATAGAATGGATTCTGACAGAATCAGTCAGAATATACATAACCGGAGTAAAAAGCATTAGGAGTTTAAAGAATTTGTTCAAAAATTCTGCTTTAAAAGTACAGGACTTACAAAAATAATTAAAGATTTATAAACAATTATGTTGATTTTAAAAATAGTAATGACAAGAATACAGAGATATGAAAATATTGAAAATGCTTTCTATCTCGAGATACAAAAAATATATAAAAATAACAAGATAGTCTTGATTCAAATATAAATAACAAGCAAAAAATATTTGCAAAAAATATTTGAGATAAGCCAGATAAATAAAATATTCATTCTAATAAAACAAAGTTAAAAATTCCTTTCTATATAGTTGACATCTACGATGATTCGATTCTATTTTTGTGCAACATGTGTCTAAACGAATAAATCTTATTTTAGAAAAATCATAAATCACAAGGTGACAGGATAGGATCTAAAAGAATTTCAGTCAGGATATATACATAACAAGTATAACAAACGTGTTGTTTCAATGTACAGCTAATATATTTGCATATAGAAATGTGTTCCAAAGATTCAGAACACACAAAAAATAATTAAATATCTGATTTGTTACAAAAAAAAAAATTAATCATACAAGGATACGATGTTATTAAATATATGTTCAATCTCGAGATACAAAAAATAATATATAAATTTAATCGAATCCTAACCTTTAAGATTCTCCCATGCACGCACACACACACACGAAGAAGAGAGAGCTTGATCTTTTCAACAAGCGTTCGAAATACTTTTTGCAAAGTATATTCGGACTCGCGATATAATAAAAATAGCAACTGTCTCACGGTTTCTCGCGCAACTTCATACACAACGGAGCTACGAACTGCGCGTATAAAACTACGTCTATACTGTTGTCAGCAGTAGCGGCAGCATTATGCTGCTCACGCAGTGTCACTTCCGAATTCCTTAACCCCTTTTTACCGTTCATCGACTCGCCTAGTTGTAAATTGCATTGTATTGGTTGTTCTACGTGGCCTAGAATAGATTTTACCTATTCCCCTCCAACTTGAAGAGCTACGCTGTCCGTACGCGTTTGTTCGGCACGAATCCCTTCCTGTATCAATTGCCTCCCCCCCCCCCCCCCCCCCCCCCGCCAATGTCAAAATTTAAAAACGATAAAATTATTCTAACGGTTCAATACGAGCCGATTTCTTGCAGCATCTTCGATGAGTGGCCAGGAAGCGGGGAAAACCACGGTAAACTGGAATGAAACTCATGATCGGCCTGCTGTGCACATCTATAACCCTGTAAGAATATATATAATTTATATATATGCAGGTGTATAGCGCCGGCGCATTTAATTTCAAGCAGATGCATCTCATCCCGCGCGTCCTTGCTTTATCGAATTTCTCGTGAGATTTTCGCGACGCTCGTACATCCTTCGGTATATAGATCGACGTACGTGACGTATCAATGATTTACAGCTTCTCTGAATTATAGAGAATGTGTCTTTCCATGCTCTCTTCGATCTTGTGTTGAAGGTTCAAGGGCAAACACAATCGTTTTTCGCTTCTTCGTATATGAAGCTATATGCAATGGTGAAAATGTTTTTTTTTCGAGATTTTCATTTTATCTTGTTCAAAATGTGTCAAAACGTTCAAAAAATTCATGTAGAAAAAATGTCCGCAGGCGCGCGCGCGTGTGTGTGTATGTGTGTGTCTGCTATAAAATTCGAACGTTTATAATTCGAGAACGGTTTAAGGTACTGCGCTCAAATTTAAATAACAAGTAAAGATTCAATTGAATTTTTTTACAAAGTTGAAGAAACGTTAAGCGGTGCTCGATATTAAGTTTGGATAAGATCGATTGAAAGTGTTGGGATTTTGAAGAATTTTCAATTTTTCATTTTGTCCCTTGCTATGTCAAATTTGATAAGTTTAAGAATTTGAGCTAAAATCTTTTTTCACATATGTGTAAAAGAATGTTTGATGTAAAATTTGATAAAAATGATGATAAAAGCGTTGAAATTTTATAGAACTTAAATTTTTAAATAAAAATTTGCTATCAGCTCGTAGAATGAAAAGTCTGAAATTTGAGAATCACTCGAGCAATCGATTTACAATTTATCACGCTAGTTAAGCAATAAGTTGTCGTTAATTGACTACACTTGACGTTAAAAAATATTAAACCAATGAGATTGCAAAGTATTTAATATTGTTCAAAATCTTTGTCAAACTTTGTCAGGCGCTTTCGCACTATTTGCCACCGTTTCGACAAAACTTCCTCTGCGAAGAAATCAAAATTCATCACTTCCTCATAGCTTTTTGTAAAAGATAAGAAATAATGATGAATCAAACCAAGTACACGGCACGAGGACTACACGCTGCCCGATAGAGTTGTCCTGCGTGGCGGTACAGTGGAATCATGTTTACCACATTTGTGACAACATTGTGACGGCACAATGTGTGTCAACACCGTGTACACACGGTTGCAGCATGCTGTATGCGGCCTCGTGACGTGCTGGAACCGTGTGGACACATTACACACTGCCGTCACAGTGACGTCCAGGACGTCCAGGTGCGAATAGTACATGGCGGCACTCTGCCAGCATGACATGTTGACTGTCACGACATTTTTTTTTACTGGGTAATGTGCAAGGTTTTTTTTTCAAACATCGATACGAATCAGAGATAGCTTTTGCATCAGCCTGTAAGTTTATGTGGGAAACATTATAATTATTACTATTGGTCGGCATGCGCAAACGAGAGCCGAGTCGCCGTCTGTATACATTTTTTTTTCTTCCAGTATTTCTCGAGAACTGCGGCATGTCGAAGGATTTGTGATGCTGGAGAATACTTTATAATAACTATTGTCATCGTTAAAAGTTTATTTGCGGACGTTAAGAAACACGTAGTTATTATGAATGCTGATAACGGAGATTCGCATCGTACAGTCTGGAATTGGACTTGATTAAATCATAACAGCTGGACTCGCGACTGCTCTCACAATCGTGGTGCACTTGACCGTAAGACGTTGAGAGCAGGTGCCTCTGTCACTTTCCCCCCTCCACCCACCTTTCGCAAGTGATAACGATAATAATACCGAGTGAAGGAATAGAATTACGAGAGAAGATTGAATGTCGAGAAATTAAATTTTCCGAATCGTTTGCTTTGAACGATTATTCGAAGGTGTCATCTGGAAATGAGAATAGCAAAATCCACTGTGGTCTTCCTTGTATTTGTGCTGATGCTCTCGGTCTTTGTGGCTAACGTCGCCAATCTTATCAATGTAAATTCACCCACTGACAGTGGAAAACCATTGTACAGCGGTCTGGACGATGGCGTGCCACCGCTCTGGACCGAACCAAGAAAATATGAGATCGGTGACTCCACCGATCGTCTCATGTGGTTTCTTCAAGTATGTTTAATCATTTTTCTATTTTTATTTATTTATATTCTTTGAATTTTTACTCCGAATTCACTTTTTTCAGATATCGGACATACACATAAGCATCTTTAAGGAACCTTCTAGGATAACCGAGCTCAAGGAATTTTGTGATTTGACCGTCAGGACTTTAGCACCTTACGCCGTTGTTGCTTCTGGTAAGTTTCATGAAAATCAATTAATTGTGATCAATCAATTAATTTGTGAATTATTTACTCAAAAAAATTGGAGATCACAGCTTAAATATTTGTTTTGTTGTATTTGTAATCAAAGATGTGAATTTGATCTTAATCCAATAATTCTTAATTTGTGGCTTAAAATTTACAAATAGGAAAAACATTTATTTATATCACCTAAAAGATGAGCTGCAAATAGAAGTATTTTGAATATAATCTTCTTTACAGTGACAAAAACTGGAGATAACAAAGATACAGAGTTTTTGATTGAAACAAAAATATTGATCAATATTTGTAACAAATTTTCCAAGTTGCAAATTAAAATTAATGGAGGAAAAATTAGGATAATTGTTTTTGGTAATATTCGAGTCAACTGAATACAAAAAGTTATCCGTATGTCACCTGTATATCATCCAACGATGTAGAATCACCCAGTGATGTGCTATTGCTCCACGATTGATCTTGGGACAAATTCTTTGATTCGACCATCAGTAATTTAGCATTTAACACCGTAGTTGCTTCTGGAAAATTTCATGAAAACATCTGCAAATGCAAATTACTTGAATCTTTTTTTTTCTTACGGGAATAATTTTTTTTGGACATTTTTTAGTTGAAACAATTGAATATATCATTTTTAATTTGCGTTTTGTACGATTTGTATTTAAGATGTTGATCTTATTGTAATAATTCCTGATTTGTGGCTTAAAATTTAGATAACCAGCATTGGATAAAAGAATCTGAAATATAGTCTCTGGAATGATAAATACTTGAAATAATAGAGTTACAACATTTTTTGTTTCAGCTATAATGTTAATTAGTATTTACAGTAAAATTTTTGAAACAGTAAAGTCAAATTATTGGAGGAAAAATGAAGGTCATTAATTTTTTTTTGGCAATAATTGAGTTGAGAAAATACAAATAGGCATTGGTATGTCACTTGATGATTTAAAGTCACCTGACAATCAGTCATTAACAAACAGTGTAATGCAAATTTCCACCACGATTGATAAATTTACCGTTCTCGACTTTTGTCCGAAGGAGCAATCGTGGCAGAAAAATTGACAGAAAGTTCTGCTATTTTTCACGCGCCTATGGCGATCTGATATAGACAAACGACGTGTAGCACGTCGTCGGTAATGTGCTACACCGATTGAGCCTCCATGAGTGCGAGTGACGTAGCGCCATTGGCGATCAGTAGTGGAGCGAGAGACTAACAGAAATTTGTATCACGTCGCGTTAAGCCATACAGACAGACAATTCAAAGCTATGTTATATTCAAAACTACAGGGGACCTAACGGATTCGAAAACCAAAGATGGCATGGGGTCCAGGCAAATATTATCCGAGTGGAAGCACTATAAGCAAGTACTTGAAGAGACTCAAGTGACGAAAAGTACAATATGGCTAGATGTACGAGGAAATCATGGTGGGAGACGTTTTCTTTAAATTTCATGAATAATGATAATATTCAATTTGTCTAACAAAACTATAATGTTTCAGATAACTTCAACGTCCTCAATATAAATTCCACAGAAAATTATTACTCCAACTATTCGATCCAAGGGAAGAAGCACCCGAGATCTTATATGCGTCAGATCAATGTTGGATCTGAGAAATATACGTTCATGGCAATTGACGCGTGTTTGCAACCGGGTCCGAGGCGCCCGTTCAATTTTGTCGGGGCACTCGACGCTGATGAAATCGAAAAGATTCACCATCTCGTCGCCAAGTCCCGACGTAAAGAGAGCGACTATATCTTCTGGTTTGGTCATTATCCTACGTCGTGCATAATAGCGCAATGCGACGATGGTGTACGGAGTCTTATGGGTATGAAAAAATGTCTAATAAATCTTATCGTTAGAAACCATCAATTCTTTAATCATTCAAATTTCGCATACTTAAAACAAAACATAAAAATACATAGGAAGGTACAGGGAGAGCATGGTTTATATGTGTGGTCATTATCACATGCTTGGCGGACTCGTGCCTAGCATGTACACTCTACAGCAAGCCGGCTTTCTCGAGTTGGAATTAGGCGATTGGAAAGATAACAGAATGTAAGTAACGAAAGATTCTCCTGGGAGAAATGGGAATGAAAGCATCCGTTCACTACCCCAAATAACCATATCAAGTAGTATTGCAACAAGGCATTTCGAAATTATTGCATTCAGGTGTATTTGTCGACAAATGCGGACAGACATTGTCATCAGACAAATATTTTTATCAAAGCGATAACGGTATCAAGTAGTATCGCAACAAACCATTTAAAAATTATTGCATTGAGGTACATCCACATTTGTCGACAACTTTGTAAAAATTATGCATTATCTTGTAAATCTTGATGATGTCAGTAGGTACGTGCAGCAACTGTTGCTTGTAAGCAATACAATAGCAAAACACAACATTATCAAACAACAAATGTTACAAATATATTTTTTAATTGTTAATTAATAATTACAAGCAACAGTTGTTGCACAATTGTAAGATGGAGAAAATGATGTTCTGTTGTTAAAAATTTGTTAAAAAATATGGACACACCGTAACGCAATGATTTCGAAATCCTTGATACACGCTTCTGCAAATTTTGCTTTATGGGAATAGCGCCGAAATATTTCCGCATTATTCTCATTCGCGCTTCAACATATCAAAAAGCATTTGTCTACAGTGAGATCTTACCTATTTAACCAACTCGAAATCGGGCTGATTCACTTATTCGACGAGAATAGGGGTCGTCACATTCCATTCCATTGCATTTTCCGAATGCTATGCGTATGCGTGGCGTTGAATAAGTGGATATGGATGCTTTCTGCGATATTTACTTACAACGCTGCGTCTGCCGAACAAACCCTAACGGACCTAAACATCTATATGAATTTAAAAGTAATTTTGTTATAGAAATATATTTCAATCGCACAACTTATTGACAGAAAATATGAAAAAATCGGAGCTTTTAGAAAAAAATAACAAAAATGTTTTTTCTAAATGGAAAAAAGTAAAATAGTTGGCAATGAATAATATCATTCATTGCCAATTATATTCGCTTATTGCTTCAGTTACAAACCCAGATAGATGCCGTGGTGTCGCGATATCACAAACGGTCTGAGTTGGAGCAATGAATGAAATATGAAATAAATACTGATCGAGTGTTCGCTTCTTAAAGTAATTACAGGCCTGCAATTCTGATACTGATATACAGGGAATTTATTTTGGGTATAAATGTTTCCGTATGGGAACGAACGTTGCCGCATGAACGATAATTTTATTTGACAATATTCAGCTTACGAATTTGAGTAGAAAAGCCTCTCTGACCCACGCATATTATCAGGTATCGTCTCGCTGTAATAGACCATGGCCAATTCTCGTTCACTGACATAAAGCACCGAGAGTGGCCCGTGGTATTAGTTACGAATCCGAAACACGCTCTGTACGCGATGCCTCAAAAAGAGAATTCACAATCTATCGTTGAATCCACGCACATCAGGTAATTGCCGCATATTTAAGCTTTCTCGTTACCACAAATAAATTTTCGTCTTTCGAACCTTCACGTATAGAAAACTTTTTGGCGAGTCGAATTGGCTAGATGTCGATTTTTTTAAACGTGTCCTATAGCAACAAAACACGTTTAACAAACTTTCTAGTAATTTAGAGAATTCCTTTAACGTGACGTACTACAAATTTCTGTCGGTCAATTGATCTGTCAAGATCAATCGTCGTAGAGAAATTACATTTCATGTTACCAGTCGAGGAGTAGAATATCACCTTAACTAAGTAATTAATCTAAGGAGAGGCTCATTAAACATTGAGGACCATTAAGACCTGCAAATGCTAGTGAGATAGAGCTATAAATGTCTAATCAAGAAACGCGGTAGAGTTTTGATGCTAATTATTATAAAAAATGTTATTGCATCAAAATGCTTTGGCGGTGGGAGTGGTGGGACCATATCACCTTAACATCGATACGACATTGATGTCTTAAAAAATAAATATTTAACGATTTCTTTACGATAAAAAGTTTGCAGTACGTGAAGAGTTAGTTGATGATTTGTAGACAGACACCGACAAATCTGTCATGCACAAGTCTTTTTCAGAGTACTGGCATTCTCCCTGTCCCCAATAAAATCCGTTAAAATACAAATCGACGACGGCTCGTGGCAAGATTGTTATAACGTGAAAGGACCGCTCTACGCGGTGAAATGGAATTCGCAGGAGTTCACGACCGGACTTCATTATATTCGAGTTCAGTAATGGCAAAGTAGCGTGAATTATATCGAGCATCTATCGAGTCATCTTGTAAACGCGATTTGCACTACGGTTAACGTAGCTTTAGAATATTCGTGTTATTTTTAGGCCCGGGTGGTCGACAATGACGCCAGAGAAAAGGAAATATTGCAACCATTCACCCTCGACGGCACGAAATTATCTTTCCGCGTTTTACCCAGGTTACTTCTTATGTCCAACGCTAGTACAATAGTAAGTTACCATTTTCGTGTTTATGCGATTTAGGACGATCCAGAAATAGGCAACTCTCAATATTGTGAAACATGCCTTCTTCGTTTCTTTATCCCACAACTTATTTGATGTTAATTATCTCATAAAAACTACTTACAGTCACTCTACCGCATGCGTCAACTTTTTATTCATTAATTTTTTCTATTAATTTTATACTCAACTTCATAAAATTCGAGATGAATGTAATTCTTAAGAATACAAATAAATAATAACCACATTTTGTTACAGAAATTGTAGGATTTTGTTCAATAAACAAAATTAATTATTCAAATTCTTAACCGACAACGATAGGTACGCGATCGTTTTATGACTCTGGGGATCCCTCGAGTTAAGCAGCATTTCGTGCTACCGGTACTCGGATGGATGGCTTAGCCGTGCGCTAATTGGCGCATTGAATAGTTGGGCGAAAGGTCGTTTTTTTTTTTCGGAGTCTAGTGATTCCTCGTAAGAACACTAGACTCTGACGAAATTATCGACTGCATCGACACAGCTTTTCCGCGATTTTCTTGTGCTCTTGTGCGAATTCAACTCAGTAGTGGAGTACGAGTCAGCTGCGGATAGATCTCAGGGAAGGAGTCAGAGGAAATAGTAATGAGAAGTAAACGTCATGCACAAAGCCATCTCTATGAGCAAATATTTCTACCAACTTTGTTGGTATATATAAGAAGTTTCGTACATAGTGGAAAGAAATTAGGAAGCAATGCCAATTTCATTGGGAGACTTGCTTAGTGAATTATTTGGAAATTACGCCAAGCCATGTAATATAAAAATGTATAATCTTATGGATTTCGAGACGCTTTATTGGTTCTCACACAATTTAATAATAATTATTTCATTATTGTCTTAAAAATTTATACAAAATTTTCGCTTGATAATCTAAGATTTGTTGTACTTAAATACAATTAAGAATCAACATCGTACATCGTGTACAAATAATTTTAAACAACAATTATCTTATTTTCAATCAGAAATATCTTTTGTTTCTATCGTGGAGACAATTTTCATATTATTACGATTTTGGAAAAAATAACTTTTCATATATCAACTAGAAAATTGATCTTATTTCTCAAAGAGGAGGCTGTGTGTACTGCGATTCAAATAAATGAAAAAGCAATTTACTTTGCAACTTCCCCCCCCCCCCCTATTTAAAAAAATTATAACGATTTGTGACATTAACTGCCTTGATAGTCATTTCTTGTTCGTTCCAAAAATTTATATTCTTATAAAAATTTTACTATTCGACCGATTCTTGCTAAATTCTGTACTTATCATTAGAAGATTTTAGCTCGAATCTCTGTGATTGTCTGCGAGTATTAGAGAGCGAAGGGACGATTTTTAATAAATTCGAAATGCCATAAAATTTAAACCTTACGACCGATCTAAACACGCGAGCGTGCACACACACACACACACACACAAAGAGACACTCGGGCACATCCTAATTTTTTTAAACTACTTTTATCGACGTTTTGGACGTTGTTTTCATAAACGAAATGTTTCCACAAATAAAAGTTTCATTTACAAAAAGATAAGGCAAACAGTAAAAAGAAAAAGATTGTAAAAACTCGGAAAGATATGCGCTCGAATGTTCTTTGAATTTTGGGATAAATTAACAAAAAATGCTTATTTGAAAGTAGCAATAAATGCCTATTTCTGATACAAAGTGCATAAACTAAATAAATAATTTTTTCACAGTTTCAGCTTTTTTTTGGTAGCATCCTCTTAATATTGATAGTTCCACTGTGCGTACTGCGCTTCCTTCATATGCTTTGTGAGAGGAATCGGATGAAACGTCCGAGGTTACAAACGCCGATCTTCGGCTGGTGGATCCGAAAGTTATGGATCCTTTCAACCGTCGATTCTTTATTCTTTCCATTAGTATTCTACGCTCTGTACCTCACTATCGGTAAGTGAATAAAAAAAAGTTTAACCTTTATGGACTGTAGTCAGTCAATCTTTAAGCTAATTGCCTGTGTATTTTTTATGTATTTTTTTTATCAAAGGCCCGTGGTCCGTTGGTGAAGTAATCGAAAATCACACTGGAGTGGTGTTTGCCTGGGGCATGTTCATCGGAAGCTCTTACTTGCCCGGTTCCTTCACCTATGCATATGGATTCTTCCAATTGTTTTCCTTTCATTTACCGTTGATGATGATTCTAGCGCATCAAGTTGATCGACGGTAGAACAATTGTCAAGAGGAGACTGTTATTAAGTTCGTGTTCAAAGTAGAATTTTTTTTTAGGCAATATAAGCCTTTGATAATCGTTTGTTAAGCGTTCGCTATAAATGTTGATAAGCTAAAAAAAAAAAATGCTCTACCGGTAAATTCTAAGAAGTCTACAATATGACGCACTTTGCCGGTTTTGCGGGCAGTTAAAATTCTATAGTTATTCAATGATTTCCATCATTGACGTCTTATTTTAATAATCCATCATCGTTCAAGTATATCGAACGTTTGAATTAATTTTTTTTACCAATATCACGAACGTTTAAAGGCACAATTTTGGCTGATTCAATCAGCAATGATTTATTAACTTTGGCAACAACATTTTATTACAACAATCAGTATACTCGAACGATGACGGATTCTACAACGAACAAAATGAAACTTGAAAACATTGAAATTTATTTAGAATTTTATCTGTATGCAGTACTCGAGTGGTACCTCAGAGCACATCTAGGATTTTTTTCAGTGAATTACCAACTAAAATATATTTAAAAATCAAATTGCGGATTATTAACATTTCATTTATTTGAATTATTGAAAAAAAAAAGAAATAGATAATCGACTTTGAACACGAACTACCAATTGGTGACTTTCTCCCTTGAAACGCTATCTCTGTTTTGTAATACAATCACGTCTTACATTCGTGTAATCTCAAAATAGGCTCGAAACGATTGAAAAACCTCCAAGTAAGCCACCGACGATGTTTCGATTGCTCTGGAGGCATTTTCCATTTATATTGCTCATCACGATGCAAACGACAATGGTTTATTTCTTTTGGCTGGCGTACGGTACGTTAGCTGCGGTATTATGCCCCTTGAGAACTTGGAGTATTCTTCTAGCAATTTTTCTGTGGTACCGAGCAAACTCAATGTCCCAGCAATCTCTAAGGTTTGTAAAATTATCATTGTCTTTGGCTCTTGTCAATTTAACTTGTACATTTATTCCCAACTATCGTGTTACAGACCAGCAGCACGAGTTTGGTTGGCCTCCGGGCGCCTCGCTAAACGAGAATTCGAGAACAATCAAAGTGTCCCGGATAACTACAAATAAATCTACAAGCGTAATCTCGTCGTTCACGCTGATATTCAAATAGTCTTTTTTTTTTATTGAATTTTTTGTACCTTTTTATTTTTCAATCAATTATTTTGTGGACACTAATAACCGTATCTGCTATTCTTTAACTATTTTATTGTCTTGAAAGACAATCGCGTAGAAATATTCGATTTAGACAATAAGTGAGATTCCTTCTAGTTCCAGCAGTAAGATTCGTCGAAGTTACCGTCAACAGTTTTCTTTATTTATCTATTAAAATTCTAAATAGTGGCTATTAGCGAGTGCTTCGTAGATCTAGCGTGTCTAGCGTTATTGTTAAACGTGCCATTTATTTGAACGGGCTAATGACAGTTATTATAATATTTTATTATTGAGTCTCACGGTTGAAGGGCGTAAGAAAAAAAAAGAGCACTCAGCTACTGAGCGCGAGGCGCTTATTATTACGGATTGTACTATATTTTTATACGTAACGAGTTCCCGATCGGGGACTTTGTTAATTTATTCAACAAAATAGATAATCTCCATCGCCTTAAATGTTTTGTGCAGTGTATTGTGATATGAAAATTCCATAGCAATCATATATTATAAAACGGATAACAAAATCTCTGTAAGTAGTTATCGATTTTTCTCTTAAAAAAAATTGAGTTAAATCATGAAAGTATATAAGCGCGACTGACCCCCAAATTTACGCTCGTAACATTTAACGCGTTTACCGCGTGTACATAGATTTTACGACTACAGAATGTATAACGCAATCATATTCAATTGAGAGTGTAGACTGTAGTACCGATCATTATAGAAAAGCAAACTGTTATATCAGTGTGCCAATAAAATGTTTCAGGGTGATATTTTCAAGCACTCTGTACAATCGCGATAAGATGTTCTTTAATGAATTTACCTTTTTAGGTTGATATATTGTGATCATATTGGAATATAAGAAAACAATGTCACGGTGAAGTATACCGTGACAATAAATTACTCTCATAGTGAAAGTTTGTCTCAGTAATTCGCGTGGATTAATTGTAGACTGTGGATAGCATTTGGGCTTTTGAATGAGAAATACAAGGATTCTGTTCTGCAGTGCATAATGTTTTATTTATTATTAATATTATGAAATTTCATTGAAAGCGCAAGAATGTATTTTTATGTTTTCTTTAATATTACGTTTGATAATAGAAAAGCTACTGTTATCATTATTTATGTTATCATTTATCATTGCGTAAAAGTTTGATTTTCTCCGAAATATCAATAGTCTGGAAAATTAAAAGAATTATCTCGCACTCGTGTGTCACATGGTACATATTTCCCTCACGGTCTTTAATTAAGGCCGTGGTTTCACCTCACCATTTTATTTGTCGTTCTCTCTCAAATTGCCATGCGTGCGAGAGAGACAGCATAATTTTCCCATCGCGAATTTCTCCACCACCATTGATCTTTCGACTAAAGAATGAGAACAGTAGAATTGTAAGACGCAGTTCACCGTACTTTTTTTTCATTCGAAAAATCAATCCTGACATAAATTTGCATTACAGTTCTTGTTACTAATTGAGTAGTACCACAATCACCTTAAGGTAAGGCGATACCTACTCAGCCGATAATAAAAACCCATGGATTTTATATATAGTAAAAATTTCGGAAAAAAACGAGTTTAAGACAATTAGCCTATTGTCCTGTGCATTGTATAAAAGTCTGCTTTTTTTCGAAATATTAAAAGTCTCGGAATGGCATGGTCTGGAAAATTAGCAGCTATCTCTCTTGCACTCCCGTGTCACGTGATACGTGTTGCACCCCACCTTAAGGTGATGTCCTATACCGACTGAGGCTACCGCTATGAGGTGTAAGTGACATAGTACCATGCGGGCAATCGCGGAGAATCGAAAGATATTGAGAGAAATTAGCACATCGCGTTAACCTGATGTAGCACTTAACGTGACATTCACTCAGCACGATGTATGTACATTAAGTTGTTACAAATAATAAAAATAAAAAATAAACCAAAGTGTTAACATCGATTATCGACTGATCGACCGATTGAAAAGATTTCTCTAGTCCCATCCATCGCAGATAGCAGAACGCACACCGCTCTACATAAACACAGTGAGTCCTGACATCACTGAGTTAGTACCGAAACTGCAGACTGTAGACAGACGACAGTGTCTCACAGTCGAGTGAGTTAAGTAAAGTGTCCGCTGCGATGGCTGCTCAGGAAAATGATATTTCGTGGGCACTCAAATTGCTTGAGCGAGAGCCCGATTATGAACCGAATTACCTCGTGAAAAATTGGGCATATATCTGTGCACCAGCAGTAGGAGTCCTTATTCCTCTCGGAATGAACGCTTGGCTGAGGCGACCTTTATGGGCTGGTAGGCCGCTCGAATTTTACCTCTTTCTTTTTTTTTCTGTTCTCTTAGCGATCAGCATAAATGTTTTTCCGTCACAATGAATTTCTTTTCTTTTTTTTTTATCAACAAACATCAACAAGTTTTAATACCATAAAATGTTAACTGGTCACTCAAGATGTTTCAACGTATCGAACGACTTAACCTATTTTCGGTATTATGCAATAGACAGAATTTTGTTAATGTAACAACTCCTTAAAGGTATTCAACGTCACATCGGCTGTGCAATAGTTGGATTTGGAATAGGGCATTTACTCACAAAACGTGAGATTTACGTACTCGGTCGCAGGGATGCGATAATGCGTGATTACATACGACTTCATCCCGAAGATTTTCCTCCTCCAGGTACGACATTGACAAGTAACTTATCGCTGATAAGCTAAATAGTATTTGATATGAATAATAACAAATATATTCGCTAATTATTTGTTCCTACAACGATGGTAAACTAAAAATTGTTTAAACTTTATATATTATTTTATAGAAATTGCTTAGAAATATTATTTTAAACAATTATTTGCATATAGAGACTTTAGGTATAAAAAGTATTTTAGACTGTGAATTAGAAATCAAATATTTTATAATTATATATTATTTTTCTTTTTTCATGAGTACCTTTATAAAATAAAAAAAAGCAATTAATCTTTATCTTTTAAATACTTGTCATTGAGACGCTGGCTTCATAATATTATCTTGTTAATATCCTATTCATGAACATAAAATAAGAAAGAATAAATAATTATACTGTAATCTATATTATTTTTTTTTCATCAGTTATCCTGTTTCTTGTTAAAAAAAGTATTTTAATGTATTCAAATTTTTAAGAACACCATCAAGAGATTGTCTTGATAGTATTCTGTTTAAAAACATAAGAACGAAGAGCCCGCTATATCCTTAAAATTCTTGCTTTATAAATACTAAAAAATTAATATTTCGTAAAACTTATTATTTCAAATAATTATCAAAAGTTTGACTATTCAAAGTATTAATTGAAAAAAATAGTCTTACAACATCGGGAGAAACAGATTTTATTGAGTCACTTGAATGATTATATTAATTTCGAAATAAATATTTCTCTATGCATGTGCAATGATTAAAAAAGGAATAAAAAATTTATCAAAAATACAATGTTTATTCACTGCTTTAATAGTATTAAAGTAATTTTTTTTATTTTATTCTTTCAGATAGAAAAAAGTACAGGGATGTCTTTGAACATTGGACACCAGTTCGTTAGGCTGTAAATGATTTTTTAACGCTTATTAAATCATTGTCCCTCTTGTGCCACACAGGACACGAAGAGAAAACTTTAGACGGACACCCTTTGTACATGCGTCCTGTAAAAAAAATAAATAAATCGTTATCCGAAAATAGAGAAACAGTCGATTTAGTAAAAATTTTTTTTTTTTTCTTATTCCACATTCGTTTTTACAAATTTACGTAAATTGTCTCAACAAGAAAAATAGAATATGCAATAATTACTTAACACACACTTTGGAGAACGGCGATATGATAAGATATCGTCGATTATGCAGTCACTCAAAACACAAATGTACAAATCAGAATCACACGAATGACAGTACTGACGCACATAGACAAATACAATTCTAGCCAAAGAGACTATTTAGACGCCACAATAATACAACACAGTAGAAACATGCAATATCGTTTGGCTGTAATCTGATGAATTCTCGTCGTTTCTATTATCTAGTGGTTTCTCGCGTACATTAATCGTCTAAAGTACACGTAGAATTAATGGAGTACGATGTTAATGATGCGAATTATTTCTTCTCAGGATTATAATTGTCGTTGGCTAGTCCAGATCCCTTCGCGTCTCCGAGCCAGGGATACTTGTTGGGACATTCCCTACACGTCTCCAGATATCTGTGTAAAAGATTTTTTTATTAATTACAAATTACCGGTAAAATAACATTTTAAATTATATTTTTATTTATTCTATTGAAACATTTTTTTTGGGTTTTTTTGACTCTTAGCTATTTAAATGTTCACTTTGCAATACTATATTTTCCTCTGACGCTTTGCTATGATACGTACGCAGCCGACTCGACATCTATAACTGAACTTCCACGAGAATGCAGGGAAACTGCCGAAAATCTGTGCCGATACAGACGATCGTCTATATCGGACGGATCGATCTTTTCTACAGAGTCTGGTGTTTTTACATGGAATCACGGAGCCTCTGATAAAATTATCTTCCGTGAAACGATTCAAATGTGTCAGCCAGCGCGTGTATAAGCGTTCACCTATCCAAGTACCGGCAGCACGAAATGCTGCGTAACTTAGTGCCGTACATCGACGGCGTACCCATTGCCGTTGGTTCAATTTTTTAAATTATATATTACCGTCGAACTTCACCTGTTCGACCTCCACTTATTTGACGAATCCGTCTCTTCGACCAACTTTAAGCTTACCGACGATGTGCAGAATGGCTAACGATATGGTTCTATACAAAGGCGGGGGGGCTCCTCTCTCTGCGTTCGATAGGTGAATTTTCATCCGAACCCGAGTACGTCGAATACGTGGAATTTGATTGTATATGCATTATTAATTAAGTAATTAATTTACCGTGTCGCTGTGTGGTTGGAGTCGGCAGTCTTGAAGTCGAGAGCGCACTTGTTGGCATTGTTGCACGACGGTCCAGGAATATTTTCCTTTGATTTACAACCCCAGCCCTCAAAATTAGCTAGAGATTTCACAGGTTTTGGATCGGTCATCCAAGTTAGAGCTTGTGTGGCTGTGACAAAGTACACATCCGGCCTACAAAAAGAAAGAATTGTATCAAGATGAATCGATTACAACGGCATATCGAAGATGTTGTTCTTGTCAGTTGTTGCCTGCGCGCATTAGAAAATATTTATCATTCGGTTAATGATATTTACGAAGTAAACGTGATGTAAATTGTACTACAAAGTATCATGGCATTTTTGTGCGACTTTGTTAATATAGGAAATACTGTGATTTCCTCATAAAGAAAGTTTGGTTTTCATGGAATTTTTTTTTTTTTTTCAACATCTCAATGTCAGTATCCTCAAAATGTATCTGCGTTCTACTTAGCGGTGTTTCATATTGAGTTTCGTTAGAAATCGGTAAACTGTAAGTAAAGTGCGTGTTTTATGGGATTTTGATTTTAAAAATTTGTAAATGTTAACTTATATGTAACAGCGTTACAGAATCTTCGTTATAATTTATGACCAAAATCGTTAAAGGAGTTAAATTGTTACAGGAGATTGACATTTTTTCGTTATTTTATCAATATTGGAAAAAGTTTAAGAGTTTTTGGCAAAAAAGAGAGATTGACAAACAAGTGTAAGAACACTTAATTGACTTTTTTATTCCAATATATTTAAACAATTAGATTTAATGAGATTTAACTTTTTTTCAAACTTAATAATTCTTTAACTAAAACTTCGTAATGAATTTTGAGAAAAGTATTTTAAAGAAACATGATCGCAAAGTAGAACCATGTACGTTGCTGCCTCATTCTTATTGTCCGTCGTCCACGTTGTATAATTTTTAATAATAAATCGTTAAACTTATTTCTAATATTGTGCAACGTTGAGAAAAATAATTCTTTTCATCCCTCGAGTGTCACTGACGCATATATCGACAAATATATCTGTTATATCGATATATCGACAGGGTTAAAACGATATAAAGTATGAGAATTAATAAATCTATGAGTTTGTGATATTTATATATTATTCATGTCACCGCGAGAACGTGATAAAAAATTTAAAAAATTTATTACGATGATAGGCAAGCCACTTAAAGAAGGGCGAAACACTCACACCTCCTCACAATATAACATCGAGATTCTTTTCTTGTAGCATACTGAACAGGATTGAATAAAATTTGAACAGTGATACATGAATCTATCTTGTAATGTTAGTAAAACTGTCAAAATCTACGGTTCTTTCACGTTTAGCCGGATCCTCCCCTTAAGGTCAGGCAAAACATGTACCACATGATACATGAGTGCGAGAAAGATAGCTGCTAATTTTCCAGAGTATGCCATTCCGAGACTATTGATATTTCGAAAAAACAATGAACTTTTACACAATGACCAGCACAACAGGCTATTGTCTAAAACTCGTTTTTTTTTTCCGAAATGTCTACGGTATACAAAATTCATGGATTGCAGTTTTTGTTATCGCCTGAGTAGGTTTTGCTTCGCCTTAAATGTAAAAATGCTCCATAAACCAAATACATATTAAGCATCGATACGTACAACGTAACGGCCCAGTCGAGGAATTTTGCAAGACCTCGTTCGAGCTCCTTGATCTGGAACCAATTGGTGTGGAAGGGCATCATGTATGGTGCACGATTTTGTTCGTAGTAACGATTAAAATCTTCTCTCAACCAATCGAAGACTTCTTCGGGATCGTGATTGTGAAGAACACATTGATCAAGGTAGGGGCAATGTCCTCCCTCGTAAGTTTCAACGTAGTGAGCATTCAGTGGCAATTCCCAAACACCTGTAAAGCATTATTGTCAATGAATCTCTTTTGGTATGAGAAATAAAAAAATTATTTATTTATTTATTTCAATAATAAAATTAGAAGAATCTTCATATTCTAAAAAAAAAAAATGAATGACTCGAACGTATCGAAACTTGAACCAATTTTCATATTTATTATCCTGATTTGTCGTTGGTAAAATTTTGAAAGTTTTTGCATTATTTCATGAATTTTAAGTTAAGTTTTCAACAACAACAAAAACTGTTTCATTCAGTTCAGTTTCATAGTCAGCAGGAAATGTTAAAGTTTAATATAAAAGTTGGAGCTAAGCTTTCCGATTTGCAATATAATATTTACCTGGGAATGATTTCGTGGGGCAGGTACCGGCTTTGCATTCATGTGGAATTTTATAATCGAGAGTGTACGGCCAAATTGGGGTTTTTAGGGGCGAGATGCCAATACTGCTGTCATAAATAAATCCGAAGTCTTCGATAACTTTGTACTGCGTGTTACGACCAGGCTTCAAGTAAGGCGCTCTCATACCGACGACTTCACTGCTAGTTATGTCGCTGAAGTGCTTGAGAATTGCTCGCATGCCAATCATTTCACCGACCCACTCTTCGTATCCCTTGTCTTCCAATCCTTTCTGAAGTCTTTGGGAAAAATAAAAAAATAATAAAATGTCCTTTAATTATCAAGATTCGGTTTATTCAACTGGATATACTGGATATATCTACTGCTAAGAAACAAAAGGTCATATCGTCTTACACGATTACAAATGATGTAGGATACGTCTTTAAATTTTACTTACGATATAGTTTCTGTAGCAATCTCGTGTCCATCATGAGCGAAGCTCTGTACCATATTGTAATTACAATACTCGTGTGATATGAAGAATGTTCCCTTCAACGGACAATTGTTTGGATTTACGCGATCCTTGTTGAATATTTTTTGATAATGATCAAAGTTATTGTGATTTATCGCTCCGTCGAAAGTGAGCAGTATCATTTGCGGCGTCTGTAAATACGAACCGTCGTTGAAATGAGTTAAATTTATTTCATTTTTCACTAAAATATATTTCATTATTATTGATATTTTTATCAATTTTTAAAAAATATATCCAACAATTTTACCTCATCCGGTTTAAGACCACCGGGAATGATGGTGCCATCGCGTGAACAAAAACAATACGGAAGCTGACATTCGCTCGTATCGCATCTTTCTGCCAAATCCGTAGGAGCTTCGGTGATAGGAGCGGGTGCTGCAAAAAGAAATAAAACATTATTATAGTTTTTTTGACAGTAGAAATGTTACAATTAGTATTAATATTATTTATGCAATTGTAAATTATGCTCACTCGTTGGAATTGGACCGCAGCGAGCCTCGTTTTTGAAAGTACAGAATTTGCTAATATCATCAAAATGCAATCCCGATGGACACCTGTTCAAGTATGGATATCCGTCGACACACTATTGTTAAAAAATATTTGTAAGTTATTAGTTCGAGTGTCGTAAATTTAGCACGTATACAAAATATAGCGCACATCGAGCCAGAAGAGCTTATTTGTATAGATGGAAAATAAATTTTTCTTACTCTTATCACCTGATTTATATGTTTGCTAAGACATGTTTGGTAAAACACACAATTTTTATGTTATTTTGAGATATTTGGTAGCATTACAAATGCAAAATCATATTTCGATAGAAGAAAAATTGTCAGTTTCCACAAATAATTTTGACAGTAGGAAACTAATAATAGTTTCATTAACGAACATATTTGTTTGGCCAATCAATTTATTCATTGGCCCAATCACTTTGTTGATTCGCTCAATTATTATTAGTGATCTGACGACCAAATTTATTCTGTCAACTAATTATTTTTCTTGTTAAATAGTTCGTTAATAATTTATCTTACACTTCCTTATTTATCGCACTCATTAGAATCTTAGAATTATTATTACATTTTTTTTCTTGTAATCCAGCATTTACAGGAACGGTATATGTTGATTAGATAATTTTTTTGGAGTTGATATATCGATTTTATGGATATTTCGAAGTTGATAATACAATAAACATATCTGTTATTAATTTTACAGAATATCTTTTTTTTTTAATTGAACCACGTTTTCACATATTTTGCATTATTTCATGGATTTCGTTTCAAAATATCTAAACATTGTAATTTAACACAAATATTATGAACGTTAGTGTTGTTATACCTGATAAAATCTTCCGCACGTTACAGGATCAACGAAGTTACTGTTATTAACTTTACAGAATATCTTTAATATCTAAAGATTGTAATTGAACAAAAATATTATCACCGTTAATGTCGTTATACCTGATAAAAGCTTCCGCAAGTTACACGATCAGCAAAGTTACTGTTATTAACTTTACAGAATATCTTTAACATCTAAAGATTGTAATTTAACACAAATATTATGAACGTTAGTGTTGTTATACCTGATAAAACCTTCTGCACGTAGCAGAATCAGCGAAGTTACCGGTATTAACTTTACAGAATATCTTTAATATCTAAAGATTGTAATTGAACAAAAATATTATCACCGTTAATGTCGTTATACCTGATAAAAGCTTCCGCAAGTTACACGATCAGCAAAGTTACTGTTATTAACTTTACAGAATATCTTTAACATCTAAAGATTGTAATTTAACGCAAATATTATGAACGTTAGTGTAGTTATCCCTGATAAAACCTTCTGCACGTAGCAGAATCAGCGAAGTTACCGGTATTAACTTTACGGAATATCTTTAATATCTAAAGATTGTAATTTAACATAAATATTATCAACGTCAATGTCGTTATACCTGATAAAATCTTCCGCACGTTACAGGATCAGCAAAGTTACTGTTATTAACTTTACAGAATATCTTTAATATCTAAAAATTATAATTTAACATAAATATTATCAACGTCAATGTCGTTATACCTGATAAAATCTTCTGCACGTAGCAGGATCAGCAAAGTTCCCATTTCCTTGGCCCTCGGGACAGATGAATTCCTCGTCCTTTTTATCATCGGACTTGCTCTTCTGGGAGTTCACTAAATCGAAAATAAAATGAGCACTAGAATTATTCTATAGAAAAGTATTTGAAAAAATTATTCGAGATAGTTGTTTACGGATAAATCTAACTCTTTCGGAATATCATTGATTATCAATACAGGAATAAATTATAGAGTTGCATGCCTTCTCTTTGCAAGCGTACACGCGTGACTCTTTGAAAGTAGTTGCAACAGAGATTATCCGAAGGTAAACATAAAAATGAATCGTGAATCGCGGTAAACTAGGAAATGTCAAGGTTGACCGACTATTCGAACATCCTGTCTGTCGACACACACTACCCTCATCCCATTATTACAAAATTATAAAATATTCAATTACAATATCATATTGGAGACAAATTTAATTTTCGTTTCTATGCTTTTATCATTTTATTAAAATTTTTATTTTTTATTTGTCGTATGATTTAATTTATATTTTTAAAAAATTCGTATTATCTAAACGTTTACCTATACCCAAGAGATCCCTCTCTATATGCTCGGTCATCTATAGACACTTTGATCTTGTTCTAAATGTCATTATATGATAAAATGCCCAAGTTAAGCAATGAGCTAATCTCAATTTTCGTTTCAATCCGTACATATGCCTAAGAGCGCCTTACCTACATGCTTGTCCATCAATAATATTAATTAATTATATATTTGTTGTATGTTTTAATTTGTTTTTTTTTTTTGTATTACCTAAGCGCTTATATCTATGCCCAAGAGAGCCCTTAGATACCTATCAATCGACACCTCAATTTTGTTATAAATGTGATGATAAAATTTACAATATTATATTGGAACAATTCTTTTATTTCTTTTCAATACTTTTATCATCTTATTAAAATATCAATTTATTACATATATATATATTGTATGTTTTAAGTGGCATTTTTTTGTTTGTATTACCTAAACGCTTACCTATGCCCAAGAGAGCCCTCTCTACATATGCTTGGACATCTATAGACATTACAATCTTGTTCTAAACTCCATTATAAAATGTCTAATTTTATTATCATATTGGAGCCAAACTTAATTTTCATTTCAATGTTTACCTATGCCTAAGAGAACCCTCCCTACATGCCATTAATAATATTAATTTATTATATATTTGTTTAATGTTGTATTTTGTATCACCTAAATGCTTACTTATGCCCAAGAGAGATCTCCCTAATATATCTGCCCATCAATCGATACTTAAATTTTGTATTATCAAATATTCAATTGCAAAATAACATATTGCCATTTATTAATATTTAATATTTCATCTATTTGTATAATTATTGTTATTGCTTTATCCAAGGGCTTATTTCACTATGTGTTTCCTTATCCTATCGTACGAATAATTTACCTTTCCGGATATCGATTTAAAATAATAAATAAATACAGTTAGGCACACAGAGGCGGAGAAGCGGTGATTGCTTTTAGAAAATAAACGGGAGAAATTCCGAGAGACGGTCCCAGAAAAGAGGCTCTCGAGAAAGCGCGTGGTGGAGCGTCGTACACGAGACATTCCAACCAAACGAACGTTTAAACGTGAACGCGTGTTAGTATCGGCCTCCAGGCAATATACACTCGATGCGTCGACTACCGATTGGCATTTTGTACATATCACCACGATATTTCGTTTTGAAGAGTTCTAAAGATTTAAAAATTATTATTTATATATTTATTTATTTATTTATTTATTTATTTTCAGTGTGCGGTGTCCTGCGCCTTGTACGTTTCCCTTGGTACAATCTTCGTATATCTCACTACGCATTTCAGTACTTATACAGATTTTTCAATAATAAAACGCGTCATTTATCATGAAAATTTAATTCGGATGAAGCATACGCGATAGCAACAGTTACCATGGAGCATCAAAATGTATATTTTCATTGGAAACACGTCAGTATGTTAATGAGCTATCGAATTGTACGCTCGTTGATTCTCAATTTATTAAAAAGTTTTACGAGCCGGTGAGATCAATGCACACGTTCGAAAAACGTACGTTTGACTACAGAAAAGGTCAATTGTCTATGAAAGGTCAATGTACTGATTTATAAACTATTAGAACATTTTTATTAACGAATTTTGAGAACAGGTTAAGTATCACTCAAACTACCAGTTTAACAAGACAAGTGGTAGATTATCTTTGTAATATATATATATATAATTAATATATATAGCGCTCATAGAATTAAATGTATTATCCGAACGTCTGTGAAATAAAAATATGATTTTCCATTTCCAAGACGAAATAATTGCAATTTAAGTTGGAATAATTAGCATGTACCTTCTACAGTAAAAATACACGAACCATACGATTAAAGAAAAAATGAGAAGATCTCTCAGGATGATAAAACGAAAACGCTGCAAAAAATTTGAGTTTGATTTTGTCGTTTTGTGCTTGGGATATCGTAAGTTAAATAGAAATGTGCGTAACGACGAGTTAATGGTGCAGATATCTTTAACCCATAAGCTCATATGCGGAAGTAATAACCTTAACGGTTGGTTGATAATTGCGAAAAATCTTGTGTTTACTTTGTGTTTTAAAATATTTATTTATATTTTTTTTTAACAGTAATACGAGCGTCATCCGAACTTTTCGTGAGCCCGTATTTAGAAAATTTATTTTAACTGAGAGTGGTAGATCCATCGATTTCGTTATAAAAATTCTCGACAAAGTTGTTAAATAATATTTTAACATTTACGTTTTTCGTTAGTGGAAATATTTGATTTATTTGATAGTTAAAAATTTTACAAGGAGTTACGACGTTTAAACGACAATACAACGACCTAAAACTTATAAATTATGCATAAAAAACTTATGCCAGCGCCGTAAATAATTCCTTAGGCAAAATTATATAATTATTATTAGAAATTGTCATCAATATATCTCGTCTTAAAAATCCATTGATAATCCATTTATTAAAATGTCGATTGTTTTTTCGAAAGTTGAAAGAAAAAATTAACAACTCGTTTCACTATTAATAAACGATCGAATCTTCATTCAATCATAATTTAAAGTAAAATACCATTGAAGTCAAGTAACAGTTGAATTTTTTTATATATTACAATAGTAATCATAAAACCATATGCATTAAAAATGATTAAAAAGTAATCATTCGTACTTTCTAATGTTGTCGTCATTGTTTTATCCAAGTATTAATATAAATAACTTTTCAGGTCGAGTTGTGTTAATTCCTGCTGAAGAAACATCTCAGGGACACTTTTGCAATATAAATAGGAAGTCCCTGGTACTTTAGTAACGATAAATATCTCGTACAACGACTAATAGTTTACTATGACTGATACATTTTTTATTTTCCAACATTATTATCATTGCTTTGTCTCAATAGTAATTTGAATGACGCAATTCGAGTTGTGCTAATTGCTGCTGAAGAAACATCTCATGGACACTTTTGCAATTTCTATAGGAAGTCCCTGGTACTTTAGTAACGACAAACATATCTCACAATAACTGATAGTTTACTGTGACAGTAACGTTTTTTACTTTCTAACATTACTATCATTGCTTTGTCTCTATAGTAAGTTAAATGACTTTGTAATTCGAGTTGTGTCAATTCCTGCTGAAGAAACATCTCATGGACACTTTTGCAATATCTATAGGAAGTCCCTGGTACTTTAGTAACGACAAATATTACGTACAACGACTAATAGTTTACTATGACTGATACATTTTTTATTTTCCAACATTTTTATCATTGCTTCATCTCAATAATAATCTGGAATGGCTTTGTAATTTGACTTTTGCCAATTCCTACTGAATAAACATCTCATGGACATTCTTGCAATATCTATAGCAAGTATCCGGTAGTTTAGTAACGATAAATATATCACATAGCGACTAATAGTTTACTGAGATTGATATACACGCTCCCGTCTGCCGGGAGTGCAAGTGAAAGCAAGCAACTAAATTTAATGACCTTACGATTCGAAGAGTCGGCAATGGCCGAGAGCTTCAATGATTATTATTATTATTATTATTATATAAATGATAGAATATTAGCGATTTTGGTGATTTCGAGCTAAGCCTCCTCCGGGCTGAGCTTTTAAAAGCGGTGTTGTTTAGCGAGTGGAAAGTGAATGGTGCTGAAGCATGTGGCAGGAGGCGATTTGTGCAGGGAAACAACATTCCCATTGCCGATGTAGGTATAATGTACGTTTTCGTGCTTGACATAGCGTGTGAGAGTATATATATATATTGCTGCGCGACACCAAACGATAAACTTATATAAAGACAATTATATGCCTGAAGCTAGTGAAATTGCAACGAAATTAACATATTTTTTTCTTTAAATTTCGAATGAAATTTCGTTACTTCATTGTATATTACTGAAATTCATAGTTTCACGTATTTCTCGAGTTGCGCATTAAACTGAGCCACGAGCTACGATCAATTACGAATCAGTGAAATTGTCTCAATGATAAAATGAATCTTTCTCAATAATTTATGATAGATTCATCGAGGTAGGGGTTCGTAGAAATAAAGTACGATCGTTAAGAAACCGTAGATTGTATTAAAACTCACGAAAAAAAAAATTATACGGGATCCTTCGTCACCAGGTAACCCTTTTTTCACTTTTTATTACAACTATAATTTTCTTTAACCGTAAGTAAACTATTTTTACGAGGTACTCGTAGCTTTTATGTATAATTTTTTTTGTACTAATGTATCTTAAATATCTTCTTTCCCGATATTTATTGCACAAAAGTATTTCACATTTTACGTGAAATGTTAAATTAGAAAATATAAAAATAAATGCAAACGTTCATTTATTGTGAATTAATGAAACATCCAATGTCAAATGATATCGAAAGTCAGCGCTTCGACTGTCCTACCTGAGAGTACCGTTAACACGGCGCAGACGATCACCGTCTCGTACAACTTCATATTAACAACTACCGCTACCAGGGAAATCTCAAAAGTGTAAGGCCCTGGCACGGTCTGTGAGCTCAACACACTCTGGCCTTTGCGTTTCGAAAGAGACCACAAACGTAGCACGTATCATCTGCCTCGCTTGCAATGGGAACACCAGCTCTCACGAAACTGCACAGGTTCGTCCGGAAAGAGTTTCGTTGATGAGATGAATCTCCTTCTCAACTATATTCTTCTCTTCTTCTTCTTCTTCTTCTTCTTTCACTCCCCGGCGGCAACAGCAGTGACAGTCTACCGCAACAATCTGTCGAGCCGATTGGCTGACCACTTTCTACCACCGGTTTCAACCACGAAGAAAAGTTTCTTTATTGGTATCCACAGCTCGAATGGATATAGCCCTCTCCTTTATCTTTGATAAATTCGTCGGGCGTTATCCACATCAATGGAGAACGTGACAGTTTTTTTTGGCTATTCAATGGATAATCGATGATTAAATATATTTGACTATTCACGAGGATTTCAATCACAACGCCTTTTTGATATCAGAGAAAATTCTTCAAGTATTTTGGCGATAAACTTTAAATATCATATGTGGGTCAATTTCCTCACAATATATTTTTACTTCTTTTTCTCTCAAGTACATATTATGAGCTGGAAAGTACCGATTTGACGACAATAAGAGTAGCTGTAGTGATTCGATATCGGTAAATCGATGTAACGTCGTGAGATGTTTTTTTAATGGTAAAGCAAAAATTTTTGGTTTTTAAAAATTTCTTCTACAGTGTTTGAATAATAATTAATGCTTCTCCAATTGAATGCATTAAAGGATACATATGTATTTAAATATAAATATATATTTACAAAGATTTTACTTAAAACAGGATATTTGATTATTATTTAATGTAGAATTCCATCGTCAACAAATCGTTGTAATCGCCTCAACGATACTGAATCGTTTATACTTTGGCGTCGATACGTTACCGCGTATCTCTTAATGCAATCTGCTCATCAAAGATCTATCCTCGTATGTAATATTAAGCAAATATAATATTTTCATTGGTAACAATACACAACGAATTGTTTGGTGCAATTTTTCATTGAAACTTCTGTTCTTAAATTGGAAAAACTTAATAACAAATTGTATATGTAAAGAACTCTGAACCAGTAACTTTGATAATTATTATTGTAATTTCATTTTGGTAAAACTCAATAAAAAACATCTCAGCCTTAAATATATTGGATTATTTTTTACTAATGTGTTGTCATAATATTTTTTTGATATTTTATTCGTGTAAAGGCGTTAACAGAATATAATAATGATATCTTTTGCTTTCACGCAGAGGTTGCTGTAAACATTTATTGTCGAAATTTTAAAAGTACTAAAAAAGGATGTTATGTATATTTGATTTTTTACAATGTTTATTAACGCTATACTTCTCAAAAAGTACCGAGCTGCCAGACAAAAATATCCTTTAAAAATCGAGTAATAATGTTAAACGTTGTTTTTAGTACTTCATTTGTGGAAAATTTGTTGATGGGTGCAAGTTTTGTTAACATTATTTCAATTTGACAAACAAATAATTATCAACGACAGAATTGATGTTGTTTTTTTTTTTCAGGACTACTTAATGCAGTTTTACCAAAATAACAGCATAATACTGTGATTTGTGTATTAACAATTGAAAATGTGTATTTGTCGTTGTATTTTGCTCCGTGTCATATCGAGGTCAGGGGCTTTTCATAAGCGTAACGGTTATTATTTCAGATGGAAGTTGGAAAAGATCATGACACAGTCCCATCCTGTCGGACAAAACATATAATCGCGAACGTTTTAGTAATTTCGCATATTTTTTATACATCGTTTGCACGATATGAGCAAAATTTAAATTTCCAATGCACCTGTACCCGCGTGTTAGCGTCCTTCTATGTTCGTGAATCTCCCGTGTTCCCGACCTTAACACGCTAGAACAGGAGAAACCGGCTGTACCACGCTTACACTTTCGACCAATGTAGGCGTAACCCGTTTGAATATCGTTTTTTTTTCTCTCTTTCTTTCTTTCTTTCTACATTTTATTTTCTCTTATTCGCGTATACATCGAGTCACGCGGCTTGTAGTAACAAAGTATTGATATATTACAGGATCGAGTCTCTTGAGGAATTTCAACTGAGATAATTCATTGCATCGATACAAAAATATACATTTTATAATAATAATTAATATTCATTACAGTTCTATATTAACCATTCGAGGACCCTTCTTTCTGTTGTAAACCTTTGAATCTTTTCTTCTCTTATCATTATCAGTCGTTCCCTTCCTATTATGGTCAGACCAGTAGGGATTCACGTAAGTTGGATCCCGAGGCGTAATTTTCAATTCTTGTCGGACCAAATCAAACATAGCAAGAGTCGGTTCATCCAGGAGATGTCTTGTTTCGTTGACGAACTTGAGGCTCCACTCAATGGTATTTTTCCAATTTTTCCGGTTTCTTATCACCCTGTGCGTTATATCCGGTAATTGAAGGACTACGTCACCGAACAATGCACAATTTTCCAATATTGTGGATAACGCTGAATAGAAATAATTAATTAATTTACAAAGATTAACTTGCTCAGTCTCCTGCAGCAACCAGAATATTTTCCGTTACATTAATTTAAACGGAGCTCACCTGCCCTCACAGTTATATTTTTTAATGGTTCTCTGTCCCCAGGAACGAATTTAGTTACTCCGATCACAGCGCGACTCGATTCCACAATATCAAATACATTTTCAGCGAGAATCGTTACCATTTTGTATTGTTTCTCGTAGCCTTTCATGTTACGAATATTTTTTACAGCGTTCAAGTGTTCCTTTCGACGGCTGACGAATGATTGTACGACTGAATCTTATTAAGGATGTTAGCTCTGTTATATTAGCTCGAGTTCATTTCATTCGGGAAATGTATTTTTCATAAAAGTATTTCTTTCACGATAACTATAACAATCGTTGATAATTCTTCAATCTAAAAAAATTTTATTTGTCCATAAGATTTGTTAAAACGCATCATTTGTAAATAAAAAATTTCAATTTCTTAATAATCCTTATTAAAAAATTAAGAGTAATCGATCAAAAGATTGTGTCCATTAAAAAAATTCCGAGGATTCAATTCACAATATTTGAATATTATATTTTCGACATTTGTAATTAATAAACTTTTAAAAAAATGTTTTAATAAATATTTTTTGACAATATAATATTTTTTAAATTGAAATTTAAGTTTCTTGATCAGTAGATTTTCATTTATGAATGTTAATTTCATTTCGTTTTATCTAAATTGTATTATTAAATACGTGGAACGTCGTTTAGACCTCTGTAACAAGTAAACAGTGCAGTATGTACCAGAAGCTTAAAATTGATAACAATTATTATTATTGTTATAGCATTGATGTTCATTATATTAAAAAAGAAAAAAAGAGGATACACAGTCGTTCATTGATGCCAATTTCGTTTAAAACGCCACTATCATTCGTTTCTCTGATTGGTCCCGATAAAGTATCCGATGCCGGTTCTTCCGCATGCGCAACACGTGGTATCAGCGACACGAATGTTACAAAAATCAACGAGTACAATGTAAACATTGCCATTAATTTACAGCTTTTTTCTTATAACTTTATGTATTTTGTTGTTACTTAATTATTGAGAGCACAAAAAATGTATTTAAACGGCGATAATTTAATACTGTTCAAGCTCAATATATTTAAAAAATAACCACGAAATGACACGACGTACGTGCAACTGCATGTAGCCATCTTGTAATATGCGCCATCTGGCCACACAGTTGTCGCAGTGTAGAGGGTGTGCTGTCAAAATGACGAAGTATTTAGTTAAAATCGAAAATATTTAATTATTCGTGTAATAAATAAGTTTAGTAAGATTACATTAGGTTTGGGCTTGTTCTGGTGTCGTAATACCGGAAACCCTCGAAATTTAACGTCACACTCCGTATTGGGATATGCGGCTGTCCACACAGCCAACCCTTGCTAATCGTACATATAATCGAGAAAATTATCTTTCGAAAT
Source organism: Cylloceria caligata (assembly GCA_963942595.1). Lineage (NCBI taxonomy): Eukaryota > Metazoa > Arthropoda > Insecta > Hymenoptera > Ichneumonidae > Cylloceria > Cylloceria caligata. The sequence continues at coordinate 86,637,261 of OZ012703.1, read as the reverse complement.
AAATCCTTCCTCTCATCAGAATCTTTATTTCTATCAAATAGTCTAACAGTGCCTGATGAAAATACAACAATTACGACTCCTGAAATTTGAGGTTATTCGTTTGAAAAGAAACGTCAACAACGATGGCGACGATGCAGGAGGCAAAACTTGATGTAAGTAATTTCACTCTCTCTGTATTAATAATTACGATTTCCACGTGGCAACTGTTAAGCACTTATTTCTCAATAAATCTGACTTGGGGTTTTTCATTTTTATTTACAAATTGCTCAAACTCAGCCTAAATTCACAGCTCTGTAATATCAATCTCATTGTCAATTAATAAGAAATTTTTCTATGATTCGTTGTGATCTTGTTTTGTTTTTTTTTAAGTATTATCTTGTCGATTTAGATGTACGACGATGCCATATATAATGTCGATCCCCAAAGCGTCGAGGGAGAGATGACCGTAGGTTCGACAAAACAAAAAGCCAACCTCGGAGAGCCAGAATTCAACACATTGGACGAACCTATTCGAGACACTTTTGTAAGTTTTATGCAAATGTGGTAAACAGCTCGATCGGCGACAGGGTTAGGGCATTATGACCACCATTGGTAACGGAAGTTGTAATTTAGTTTTGTCAAAAAATTTCAAACGTTTCTGTATAAAGGAAAATTTGTATGCTTTTCCTTTCTTAATTCATTTTAATCAGAAAAGTCCAGCACACCTGCAAAAACCGGATTACAGTATTGGCTTTTGGCTAGTCGCAGGATAGGATGTCTTGTTTGTCTTTCCATTATCCACCAATCGTTGATTGATAATCGATGTATCGCATCGTCTCGAGTCAATGTGCTATCCGTCGGACTATATACCAAATGTGCTATTCTAGATCTCTCGTACCTAGCTGTATTTCACATTGACTAAAACCCAATTAGCGATTACTCGAGCAACGAGCTGTAGATAGTCTATGGTCACGCTTATAAAACTGTTGTCGATCCTAATGTTTAGCACATGCGTGTCTCTGTATGTAGATAATAGCTGAATCTAACCCAGAAGGCATTAGAGAAATGATATAGTCGATTTTAGTCACTGACCGGGACAGCGATATTAACTTATTAAGCCATTTACCTTAACTTTAATCAAATTTCATCTTTCTTGTACATAATATTTTTAAAATGTAGCTCAGAGATGTCAAGGCTGTCGGCAAAAAATTCTACCTTGTTATGTACCCAACAGAGAAAAAAAGTCTGTTGAAAGAATGTAAGTATAATTAATTGCACTATTCAATTAGTAATATTATTACGAATATGGTGTGATATCTCTTATTTTTCTGTTATAGGGGACCTTTGGGGACCACTTGTACTCTGCACATTTATGGCTATGTGAGAAGTATTCTACTTATAAAAAAAAAAATGTTCATCTTATTAAATAATAATTTTATCAAATTTGTATGGATGAATATACAGATTTTAACACGTGCACGCCGGGGCCGATTTTCATTTGTTTTGCTGTGAGGCGGCGCTCAAATTAATGCCGCGCTTCATTGTAATTAAAAATAAATGTTTTTAATGAAAATACGTTAAATCGGGCGGCGCGTACCACCGGTGGCCCGCGCCGGCGTGAACGTGTTAATATACAAACATGCGGCAATACTAAATTAAAGATATATGTTCGATCCGTTATTTATATACAATAACTTGAATACGAAATTTTAAGGTAGTCCAGTCGTAAAAAAATAGACGAAAAAGTCTATGTTGTTTATTATTTATATATATTGTTTAAAAAGTGTTACGAATCGCGAGTAATGATCTACCAATCATCATCACTGATCAGCGATACTTAAAACAAATAAACATTTGACGTAGTCACATGCACGTAACGCAAGTAGGAAAACAATCAAATAAGTAAATAAATAAATAAATAAATAAATAATATGTCACTGGTATATTGAGACATAGTGTTTCAATGCACCGATCTTTTTCTATTACCACACGTTTGTATACTTAATTTAATATTTGATTTGTACATAAAAATGTGAGATGATAGTACAGTGAAAGTCCTTTTATTTGAAAACAGTGAATGACCTCATTAGCGCTGTTCGCAGGACAAATATGAGAACTTTAATAATACGTTAGTTAAATTAAAGAACGTTTTAGTGTAATTTATTCGGAGGTAATTGATTTACAAATAATTTGATAAATATTTAGGATTTTGCAAGGTTCTTCCGATACCGCGGATAATTCGAACGACGGAGGTCCAGAATTTGCGGAAGTTTTTGTAATAGTATGGATCGGCTCGATGATTGTAACATTAAACTCGAAACTCCTGGGTGGCAATATGTAAGCAGCATCTGACTTTTGAAAAATGCATTATTTACTTCGTTGATAAAATTATAAATATTATTTATACACTTGTTGCTTTTACAGATCATTCTTCCAAAGCGTTTGCGTCTTGGGATACTGCCTACTCCCGACCACCATTGCACTTATTGTGTGTAGAATAATATTGATGGTGGAGCAAACGACTTTCTTGTTTATACTTAGATTCATTATTGCGATGGTTGGATTCCTTTGGGCAACTTATGGTATGTTAATTTTTTGACTGAAAATAGCTCTTAATAATAATAATAATAGAAAAACATTACGTTTTATCCGTTAAATTGATGTTTTTGTTCAAATTTGCAGCCTCTATGGCATTTCTGGGAGACAGTCAACCCCAGGGAAGAAAGGCATTAGCGGTATATCCGATCTTCTTGTTCTATTTCGTAATCTCGTGGTTAGTTATATCTCACACAACATGAAACCAATTGCGGTTTTCATAACGGGACTGTAAAACATTTATAAAATGAAATCCTGCACAAACCTAACATAATTTTTTATTAAAATTCAGAACGATGATACTTTTATGACAACATAGGCGTTCTAACTTTAATGTAGGAACTCATAAAACAAACTAAAAATATCTCATTCCATTTGTCGTGACGTAAATATTCAGATGTCTCCTCGGCGGAAGTCATGAATCGAACTTCTTGTCCGCATTCCACTTTGTCAATTAGTGACTAACAATTATGAATATCGTCGCGTCCATTTGTTTTCTGATTTCACTTTCTTTTCATTCGTGATATGCATGATGATATATTTTACAATCGAACTTAGTAAAGGTGAATTGTAGTTCTTCTTTTTCTTATTTTTTTTTTTTTTAATTAAGATATTTAGCCAGTATTTACACCAATTAACAATAATATTTCCACCAAATTGCGGACCTGCAATCGCGTTCATGTTTGGTATTCATGTACATTGTATATAATATTTGTGTATAGACGGAATTGCGTTATTAAAGAAAAACAATGGCACAGATTTAAAAGGGTAGATTTTTCCGTCAATAATACAAAAATTTACATGTGAAAAAAATATAACTCTAATTTCCTGAAGAGTTCCTTACTGTCGCAATGATCGGGATAAGCGTGGAGAGACTTTTGAATCGCAATATAACTCGTCTGTAAATCTCCGACGTTGTACGCCAGATTTGCACTGTTGAAATGTGGCTCGTACATGTATCCAGCGATACCTGCCGCTGCATGAAAATATGTTCGTGCTGCTGTCACGTTGCCCTTCTTCATTTCCAGTACTCCGAGATTATTGTAGGAATTTGCGTGTCTGTTGTCAGCCGCGGTTGACAATCGAAGGCACTCTTCTGCCATCACTAAATCGCCTAAACACTTTTTTAAATATTGTTAATTTAAAAAATTTATTTTGTACAATTTATAGAGACCGTCATCTAAAAATCATGAAAATAAATTTGTGTTGCAATTGCACTTATGAAATATTGGAACTTGATCAAGATGCCACTTGATGTACATAAAAATGAAAAATTATACGTTTTCATAAGTGAAATATTTTCTTGCAGCACAGTTCGTTGTAGAAAATATTTTATCTAATTTTAAAAATTTGTCGGAAGGTTCAGGTTGCTCGTATGATAATAAATGGCATCCTCTCACTCTCTTTGTAACAAGTCCCACGTCTGGTCCGAGTATAGGAATTGCCATTTGAAAGCTCTTGAAAGTAAAAAATTACAGAAGAAATTTGATTTAAAAAATTACGGCGTACAAAAATTTACTACAAAAGTGATTTTTTTATTTTTGAGTTCATCGAGTGGCACTTGTTATCAAGTTGCAAACATTTCGTATGGGGAATTGCAATTTCATTTAAATGATTTTCTGGTGATTCGGCTCTTAACGTTAGGAGTCGTTCATTACTTACAATCGCAATGTGAGAAATGTTGTACCATATATCAGCGATATTCTCGTCGGTCGCGAGAGTAAGGGCCCTCTCGAAGCACGATATCGTATAGTCATACTGTTGCGCGTAAAAACAGCACAGACCAAGATTGACTAACAATTCAGCGTTATAAACGCCCATCTGAAGGAGTCTCCTGCAGCAAATAAACGCAAAATGTAATAAACCGCCAGTACATTTTATTTTTTAGTCTTCGCTGTTACTCGAACCGTTTGTATCATCTTTATTTTAATTGCTTAGCAAGTTTTAATTAAGATGTCAAATGATATCGGGCTGCCGTCTATCTTGATAACATCTAAGTTTGGAATACACTACCTCAAGAATGATTTTAACCATCTTCGTTATCGAGTCGATATTATCATAAATTAAAATTGACCGATTCTTCTTGTTTTATTGTATTAAACAAATAATAACTTACATTGCTCGAAATCGTAACATAACGGAACAATGAAGAACAGAATGATGGTAATGAATTGTTATATTAGAATCGAGGACTAGGAATAATATTTTTGTGACATAATGGAAATTGTTCTTTATAATTACAAGAAATTGTTGTGTTGACGAATTTTGGATATGTTTTCGTGAAAAAGTTCCGTATTGCACATAACAAGTTATTAATGTAATTTCTCAGTACTTTCTATAAATTAATTTGTTATTATATAATTAATATAAATAAATGTAACTTGTCAGTACTTTTTACAAATCTTCACATTTTTATATAACTAAATAACTTGTAAATAATTATTAATGCTATAAAAAAAAAAAAAAAAAGGAGGGTACAAACGGTTTAATCGACTAACGCCGAAATTTCAAGCTTACCTGTAATAACGCAATGCTAATTCAGGTTGATCATTATAAAAATGATGCATACCGATGCTTGCGATAGCTTCTGTGTTCGAGGCATCTTCTTGTACGACAGATCTGTAATATTTAACCGACATTTGTATACTGTTGAGTCCTTCGAATACTCGAGCCATTTCTATGAGAATCGTCACATCATTTGGAAAGAACTCGAGTCCTCGTTTGCAGAGATCTAACGCCGCGATAGGTTGATCCAGTCTTATGTATACTTTAATTAGACGAAGAACCGTTTCTATGTTTTTACATTCCTTCAGAGCCGACTTAAATTGCTGTTCCGCATCCCTCACCAATCCGAGGATGTAATAACATTTTCCCAATTGAACCTTCCACCACCAATCTTTGTACTGACATGCTTGAGTCGCTTGAACCGCCAGATCGAGGGCCTGAAATATTTCCATTGCTTAAACCTCTTCAATTAATTATCACATGTAGGATGATTGAGAATATGTATCAAACGTTTCAATATATAAAGTTCCCCGAGGGCTTGGTAATTTTTTCTTTCATTCGTAAAACGAAGTAGTACGAATATTGTATTTTTCAATTTTTTTTTTAAATGCACCAAAGTCGAAGGTAATATCAAAGATACGAAGAAACATTTTTATTTAATTAAATATATTTAAAAAATTAATTTTCAATGTTTGAGAATATAATAAAAGGCTTAAAGTTTCGACGATACCATCTATCAAATGCAAGATCATTATTCTTAATACCGTATACAAAACTCACACATTGAATGTCATGTTCATGATAATAAATGTACTCGAAGAGTGGCTTTGCAATTCCGGGATTGTTGGCATATTTCGTTATATTCAATCTCGAGAGTTGAATAAAAGGTCCGTCAGGTTCCGTCAGCATTGATGCTGTCCCCAATCTAATAATTAAAGATTAGCTCCAATAAGGGTGTAATAAAAAAAAGTTCTTTTAACTATAAATGTAAGTAACATACCTAACGGTACGGCCAGTTATCGCTGTAATAGGTCTTGCGGTCATAGCTGTTCTCGGAGTCCTCAGAGCTTGCTCCACGGTCTGTGATATCGCGGATTGCGTAGCCGGTCGAACAATCCCAGTCACGGGTCTTCCCGAATGAGTTTTTGGTCGGAAGCCTTGACCGGCTATAGCTGTGCCAGGATTTTTCAACGATGTTCCGGGTCTTGGCATCGAGGCGATCATATAATTGTCTAACAAACTCTCTGCGATACCTTCTTCTTCGCTTTCGATATCGTCTATGTAAAGTTGCATAGTCAACGCACGCATCTTCAGAACCCATACTGCCTGGATGACGATAGAAATAAAATAATATATTTTTCTTTGTCAATTTTAATTCATTGAAAAAACATTGAATGAAAGTATTTAATATATTTATCACAAAATATTATTTATTAATTATCTTACTTGATCCAGAGGACTTTTCCTCAATAAATAAGTGCACACCGTTGTGCATTCTTCGTACTTTCGTTTACCGAATAGGCTCAGAGCATTGAAAAGTTCCATTACTTCTGTCCGAACGACAAGCACCTGACATCGATCGACTGAAAGGTACAACTGAATAGCATAGCGGATGTACGTGAACCAGACGACTTTACCTGTTACTTCTCGTAGAAAAATATTGATTATTTTCTACCTGTACATCGTAGCTGCACGCTGGGATTTCCTATCGTGCGGCACTTATGAATAAACGAATCGCAGTAGCTGTTGAAATTCGGTAATATTCATTTGTTCAATGAGTTAGCGAAATGTTTAATCCGTTGGCATATTTCAAAATTATTTTGGCATTACGTTAATGAAATAAACAAAATACTATGGGTTCTATCGGCGAACCTCGTTCCAGGTTTATTTATAATAAATTACAATATTTTAAAACTAATTTACCTCGTTTGGATCATTTTAATCATTTGATTTTCATCCATCAGTGATCAACGTAAATTCGATGAGATCTTCAGTAAGAAAAATATTGAGGAACAGTGTACCGAAGAGACACTGGAAAAATTGCACGAAGCTTTCCTGGTGAGGAGATTTATTGGTTGCAATTTAATAAATGTTCCAATTAAAATGTTATTCTTTCTAACAAGGATGCAGATAATGAACGAATGGATGAAATTCAATTTAAAAACGCGTTTCAAAGCACGTTAAATATACATATGGAGCCTGAAGAGCTTAAAATTTTATTCAAAAGGGTACAAAATTTATACACTAATCGAGTAATATGAATTATAACTTTCCAAATGTTAATTATCAGTAATATTCACTACCAGATAAATTCAAATCGAAACGGATTCGTAACCTGGGACGAATTTGTGTCTTACGTTCTGGTTGAATTTCAAGAAAAAGATTTAGGCTTGGAGTGGCAAACTTTGGAGCCTCCGCTGACAGGTTTGCCTCAAATGTCTAAAACCCATCATCGTTCTCCCATAAATAGGATTCTCTTTTGCCCAGAAGTTCTTTCGGTATGACAATATTATTTAATTTGATTGTTCGAGGATGGGTAAAAGTCTAGTTCTTGATGCATAAATTTCACGTAGGACAGAACTTCGAGTTTTCTTCGAGGATGCTACATTACAGCTAGCAAGGATGGAATGATTAATTATTGGTCCCTGGATCTTGTCTATGAACGCAGTGTTCAGTCTACGAACCGTAAGAATTTATTATTCTTCTTCTACCAGTCTCAATTAAACTATGCATTTGGAAATTAAAAAAAACAATCATTTTGTTTTTCCCTTTTGGTAAAACAAAAAAGTAAAATGTTCTCTTTTAATTTAACTACCGTGTTACGTTTATAGCATAAAAAATAGTAATTTTAACAATCTTTGGAGTTCCAAGGATTGTAAAATTATGAATTTGTTGAATTTACGTTAAAATACATTTTTTTTACTGATAAATTGAAGAAATAAAAGTTTATCCTTAAGTTTTAAGCTGTGCATCTCTTCGATTTTACTAGTGACGCGACATTTTGACTTTTAGCCTTTTTGAAAGTACGACCCACTAATATAACCGATTGTGTCGCAATGCCCGATGTTCAAATTGTGTGTACGAGCTCAACCGAACGGGATCTACGATTTTACGATACAGTTGCGAAAAAATTTGATCTCAGAGTTATGGTATAAACTATTTTTTACTTTTTAATTACGTTATTAATAAGACTAAACTTTTCGGATGAACTCTCAGATATCCAGTTTGGAGTGTGCAGTAGTCTGCATGAGCTATCACTTCAGCGTTGATATAAAAGAAGAATCCTATATAATTCTAGGCGATATGAGCGGTTCGATAATCGTTATGTCATTCAGTTCTGTAGAGAAAGGGCCGTTCAGGCATATGACCGATCGAGATGTTACGCACAATCGATACGAGGACGTTGTTAAAGTTGGTGAAAATATTTATTTCTTAGAAGAAATTTAATTGTAACGGAGGATTCGATCGTAGGGCGCCTTGAAAGGGTTGACGGTAACAGAGTTTAAGAACGTCCATGGTAATTGGGTGTCCCAAGTGGCATATCTCGACACATTGAGAGCCTTCGTATCGTGCGGTAAATGTAGCAAGTGTTCTCTCATCGTGAGCGATCCAACGGGAACGAAGATGAAGTACAAATTTAATGTGACCAAGGGAATATCGTGCTTTACCTTCTGCGAAGGTCTGTAACCCGGTTTTTTTATAGAGTCAAGCCTTGTTATTGATTAAAATAATTATACAGAGAATCAATTGCTGATAACCGGTGGTCCTGATTGCATGATTCGTATATGGAACCCTTTTGTAACAAATAAACCAAGCATAATATTGCGTGGTCATCATGCGGCAATTTGTGCACTTGTCATGCAAAATTCAGGCAAACGGCTGTACACCGTTGCTAAGGATCGTTGTATAAAAATCTGGGATGTTGGATCTCAAACTTGCATTCAAGTATTTTATATAACGATACGTTATATATTTAATTTACATGGAGCATCCTTGAGATCTTATCTGATTGAAAAATGATTACTAAAATTTGACGAAATTTATCGAAATATCGATAGACACATTTGTTTTTAAGACAGAAATATTATTTTACTTGTTCGAAAATTCGTACGAGGAATCGACTTTTCGTTATAACGCTTAAAAATTAGATAATGTATGAATTAAAAAATGTTGTATGAGATTATGGGAATTCAATGTATAACCATAAAAAATTATCCCACCCAGACGTACAACAGTCTTCCGAGCGAACTGGGGGAACACACGGATCTCTCAATAATTTATAACGACGTCACGCACAAAATGATAATAGCCAGTATGATGATTGCCACGATAATTTGCGAACGATTAATCGATAAAGAAACAGCCGACGGATTCACGCACAGTCAACCGGTTTCCTGCGTTCTCTACAATTCCCTGTTCAAATTGGTTCGTTCTAGTTCGAAGGGATCAAGGTGTAGCCAATCGAATTAATGATTTCTCACAGATAGTGACAACCGGTCTGGATTCATGCATAATAGTCTGGGATCCTTGGCTCGGCCGTCGATTCTCTTTGATAACTAAAGCTCATAGCCAATTGCTATTTGGTCAACATGTTGGAATAGAGATAACAGCAGCGTGCTTTGATACTTCGGAACAATTGTTATTGACCGGTGCCAGTGATGGGTCCTTGAAAATATGGAATTTTAACGCGGGGACCTGCATAAGAAATATGGCCATCGAGGATAACTGGTAAACTTCGCGTTCGCCCAGTATGTAGAGCATTAAAATAAATTATTTACATGTTTCTTCGAATAGCGAAATAACGGCCTTAATCTGGTTGAAGAACCGAATTTTGTGTACCGGATGGAACCGACACATCACGGAATTTGCGGATACCGAGATGGGGATACACAAAAAGAACTGGGAAACGCGACATACCGATGACGTATTTTGCGCTGCGGTGAGATACCCTCAAGCTTTGGCTACCGCTTCTTACAATGGTGAGATCGTACTCTGGCGTCTTGAAACAGGGCAGCCTTACAGAAGATACCAAGTGAGCGATCCAATGCGACGGTACGATGTCATAACTGTATTTAATCTATCAATGGTCAGGTGTGACCTTTTCAATCGATGCCTGACCAAATTCTTGCCAAGTACCCACATGTATCGCTCCCAAACTTCTCATTTTTACAACTATGTCCAACTATAACAAAATATAATTTAACTCATTTTCTAATTATTAATTAATTATTCTCAACCGATTTGCGATAATGAAACGGCAATACTGGCAAATAGTTCTAACCGTTAACCGATTAATTTGTAACTCAAGGGAAAGCCTAACCGACAGTTTATCTTAAAATTTTTAGCACATTTCATTTGAAACCAAATTTTTGTCAGGATGTCTGAAGAGTTGAGCTCACTGCGTGAATGTGGCACAAAGTGAGCTTCGCTATATCAATATTTGTTTATAGAAAATCTTTGTCCGAGAAAAATGTGTTAGACATTTTTTAACTCTGTCCATCCTTCCCTTAACTCTGATACGTGAATTTCTTTTAATAAGACTTGAGGCTGTAATGGAATAGGAATGGTAATAAAATGGCAAGGGTTTAATAGTTGAGTAATTGACAACTTAATATTGGTTTAGGATGTAAAAAATCTAACAACACGTTAAAATTCATGATAATTGATTACTTCTTCTACTCGCAGTACACAAATATTGTTTACTGTTAAAAAAATATTGCAGTATCGACGGCTGAGCCGATGTCTATTGTGCAAAATAATCATTATTGTTTACCTCGTGTTCCTTATCTATATTATGTATCTTCTGTTTTTTTTTTTGTTGTGTTTTAGTTATAATATAGTTTACAAGAAGGAAGTGAAAGACAAGCACGCGATATATTCACTTAAAGCCGCGAAGCGAGAAGTCGACGAAAAAAACAGAAAAAACAAAAATATTGGACTATCGCTCGCAACTATACTTCGCAATGAGGATTCCACTATCGATAAATCGGCACTTGGCATCACAAGAACAGTTCCCGTAAGGGCGATAATTTTTTTAACAGCCCGACAACTCGCTTCGAATATCGGCAGCCTGCTTGTATCCTTAGAATCCGGGTTGATTCAAGTTTGGACACATCACACAGCGGCAGGCTTTCTAATCGCTTTCTCAGTTATTCACACTCGAGGAGATTACGCTTTGTCATTGGCAACTGATCCGGAAAATGAGTTTCTAATAACTGGTGCGTCTGATGTCAATAATTTTATGTATAATTGTGGAAAATTCATAAATCGTTTTTCAGGTCACGCTGCTGGTTATATAAAAGTGTGGCTTCTTAAAAATTACGCCCTAGCTAATCCACCGAAGATATCCGTCCCTCAATTGAGACTGGAATTTCCATTCTTGTGGAAAGAACGAATAAGCGGGCGCGCTAAACGAGCGGTACGTGATCAACCCTTGCCGATGTTACTATCATCCTTGTGGGGACACAAAAAGGCTGTTACCAGTCTTCAGTATATATTCGCCGCTCGTATAATAGTTAGGTTAGTGATAAATACGGGTATTTACAAAGTTTATGGGGAAATTCAGATGAATTATCGACATTTTTACCGGTTGGTAGATAGACGGGAAATGGAGTAAAAGTATTTAGCTTCCGCTTTGATAATCGAAATAATCAAAAAATCATTACTGTTAATGTGTCTTTGTGTCTTTCATTTCGTCATTCACCTTATAGACTTTGTTGTATAAAAAAAAAATCATTTATTGAAAAACACAATGAAGTAGTTTTGGGGACGAAAAAAATTTTTTTTAGTATTTTTTAAAGCAATGGCAACTTTCAATATTGAGAATAAAAATGAAAAAAAAAAAATAAAACGGGCTAAGTAATAACCTGTAAGTGGACCCCAACTTGCACTCCGGTAAAATATTCGATATTTATTTGTAATTTCTTTGTATTTTACGGTTACGATAGAAAAGTTTATCGTTTTAATGTAGCGGCAGTGAGGATCACTCGGTTCGGCTCTGGACCTTAGGCGGACGATACATTTCAACTCTTGGCACGTTCAGGCCGTGGTCAACTATTCTACCGGACACTCCGGTGAATTTATATTTCAAAAATTATCGAGTTCCCCCTGACATCAAGCGGGTCGCTAGTTATACGACTTTAAAGGTAATCATAATAACACGCGCCCCATTTCGTTGCTAAAAATTTAACGCATACACAGGTTTTAAATGGAGGCTCGATCGAGGAGGAGACCAAAAGTAAAACTGAAGATATTGACTCAACGATCGAAGTTTCGGAAGACGAACGCGATCTCTTGTACGGAACGCGACTCGATACTCCGCTTCTTGGAGAATATTATGAATTGCCATCGAAGGCAAAAGCTTATGAGGAAATGCCAGTTCTGGACGGTACACTGGCATATGTGAGCAGCGGAATTTATAATTAAATTCATGGTCGTTGTACTCGTGTACAAATATCTGATTTGTCAATTAGATACCGGTGCATTCTCATTTGGTAACTCACGGTCTGGAACCCATCGAGGCCCCGATAATGCCGGCTATTTTGAAGAAGCAGACTACGAGCCGGATTTTGATGGTGTAAGTTTAATACGATGCTCTTAAGGTGACGAGAAACCTCACGATTTACACACATTAGCTATTTCTCTCTTACTTCGCCACAAAGTGTAATTTGTTTTTATCTCTCTCGCTCCCAATCATGTTTCACCTCCCCTCGAGACGATATTCTACATGTCGTGTATCAGACCGCCATACGTGCGAGAGAGATGGCAGAATTTTCTCATCGTGAATTTTCTTACTACGATTGATCTCTCCGGATAAACGACTAAAACGGTTAATTGTAGAATTGTGAGACGCAATTCACCGTTCGCAGAGAAATTTGGGATGAGAAAATTCTGCCATCTCTCTCGCACGTATGGTGATCCAAGAGACACAGACGACATGCAGCGCATCGTCTTAAAGTTTTGTGACACACCTTCCGAAACTGCAATCGGTGACAGAAATTGTAATTCAATCTACTCAAAGCCTTGATGTAAGTCTCAACTTAGATGACCTTATAATCCGAGAATCCACAAGTGCGAGAGAGAAGGGCTAACAATTTATAATGCATTTTTCTCAGACCCAGATTTTGTGACGATTGTCGAATTCATAGGGCGCACTTTGTACCTCATTGATACAGTGAAACTAATTCTTCTGATGTATCTACAAAAATCTGGGTTCGGGAATAAAGTGCTGAATGTTTTGAGGTAAACTGTCGGTATCGAGCCTCACCTTAAATACCCATGCGTATCGATCAACTATAATTAAGAGTTCAAAGATTTTATCTCGTGCTTTTAGCTCAAAACTAAAGGGAGCTTCGTCCAGAATATCTAAGTCTCGTGAGGTTGGTCTCGGAAAGGACTCGACAATCGAAGGAATTCCGTCTACGCGCGAAGATCGTACAGTTCTATAAATAATAAGTGTTTATTTATGAAACGAGTAAAAATACTTTTTTTTTTTTAAATCTCAGCGATGACAAATTCTTTTAAAAAATGGTTACAACAATTAAAACGTCGGATATAATTGAAATGTAATGGGGCTATTTGGCACCATTCGATCGTATTACCAAACAAGTCCGAACATCCCGGATAAAAGTCGCCGCATCGTCACGGTGACAAAAATCGAAATACAATCTCAAAGATGCTTGTAATATTATTCAATTTTTAACGCGCGTACAAGCCCTGTTCCCACTCGAACGCTTTTTAACGAGGAGTGATAAGAGTGGGCTTGGGTCAGGGCCAGAATCACGTCCCTATACTGCATACGGCGGTACATGAATTTTGAATATATTAGTTATGAATCTGTGAATACCTCACAGTGCTCTCATTCACCATTCCCATCCATCATCATGGAATAACGCGGTGGTGTCTTCCAGATTGCGCTCGACGTACGTTGTAAGCGGTCCTTCTTTATACCCTTGAACAGTTCAGTCAAGTCGGGCGTGCATTTCTTCGCACCGAAAAATTGTAGCACCGGCGCGACCGGAATGAACTGCTGTAGAATTAATTGAGTCTTCCGAATATTCGCTAAAACATTTTAAAAAGCGGGTGTAAATTAGTTGTTTGTTTAACGTCGATTAATGCTTTTATCTAGAACATTCAATCTTACGTTGTGCCCAATAAGGTATGATATGTTTCGGCTTGGATTCGTCGTCGGAGACATCATCATCGTCGGGATCGCTGTCTAACTTGTAACTGGTTGGGCCCTGTTGATTTTTACTTGCCGCAAGTTTCGCCTGAAATCGATCAAACGATGTTTTTTAAAAATTTACAACAAAAAATAAATAACATCAATAAACCGCATACTACAACGCTGAGCGTATATCGATGAGAATGTGTTTTTTCTATATACACAATGATATAGAAAATATAGATATAATATACACAATAAACTATTCACTAATTTAAGAAAATTGATAAATTTCTGTCGATTCTTACTTTTGCGAGATAGTGCGCTTTCATTCTAGCAGCCTCCGCTGCTGCCAATTGCTGAACTCTGGCTTCATGGAGCCTTCGACGTTCAGCCTCCTGTTCTCGACGTTTCTGTTCGGCAAGCTGTCTCTCCGCCTCCTCCTGTTCTTGTAAGCGCAATAGTCTTTGATGCTCCTCCTGTCTTCGCCTCTCCTCCTTTTCCTGAAACATGATTAACAATTTAATTCAGCGATAGTTTTACTTGTATTGCAACTTTTAATTGTCAATTCGACAAACCTGTGCCCTCTGTAGTTGAAGGAGCCTCTTTCTCTCGGATTCTTCTCGTTGCTTTTCCTGCAATAGCTGAGCAGCCCTCGCTTTCTCTTCTCGTTCTCGTTCTTGCTTCAGTCTCTTTTCCATATCGAGCTTATCCTTAGCTTCCCTCGCCAATTTATTCTTCAATTCTTTCTCTTCACGTTTTCTGCCAATAAAAAAGTAAAATTGTAAACTCAAGTCCACAAACGTTTGCGTAACGTTGTCTACACTGGCGGCAGGTACCTTCTCTTCTCTTCGGTTAATGCCTTGAGTGCATCGTCTCGCTTTCTTCGCGCATCCTCGTCATTTATTTTTCTCTTCTTTTCAGTTAAATTATCGTTCGAATTCGATTTGGTGAGAGTTTTCGATGGCGCGAGGAACGAATCTACCGACGATACGATATTTGCTCTCGATGCCGTCATAGCTCTGTTGCTTTGCTGAAATTAAGAATATTGGGTAAATTTTTGAGCTTATGATACGAACAACGCGAGTGATAGAAACGAATGTGCCATTTTTGGTTCAAGCATTGTGAAAAACAGACATGCGAAATATTAGATTATCATCATAGTCTTACGTTGATAATTTGACTACCCGCGGGAGTGTGATGAATACGATTCATGGACATAGGCATTTGCAGCCGACTCTTGCCTATAGGTGTAGTTCTTTGCTGCTGTTTCTGAGTCAATTTTTCATTAATTGCCAACAGCCTACTAGGTTTGTGGGCTGAATTTATGAAGTTATTCTAGAAAAAAAAGGAAGGCGTTTGATAGAGAAGCATTAGAATTGTAAGAATGATAAACTTGCACATAGAAATAATTGTGGAATAATAAAAATTAACGTATTTCCAACTGGGTTGAGATAAGTCGTTAGAATGCGATGAATAATGTTGGGATAGGCACAGCGTGGAATAAATTGTGAGGGGCTACTCACCTCTTTGCTCTCCTCGTTCTCTTTCATCTGCTTCATCAACGAAATTTTTTTCGCTTTAGCTAAAGATTTCCGTGCTGCCTTTTGAGCGTCTGTTTGCGAGCTTTGCGTTTGATTACCGCCAGCCTCGGCAGCAGCCATTGCTCGCGTTTTTGTTCTCGTAACCCTGGTAGGAGCATCCACGTCCACAGTTTTGGGACTGTTGAGACCAGCTTGCTCAAACGCTTCCACGCGCTTTTTCACCGAGTCTTTGGCGTAAGGACTGAACAGGGCGTTGGGTTTGTATGCATTTTTCAAGGATTTCAGGCCATTCACGTCTCGCAAAACAGTTTTGGGTGGTGTAGCCATGACTTCGTCATCGTCGTCATTGCTTATTAGACTCGATCTCGTAAATCTCTCTTTCTTCTTCTTCTTCTCCTGCTTCGTTTGTTTCTTCGATTTAGTCTCCTTGTGCCTCTCAGGCGACGATTCATCCTCCGTGATCAACGCATCAAACTCATTGTTCGCCATTGTCTCCTTCAGCACTTTCATTTTGAGTTGCAGGCTGTTCTTCGATTGGAGCACGGGATTAAAAATGTGCGGTGATCCCGAAATAACATTGTCCTTTGTCGGTTCCTGGTTAACAAGAGTGTTCCTTCCCGAGCTCTGGCCGCTTTTGGACTTCTTAATCGTGACCGTCTCGTTAATTCTAGTTGGCATAGAAATGGGCTCCAGCACCACCGTCGCGTTCATCATCTTTCTGTCTATAGTTACCGTCGTGTTGGGATTCATGGTCGAATTCATGGGTATCGATTTGCCAACTGCGTCCTCGTACAGCGAGGGCTCCACGGTTAAATCCATAT
This sequence comes from Cylloceria caligata, assembly GCA_963942595.1. Taxonomy (NCBI): domain Eukaryota; kingdom Metazoa; phylum Arthropoda; class Insecta; order Hymenoptera; family Ichneumonidae; genus Cylloceria; species Cylloceria caligata. The sequence continues at coordinate 86,620,654 of OZ012703.1, read as the reverse complement.
GGTCAGGAATATCCATCGTCTCGTCTATAACATTGGCTTTTTTCGCGGCAGGCACCTGCGATTGAATGGAAGACGTTAAGGTTGTTTCCATGGCAAACGTGCCGTTCGAATATTCGCGCGGTCGTATATCGCGCGATACGCGTTTTGTAGATTCGAGAATGCTTTCCTCAACCTCCTTTGATGTAAAGGAAGCGACATAGGTCTCGTCAGGCTCTCTTTTGGGAATAATTTTCATCGTACTCATATCCTCGATTCTCTGCTTGGTTTTGCTGTACTTGGAGGGCCGTCGCAGCTCCTCTTCGTCGGAGCTCGTCGCCACAGATTTTGTTCTCTTAACTCGATTCGGGCGTGTCGTCTTCTGGATCGGGGTATTTTCTTCATCTTCCGATGACGGCCTACGCATCTTTCTGATCGCCGATATAGTCTGTTGCTTCTTCATATTAAACGTAGCTTTTTGGGAAGCAGCCCTTCTCGACGTTCTTGCAGGTACCGCGTCTTCTTCCTCTTCCATCTTGCTCTCTTCGACAAGGGTGCTGGAAACCTTGGATACATCGAGCACGATGTCATCCTCCGGTATCGTTTCGATACGCTTTGTGTCTTTCTTACGAGGTACTTTCGGTGTTTTTTGAATTAGCGGACCAGAAACTGCGCTCGGTATCTGTTCCAATAAGCTGTTCAAATATTCCAGAGATTCTATGTAACTCGCATCGATGTTTCTCTTTATTTCGTTTGCACTATTGTTGATGTTGGTTATGTCAGTTTTTATGATATTTAAGAAAACCTCTTTTGACCAGCCACTCATGGTGAAACCTTAAAAAATTTACGACATTTAAGTTTGACAGGACAAGCGTCCACGATGACACGTCTGCGACATGCAAATTTCTTGAAAAAACAATTAAATTTTCGAATTAAAAAAATTTTCAAACCCGATTAATGCGAAAAATATTTTTCGACGATCATAAAAATATGTGGCATGTGGAATAACTTACCGATATTAAAATTTAGTGTTTATGGCGGGCAACTCTAAGGAAATAATGCCGATGCTTGTTTGGACCTGTCTTAACCTGGCATTCGATCGTAATAATCTAGATAACACTATTGAGGCACAGATTTACGTTGTGACAACGAATAATTAGAGTAAAAACTTTAGAAATACGACTAATTCCCAGGAAGGCACATAATTAAGAAGTTTTATTCCGATTATAATGTGGCAGCGGCTCCACACTTCCGAGCTTCGCCTCCGTATCTGGTGGTAAATAACGTCTTTTCAGTTTAAAACCCTCGTACGAGCGCCATCTCTATTGCGCCGAGAACGCGAGGTTCATAACTTCGTAAGAACGTAACCGCAATTACAGCTGTAACGCACACACTTTACAGAAAAGCGTTTCTGGTTTAATTCTGTTTGAATTTCGCTAGCAAAAATACGCCAAATTAAAAAAAAAAATTTTTACGGTATACTTTTTTAACAATATACATTGAAAGTTAACGTAGTTTTACGTTGAAAGGTGTAAGAACCGCTCCATAATAGAATGTAACCATTTTCTTCGCCAATTTCTTTTCGATCTGAATAAAAGATAAATAGAACGGAAAGGGTACTTTAAGGTAGATTATGTTTAAGTTTGATAATGATTTACGGCGTAGTTTTTAAGGTTAGTCGAATAAACGGAATAATTTCAGCGTCTATCCTTTTCTCGCTCAGTCACTCTGCGCGAATTTCTCTCTCGCACTTTGATCAACATGTTCAGCGGAGCCCCTCTCCCGTTCTTCATTCATGATTCTGGTTTTATGGTATGGATTTATATTTAAAGATGTAGAAGCGTCGGACTTGGTATTAGTTTAACTTAAAAATGTATATATTGTAGTCGGGATGCTATATTTTGTGTCGCTCAAATATCGAGACCGTGATCTTCGACCATTTGAGTGTGAAATTGATTTTAACAAGGTCGACATTTTATACGGTATTACGGTGAAGATTTACTACGTTTCGAAATTAAATACCGTCGAGAAGAACAGTTGTGTAATGAAATATCATTGATTTCAAACATGACGTGAAAAAGAGAGACATTCGGCTATTTCAACGCAAATTATTGAGTTAAAGTTGGCGTACTTTCCACGATGTTTACCAGTATGGCGCCGTCATTAGGTCGTTGGCAACGGCGCACGTTTATCTGATATGTTCCGTAGCGAAAATAATATTTAGATACATTACTTTTTGTACACTGACTTTTTCCGCCCCATAGTTCAAATTATTGAGACTGTAGGTAACGATAAAACTTTCCATAAGAAATGTATTTATTCGTTTTTTAAATACTTAGGTAAGTTTGGTTTTAATATTTAAGCTTATCTCTCTATATTATCAAAATATCTCGCCGCTGCGCCCACCTTGTAGAAGATTTGAGTGGGGGGTCAAAATGGGGGGCGACGTGGGTCGGGCATCGGTTAAGTGAGTCAGGGGGGGGGGGGGGGGGTGAAGCCCAGGTTCTCCTAGGGGGGTTGGTGCGCGAAGACCGGAAGGGGGCAACGCCCCCCTAGTGTTATGAAGGGTGGTTAAATTGTAAGGGCCGATGTTGAATGTGAACCACACCTAAACGTCAAGTTTTTTTCTGCATTTCATTTGACATTTCTCAATTTCAGACTAACATAATTTGAACCATGGAAAGATACACAATCGAGCAACGCGTTAAAGTTATTCAGGCTTATTATGAAAATGGGCGTTCAAATCAAAATGCATATCGTGCACTTCGTGATTTTTTCGGTCAATTTAATCGTCCAAATGTGCGTACAATCGGAAAAATCGTGCAAACCGGGTCTGTAGGAGATATTAAAACACCAGTGCATGCTCGTACAGCTCGTACTGCAGAAAATATTGCTGCTGTTCGCGATAGTGTGGCTGAAGAGCCGTCCACCTCAACTCGTCATCGTGCCCAACAATTGCACCTCTCACGCTCGTCGTTGATGAATATTATGCATAAAGACTTGCATTTACACGCTTATAAGGTGCAATTGACTCAAGAACTAAAGCCTCTTGACCATTCCAAACGTCGTCAATGGTCAGAATGGTGGCAAGAAATGGCAACAGTGGATGATCAATTTTCGAAGAAAATCATATGCAGTGATGAGGCACATTTTCACCTCAGTGGATTCGTCAATAAGCAGAATTGCCGCATTTGGGCGAATCATAATCCAAAAGTGATTGTCGAAAAACCAATGCACCCACAAAGAGTGACTGTTTGGTGCGGTTTATGTGCTGGCGGCATCATCGGGCCGTATTTTTTCCAAAATGAGGCCGGTCAGGCAGTTACTGTGAATGGTGTTCGCTATCGTGAGATGATAACGAACTTTTTATGGCCCGAATTGGAAGATACGGATGTTGGCGATATGTGGTTTCAACAGGACGGTGCCACTTGCCACACAGCTAACGAAACAATGGCTCTTTTGCGCGACAAATTCAATGGCCGTGTTGTCTCACGTGGTGGCGATGTCAATTGGCCGCCAAGATCATGTGATTTGACACCGTTGGACTTCTTTCTTTGGGGTTATTTGAAAGAAAAGGTGTACGTCGATAAGCCAGCAACAATTCAAGAGCTAAAGGATGAGATAATTCGGCACATTAACGGCATAGAACCTCAATTATGCCTAAGCGTCATCGAAAATTTGGACCATCGGATGGAGGTGTGCCGCCGAGGTCGCGGCGGCCATTTGGCCGATATTTTGTTCCATACATAATTAAACCATACCATATTATCATAATAAAAAGAATTGACAATAATTTCATAAATAATTTGTGTTTTATTCAAAATCAACATCGGCCCTTAAAATTTAACCACCCTTTATATTTTAATGCTTATATTAGAAACCTGTGACTGCATCAGTCGCGTGTTTCATATCGCACAAATAGTATCCGCCTAGGCTAGGCATTCGTTGGCGCTTATTTGAGTCACTATTGCCAAATTCCATCGACGTTAATCGGAGTTTGTGTTCGAGTTTTGATTTGGTTATCACTTATTATCATTTTTTCCCAACTTGAAGGATAGTGATTGTTCCTTCCATTTCCGTAAGCTATAATCAGAATAAAAATTTGTCACTCGTGAGCATATTGCAGGAGCAGCTTACTCATATTTCAGAACAGAGCCCTGGCGATTGTACTGAAGTTTACTCCCATTACCACTGGGAACTTAAGTAGACACCAACTGTATCGGTAACAGGTTTTTTGCAGCCCAGGGTGAATGCGATTCACGATGCTAACAGAACGATACGCTGTCTGTTGGTTGAAAATATATAAGCTTTCGAAGGACTTTCACGGACGAAGCTTTTTTTTTCTATTCCTAGAGATTCCTTTTAGATAAAACGATATTAAGGTGTTAGCAACGCTGTCACTAGTCGTGAGGTTTGTGAATACAATGATAAAATCGACTACCGACGTACGGGAGGGAATTTGACAAAAGATGTAGTACCCGGACAGTGGTAATACAAACTCATAAGAAAATCGCCAATAATATAGCCCTGCACAATTTACTTTGATCTTAAACGTTGTTTCCATTGAATAACGATTAGGGAAAGGATATCTAAGAACGAAAGAATTCAAACAAAAACACATAATGATATCTGCATTGTTAAATATTACGGCTTACCAACGAGAACTCTTTGAATACATTTTCCTTTAGTTGGTAAGTGACAAGCCAACAAACCGAAAAAAACCCTTGTACTCATCGCATTAATAAAGCGAAAGGGAATCTTGCTTAAAAAGTCCGATAGAATTGTCGGACATTTTAAAGCAGGGAAACCAACGAGCTCTCGATGCTTGTGAATACCACTAAATTATTATAACTATTTGTCCATATTTGTTGCGAGTACCGTAACTGTTTATAAACTCTCATACATCAGCCAGATTTGAGTGATTAGCAATCACGTAAGAAAATCAATTGGGTCAAATGAAGAGAACAATATTCAAGTATTGATATCGATGAGTCAATTGGGCAAACACTTATATCATCGACGATATTTCAATCTCGAGAATATATCTAATCCCGTCCTTTTATTCGTACTGCTGAGCTTACGTCGATTGATTAAATCTTGACAAAGCTCAGTATATAAATTGGGAGCTGCTGTAATATCGTCACAGTATCAGAGAGATCAGGAATCAGCAACAATGAAGTCAGTGTTGGCATTTCTTACTTTCGTGGCACTTTCCCAAGGTGAACTATTATTTAAATTGTATTTAACATTTATAAATCTTTATTAGTTAGGAAAATTTATTCATACGATTCTACATTAGCATGTATGAGCATATTTAAATAATATTATTGCATATAAATATTGTTTGTATGGAACAAAACTATAGACTAAATGAAGCAATGTACGTTAACAACACCATTTTTATTATTTTTTTAGCCGGTGTCCCATCGTCTAGGGAACTCGAAGGAAGAATCATCAACGGTAAAGATGTCAAAGTTGGTGAGATTCCCTACCAAGTAAGCACACGACGATACATTTTTTCAATATTAATTTGTAAAATATATATCTTTTTTTTTCAACGGAATAACCGTGAACTGGAATGAAATAATTTGATAGCTTCATTCGCTTAAAATAGTGCTGCTCAATATATGTGAACAATATGTGGCTAATCTAATCAATACCTATAATGTCGAAGTTATTTGTAAGAAAAAAAACGAAAAGAAATCGTATGAAGTTTTAGGCGGAAAACTCAATAAATCAGGTTTGACTGTAACGTATTCTTTTCACTTACTTTTCACAGGTATCGGTTCAGATTCACAGCACCAACACCCACTATTGCGGGGGTTCGGTACTCAATGAGTATTACGTTATTACTGTTGCCAGCTGCGTCGACTAGTATGTTTAAAAAACCATTATCAGCGCAATCGATGACAATTTAATAGCCCTGTTTAAAAAGTCCGATAGAATACGATGTAGGTAACGATACAGCCAAAAAACACGATAGCTTATCGTTCTGTCGGACGTTTTAAGCAGGAATTGGGTCAGGGACGAGGTGCCTCGACAGCTCCAAGGTTAATACATATCCAACTTATTCACACAGGCAACTATATGCAGAAAAATTCTACAAATCATCAGTTCGACATAGGAAAACTGGTTGCGGTACATCTACACAAATTTGGGATGGCTAAACTTAACACGTAACGAACTGTACACAGAACTCTCCCGTAGCCCAACTCGACAGAGAAATTTTCGCGTGGCTCAACTAAACCCACCAATTGGATACAGGCGGGTCGGTTGATAATCGAACCTTGTGTAATTGAACACGGACCTGATGGACATACGCGCTGTGTCGTATGCATAGGGTAAAGCAAATAATAGTTTTACTGACCGCTCCTAATCTTGTCCCAATTGTTGAAATTGGAAAAAATGGATTCATCGCAGAAACGACTATGAAAGTCGATTTTGGGCGGTGTCAGCATTATTAGAATCGAGTGCAGGACGGCCGCGGGTCCGCGATCGGCGTGACCGAAGTGTTTAACCGATTAGTCGCGTGTTGGCTGGGGCATGAAATCGTTAATTGTCTTAGGCTTTGGTGTCTGCTAAGAATTTACTCGTGCTAAAACTAACAGAATCAGTTAACCATCTATTTAACAGTTAATCACACAGTTAATTGATTCCCTTACAGTTAGTGACGTGTTAGGTTTTGCCGTGATAAATCGGTGCTGTATCGAGTTGATGACATGTTAAGTTTTGCTGTATAGAGTTTTGTCGCACCGTTGGTGATGTGTAGAATTTTCCTATGTACAGGTAGTTGCCTGTACCGAGTTGGATCTGTATTAGGTTTGAATTTGTAGAAACGAGGCTTTGCATTTGATAGGTTCTAATTAGATATTTCACTTATTACTTATATATTTTTGCTAATTTAATGCATTTATTATACAGTACGAGCGCTCGTGACATCCACGTCTTCGCTGGTTCAGTGAACCTGGATGAACAAATTTCAATCCACCGCGTTGTTCAGATAATCATCCATGAGCAATATAGGCGGCAAAACACTAGAATCAATGACATCGCTCTCCTCAAGGTGGACATACCATTCGTTATTTCCGAGACACTGAAATATGTGACACTCCCGGAACCTGGTCAAGGAGTACCTGCCAACGCGGTTGCCGTCATATCCGGGTGGGGACAGCGGCAGGTAAGTCCCGATGAATTACAGAAGCAGGCATTTAACTTTTCGGTGATCCGGTAGTGTCCGTTTAACTCTATACAACTTCAATCATAAAATAAATGGAAAAAATGTCATCGTAGCTATGAAGAGTTTTGAACACTGACAAATGTTAATCAAATGGACAATATATATGAGTTCAAGTAGTTTGATATTCATTTTTATCCAATTACTAAAAGATTGACAAGGCATATACCACGACTACTAGGACAATAAAGTTATATATTATGGGATTTTCATCGTCTAAATTTATAGGAAGGAGGCCAGATCCCAAGGAAACTTCAACGTGCTGAGACGCTGATCGTCGATCATGACAATTGCACCAAAACATATGCCATACAGCTGGGAGTCCGCATTCATAAAACTCAAATCTGTTCTTATAATCCCGATGTCCCGACTGGGCCTTGCAAAGTGAGTTTTTTTTAACCATTGACAATTTACATCCTCGCTAAATTCCAAAAGTAATTATGATGCTTGATTAACGAATTTTTTTATCTGCAGGGTGACCTCGGTAGTCCTTTGACCATCAACGGTAAGATCGTAGGTCTGGCATCTATGTCGATAGGCTGCGCGAATGTAAAGTACCCGACGATCTACACCAGAGTACCTGACTACATCAATTGGATCGAGGAAAATGCTTTTTGAGCTCAAGACTATCCGATACAGCTTCTCTGATTACAGTTTTTCATATTTTGTTTTTAAAACATTACATCGATAGTCATCAAATAAATGTTATACGTAAATATATATAGTGGATTTTTTTCTTACGAATCTTCCGATTATACGATATCACTCCGGAGGAATTTCGAGCCATATGTACACTTATCTCAGATGGTGGCATAGCGCAGCATGGTATATTCAATCAGTTGCGGTACCTTCAAAGTTCCAGTACGTCGTGATGCTTGGTGAAATGCTACAGCGTGGTAGAACTTTGAGGGCACCGTGACTGATTTCCACGAATTGAGTACACCGTGTCTGTATCGGTCGTTGCGGCATGCTTTTCTTTTGCACTTTGTGCAAAAATCAGTTTTTCAATGAATTTTATGACATCATAATGCAAAGTGCGGCAACTTGATCCCAGTTTCTTAATCGTATAATTCAATTGCGTGTACGATCTTATAAAGTTATGTATGGTGTTTTTTTTTAGTACTATTTGCATGGAATGAACATAAATGAGTTTTGTATAAGAACCATGCTGTGTAAAGACAATGACATCAGCTCGGAGAAAAGAAAGTATACGATTCATGAAAAATTGATAATCTCACAATATAATAAAATGTATTTGTACAATAAGCCAAACAGAGAGCCTGTAAATTAGAAAAATGCTCAAATTAATTATATAAAAAGTTTTATTAATAAAGTATGAGAATGATGTTTGTGACATGGAAAAGTGAGTACCTGACGATGCCTCAAGAGTGATCTACGATCTCATAGTCAGGATTTCAATGAATTTTCTTTTGATAGAGTAAATGTATTCGAAGAACATAGGCAGAAGGTGGCGTTTGTGATTTAAAGTACTAATATTGCAGGTAACTCGAGATAGCTGCAGTTAGGCTTGTGACAGACGCATGTTTGATTCCAAAGTAATATTCAAATCTCTTTAAGAATGAAAAGGAAACTCCTCGAGTGGTGACACTTCTCGGCCTATCGATAGGAGGCAATGGCCTTTCTTTGTCTCATAGCCTAAGTGCAATATAGCGAATAGTATAGTGCGTAACATTTTAATTAAGATGCAATTTGTATCGATTTAATAACAAAAAATATAAAATTCTTGATATTTCGTACATCTGACCATATGACCTGGAAAATCGTGCCAATGTCCTTCAAATGTACATAAATTTCGTTCTCAAATATTATTTAAAGCTGTAAAAGGAAATTCATAGATTTATACCAAAAACGATATTTCGGGTTTTATTTAATAAATTAAAGTTACCTTTGCAGCATTAATTAAAGTTACGTTTCTTGCAACATCTTTATAAACAAAAAGCCGAATTATATCAACCTGTTGGACAGCTTTATCGCAAATTAAATTTTCAAAGGAAACCTGGTTTTTCGAATCATTTCAATATCATTTTTTTCTTTCAGTTTTTCATCTTTTGGCAAACGAAATAAGTATGCTCGTTCCTGATCGCTTCTGTATCCGCTTTTACACTTTCCAGCGATTTTCGAATAAAAGTTCAAAATAAAAATAAATAAAGAATTTTTAGAAAAAGAACGAGGATGCATCCGCGGCAACGTAATACGTGGTATGACGCATTACGCAGTGACAATCAACAAATTCTGGTAGGTTCTATAGGTTATGGTAGAAAGCCGTTGAAAATTGCCGCTGCGCCATTGCGCATGTGCACAGCCAGGTTCCTTCGACACCAGCGCCGCACATTCCTGATCTAAAGATCGACCTCCCGAACGACACGGTTTTTTCGCCCAAGTGTTCAAGACCTGTATATTGTCGAGTTTCTATTGAGACTGAGAACAAACCGAAATGGGTGCTGATATCAAGAAACGCTATAGCGTCTCGACGCCAAGTATTAGGAAAAGTAACAAAATTTCGTGAGACGCAGCTGCTACTTCTATGTCACGCGAAAGCGGCCATTTTTTGGCTCATTTCAAATTGCTTTTCGAATTTTTTTATTGAAAAACATGGTAGATTAACAATTTGTATGTATTCTTGATTTTTTTCCCTAGATAATCGAAGATTATAAACTGATTCCCACACACAAGTGAAGAGTCACCGGTGGAAATTGAGCTTAATTGATTTATACATTATCCCACCCATTGCAAACTTAATTTCCAGCGTTTTTAGTAGGGTAAGAATAATAATTTAAAAAAAATATATATATAATTTGGATTTTGTGCTTACAACGAATTTGTCAAAATGTCGCGATTGCTCGACAGATTTTGATAATAGAACATTACGAGGTTCATGCGTGGCCTCGACAAATGTTATTTATCTCGTTAACAACAAAGGGGATTGAAATAATTCTAAAGCAACGTGTTTTAAAAACAACATTTTAGGAAGCTGTAGTGAGCAGGTAGATTTTAGTAACAAATGGCTAAGACATTATAATAATCGCTAGAGAAATGCTCATAGTGCGAGTAACAGCTAGTTTTATTGCAGCGTCCGCTAAGATTTCCGTGATTTCTCGTTGCTTTTCCCGATATTTTAAAGTAAAGCGTTGATATTAATGCGAATATCCGAATCAAGCAGTTATCAGTAGTCTCGTGCGTGTTCGCCTTTAAATAAAAACGTGTTAGGCGCAGGGTAAGCACAAATGAGGTATCGGAAGCGATCGGAAACTGTCGGGGAATTTGACTCCCACCAAGAGACGCGTTCATCCGACTGGCTGACTGGAAAGAAGGCTTCCCGGCTGCGACTGTGGAGTGTGTAGCAAAATGGCTGCCTGACCACAACGAGTGTGTGACGTTTCCTGAGGTGTTGTGTTTGTGTCGTCCTTCTGTGCCCTTTTTTAGTGAATAATTGATAAAAGAGTGGATAGAGTGGTGGTGGCCCTTTACTAAGGAGTTCTCGCTACCTCGGAACGTTTACGTCAGTTGGCCATACCGTAAGTGAAAAATGTTTTACTCGAAGGCCCTTGAGTGCGATCCGTAAAATTGTAATCGCGTCAGGTTGTTCGCTCGGCCTCGCACTACATCGGCACGTATTCCTTTAAATTTTCCACCGATGATACGAGACTCTTACATTCTCAAAGAATCATCGAATTTTCATTGTTTTGGCAAAAATTCATGACCTCGAAACTTGGTATTTTTATATCTGGAACCTTTCCAGATTTTACTTTTTATTTTCTCGAGATGAGGTGTATATGCTTTGGTAGCATGTAATGACAAACGTGGACGTATCAATGTGTTCACGGTTCAATGAAATTTGCCCACTTTTATCTTTTCTAAAATCATAAAAGTATCCTGAAATCTAATGAAATTGGAGTTTCTATTCTCAGTGGAGAGTAAAGAGAGAGAGAGAGAGAGAGAGAGAGAGAGAGAGAGAGAGAGGGAGAGAGAGCACACTGAATCTTCTGTGCAGCCATCTGGGATGATACATGTTTCGATACCTGACTGAATTAACAAGTGCTGGAAAAGCTGAGCTTTGCTGTCTTCTTTCTAATCACCTACAAACATCATTGTATAAAAATACTAGAGTACCATTGATGTTTCGTTCTGTAAAGTTACATTATACAATATAATTTTTTCTTTTTCAGGAACATAACTTTCGTCAAGTTTTTCATGGTACTAGTTGTCTCGCCGACTGTTTTTCCTCTATTAGTCTCAGTAGGAGTCAGTCTGCATTACATTAGCATAACAATTTTAAGTACGTAATAGAGCACCACTCGTGTCGAGTTTCTGTGACTCTATTCGCCTTGAACATTATAAATAACAGGTCATACTTATTAACAGCCCAAACATTTGACCTTCGCTATTGCAGACTACTGTACGCACTATAAGTTGATGCACAAATACCAAAAGAGAGCAATTGGATCGTATTCAGACTGAAATGTGCAAGGGCAATATATAATTAAGCTGTGAGCTATGTATTATACAGAGTTTTATACAGAAATTAAAAAGTTTACTATATAATTGAAATTATGTAATAATTTACTCATTTGAAGAGATTTCTTTCCGTGTATGGCTTCTTGGACCTTTTAAAACCTTTTTCTAAATAATTTTTTCATCATAACGAGCTAGTAATACATATAATCTTTCCATAGTTTTCGTATAATATTAATAATTGACTGCACAATATATATCTTACGGATAGGGGATTTGTTACATTTTTATGTTAAACACATGTAAAATATATATTTTGCATTACTATTACTGTAAAATATATATATATGTCGGGCTCTCTCTCTCTCTCCTCTCCAAAACATAAATTTAAATACTCGTATCAGTAAACTTATATTATTATTTCAAGTAGTCGTATCAGTACCTAAATTTAGAAGCCATGTCATCACTCGATAAGAGTTGACACTATTTCGGAGCGATAATAAAATTTCGCAATTTTAGCTAGAGTTGGTAGAATCTACATTTATAAATCGATCCCGGTCCCCGGGGGCGAAGAGACTCCCAACTGCGGCTACTCCGTGTTTTTAGAGGGTTCGGCGTGCAAGGCTTCCTCCAAACTCGGTGTAATTACAGAAACCGGGGCGTGAGAATTACGCTCCCTGTCCGGAAGTCTTGTTGGCAGCTCGAGGGCACTTGTAGGTATACTGCTATATCGTTACCGTACGCTCCTGGGAGCTGGATAAGCATATCGTTTTCCGAGCATAATTAAGCGAAGCAACAAGATTATATTCGACTCGGTAATAGACACTGCGGAACAGCAACGGGAGCTCGAGGCTCCGTAAACAATATACGTACGACAATTAATCAATCGTTGATTACTTGGGTTCGCACAGCGAGCATCGTCGAGTTCAAAGGGAAATTACTTTCGAAGATCCGATACAGGGATCGCGACGATCATCTTTAAGTTTTGAGTTTTCTTCTGGACCAAACGGTTTTACTCTATCGGGCTTAGGTTTATTTCTCGTTCGTTCGTTGCTGGTTGCGGTCTCGTCTCGTCGACAAGGAATGCCGTTGATCCAGGGTACAAGTCGTACACTAGACAGTCTTCTCGACTCAAGTAGGGATATACCAGAGTCTCGGGCATTTGCGGTATGCGTTCAAGCACGATTCTTCGAATACAGAAACTACGCGTGTATGGTAAACTATGATATATCTTCGGTAAAATGTACATTCTCATCGATTGTATTATTTTCTGTATTCATTACAGGGTCTTCTGGAATAAATAAATAAATTAGAGTTAATATTTTATGAAATAATACGTCACGTGTTGGTGAAAATGTTCAAAGTCACTATTGGTTTTTATTATATTAGTTAACATTATAGGTATTTTATTTTTATCAAAAAATTAGTAGCAATTACATAAACATAACTAAAAATTGCTAAAAAATAATTTGACCTATATAATCACCAATGAAAGTATATTAAATACGCCAATAATTTTTCTCATTTTACCTACACGTTTAGTTTATATTACATAGGTTGTAACGTACGGTGGGAATTATTGGTAAAAATTTTGTGATGATTGAAGAAAATAAAGTAAATATCGAAGCAAAATATTAAGAATGATCGTCGAGGGAAGTGTTGAAATTTGTAGATTATTTAACGAGTGATAAGCGGTAGAATAGTTAATGTGAACCATCTTCGAAATTAATTGAAGAAAAACGAAAAAAAGCAACGCTAACAATGTATTTTTACTGATTGAAACTCATTTATATGTTTCAGAGTGAGACAGAGATGACCTCGAATGATGGACTGTGAATCTAAGATCTAGGTAAACATCGTCGACCAGTGAAACTGGTTGGTTCCCTCGTCACCGCAGTAAATTCTTCGTCTTCGTTATGTCACGCCTCAGGTCGGTCTTGTTTGCGCGAATCCAAGTGACGTCGTACTTTCGTTTACGAGCAGTCATCGAGCGAACAGTGTCGTCTACCCCGTAGCTAAAGGAGCGCACTCGCTACATTGAGAGAGGCCCTTTCCCTCCCACCTTTCGTATACTCGGAACGGAGACGCGAAAAAGAAACCTCGGAGATATTAGAGACTCGACCGAGGAACGGAGGCGAGCCTTCACTCGTGACCAGTCAGCTGGCCGAGTTACACGAAATAGCATCAAGAGACGCAGTAACTTTTTTTTTTAACGAGACGCATACCGCGAATTTTAGTTTTCGCGATAGCGGCCCTTTCTCGACCATTTTTATATTATTGATACCGAGGAAACAATTTCATAAAGGGAATAAGAATCTCGTTCGTACAACAAAGATTTTGTTAACCTAACTATTTACGTTAGAACGATATGATAATTCGATCAAGTAAATTTAAATTTAATTAACCAAGTAACTAAAGATATAACAATTTATAGTTTTTTCTCCATCAAGCTTTCTGAGTTTAACAACTAATAATGCACTTGTCGCGAGTGTCCTAGTGATTGACCATGGAATTATGTACATGAACCACAATTTTTCAATTGCTCTCAATTAGCAAGTTTATCGGTGACGATTAGAACCTCTTCGATAAAATTTTTGACCGCCATTTCGATCATTAGTATTGTTTACGCGTCGCTCCACAAAGTAAAATATACATTGATGATCTTTAAGAGTAGAGGTACTCTCTCGTGCAACGAGTAAAAACTTATCTTGAGATCTTAAGGAGAAGTCGTTGAACTTCCGGTTTCCGTGAGTTAATTACAACGGACTTTCCTTGTTTCTGTACCTAATTGGGAGTTTTAATCTTAGTTTATGTTTCGTAGATGATCGACGTACGTTTTGCGAAAAATAAATTAAGTGGCAACAATTTTATCGATAAAAATATTGATTCGTTAGCGCACTTGAATTTATTATTATTTTTTTTTTTCGCAAAACTTCTGCCAAATTTAGATGATAATTTCGTGAATAAATTATTGAAAAACGAATTCTTAAAAAAATGAATATATGATGCCACAACTACGATCATTTTACGTGAAATTGGTTAAAGTTAAATAAATAAAAATTAAGTTAAAAAATAATTTCTAAGAAAAAAATATTTTAATCATTAAAAAAAAATAATATTCCTTCACGTTTCAGTAAATAAAAAATGCTCATACATCGTCAATTGAGATATAAACTAGGATAAAAAAAATAAAAAACAGTCGCTAGAATGGTTGGTCGGAGTAAGTGAGCGGAAATGGCAGTTGCTAATTCGTCTAGTAATATTGTAAGATCTGCGTAAATATCGTCTCGTCTACCGCTAACATTTTCGTAATATTATTACGGGAACTTCCTTTTTCTCATCTGTCTACGTTATATACATGCGTGCGCAGTGCGTTGTGTGGCTTCGCGGATGATCGTCGGGATTCAACTCGTGACTTTTGCCAGACGCGGTCCCACAACGCCAGATGGAAAACGTACGACGCAGATGGGTCATTTTACAGTAACGTGTACTGTTAAAAGTACACACAGCTCGGTGTGGAATCTGTTGTAAATTTTCCAACAGGAGAGTTCAGCAACAGCAGCAATAGCAGTAGCAACAGCAGCACCGGCACTTCATTAATGCGTCGACGAAGCGTGCACGTTAGGGTAGAGCGACGCGTCGCTGGCATTTCCGAGTAATCACGACAATCGGACAAGCCCTTCATTACATGTATAAGTACGTTGGGCGTAATGGTAGACGGCACGAATGTTATACGTGGAGTTTGCCCACACTGTACAAAATACTTTGCGCGTAGAGTTCGTTAACATTTCATTCGTCCGATCTATCGAGAACATCGCGTTAATCTTTTTTTTTCTTTCTTACTTTAAATCTTTTTTTAAAGTAATTTCTTGTCTCTCGGCATACGTTCGATACATCAAGGGAATACCATAATGACCATGATTCTATACGCTATGTTAAACTTGATCTTTCTCTCAAAGCATCCGTTCACACTTTCTGCCTCGGTCTTCATTAACGCGACCACCGAGTGCGTTTCTGCATCGCTCGCTTGTATTACTTTCGTGAAACGATGAGTGGGACAAAAAAACCTGCTTATGTTTCAATCTCGTTAATCAATTACAAAGGAAGAGCCGCACAAACTAGAAATGGAGATGGTAAAAATAATAAAGTTCTTCGCAGTATCGGATCAGATGGATCTTGTGGTTTCTCCTGAAGAATAATTCGTGGAACACTATGAATCATAACCACAGCGCAATTGTATCGCAAGGTCAATATTGCGGGGAGTGGGGAGAAAGAATAATAAAGCGAACTCGCATGGCTTACACGGCATCAGAAGTAACTGCGTTTAGTTTCGTTCGATAGTTCAACAGCAATGAGTGTTGTAATTTCTTGAAATTCAAGAGTCAAATCATACTCTGAAAGAACAGGGAGAAAAAAGCTGCTCGGCAAGTAACAACTTTCTGAAGCAGCGAGACGAATTTAAAAAACGTGATTCAAATTCATTGAGTTACAGGATACAATCAGCTCGCTTTACTCTCGAATCAGGTATCCTGTGGGCATTCTTTGGTATTCGTTGATTAATGATACAACAAAGCTCTGCTCAAAATCAGAAAAAAATCGTTTCAATTCATTTAAATCGAGTGATGATCAAATATCGATGTTTTAAATATTAAATTCGATTGTATTACACGATATTAGGCGAAGCTCGAAGGCTATGTCGAGCGATTTCAAAGGAAAGTTAAACAAATTTCTCTGATAACTCGTGTAATTATCGTCTTGAACGATTTTTTGAGGGCTCGATATATTCGTTGATCACCTGTTGCAATTCCTCCAAAGCACATTTGATTATTTTGATTTTTGTCAATGGGACAATAAATGTCAAATTTTTTATGAATTCATAAAAAAAAATTTCTAGCGAGATTTTCTAGTTTTTTTCTTGAGAGATTTCACAAACAAATTCAAATATTTCATGTTTAATGGTTACGAGATAAATCGATAAAAGTCGTCTGCGATACAAAGTTTTTTTAAGGTATCCTTGTTGTTGAAGGTGACAGGATACAATTTCAAATTCTTTTATCAAATAACGCAAATTAGTTAATCCGTTTAGATCATTAGAATTTACTCGTTAGCGTAGTTCACAGTTGACAAAATGAGAATTATTCACTCAAGAATTTTATTGGAGTGCAAAGCCTCGAATATACGGTGTTGGTTTTGTTGCAACTGTGCGATTGTTCGAGGCAAAACAACGACACAAAAAAATAGTCTTTGAAGTTCGAGACACGGCGGAAAGCATTGTTTAAACGAAACCTAAGACGAAGCATTGAAAATCTTGCTGAGCTCCATTTTACTCCAGTGTCGTTTGGTATTTGCGCGTGACAACCATGAATGGAGAGTGAGTGACATCACTCGCGAAAATGCACAAAGTCGTGATGCAACTGAATGGATGTCCGAAACGTGAAATTGTCTGCGCTAACAGGACATTTCTCGAATTCATTTCAGTGTACATATTCTTTACTGCGCATAACAAAAAAGTCGGTACGAGTAAAGAGACGAGTCAACGAGAATCCATCTCGTCACTCAAATACTTTAGTCCTCGGGATCGTAAATAAACAAGGTTACGAGTTTCGACCGTAAAGTAGTAAACGAATGGATTTGCGATGCTGTAAAACGTGACATGGTTTTGCACGTATCCAGAGGCCAACGAATAATATATTACGAGTGCATGCGATGTCTGGTTCTCCGATGAATGCCAAGGTTCGTCGGATCTCGCAATGAGAATCTCGTTGCCTCTTCGTTCTCCAACGGGACCGGATATCCTATTAACACATTTTTAATCATTGCGATCGGTTATTTTCACTTTGGTGTTAATTCTTACAATACACAAACTATTCCTCAGAATTGAAATCAAATGACTTTCACCGCAATAACTTTTATTATTAAAAAAAGCATCTAAACAAAATAATAAAGGTGCAAAACATTTTTATTTTTCACTTAGAATTCGGCAATTAATTATATTGCTTTTAAAAAATTATTCAAATTTGAATATGATACTTATGTAATAAATAGTTTCAAATACTCGAGTTGGATGTATTTTGCGTTACCGCTAAAAGGGCTAATATCATTCCGAGATAACTAACGATGAGTATATATTATTTTACGTAACGCTAATTTACGTATTAGTATGTATGACTTCGACTATATGCTTGCATAGATTTTTGCGTGACACCACGCATTCGCAGTCGTCGTCGTCGTCGTCGTCACACTCGTCAAGCATCAAGGATAAACTCCGTTTGAATTATTCAATATTTGCCGGTGCAACGGATTTGCTCTTTAGCTAACATCGCTCGCGTCACGTTTTTCAATTCACCGCGAATTCAGAATCGGAGCAAGTTCAGTGTGGATGTCGTTATATTTCCTTATTTATCGCTTAATGACGTAAAAGTGCCTCTATGCACCTGTTGAATGCTGCTACAAATTGTTCGAGATATTTCGCGATTTATTTCATTCACTCCGACTGAAAAAAAAAAGAAGAACTAAAACGGTTAAACAGCAAAAGCTTTTTCTTCGTATAAAATACTTCGGTGTATCTTGAAATATCTTTAGAAAATAGTCTTTTCCATTAAATACATATTTGTGGGCTCTATGAAATGTGTCTGCAAAATTTTATTAAAATATATTCGTTTAAAAGTTATACCAATTTGCAAAATTCAAAAGAAATTGTCGTTTTAACTCCTCATCGAAGATTTATAATGATATCACACTGTAAAATAGTATACAATGAATTTAAAAAAATAAATAAATACCGAAAACATTGTGTAGACAAAATATAAATTGGTAAATAATTGTACAATTCGTTCGAATATAATAGTTACATATATAATCGAACGTATATTACAACATATATTTTATATAAAAAGCAATAAAAAGTTGTTGTAGAGTTAATTATTCCAGCGTATGGACTTTTTGGCCTTTTACAGTAACATTCCAAATTCCAAAAGGCATTTTAGTAATTTATATTATACAATCACTCTTCACAGTGAAAATTTGTATAAAATCGACATATTTTCGGTAATTTATCATTTTCATGACGTAGATAATAACATGGTTCGACTGTTTGATCAATGTAAGATTGAATATCGATTTTTTGTCGATAATTTTATTGGAATTTTTTTCAAGGCGAACCTTCCGCGATGCTAATGAACACAAAAATTCTTTTTATTTACAGCAGGTCGACAAAGACTATCCAGAAGAAGAGCTGCAGTAATGCCCACGTATCACAATGCGGGTGGTGGCTACCCGAACGTGTCAGTGCCAGCGCGGCAGGGAAAGCTCGACGGCAATCAAAATCACCACACGACCATTCCCTCGAACGTAACGACCCATTCCCTCTTACAGAACGCAATTCAACAGTCCATTGCAACGAATCTAATAGGTTCGAACATGTTGCCCCATCCGGCGTCCCCGATAATGCCAACCCACGCCGGTGTCACATCTCAGAATGTGACAACCCACATGAATCCTGTACCTTCCCCTGTAATTCTCACCCCAAACGTTACAAATCCCGGCATCACGACGGCCCTTTCGGCCAACCCAAGACACGAAGTCAAGCTTAATGCTATGCCGTACGTATTGAAAACTGCACAGTTGGAAATAAATGTAACATTTTAACGACTCAAGGTGTTAAACCTAGAACAAGGGACGGTTGTATTTTTTTTTCTCGTCCAATTGTTTCGTTTTTACTTTTTTGTTTTCGTTTCTGGAACCAAGAAAAATGCAAAATATCCAAAGCTTTATTACGGTTTTTTCTACCTGCATGGGATAATTTATTTAAGAATTAGTTACAACTTTGCGTATATATAATTCAATGTATTATTCGAACGTTTGCGGATTTTAAACAATATTTGCCGTTTCCAAGTCGAGATATTTGCAATTGAAGTTGGCGTGATTAAACTCTCTACTCACAAACGATATCTTTTTCTTTCTACCGTTTGAGCGAGATTCCAAAATTGAATAAAAATAAGAGTATTTTACAGAAGCATAAAACGAACATGCTAAAAGATTGGTTTACCGTTTAGATTTTGAGATATCGTGAATAACCCGTTGCCACACTGTGCACCACCGCTACGACGCGGAGGTAATACCTTAAGGCTGCCGTATTTGAAGCTCCGTCGGTATATATCTGACTTTCCCATTGTCTGGGTGTCTATAAAAATTCCGAATGTGTATAAACGCGACGAGCCGCCATGTGTATCCATCCATATCGTCAGGAATACACACATTCGGGATTTTTAGAGACGCCTCATATTCTCAGAGACGTTTTATATTTCAAGCAAACACAAAATAATTTAATGTAAAGGATGACTAGACGCATCCCAATATAATTTGCTTTTGTCTAAAGTATTAAACTTCTTTTACAAAATAGGGAATCAGTAATTTTGTGATTCAGTCGGTGTGTCACGCGGTCTTAAGGTGATATGACACCTAGACACTGTATCGGTATCCAAAAATGTCATCCGATCTACTCAGAAACGATTAAGTAAAAAAAAAAAGCAATATTGACTCCACTGCAGAGTAGACGAAGTGAAATCGAATTTTTAGTCTCACTTGGAAAGTTGCAATACGATTGGATTATATTTTCTGTTACCGATTGCAGTTTCAGAATGTGTGTCACCATCACCTTTGGGGGAGGCAAAAGACTCAGCCCACGCTACCGACATGTCGAAGAGACAACACGACAGGGATCGCTTGAGTGTAAAAGAGAGAGCACACCAGGTGTCACGTGGTTTAATCGTGGAGTGAGTCTTTCGGCTCGCCTTAAGGGGAGGTGATACCTCCATACATGCACAGACGTGCTGCTTCTCTCTAACTCCGTCGCAAGCGTTGTATCAGTTTGATCTCTTTTGCACTTATGAATGTTTCAACTCCTCTTAAGGATATTTGTGCCAAAGCTGTGGGAGGGTAACGGTAGAGGGAATGCACTGAACGTATCCGTCAGTGCGTGAGAGAGATGCGACCGTCGCGTGATTGAGCTAGAAAGAAATGGACGTCGAAAGTCAAACGTTCCTTCGACGAATCTTAAATACTAAATTGTCAATCATTTTCAAATTTGGACAGACGATGTTTCAAAGTATCTCATTCGACCTCCTAGTTTTTTCATTCGAATCGACTAAAAAATAACAGAGAAAATTGTTTCAATCTATAGTCGTAAGTTATTATTTTTTTTTCGAATCAATTAAAGTTTACTTATTACCTAAAACTAATTCAACTTACGATTTTCTACAAACTGGTTGAGTTTCGGCGCAACTGAACTAAAATTAGTTTTTCCACAAATATCTTTAAACAGGACGGAATATTGTAATGAAATTTTGGATTTATAATTGTTCTGTGCTCTAATTAGAGTTTAAAAACAGAAGAAGAAAAAATGTGTTGGATATAAACTACGGATTGCTGAATAAAATCATATTGCTGAATAAAAAAGTACACAGAATATTTCTTTCTACATAGTGAGATAAAAGGAAGATGATATTTTGTGAATGACTGAAATTTGTATCGCGAAATGTTTTTAACTAGATAAAATGTTTATTTCACACAATTATTTCCATCTGTACATATTGTTCTTGAATTAATTGGATTCAATATGATTTTCTGATTGATGAAATCTGTTTTCCAGTTGGTTTCATGGAAAGATATCGAGAGAAACGGCAGAGAGACTGTTGCGGCCGAGGGAGGACGGTCTCTTTCTAGTCAGGGAATCGACAAACTTCCCCGGGGATTACACGCTGTGCGTGTGTTACCAGGGTCGCGTGCAGCACTACAGAGTAAAATATAAGAACAATCAGTTGACAATAGACGACGAAGAGTTCTTCGAAAATCTTGCGTTGCTCGTAGAACACTACGAGCAAGATGCGGATGGTCTGTGTACTCAGCTGACAAAGTCTTTGCCCAAACAAGGAAAACAAGATTTCTGCGTTGATCCGAAAGCATTCGTGGAAGCTGGATGGGTGATTCAGACTCACGAGTTGGAGCTTCGAGAGTGCATAGGAAAAGGCGAATTCGGTGATGTGCTCTTAGGCGTTTATCGGGGCGAGAGAGTAGCCGTTAAAATGTTAAAAGACAATAGTGAAGCGGCGCAAAGATTTCTCGCTGAGGCGAGCTTAATGACCTCGTTGATACACGATAATCTTGTTAAACTACTCGGTCTCGTATTCAACAATCAACATATGTACCTGGTTACGGAGTATATGAGTAAAGGATCCCTGGTGGATTATTTGAGATCCAGAGGGAGATTACACGTTACCAAAAAGGATCAAATCAACTTTGCATAGTGAGTAAAGTATACGTAATTACAAAATCCAAGGGTTTCAGTCTCCCTGAAACCGCATACGCTTGTCAATATACATTTGAGTTACTGTTCTGCTAATGCTGCAAGGATTGTGTTTGGTGGTGTTTACGATCGTTCGAGATATATTTCAATCGAATAATTGTGGTCTAATGATTATATTCGTAATCAGTGACACGTGTGCCGGAATGGCGTATCTGGAGTCCAGGCATGTCGTGCATCGGGATCTCGCTGCGAGAAACGTCCTTGTTGCCGAGGACAACTCGGCAAAGGTCTCGGACTTTGGATTGGCGCGAGACGAAAACTTCTCACTCGACGGTGGCAAATTACCTATCAAGTGGACAGCACCCGAAGCCCTCAAACAGAATGTAATTAGAGTGGACTGACTAAAAATTTAATAATCAAAAAGAATTTCGTTCGTAGACGAGCGCTTATGTTTATATTTATATCTCGTAGATAATGGATTTAGATGTATATTTACTATTCGCATATTAGATGTGTTTCATTCCAGGATGATCGTCGTTGTCTATAGCATAGTCATGGACAACAAACTATAATTTAAAGCCAAGCGTCGCTCGAATACCGTGAATAACGGAACAATTCGTCTGTTTACAGAAATTTTCGAACAAGTCGGACATGTGGAGCTTTGGGATTTTACTGTGGGAGATTTATTCCTTCGGTCGTGTGCCCTATCCCAGAATAGTGAGTACAATCCAACGAATGCATTTTTCACTGACGCGTATCCACGCGATTTTCTTTTTGACAAAGTTTAATAAATTTCAGCCATTGGCAGACGTTGTAAAATGTGTGGAAAAAGGATACAAAATGGAACCACCCGACGGTTGCCCCTTTGAAGTTTACGACATTATGAAACAGGTAGGCGGGTTGGCGGCTCGCAGTGATATACGACTGCAGGTGCGAACTCTCGTAGCTCAAATTGTTTTACCGATTTCAACGGTGTTTCTTCTTATTTCCATGTGTCCGGACAGGCGTGGGATTTACAACCGGAAAAGAGACCATCGTTTCACGACATAAGGGCTAAGCTCGGATTGCTCAAGGCTGAGTGCACCAAGTGTGCGAATTAAGCAAGGATACTTATTTCATACCGTAGGATCAATGGGAAAGAACAGGGAAATTGGGATTAGTTTCCAGGGTAAAAAAAAAACAATCACCTATCTTTTTTGTGTTCTTTCATCTCGAAGCGATAGATAGCAACTCTAAATACTCTTGATGCAAAGGAAAATAACTCTGACTACATATTGCAACAAAGACAACAACAAAAATACAAAAACGTAGAAATCGCGTTGCCTGGCTTTAATTTTAATTTAGCTTATTCACAACAGGGAGATGAGCTTTTTTTATTGCTATGTGACAATATATTTTACGAATGTTACCTATGTCGAGAGTGCCTTTGTTCGATCGAATATGTTCAGCGTAGAAAAAATAACTTGAACGCGAGTTCAGTGGTCTCGACGAATCAAACGATTAGCGATCATTTCCTACCCCCTAGTACACTGAGAATTATTGCAACGTTTTTAAAAAAAAAGCCAAAGCTCCGAGGCAGTTGAACCGAGAGAGGAGCTTTTTTTTCAGCGGTTCACTCGTAATTTTAATTACCAGACTAGAAACATCCTCTCTACTACCGTTATGTGGCACAAATTTAAACTTAAACCAAGCACGATACGATTAGAGCCTAGTTGCTACAATCATTAGATTTTGCAGCAGAATCTTTAAATCGACGCGTTTTTATTAACTATTTCACGAACTAAATTTTCATATAATCATTCGACCCTATGATCATCATGGCTGTCACATCGCCCAATGATTGCGCTATCATCGGCGTGACCGAATGAATTCTATCCTCGTCGAACTGAAGTTTGGTGACGTTACAATATTACGAATGTAGCGGTTTAAGTTTTTTTTATCAAAGATTTATCGTAGGTTAGCGGTAAGAGTAGCTAAATTATTGAAGAAAAAAAACAGGAAAAAAAAAATAATCGACAGATAATTTTTAATGTGACTCGGAATATTTCGACTGTAATGTTAGATGTGTAAATGTAATTTGTAAATACTCCTGTATATACTTGCCTAACGGGAAATAATAATCCCACGAGAGACGTTGAAAATGATTAGAGATTTAATGCGAATGTTCTGAGGTTCAGATTTTCGTCTTTCTACCCGAATGAAAAGCCTCATGTGGGTGTTGTACGAATTATTTCTTTTTTTGTTTGTTTTCTTTTAAACAATTATAAAAATTGTTGCAGTCGATGAACAAAGTGTGGCTGCAACATTTTACTTGTCGGGTGGAACGAGATGGATTTACAATCCCGCTGAATCCGAGAAATACGAATAAGCGGAGTGCTTCGTAAAAAGTGGTAAAAGAGAAAAACAAAAAAGTATAAGCTGGTAGCTCCTTTTAATCCGCGGTTTCTTAATGAAATTCCACGCTCTAACGGGCGAGCCGGGACTCAGTGCTGTAAAGGTGATTCGATCGTAGCTCGCACAAGCGTTAATCGCAGGCATGCAAGCGTATGACCTATTTATAATTTGATATAGAGGTATACGATTGTGAATGATGATTGTGACCCGTAGTCATCAAAGTCTTTGAGAGACGAATTACTTTTGCAGAATCGTGCTCGACGTCGTGCGATCGTCCGTGCGATGTAATGGGCCACCAAGGACGAAAGGCTGATAACAGTTTTCAATTTCATTTGTCGATTGGTTTGAGCTAACCGCGAGCGTGAAACTCTACTGTGTACCCCGCGGAGCTGGACAACTAAAATTACACGTGTAATCAAACTTAATTGCAATTATTTGAATTAATCGTAATTGATTTGACGTCATTTGCAAACTCTTCAAGTAATTTGCATTTACTTATTACAATTTTGTCCAACTCTACCACGTGTAACAGCGCTTCGTACGATCGTATATATTTTATACAGAATATATGCAGCGAGTTTCGAATTATTTTAGGCGCAAAATGTTCCGACGATAACAAACGATGTGGTCGATTCTTGAAACTCTTTTTAATTGTAACCAATCCATTAGTTTGTAAGAAATTTAATATATATTGAAATCAAATTACACAAATATATCATGCGATTGAACTAATCACTGTATCTGTATTATCAATTTTTCCTGATCCGGGTAATAATTTCGTACGATTTGAGGTGACGGAAATTTTGGAGTATTCGTGAACCTCGACGATGTGTTCGTCATTGACTGACGTACCAGAATCAGCTACTGCGGCTTTCTTCCCATTATCCAAATTATTTGTCATTAATTTTAATGTTTCTGCGCGAGATCCACTAGCGACAATTTCGTGCATCTCATTCGTCTCGGGGCGCTGCTCTTGGTGAGTTTCCGGACGAAACCAGAACTTACTGCTGCTCTTGAGATCATGACTGTCCTTGCGTCGATTTTGCTTCGAGGATTTCGGAGACACGAAGTGTAGAGCAAGGCAATTGTTGGCTCTGCGTTTCGGGCCCTTCACCACTGTGAAAGGCCCTGATTGTACCGACGAAGGTGATTGCGGGCTCTTCGGACGACTTCTTATTACCAGACTTCTTTCCGTTTTGTAAGGCTCGCCCAATTCCTGACGTAATGCCTCGCTCGGTTCTTCGATCACAACGTATTTACTTCCGCGGCTCTTGTCCTCGATAACTGAATGTTTAATTTTCGGCAGAGCAGACGATTCACTGTTCGAACTTTCCCCACCAGTACTGGCGCTCGCGCTATCGTCAAAGTCGGCGAATTTGATGTACTTCCATCTCCCGATTTCTTTTTTCATATTAATGTCAGATGTGATTGATTTTTCTCGAGCTGTACCGCTGTATCCTGCTTCGCTCTCGTTCACGCTTGGATCAATTTCATTCGGCTCGTTCGTTGAACTGTCGCCAAAAAGCGTCTGGGAACTTTCCGCCACCTGATGTAGCTTCAGCGATGCTATTTTACTAATTATCGAGCCAAATGACGCAACGTGATTGCCAATGGTAGTGAGAGCACCGGAAATCAAGTAATTCTCGGTGCCTTCTTTATTTTTCAAAACGTCCTTTTCGTGTTGATCTTTTCCGCAGGTCGCCCCTTCATTTCCATCATTATCTGGAGATTACGTTTTCCTCTTATATTCGCCAGGAACCTATTCCACGTTTACGCCCATAAAACAAGTGATGGGAAAGCTATGTGTGACGTTGATATAGAATCGATCAAGTACGCTCTTAATGAATGCGTGATAATAGAACGCGTGAAAAGAATAATCAAGATTTATGCAATTTCACCGTTTAAAGATTAGTTCGTAAAGGAACGTAAGCTTGATTCTAGCGCTCTCGTATTGGGGAAAACAGATTTTAAATACGACCCTGGTGGACGAAGTGAGAAATATACAAAATGGCTGTTTGTAGGTTCGCGTAAAAGGTGTTTAGGGGTAAAGAAGTCATAAAATCCGGTCAAACTAAATGTAAATAGCATAAAGTAAAATAAAAATCAATTGAAGCTACTGAGTAGCTAAAATTGAGAATCCCTTCAATAATATTTTCAACTAGAAATGTTTAAATCGCATATTCGTCCATTTGAATCAAGGCGTCCGATGTGATTAACTTTTAATGCGATTCGCAGCTATCTCGATGCAAATTGTTTTAATACCATATACGTTTTCAAGTAAAGTATCGTGTTGGGTCGAACAGTACAGTCTGGTCAGACGAATATACTAAGTTTTCAAAAATATTTACCTAAGTTTACAAAAGCCAAACAATATCGATAATTCAGCGATTTGATATGACTATTTTAATCTTCGAAGCCTACGCCACCGTCGGTTATCTGTTTTTCAAATGAAATCCTAATGCTCACATAATACTAACGTATCGAACAGATAAATATTCCTTCATTTTTGTTTTTTACATATCGAAAGACTAAATATTCGCGCAATTACAGAAAATGTTATTACTATTGTAATTTTTTTTTTTTTTTTTTTTTTTTTTTTTTTTTTTAAATTTAGAAATGGGCTTTTCTAATTGCTCTGGGACGATTACTTGTGACATTACACACATGTAACAAGTTATTTAGATAAAAAGCTTTGAGGCTAAACATATGAAACTTATATATAATCGAATTGTCTTATTCTTATGGTTTATCAACTTACGACGACTCGGGCCCGATCGATGAATTCTTCGAGAATTATTGCTGATTTTATCGTTGATTCGAATACCATCTTGTTCTTTTTTTTCTTCCTCCGCTATAGCTTCTATACTCTGAAAAACTTCGATAGGGGAAGTCTCAACAATGGGTACTACGTCATCAGGAACTTGGATGGGGCTGGGACAAGATTGTTCTAATTCTTCTATATGAAGCGAAAGCGATTCCGGTGTTCGATTGAAATTCACAGTGCTTTCAGTGCTGGTACTCTTCAAAGAGTCCTCGGTAAAAGATCCTTTGAATCGTTCTGCAACAACTCGTTCCTTTTCAGGAGGCTCATCGACAGGATTGAGAAAAGCTCGAAAGACGGAAGGTTCGTAATCAATCTTGGTGATCATCCGCACTGTTTGTTCTCTGATTGGCTCTGGACCATTGGATTCGTGAAAGTAATCAATCCTTTTTGTATTATGCGATTGTTTAACATCTTTTACAGGTTCGACAATCTCACTATTCTCTTCAGTTTTATTCTTCGGTTCCACCTTCACTTCTGGAGGGTCAACGTCATCCTTTTCCCATCCCCATGTTTTCTTTCCCCACTTGAATTTCTTCGTTTTCTCTGCTGTAGCGCCCGACGTAGTTGCGTTATCGCTATCGCTTATCATCGTCCCAACAGAATTCTTAGTCTTGGTCTCGTTCGGTCTTTCAGAATCGTCAATTACCGTTTTTTTCTCATTTTTAATTTTATTTCCTACGATTTTCTTGTCGCCCGAATCCTCCTTCTTTCTTGTTTTGCCGCAAGGATCGTCGATGACGATGAGGACGTTCTTCGACAACTTTAGAATGGACACCCCGGAATGTATTTGTTGGTCACTTTCGATCATACTGCCGAGATCTTTTCCTACGAGTATTTTTCCGCCGAGTTTTTTTTTACCTTCATCAGCGCTATCGTCTTCGGAAGATTTCTCGCAAGCGCATCGGTGATTGTCGCTACTGGGATCTCTTGCCGAATTTTTCGCGTTGTCATCGCAGTCCTCGTCGTCGCTGTCCTTCCTGGCTCTGGAGGGTCTCGTTGTCGATGACTTCTTCGGACGTTCGTAGGTCGTCGCGGGACTACCGACATGCGGTTGGATGATCAGATGCTTTGGGTTTCGCACTGGAAACCGAAAAGGATCGGGTGACTCGTAGTTCTGAGTGTTTCTCGTAAGACCACCTCCGAAAGAGCTGCTGTTGCTAACGTCGCCGGTGTAACCGTACCAGCCTGGATCGGAAAATTGTTGAGCAACCGTAGACCTTGGTAGATTCGCGCCCCTTCGTTTCTCCATCTCCGACTCTACCTGAGAGATCTTATTCTGTATATTGTTGAGTCGACTCTCGGCGATAACGCGCTGCGATCGATAAGGCGCAAAATTAAGATTGACTCGTTCCTCGCACTCCTTCTGTCTGAGGGTACCCAGCAGTTCTCTCAATTCCTGATCGGACTTGAGGGCGAGTATGACGGGATCGACACTTCCGTTTCCTTCAGCGCCCTGACTCTCGCTCAAGCGTCGATTGATCGACGAGTCCACATGAGCCTTCAGGAGATTAACCTTGAGTTGAACGGTCGTGAGAATTGGAATCACGTTCGCTGGTGGATTCGCTGTCATGTGAAGATTGATCAATGCATTGACCTGCTGAGCGTTTCTCGTTTCCGACAGTAACTGTTCCTGCGTCAGGGTGCAGAGGGATCTCTTGGCACGTTCTATGGTCTCTTCCATGCTCGACGTTATGTTCGAGCCTGCAACTTTTCGGAGGACGAGCCTCGTTGCTGCGCAGGGTATTATGCCTTGGATAGCGAGCAACTGTGAAGCCAGGGCCTGAAGATTGATCGCGGAGGGACAATTTCGCTTGTTGCAAACAGTGTCGTCAATGCCACCGATGCAACGATGCCCATCCGGCTCATTTGTACCGTAGGTGGATATCGTGCGACTCACGGAATTGTCTGGACCCTTTCTGGCGCAGCAGCCACAATTTTTGCTCGTTTCTTTGGAATTGTTCTGATTGGGACCCACAAATGGGTTGTAAACTGGCATCGTCATTGGATAAGGGTAGCAGGAACCCGGAGAGCAATAGACGGGCGTCGACGGACAATTTATTCCTATTCCAGGGCAACCAGGACCCACCGATGGGCCTGGAGTTATGGCAGATTGCGGGGCTGCTACTGCACTGGGGCAGTTGTTCGGAAGGATGAATATCGGAGGTGGAGTACCGATGTAAGCGCGTATCTGATCGAGAATATGCGCCGGCAAGGATCCGTAACCATGAGCTTGGTTCTGCATTATTGATGGTATGTTGTAAGCGGTTTGGCCTATCGGCTGACCAAGATTTCCTACCCCAGGCCTTGGTATTTGCTGCTGCGGATGAATAGCACCGTATGTTTCCTGTTGCGGATGAATAGCACCGTATGTTTCCTGCTGATACGGTTGACCGATTTGGTTTTGCGCATAGTTTCCTAATAAGAAATTTTATCAAATTTCAGACTACACCAATGACTACAACTACACAAAGACTACACCAATTTTTTTTCTTTCAGTAACTATCTTTTGAAAATTATATTTTACAACTAAGATTATAAGAAGTTTCACCAGTTATGGTGTCATAACACCATAGATCTTACTACAGATAAAATAGACATTTACAACTAATAGTACAGGATCCATAGCGTAAAACTTGTTTCTCTTGTTACTTTACATTTTACCTTAGAAAACATGCGATGAATATTAATATTGATACAAAAAATAAATAATTAAATTGTTTCTTTTTATTAGAATCAACTTATTTTGTTAGATCAATGAAATGCTTATTGTAATACTGAAATTTTTTTTATTATAGTCCCACAAATTGCTCCCTCCGTCGAAGATTCATTGCAGAATGAAAATGTTCTAGACAGGAAGGAACTTCCTCAGACTCATATTTACTTTCGAATTTCGACGTAGAGTACCGAAAAAGAATAAAAAGGATATTGAATTTACCTTGCTGATTAGCCGGATAACAATAATACTGCTGAGACTGCATCGATTGCTGCTGATTGTTCGGTTGCTGCTGTTGTTGAAGAAAATTTATTTGGCTGGTCTGAGCAAGAACGTTGTGATACATCGGTGCAAGCTGTGATAACGAATTCACGTGAGACTGTGACCAGCCTGTGATGATAAGTTATGTTAAATTAATGAAAATAATACTGAATTGCTAATTAATACAAGAAATTATATGATACATTTGTTACTTAGGCTCATTTCATTGAGACACCGATGCGCATTTCACTGTAATTTATTTTTCGGGATTGCCAAAAATGTTTAACTTTTGTTGTTGTACAGAATGAAGTTTTTACTTGAGATTTATGAGTTGTCAATTGACATTTTTGCGACAAATTTCACGGCTATGTAGTGGTGAGAGTCGAAAATCGCTGTGCGGCTTTTGTTATTTTATATTATATCGACAGATTTCAGAGGGATGAGAGACCTCTTAAGTAAATATGCATGCTACTGTGAAATATTTATTTTTATCCTACGAATATTGCGATAAGGATCATTTTCTAACGTGACAAGTCAATTAATTTTTTGCTTTCTCATAGCGGAAGTTTTCTTATGAAAAAAATTAGATTTCCATGTCGGGATACTTGAAATTCTCTGAAACGATTACGAAATTTGATTGGAAAAAAATGTCTGGGAATGACGGCTTTATCAAACTACTTTGTTTATTACAATTTATACATTAATTGACGCACCTGTTCAGATTTTATTAGATAATGAACTTTTTTAAAAAAGTATATTTATGCTCAAGCTTCCCCAAATTTTTAGCTATCAAGATAAATAGTTTCTTATAAATACAATAATGTATCAATGGCGATTAGTACTTAATTTAAGCCGAGTCTGGATAGCGTCGTTTACAGGATTTTTTGATTTTTTCTATAGGAACGAAGCAAGATTCAGTGCTGGTGCCTGATATTTAATTTTTCTAAGTTCGCCACAAGGATTCGTCTTCTATAGCAAGTTGTATCTTTCAATTTGTAACCTAAAACGATCTAAAACATTAAATATGAACGTAACAACGTTTAGAGATCTTCGGTATCAAATAAAAAACCGAAAAAAACGTTTTGATTCCATGAAATCTCGCAAATTGCTTCCTCCAAATATGACAAAGTACACAAAACTTTCTCTATAAAGAAGTCAATATTATTAAAGATACTTTCTCATATTGGAGCTTAGTGCATTTTGTTAAATTTGTAGGAAGCAATTTCAAGTCCAACTTCCAACTTGTTTCTACTGATTTTCAAACTGATATACTGTATCAGGGATAATGAAGAAAGTAATAAATAAATTTATGACATTTATATCTTAATATTTCATTTCGTTGAATAAATAATAATAATAATAAATTTAATTATTGAATTTATAATTTATATAAATAAAAAATAATTACAATTATAAACATTTTTTTAAAAAGCATGCAAGTAAATCCTTCCACGTGTCTTCCTCTTTATTTTTCATTCTTACACGAAGTAATATCTACGATGAAATTGAAAGGAAGTTTTATGGAAGGTAAAAAATAATTAAGAAGCAATTCGCAAAATATTAAATAAAGCTGCAAATTATAATTTTGTACCCATGATAAAACACTTGAAAACGATTTCAATACGCAGTAATGCATAAGATTATTACAGAATCAAGTATAGAATGAAACGAATAACTATAGCGCCGGAGTTTTTCCGAAGAGTAGGTTGCCTGATCCACCGTTGAAACATCGAAGCCTCGATAAGAGTCGCAAAGTTCGGAGTGATATTTTATGAGCCTCGTATGCTGAACAAAAGTTAGTTCTCATATAAGCGACGACATCGATAAGTGCTTCAATAATAGTGTGTCTTCTCCTGATACTCACAGCCGGGAGTTGTGTTGCTTTCAACTTCAACTTATCTTCTCGAAATGCGTCAAAGTTTGTGAATTAATCATTTTTTTCTAATTACAAATGTCATTAATTTTGTTTTCTCATTGTTCATCTCGGCCAAAGTCGAAACCAACCAATTTTGGTTCAAGTTATACTTGTGCTTACATCGTGACAACATTAAAAAAAAAAAACAAACTTAACCCTCAGTATTACAAAAATCTGTGTTAAAAGTATTGAAAACTTGTTTTTTGTAATATAGAAAGTTTGTTTGAATATACCATTCGTAAAATGTTAAATTAATCAATTAATTTATCCGAATATTTATAAAAGGAATGTATCGAACAGTAATATTATTATTCAAATGTATTTGAAGAGTCATGTGATTTATTATTAACAAATGTTGTAATTATCAGTGAAGAGAAATTATTACGTTACATATTCGAATAATTATTCAACGGTTTTTTAATAGGCAATATTGTTTATATTAAAAACCACATCGATGTATTTAAATTAATCTTCATATACCTGGTTTGTAAATTTCGTTCAACTCGGAACATTTGTCAATTGTACAAAATTTTTATCAGAGTTTTTCATATTTCCTTGGAATTAGCAATCTTAATGAATTTTATTGCGATGATCGGATAGTAATTGCTTCACTCGCGTGTCAACTTTCAGATCGATACACTTGACAAAGCCTTTCTTGAATTGAAACATGGCGGAGAAAGTTTCAATTCGATATTGTGAAATTTGTCCGAATAGCGTGTTACGTCGTTTGGAATTTTAATTAAAAATTATTATGAACGCATCAATTAAAACAAAAATAAGTAACGAATAAAGGTAAATGTTTATTCTGAAAAAAAAACTTGGCATAATAGATTAAATCTGTGATTGCGGGTAGCGATCTAAATATTTTATTGATAAAACCAATATTCAGTTAATTAAACGAACTGATTATTTAACAAATTAAATATTTAATTTATAAAAAAAAGATTTCGGTTAATTAATCAGACATTCAGTTCGGCATTCGCAACCGCAGATTTAGGTTGTTTTTGCTCAATCTTTGATTAAAATTTAATCCACTCGAGTGCTACATTTCAGCGCGATAAATCAATTTATTCTCGAGTTATGAAAAATTAAAGGGAAAAAACGTTGGCACGCACGCTGGACATTTTATTTTCCTCGACGTTTCAAACCATTTCAAGTATCCTGACATTGATATATCGATATAAATTGTTTTTATCAAAACAGCGTCCTCCATGAGAAAGCAATAATTAATATGAAATACATTTTGCAATAAATATATATAGAATGCCTATTTCGACGCGGCGAAAGTTGCCCATTCTGCTTCGAAGGTTCAGAACGCGTTTATGACGAAGTAACACCCTAGTCACGCATGTTGAGCCGTCTGGCTCGTTATCATCCGACTAGTGGGGATACGTGTCAGCAGGGAGTAGGGTAATACGTGTTACGATACAATTACTCGTGTCACAACACTCTTGAGCTGGTTGAAAGGCGGCGGCGCAATGCGAGGAGTTCATTATTATTAATAATAATAATAGTATATTAGCGATAACGTGACAACCATTTGTGAGTTTCATTTCATAGTTTATTTCTACCAAGACGGACTCGCAACGTCAATATTTAATCGACGACGCGTAATTGTTACCGAAGGTAGGTGGCAGTTATGCTTAATTCGATCGTTGAACCGATGATACCGCTATAAAACCGTTATCATATTAATGTGAATCCAAGGAAGAGACGGTAATTGTCGATCTATCAAGGAGGCCGGCTAATATCATTCTAGTGAGGAAGTGCGCGAAAGAGTCAGGTGGCGCTAGGTTTTTCGAACAGGCATCGTGCTATGGGGAAAGAGAGGCTCTTGTCGTGTCATTGCGAACGCGTATTGCTATATACAATCCAAGCTGTTTTATTTATACAATTTATCCATAATTATTTAAAGAAATCATTCGGATCTTCGTAAGAATTTTTCCCAAATATGAAATATATTATTTCCATTGATTTTCAATGAATTCTACAAATGTTCAGTGTAGTTTACAAGAGTTTAGCATTAAATTATCGTCTGATATTTGTTATGTCATTCGTATAACTTTAGTAATTAATTACTGGACAACCATGTGAACGATAAACTTCAAATTTTGTACGGAAGTGTTATTCTCACATCGACAAATATCTTTTATAAATTTGAATGAGTGCTCAATATTTTTTGCGGTATAACCAATCTCCTTAACAGCGTGAGGCAAAGAGCATCGTGAGTGATAAGATTACACCAGATAAGCGATGGACACCTCTCGTTACTTTAAGATCCGCATTTTTTCTTTATTTTTCTTACAATTTTTTTAACCTTTCGTCTCTACATTCGATTTATCATTGGTATAATAGAAATTTATCAATTTTCGAAATATTTTTAACAGTATTAGTTTTTTTTCTTCTAATTTTTGGAAAGACAAGAGCACTTACAAAATCTAACCTGGACGTAAAAGACTCTGTGTAAATACGGAATTAAGGTGAGAACAACAAGTGTACATACAGAGGGTTATTAAAAATTATTTTATTAGTGACAGCATCTGTAACTGCATAAATTATTCATAATTAAATAATAATTAACATTATTTTGATGCTGCACTTGATAACAAAAGACATAAGAAAAGTAAATGTAACGAGTGTTTCAGTTATCTAAACTCAATTTGTGTGATTTTAATTATAATTTAATTTCATTGAAAAGTAACAAAGAATAATATGGTCAGATCGCACTGTTAATCGGTTTTAGGAACGAATTGATATTGAATAAATACTTAATAAAAGTAGCTGGAAGTGCAGTTATCCAGATAATTGTTATCGCTGTTTTCCTGTTTATATATTGAGTGATTAATAAGTTTTCGCTTCATACTGTTGCAGAGCTTGTACCAGACAAGAAAAGACTTTTAATTGCGTTAAAAAATGGATAAACATCAAGAGGAGAGTATAGAATTTGTGAAGACGGAGCTGTTGCCCGAAGCTGTACACAATCGTTGTTTCTGTCAGGTTGGTTCGCGAGAATTCGTCGAGTTTATCTCGGCGGTTGTCGAACCATTAAAGTCATCGAAAATGCACAACGACGAGACGGAATATTACAGAGCCCGAATGACAGTTAATTTTTCCGGTGAATCCAGCACATTTGCACTGATAATAAAAGTGTTGAGTAAGGTGGAGTGCGATAACAGTGCTTATGACAAATTTATGAACGAAGAAATGTTCTATAGCAAAATGACGAATAAATACGATTTGGATATTTATGCAAAGTGTTACGTAGCGGACATGGGTCGATACGGTAGACCGGTCATTGTACTTGAAGACCTTGAGGCTTGCGGATACGTTCGAGTTGATAGAAGCAAATTGGATGAGTATCACCTGGAACTGTGTCTGAAAGCAATTGGAAGGTTTCACCAAAGAGGCTTGACACTCAAAGCTGAGAACTTTAATTCGTTTAGAGAGTTTTACGTGAAGCTAATCGACACTAGATTAGATAGAAAATTATCGGAAGATCTTACCCCCGAGGCATCGAACAGGTAACTCGAAGCAGATTGCGTTGCTTCGTCGTTTCGCTATTAAGCTTCGCTTGAACTTGAGAATTACTTTACAGGATATTAGAAATTTTGAAGAAACTCCGGTACAATGGACTAGCGGAAATTGAGTCGGAGGAGAGGGTATCCCACATTACTATATGCCATGGGAGATTGGCCCTTTGGGAGAATTTTTTCTTCATGTATGAGAACAGCAAACCCGTCGACATCAGAGTAATCGGTTGGAACGGTATGCGATACTGTTCGATCGTCTTCGACTTGGTCCAAATACTTGAGGATAATCTTGCGAAAGACGACGTTCTGGAAAGGCTCTTAGCTGTATACGTCGAAGCTACCAGCAAATAACTTTTTTTTTACCATTCCATTGACGTGTTGGTTGGAGCCAAGACGCTTTATTTTATACTGTATTAAGAGATTTTATTTATCTTGTCACCTTCGATATCTTCGTATAATAGTTTAAGGAGAACGGTTAATGCTATAAGCGCACAAGTCTCTTCTTTTTCGTTTTTTGATAAATTGTTTAAGTCAGTCGGTGCCCCATCAATTTTTCTATGACTGCATGAAGAAATCAATGAAAATTATTGAAGGTGGCATGATTTGTTGACCCCCCCCCATCCCCTCTCCCCATCAATCACTGTACACCAGACCGTGATACTACTCAGCTGCTTCCATTATTAGATAAAGATGATTTTGATTATCGACTGAGACCAAATTAATATTCAAACGGGCAACGATATGCTCATAATCTCGAGTTTCCATTCTAGTGGTTAAGTCGCTTGAACACGAATACGGTTTTCACTAAGTTGCCTGATAGCAGTCATCGGTATTAGTTCATTTTTATCAACTCTTATAAACGATGCAGATGTGTGTTTTTACGCAAAGATTGAAACCTTGAATCTCCCTTTAATTGTTTATCCAATAATAAAACTGTCTGTATGGTTAATTAGGTAAATATTAAGAACTCTTTCATATTATTTATCTCATTATTATTATTAGAATTGCATTGACACCCGATATATTGGAATATTCAAATATTTAATTAGAATGTCGGACGACTGGACTTCTCTAATATAATTTGATACGTTTTCCCGGATCCATTATCAATTTACTCGCAATTTTATGCATTTCGACTATTGCTCCCGATAATCGATTTTAGCTAGACCTTCTTATCGAGAGGCCTAATGACATTTGCGCATCGCTTTTTAGTCATCCAAGTAGACATTCAACATTCAACTGTTGCAACGCCATCTGTTAATCTTTTTTTCCATCGATAATTCCTGCTCGTATAGTTTGGGATACATTTACATACAGATATCTATCAATATATACCTCGGTAATCGATACTGAACAATCATATCAAATCCACCAGTATTGAATATATTAAGTTTGTATAATCAATCAATCAATCAATCAATATGTGAATTGTGGTAATCAGATCAGTTTTTTTGTATTCCAACATCGTGTATATAGAATGTGTGCGTTATATCTTGCGTCAACACTGAATGTTCCATGGCCTAATAATCGTAAAATCGTTTCTTTGTTTTTTATTTTTGCCGATACTGTTCCATGGCCTAACAATCATGAGATCGTGATTCTTTATTTTTTATTTTCTGAACGTGTTCTACGATGTAATAATCTTTATTTGACCCTTTACCATTACCTTGTGTAGGGCAGACTTGTTTTTTAAAATCTTGTTATCCACATTTTGCAACAATTATTTACAACTTCATTCTACCTCGGACTATACAAAACAATTTCCTGTCTATAGTGCAATTGTTTGCACCTTTTTGGTCTACCCTCTAACCAATCTTCCTCCTTCTCTGCTTTTCTCGTCTTCAATACGCTAGGCGCGTACGTGCATAAAGTCCTTACGGCCAACTGCGGCATAACTTAGATGATCTATTGCCTCAGCATGCATCGGAGTTTGACGCTGCAATCGCTACGCCCCATAGCCTATATGGTACGTCCCGTATCTCTTGAGGTTCCGGGATATCACACTCAGGGATTCCCCGGGCACCATGAGGTACTCACAAGAGATACATATTAACAATGGTTGTATATAAGTTACTTTTCGTGTTCTACGATGTATTGATATATAATAAACCCATTTTTTAACTGTAAATAATTATTTCACTTATTATTTAATTTTAAAAAGATAATTTGTTACAACGTTATCAACCCTTCATGTACGGGATACCTTTGATGGATGAAGAGATACGCTTAAACTTATATATGTGACAAAGTAATTTGGCGCGTCAATGAATGGTCATGAATGTTGAGAGAAACTAATGTTTCAATAATAATATCTCTGGGATATGATTGGAAATTGACTGCATAAGAAAAGCGATGTTTATTACAGTTTCTCGAAGGATCAAACGTGACTTTTGGGACATTCGAAATTAGATCTTCGAGTTGCGTTTCTATTTCGTTAGTTACGAGTTCTCGTCCATCACTTTACTTACGTCTCACCTCGGATCACGAGTTCATCGTTCGTTTCCTATTGAATGACCAGTTCGCAATTCAGTTTGGAGACTGTGAAACTAATTTGCATGAGCAACGCGAATGCTGGAACGGTTACTCGGGCCGAGTCAACTATATATGGAATAAAGTTGTCCAGTTTCTGCTTCGCTTCATGGACTGATTCGATAGTACGTCCAAGAGAGAGAGAGAGAGAGTAGTCAAAAAATTTCACCGCAGAATTAAAGATACTCATGTCCAACAATAGTGCGGTGATGACGTCGTATAATTTATCCGTTGCTACATAAATCTATAATCTTTTTTACAAATGCTAGGAGCTTCCGCCTTCGTTATTCGACCTTTGCTGCTGATTCGACGTTGCCGGAATCACAGAGTGCGATTGCTCATTAGTCAGAAGTTGCTGGTGAGTCACGGACAACCAGTAAATACCGGCCATGATCAGCAAAAGGATGAAGAAGGAGAATAGAAGTCTTCGACCACCGCATACAGATTTTACGGCTATCTCGAAGACCGGTGAACAGGGCGGTTGGACCTTGGGTAATGGACAGGGGGGTATCGCTGGTCGCTTGAGTGCTGGACAGGGAAGAGGAGGAGGAGGAGGAGGAGGCGGTGGTGGTGGTGGAGTTCCGGAATTGATCCAAGCGCAGCCGGTACCAGGCCGCCCTGAACTGAGCCAATCCATAAAAAAAAATGTCCTTTTCTAACTCAAAATTTTGACAGTGTTTGGTTACACCCGAAATATGATTGACGTCTTGAGCTACGACGACATTCGCGTGTTTTTCTTTCATCTCTTTCTATTATGGTATAATATTATATAAACCGTTGGTATACTCGTGGAGAGCGATAGTCTCTCGTTTATTTAGTGCATATCCGGAGTTTTGAAACCGCTTAATACTGAAAACTACTATCCGTTATCTGCACTTTGAGTAAAACTATTCGTTTTACATTTCTGAAAATAAAGCATCACCCGTGGTTCAACGGTCCAACAGGACCAGTGAGTAGTTTACCAGAAATTTGGTGGGTATCTCAACAGCTGTGGCTTTCTTTGGAAAGCCGTAGCATTGAGAAGCTACTCAGTGTGATGAACTCGTTGGAGTTCGCATTGAAGCGCTTTGTATGCACGGAAACTATGTTGAATATTGCTTTTTAAATTTTCTCTACTAATAAAGGCAAGCAAGATAAACCAGCTTAGCTGTTAAAATTTTCATACGTTCTATTACAGTTAATACTAATAAGTTATTTGACTCAGGCGCTTGGCACCCTCGTTTTTCCCTGGATACAAAATGTTGGTTGTATATTCATTATATTTTATAGATTTTTTATTCACACACTTGTTTCTTTCTATATCATTTACAAAGTACATTGCCCTTGAAATGCTATTCGATGATACTCTTCTTGCCTACAAGTCTTTCAAATATTTTAAACAGTCTGACATTAACAAGTAACACACAAACTAAAATTATACAAATTATCGAGAAGTTCTCAATATTTCTCTGTGTAGGCAAACAATTGATCGTGTTAATATCAAGGAAGAAAAAGGCGAAAAACTATTTTCTTCGATATGTCGCACTTGCCTTTCACTTTATTTTATGTATTTCGAATCGCTGATAACGAATCTGGCAACGGATATGCGATATCTCCAACAGGAGATAAGGAAAATGCCGAAAACCGAGCTAACCAAAAATATCTTCTTTTCGTTTACTCAACACGCAAAATCTTTTGAATTTCCCTTCCAAATGAATAAGGCTTCCCCAAGGAATCGCTTCCCATGCGTTTGGGACGTTTCCACAATTTATTGCAATTGTTTTGAGGCACACAACCAATGTTCTACATTTTCGAAAAATGGCATTTCAGAGATTAAATAAAATTAGCCCTATCGACTCAAAAAATTGAGATATAGGGATGGGCGAGATCGCATTTCGTTCTTTTTCTTGTGCCCTTCCGAATGGAGAAAGAAAATTTAGGATCGGTTTGACCAGTCAAAAGTTATGGTCACTTGAAGAACTGATAAAATGAGTGAAAATCGAGGATCCTCACTTAAGGTTCTTTTTGCTCTATCTCTCAAAAATTGCCGTAGTATGGGTAACATCGATAATATTTATTATTACTACTGTAATTATTACGGTTACTTTTTTATACTAACGCGTGTTCTCATCTAGTTCTCATCCAAAAGACCATATTTAGCTCCGATTCACCAGCAAGATAGAGGTGAATGATGTTTTCTAATGAATTTTTCCGGCAATTACTCAAACCGTGAAGCGACTTGTCACAGTAGTACTGGTTACACAGTGAATGAAACAAGCAGATTTGCATACGTTCTGCAAATTACAATTACGGTGGCACAACCTTACGATTTTAGCGTTCGTGACGTATAACGTTAGCATTATTATGATTATAGTTACGGTTACAATTATTATTACTAGTACGCGAGAAAAAAGTGATATACAAGGAGTAACACAACTGGCTGTCATCTCAAATTACTCTGTACTAATCGTGTGCCTCAGTTTTGTTACACCTTGTATAATTGCTACAAGGATCATACCGTGAATTTCGTAAAGCGGTTAATCCGTTTGGCGAGCACTATCATACTCGTTAACGTCGTTACAAATGAAATAAATTTACTGATGATTGTGAACGGAAGTACGAGGAAGTAAACGCGATAGGAAGGCGAACACACCCTGTGTGTTTTGTTACCGGTCTTTGCGTTATTCCAAACATATACGCGATGTGAACCCAGCACATGCAGGATTCGATTAAAAGTTGGTGTAATATGGATGAGATACGGTGTTATACGAGCTTGACTCATACCAGCGGCGCGTATATGACTTGTTACGCGTTTTACTGGTGAATACGTATAAGAGAGATGCTACGTAGATAATCAATTGAAATTACATGAAGAATCGTTCGTTTTTTTCCGTATACGTTGTGAAACTGTTGCTTTGGTTTAAGGCGGTAAAAAAAAATTGAATAGCTTTTACGAAAAAAAAAAAAAAACATCGAGTCTCGATGAGTCGGCTCAACTTGTTTTAAACAAATTTCATTCGGACTCGGAGACGTTCGGCGACTGGAATGGCAAAGAAGTTTGTGCTGTCTACAGCAAAAGCGACGCAGAAAAGCTGTCTGCTATTCATCAGGCTTTTTTTGTCGCATTTGGAGAGTGAAGGCATTCCCGGGGTTAGTTGGATCAAATAAAATTTCGAGATTTCCAGAAAGTTGCTCGATGCCTTTATTTTATTCGCTATAAAAACACGCGGGTTTCTGTCGTTGGCACAATTTAAATATATTCTACGTTATTCTTAATTCTATGTTTTATAATATCTTTAGACCACGAATGTCTTATTGCACGCGCCAATCTGGGGGCTACTCGAATAAAAATATTTTTATTTTCAAAGCACGCTAGAAATCGCGAGTAATGTTTACTAAACGATGACAATAATAATAATCTTAGAAGAATAACTCTACCAAAGTATTCGACTTTAATTGAAAAATTATAAATATCTTGGAATATTTATTTTATGATTTAACTATAATTTTGTTTAATTTCTTGTAAATAATTTGATTCAATTATTGTTGTAGAATTTTTATTATTGTTTTAGATCGATTACTCACCACTTTTCAACATTCGAAACCACTCGAATTCTAATAGAATTATCATTATATTTGGTTAAATTCGAATAATTTGTTTTAGCTATTATTTTTCAATTATTACCATTAAGACATTAAGATAGTTTTGTTATAAAATTATATATACTCGATGAAAGTGAGCCTGCAAAGGCCAAATCTAGTTTTCAATCCTGATTCGTAAAGCCCCGGACTCTCCGAACAGTGGCGAGCTTTACCGGCAAACGCATCACCGGCAAAGTAAACTCGAGTTTCTGCCCATTAATAATGATAACAATGGAATAATGAAAATAGACTAGCTAAGCGAAGATTCACTTAGTTTGAAACGAAGTGCCTGTTTGGGTGTCGACAGTCGACAGTGACGTTCCACGGGTGCTTTTACTCAGTCCGGATGCTACTCTACTGTGATCCGATGACGAGTATAGGTCTGGTGCTAAAGAGTTACTAAAGCTTTACAAACCTTCGTCGCTCTCAACGTTTCTAAGTTTCTCACCGTCGTGTGAGGTAAATCTTCTACACACATTAGATATCTCTCTCGCTCCCATACACGTTTCGTATCGCTTTAAGACTATTCATTTTGAATATTCACCAATTTATTTTGCGACGAGCGATGAAAATTATGCTCCCGTTGCTGTTGAATGAAATAAAAAGTTTTCGTAGTTAAAAGCTGCACCGAAAAAAAAAAAAAAAAAAACATCTAACCTTAAGGATACATCACCGATGATCGTAAAAGTCGTCCATAAAACTCGCTTATTAAATAACCTTCCATACTTTCGTTCTCTTGGACGTCTCGTGGTTAAGAGTACACGCGAGAGTTCGACAATCGCGTAAAGTTCTCGTCAACATTATATTTCATTCTTTTATTCATTCTCTCGTCCGCTCCTTTTCCTTTTTGATATCTCATTGACTTGCGAACCGACGAAATTGTCCGTAATTCATTCGCGAGCTATATTATTTGATATAACTCTACGGCATGTGCCCCTTCGGCGACTCGTAAAGTTCATATTTAATTTAACTCAACGAGAGCAGGCTTTTCTTTTGCTTTTTCTATCTCTGTATGGGATTCGTTCTCTCGAACGTCTCTGCGATACTATTCGTTTGTGTCAGGGCATAGTCATGTCAGCCTAGAATAATGGAATTTTTTTTGTCTGTCACTCGTGAACTCTTAATACCCCAGTCCCAGATAGTTCATAGTAATTTCTCTCCGAATGAAAACAGAACATTTCTTATTAATGTTTCCATGAACTTTATTTCCAAAAAGACTTTTGTTATCATTGTGCGCGATATTAACCATAAACATGGAAGAGAAATGAAATTTTAGGATAGCGAGTGCATAACAGTACATCGTATACATGGGAAATGCATCATCGTCGGTCTCTCTCGACCATCGCCATAGAGTTCTTCAACAGCTCTCTGTATGTATTTCATGCGCATATATAACCGCAGAATATTTCGCAGCGAGAGCATTCCATTCCCAGGATGACAAGTGCTCATCTCGCAGAGTGCATCAATTTTCCTTTTTTCTTCTTCTGCTTTTCCGTTCAACCATACATTCCCCCGTGGACCATGGAATTTCTCGACCAATAAATGTACCGAGGGATACATGTCCGTACAGCGCAATTCTGTATTATATGCGCGCATTCACACGTTGTATGTTTTCACCTACTACTTCTAACTCCATGAAACGGAATGTAATAAAATTCCCGATTTTTCTTCTTTATATTTCATTCTGTTTCGTGATGAAAGCTTCAATGAGAACCTACAAACCGACATTTTTTTTGCTGCATTTTGCGCTTCTGCCACCTACGTCGAATTTTTTAAATGTTGTCTTCATCGTAAATCTGTAATTTAAGAGTAAATTACTTGTCCATTGTTTCCCAAAAATTAATTTGTCCATTGTTTCCCAAAAATTAATTTGTCCATTGTTTTCCAATAATTAATTTGTCCATTATTTCCCGAAAATTAATTTGTCCATTGTTTGTCAAAAATTAATTTGTCCATCGTTTGCAACCATCTTAGCCCAACTAATAAGTCTGTATCGTTACAACCAGCGCGAATCCGACAATTTTAAGATCCATATCTGGCTTGACAGGGCTTTAGCAGTTACTGATACGCGCCGGTTGGGACGCTACTTTGGATTGATTATTCGGTAATGTGTATTCATTCACATATCTCATATGTGAAACTTCAGTTGCTAGAACGAAATTATGCGCTAGAAAACTAATAACAACGAACGAATATGTTGAATAAACCAATGAGTAAGGTTGTTGGCTCAGTAAATAAGTTCGTTGAACAAACTATTGTTAGTTTTCTTGTGCCAAAGTTAGTTCTGGCAACTCACACTTTTTCTTCGTGTATACAATCTCTTTAAATGTAATAAAAATAGGACATTTATTCTGATACTATTCGTACAGTCTTTTAAATGTACATTTCGACTTTCCGTAGGGAATAGTAAATTACGGAAACTCTAATAATTGTTGCGTTCTCAATCAATATTTTCTCAATCAAGTGAACTGCGAGTATTTTGGAGATTTTCAAAATAGCCAACCGAACCATACTCCGGACTGTTACAAAACCACTTCGTAAGTAAATTAAGCCGAGCGGTTTAAGTCGGGAAGTTGAACCTGTCGGTGATATTTTCGATTTATTTAATTATTCAATAAGTCAGCACACACCGCTCATCGCTGCTTGCTCGTTCTCGGCACTTGCGTAATCGATAAATTCCATCTAAAATAGTTTGGATATGGTACATCGCTTGTCGATAATGAAATAAATATTTTATGGATTAGTGCAATGAAGTTCTTAAAAGAAGGCATGACAAATAATGAGATTTTTCTGCATTACTGCTAAACACATTTCAGCTCGAATG
Source organism: Cylloceria caligata (assembly GCA_963942595.1). NCBI lineage: Eukaryota > Metazoa > Arthropoda > Insecta > Hymenoptera > Ichneumonidae > Cylloceria > Cylloceria caligata. Next base: position 86,576,057 of record OZ012703.1, on the reverse strand, counting down.
CTTGAGTCATAATGTGTACTCGTAGACCTTTTATTCTTGTAATGAAGCAAACATAAATTATAAACCAGAAAAAAACGAAATATACGAGGAAAAATTTCAAATAAACGTGAGTCGTCGACGAGCTGGGATTCGAACCCGGGACCTGCCGATGACCGGTCGACCGATCTGACCACCGAGCTACGCCAGGTTGCTTACCACACTTGATTCGTATTGTCCTCATATATTGAATATTTCACGACGTTACAAATTTTCCTGGTTGAGTCGACTTCTGCTCGAATCACACTCGAAACTCTCCAAACGCGGTAACACCGCGGAGTACAATACAAGCAAATCGGTACAACACAAATCGATGGAAGAGGGGGTACAACAGGCAACTTTGCTCGAGGGACTCGAGGCTAGCTCTGAAAAGGGCGCTCAGGGAGTGAATTTGCGATAGATAGGTATTTGAAGTTGATGGCTGCCCCACGTTGTTCGCACTACTTTATAATTCGGAAAAAGTGGATTAGACTAGAAAGAATCCGAAAATAATCTGAGGCGTCTGTACTGGGATTCGAATCCGGGACCTTTCGATTTCCGGTCAACTGCTCTGACCACTGAGTTACGCCAGGCCGTTTATCATACTTTATCCGGATTGTCCTCATGTATTGAATATTTCACCACTATTTGGTGGGTTTGAAACACATTGACATAGATATATTAAATAAAAGGAACAATGATATCATCACGATACTTCCTGTATGATAAAGAATACTATCTCTTAAGAGTGTAAGGTAAACGATCTAATATATCCATACACGAGAAAAAATGAATGCGCTGACGCAGCAAAAATATAAGTTGAGACATCCAATCGACTATACTAATTTCCCTACAGTTGTGTTTCATTATGAAAGCAAAAAAATTATTTGTTGCACGAACCAAGTTTGGTTGGTAGATTAGGATAAATGTATGGGTTGTGGCCCCCCTTAAGCTTTTCAAAAAATAGTTTCTCTGCAAAATGACAAATAAGGGAAAGTAATAAATTCCACCATTTCACCAGGTGTCCTTTTAACGTATTTTAAAATTCTTGAGAACAAAAATTATGAGTTTATAGAAAGTACTGATTAGTTATATTTATATTATCACTAAATAAGATTGGAGAAGTAATCAAATACTGTAAGATACTAGAGGTAGTCATAATTGTACAAGGGTCACAACCGTTACATCTAGCCTACATAATTAATTGGTTGATACGATCATTCGAATGGCAACCTCAACCGTTAGATTAGTCGTGCTTACTAAGGTAACGCGAAAACTTATCGTAAATAGTTAAAGGTTACTATTCAAAGTGGTTGTGGCAATACATGTATGAGTTTTCTCAACCAATTTTTGAGAGTTTGAGTACAGCAAATAAAAAATGTAGCTGTTACTACCAATCTCTTCTTGCCGTGTATTTATTACTAAAAGTAAAGAGATACATGATGCAATGTAGTTGACACAACGTTCCATAAAAGAGTAAAATTGTCGAACATTTTTCACCTTTATGGGATTTTTTTAAAAATAGATAAACTTTGCGGTCTTAACTACTTACGATTCGGTCTTGGCGTACCGTACCACTATACTTGTGTAAAGTAGAATTCTACTTGCTACTTAAGTATATGGTGCAATATACCCGTCATAGCAATGTCACGGAAGTATGATAGTAATGGTTATCGACGTTTGAATGCTCTACAAATTTTCTTACGAATTGCATATTGCGTCTAAGCTTATACAATACGTCGTTTCTTTACTTGCTGTTGATATACAAAAAATCCATCCATATACATTTTATATTAGTGATTTGTTGTAAAGGTCTACGTAAATAAGTGTTGTTGATGTACCACAGTTCGATACTCGTATGCCTATTGAGAGAACCTTCACGTGCAGGGAATTCCTTTCGAAAATAACATTTTTGTGATTTGTATAAGAATTTACAAAGGTGTATTCGAATTTGTGCGGAGAAAAAGAAATATATGGATCAAATCTGAATTTGAAAGGGAGACACATGTTAATATTGGACAGCTTCAGGGCTTTTTGGTCGGGATAGGAGCGTCGATCTCGGTCTCAGTGAAGGGAATCGAGCTTGACGCTGGTCTCCCAGTGATCCACATACACACACACACACACACACACACACACGGCAGTCTATATCATAGCCAGGAGGGACAACAAGCGGAGCTGCACCATCCACGTAAAGCTTGAAAGCTTGCTATCTCTGCAGTATGCTCGCGTACGCACAGATACACTGTAATAAATTCTGAATGAATTTAACAAAATTTTATTGATGTGTTCGACGGAAGCTGGTAAATAGAGTGACGGAAATATGTATTTATGTATACCAGGCAGCATTTTTAAAACTCTGACATCGAAATGTACATATTTACTGAGATCTGACAGGTTACTATTTATAAATTCGTAGAGGGACAAAATGGTCGCTGCTCGAACACAATCGAACAAAAATTCCTTTTGGTAAGGAAATATTTAAGGGCGGAAACAATTTCGCGATCACTTCATGTATCAATTTTAGAGTGAATGCAAACTTTTGTACGAATTTTTTTATGTTTCTGTGTATATAGGGAACGTGCATGTCCAGTTCAGCCGATATTTCACATAATCTTAACACTAACGTAACGTAACACCGTAAATCTACGTAGACGATGCGTGATTCGACGGTAAAGGGGGTGATAAAAGTACAGTCATTATATATAATTTCCCGAAGATTCATATTCCCCGGTGTGCCGGGATCGTTCGTTCATATCGACCACTCTCTCTCTCTCTCTCTCTCTCTCTCTCTCTCTCTCTCTCTCTCTCTCTCTCTCTCTCTCTCTCTCTCTCTCTCTCTCTCTCTCTCTCTCTCTCTCTCTCTCTCTCTCTCTCTCTCTCTCTCTCTCTCTCTCTCTCTCTCTCTCTCACTTTCCTATCTTTTTATGATTATCCAATAATCGTCGAAACTGACTAAGAATTCCTGCATGGACAGAGAGCGGAGTAATACGCGACGCTCGAACCTCCGGTTCTGTATGGATTTCGCTTTGGTGCGATATGCTGGTCCGATGGTGTTATTGGGAGCCTGCGGTCCTCTGAGTCCCGAGAGCAATGTAATAAACGCATTCCTTGGATCGGTCGGAACGTGCTATGCCGAGGCACGACATTTCCGACTTTGAATTAGTCTCGTTGTGCTCGGAGCAGTGGCATCAGGCCATCCATACCGAACGATCGGCAATCCTGGAAAAGAATTTGATATGAGACCTCGTAAGACCAGAGCACGTTTCTATCAGAAGTGTGATATGAGCAACTAACGATATATGAGAGTACGAGTGAAATCTTTGTCTATGACCTCCTTTAAAATCTCTCCCTCTCTCTCTCTCTCTCTCTCTCTCTCTCATAATATTCATGTTAACCCTAGCAGGGCCACTTGTTGAGACATTGTACGAAGCTCTACGTCACGATATTTCAGAACCACACGTCAATTGTGCAATTCTATAAAGTTATTCGTGAATCTCAGCATGTTTGGATCGTAAAAGAAGGTAGAGGTTCTTATATCATAAAAGACTTGAATAGGATGCATGGAAGCAATGATCAATGGAACATCAGTGATCTATAATCAGTTGAAACGGGAATTTTTTATGGGTTCCAGTATTCTAGTGTTAGTTTAGAATTTGAACATCATAAGACTAGATAACGAACGTAGGAATGAGAAGATAGTTGCTCTAAAGTAAAATAATCGGTATTGTCATGTTCGAAATCCAATGTTTATGATAAAACTTTTTTTAATCCAAAATGGATTACAGATAGGGACGTACCAGGATGTCGAACTCTGAAATCAGTTACACGTTTGTGTTCATTAATATTGAAAACAATGTACTTATCGCAACATTGCTTTTTACATCAATATCTCATAAAATGTAAACCATCGGTAATTTGTTTTTTAATATTTGAGCCATTTCAGCTCAGGATTTCGACGAGAGATAGTCCATATTTTCAGTTGAGGTATCTGGCAACAAATAAAATGAGTCAACACTTATAAAAATAATATCTGCTTTACCGGTTTCGACTTGAGACGACAATAAATATCATTATAATAAATCGAGTGGGATATTTGCTTCTAAATTTAACAAATACATCGTCTTTAATATGTTATTTTTATTAATACATTATTTTGTTTATAATTTTATAAATTATTTTTACTCGCATCGATTTTGGTCTTTCGAAAATCATGTTAAGAATTGTTTAAATTCAAGTATGAACTGGAATAAAACTGGATCTCCAACAAGCAACAAAGAAGAATTCGGTATGGAAGTTCTCGAAAACTTTATCTACGAGCTAAGACGGTTCGTTAAAGAAATTGTCTCTCATGATGTAGTTATTGACATACGCTTAACCGGTGAGTCAATTATTCGGCATTATGCTTTCCAATTTGATGGTGAATGGGGTTGAAAAAACAGTGTTGCAGCAACGTCAATAAGCTGAAGATGGTAGGGAGGGATACCTGGGTAACGCAATTACCGGAAAAGTTCCCGTAGTTACGGAATTCTCTCGCCTCTAAGACAGCTGACAGAAAAATGGGGTCACGATCGAGAGAACCATCGGAAGCTTTCAATTGAGCAAAACTTCAGCATTAGCTCAAGACTGATTATTCAATATTTTGTGTTGTTCCGTTGACTCCATTTTTTTCTCGGCTTTCAATTCTCTCACCGTCGGATCCTTTAGCTTTCTCCTTTAGCTCATTCCTTATTCTCGACCCTCTGACTGTAAGAGAAGCGACATCGTTTTTTCATCAGCCGCGCGACAGCTTGAGAAAGATGAGGAGCACAAAGTGCTTCTCGGTTCGCTGCCTCTGCACTCAGAAATTAATTGATCGATTCGCCGACTCGCCATTATCAGATATAGTAGCTCCAGTCTATCTCCGCGTAATACATCACGGAAATGTTGATTATATAATATTTTATTTTTATTGTAGTCAAGTAGATACGAGTATAAAATTCTCTAAGCATTCTCGTATATCATATTTTATAAGATTTTTATACATAGTTGATACAACTCTAATGATTATTTTCGTTGCAATCTTTATATGTAAAGTTTTTTTTAGGTTAGTGTCTGAAAAAAAAAACGAGAAATAACTAGTTCATATACGTCGTGTATTACTCACTCAAAAATTTTATGTGAAACTATCTCCTGGAGCAGTTTTAGAGTATCAACTCATAATGAGGGTTCGAAATGACAATTTTGTGTAGATAATATTGCGAATCATTGAATAAACGTAATAAGAGATGATATTCGTATCTGAAATCATAAAAAGCTTTTTGAGAACACTTTTCGTCATTTTACTACTTCAAAATTATGACTGTAAAGCAAAAGACCATTTTACTTCGTGAAAAATCACAACCGTAACGTTTTTTTAAATACACTTTTGGCCATTTAATGCTACGTGTCTGTAACCCCTGTTGACGATACTTTCAACGGGGTGGGGGAAGATCCGATAAAAAAATTCACATCGAAAAGCGTAATATTCGTGATTTCGAAAGAATAAATGTCAAAGTGTTGTAAAAAGAGGGTGCGTGCTCGCCACGCGCGTTAGCAGTGAAACTTCAAAGAGGAACAGGAAATTTGTATGCTAAACAAGTAATTGAAAAATTGAAATAGTTGATAAGGTAATTTCAGTTGAAAATATGTCTTTATTCATCAGTGTCCATGGCTTCATCCAAATCTAAAAATAAGATCATTTTATTTATTATTTTTATTTATTTTAACCACGGTCCATACCACAAATACGCTGACACTATCGGAAATGTTTATACAAATTATCGGAATACGAAAATACACGAATTAATTTAGACGAGTATGAATTACAGTAAAGCATAACGAAAAATGGAACAATATAGCGTCCCTTCACTAATGCTTGCATGAGAGTGAGAGGTGAGAGCGTAACGAATATTGAAACATGTCACTGTTGGATTGCTGCTTTAGGAGTGGGGTGTTTAATATTCGCTTTCTCCGCTGCTGCGTTGAGCGCTCTCACTGTATCCAACGCGCTCCCCACTCGTGAGCGTTTCACTTTTCGTAACACTCCTATTTTCCAACATGCCAACTTACCCTACCGCGACAAAAGAAATTTAACTCCTAAAAGCGTTACGGCCCTAACTTTAAAGGGCGTAATATGGGGGTAAAAGATTATTTCGAATTAACGTGGTAGTTGGTTTTGAATCTGTGCAATGGTGTCTCTTATTAAGGGGCAAATAATATTCTACGCATGCATGAATGATTGTGAAAAGTAGCTACCGTGGTGGAATAACGAAATTGTGTGGATAGAGGGCGATTGCTTGCCCGTACTAATCATCGATGGTTATATACACGCAGATGTATAGATGCACCAACTGTAGAGAACGGAAGAGCCATTTAGGTTTTGCAACTAAAATTCCTAATAAATTTTTCGGTTCGACGGTGAGGTTTGCGTCAGGGGAGAGTACGGGATGTTCACAGTGGACCTCAATGGTCCAATCAATTCGCGTAACGACGAGTTAATCAAAATTCAAGCTATCACCACGATGCACATGTATATATGTAAACTTCGACATCTCTCTCTCTCTCCCCCTCTCAAACCCTTCTGCCTCACTCCTGATGGAGATGGTAATTCCATTACACGCAGGGTCAAACGCAGCTCGCTATACAGTTGCATCGCGTTAGCACCGAACTTGGATGTAGTTTCTCTGGTTTCCCTACCGGCTGATGGGTTGCCAGAAAAATGGTGTTTTTCTTCAGCGTGCTTCCCATTGTTGGAAATTAATGCAAAATTTGAGAGATCTCTACTGCTTTCCGAAAGCTCGTGTTAATATTTTTTTGTGAAATCGTAGCGACGAAAGTAAATAAAAAACAGAATTAAAAAATACTTTGTTTAGCTCGAAACACGAGAATGTCGTTAATTTATTTTTAGAAAGTCATTGGAATTTTTATGACACAATAATATTATGAATATCGAAGAAAACGTTACCCGAGCCACAAAAGACATATCAATCCTTGTTTTATATCTACGGAGTATCGGTTAAAAGGATTGCCATTTAATCATATTTTAAGTGACCCGAACGTGCTCTCGTCAAGTCTTTATTGTTCGTCCAAGAATGTTAAATTCGCCTATATTACATTCTGCGTGCAATATAACTGAATTAACGTTTTTTATATTCAGTAGAAAATTGAATGAAAAATACGAGAATTTACCATTCTCGAGCGTCAAGAGCACTCGTTACATGTACGTGAAGTTCAATAGAAACGTTTTAAAATTCATCCTCTCTGCTTGCAATACGCTGACCCGCATCTGGACCATTCTATATATCGTATTGGATGCGGCACTGGCCAAAAAGCTCGCCTCTGGCATCAATTTATATTGAAATGGGGTGGAGAGACAGCGTAGTGGCAAATGGATTCGAATGGTGAGACCAATTGCGTGATAAAAGACCTCTATGAGAACAAGCACACATGTGCGCGGATTCTGGATCCACGATTACGCGGGGAACTACGTATGAAACGTTAATTTGTACGACCAGCATCACCAAGCATGTTTCGAATTCTCTATTCATTATCAAAACTCCAAGGGTCCTCTGTCGTTTCATATTTTGTTGAATATCAAATGGATAAAATTCCCAACATACCCATTGTACATACGAATATGTTCAACGATCAATCGGATTATAGGTTTTACATTAGAAATATTATATTTGTGGTATAAGAGCACATCAACCGCAAACAAGCATTAATACTAGTCGAAAGGTTGAAATGACATTGCCGTAGGCGAGTCAAAAATGTTTATATTTCTTTATTTAGAGACTTTTTATTGATATGATAAAAAGAACATTAGTTTTCACTTCGTCTGTCCACTCTGCAACAAAAAATAATTTATTTTTGCCCCAAAAACATCAATCGTCTCGGAGTAAAATAGGGAAACACTTTTGTTTTACAGACGGAACTAAAACGATGTACACCTATTTCACATTATATTAATTATCTAAGATTTTAAGAGTTTAAAAATTGTGTCAAGTTATATTTTTAAAAAAGTTTTCAAGTCCACAAAATTGTATACATAATAAACAAATAATTAAAGTCATCCGATGGCATATGTAGAACGGCACTGATGATATCCTTTTTCTCATGCTGCTCAAGGGCGAATTTGTCAATAGGCCGAGAAGTGGCCTGAAGTGGCGAAAAATTAATGGGAAACCAGAATTTGGTATTGTTATTTATTTATTTGTTTATTATTTGTTCAAGTTCGGCGGCGTTGGGAGGGAGGTCTCGTGTAAAAAAAAAAATTCGTGAAATCCAAATGAAAATTGCAGTTTCCATTTGTCCATGTAAGTTCGAAATAAAAATCAAATATACCTATCAACTAACGTGGTATTGTCTTACAGATATACAATGTATGCAAAAATTGGTGATCACGAGCGATGCGTTAGAGTCGGTCGAGTTCTGGTGGATCTACGTTCTTTGCAGCTGTACGATTTATTCGGAAAGCACTTGTCGAGTGTACTACGGACTGTGCTTCGCTATTCGATGCTGGATCTTTATTTGGTAGTAAAGAAGTCTTCAATGATTGGAAAAATTACAAGCGGCAGATGTCCAAACGGTGAACCATTCCTCGGCTTGATGATTTTCTGATTAGCCTTATTTTGGACATTGCCAACTTCACATACTTCGAAGGAAACGCAATAAAGTTTTTTTAACGTAACGTAAAAGTACGAAAAACATACGAAGCAAAAGATAAAAAGGTGGGTTTGAGACTGGTTAGTAAGAATGTAAGTATACTTACATTCTTAGTGATCATCGGAAGACTTTGTTGCGTGAACCAAAAGCAATGTGATTCATATCTTCGTGCATATCAGAGGTTTCACGACAAATTCTCACTCCTCGTTAACCTAACAGATTTAAGGAGGATTGCTGCTGTTAAGCGTTAGTTTAAGTTTTTCAAGAATATTCTTCTATGAAAATCAAGTTTTTGTGCTAAATTTCAAGTCGAACGTTTACATACATGTATTTGTCCAGCAATTAATCTGCAAAGCTACACGCTTAAACACGGGCGACCGGTGACGTAGCAAAAAATCTTATGATGTCTAATGTAACCCTCAAAAGTCATATTAACTCGAGTATAACGGTAAAATGTCCCATTGGGACATTTTAAAAGGCACACACAGAATCGTATGTCACGGTTCGTGTTCCAAGAAACTAATGTTATGTTTCTGTTACGTTTTTATAGCTTGTACACGAAATTCAAATAAATAAAAGTTTATTGATGGATTTTTATTAACTTGGTGAAAATAGATACAATTTTTTTTTTTAATAAAACATATGGATTGTATAACGGGATTAATTACATAGGAATAGGAATCATCTGACAAGTAATAAACAATAAGAAAATGTTGTTTTATTTCGTTCCTCTTTTTCTCGCATGGAGTCGCTATTTACATTATTCAGAGAATTTAAACCAATATAATTAGTATGACTTTCAAGTCTTTACTAACGACGTGGTAATGTTTATATTTTATTCGATAGTTGCTTTTTTATGGTAAAATATAATATTTCATTTTGTGAATATTGTGTTGTGAAGTGGTAAATGTTCATTTTGTTCTAACGGAACCGCTTAACGAAACATACGTATTGTGAGTATTAGTTTACTTTTAACTTTAATATATTTGTCTTATTATCATAATAATTTTTTCTTGTTTGAATTTTTTTGTAAAATACCAGACTTAAAATTGTCTGACTAGTGATTAATTTTACGACAAGTTTTGTTACATTGAATGGAAGAAAATTTGAGATTATACAAAAATGTCCATCACGCATTTTCAAGAAATTGGGATGACAAAAAATGTCCGTGTTATTATGAATTTGGAAATTTCTAGCTATCAGAAATGTCAGCCTTTTCATTTTTATCATATAAGGTAACAGTGTAAAGCCCAATTTCATCCGTTAAGCAGTTGCTGAGTTTTAACTTTGTACGGACACAAAACTGGTAACTTTAGCTAAAAAATCATTGTTTTTTCTAGGAATTCCAAATTTAGCATGGGCCAAATGGATTTTGAGTTAATATCAAGACGAAGGAATAGTTCTTGAGATATCACCTCGGACCAACAACCGACGAGACACATTCAGGAAGGCAATAATAGTAGGCCCTTATCTAAGGGAGTAAATGTCTATAAATGTTGAGAATTTAATGAATAAGGATCGAAATAATTTGTACATCTTTGAAAAAAACTTTTCAAAGACTGAAATGTTCTGTCTACATGGTTATAAATAAATTGTAAAAATAAATCAGCTCGGATTGTATACAGCAATGTCAGTACGCTTGGGATCCCGCGATACGAGCTTTTGTTTTGCACGCTGCCCGCCACACAACTGGCATTTCTTTGTATTCCCCCGACAAAATGACAGTAGCTACCCTCTTTAAAATCCGATGAAGTACGGAATAAAGCAAGGGAATTGGAAGAATTCTATATGTCTGATCTCAAAGAAAGTATCATCTTCACTTTCCGTTCCTACTATGCTTTGACTTGAAAAAAAAGGAACGGGACTGACATTAATGAAATGGTTTCGAGAGATGAAAGGTCCTCCGGTGTACCTTAACTTTGAAATAGCGCTAAGGATTTGTGTTTGTACTTCTTTCACGAGCTGCTTCGATGAATGCAGCTGTTTGTGATAGCGGTAAAAAAAAATTATCTTTGTTAAAATATTAATGAAGATCAGAATTATGAATATATGCGACAATCCTGACCAGTTGTTCTCTGCTCAGATAGAATTTTTGGCAAATCGCAACTTGGGGTCTGAGTCAGCGCCGCCTGGATTCCTGCATTATCGATCTTTTGATACAAAGATCTCTAACAATCGAATCACTACACTGTGGCGATATTTTTTCACGATTTCTTTAGAAATTAAAAATGGTCAGGTCTGGTTGCCTTATTGAATGAGTCAGGCAATCAGACCTGACAAACAATGAGTGATTCGATTGTTAGAGATCTTTCTACCAAAAAGATCGATAATGCAGAAATCCAGGCGGCGCTAACTCAGACCCCGAGTTGCGATTTGCCAGAAATTTCATCTGATAAAAGAACAACTGGTCGGGATTGTCGCATAAATTTATAATTCCAATAAATATACACGACCGCTCATTGATTATTAATTAATAAATGAAGATCAATTGAACGCTCATGCCATTCTCAACATTCCCTAGCGGGTTGTGCGAGCCAAAATTTGATTGGTAATTCTAAACTGGTAAAGTCGAAAAATTCGTCTCAAGTATTGACTGGTAACCAATTTTTCCAGCATTGAACTGAAGCGATTTTGGTTGGACTTTACATGAAAAGTCGCTACCAATCAAAATTGGAGACGATTTTTTCGACTTTACCAGTTTGCAAAATCGCACAACCCGCTAGGGTTGCGTTGCAGTTGTTGCTTTTTTTGCATTGCAATGACGTTATAGACGCATTTGCGATGCAAAAATATAAAAGGAAAGTCATTTGTAACTTTAATGAAGAAAATTGAAGTATCTTCTCCTCTATTCTATTTTCCTAAACAATATACACATTTTTTTTCCCGTAAGCAGCAAATTCTGAACATCCTATGGCGGCCGTGTTGTCAATTGACCCCTCGTGAGGCTTCGTTAACATGACAAATAATAAAGCATAGATATATGCTCTTCTACCATGCTGCCGTCATTTGTTATTTTAATATTAAATATATTAAATAGATCGTGAATCTATTTAACGAACACTATATTTCTATCTAACAGTTGAAACGCCGGTCTTTAGAATCGTTGCATCAGACCTTTCTCCTTTGCCTTCTCATATTACTCGATCGCACTTTTAGTTGAACGGGAGCAGTTTGATATCAGGAAATGCTACCGCGTACGTGGGTGCTGAGTCTAGATTCTATATATTGGTAGTGTGCCATTGTAGACGCCATACTCAATCGACTGATAGTGGGTCGATCATGAGAAAGTCGCAAAGGAGGTATAGCGACGTCGTTGATGTCGTCGAGGGAAAGTCTCGGTAACCCGTTGACATCGAAATGAAGGCGCGCGATCTAGCGCTGGGAAATGCAATCTGCGATCGAAATGGAATTTCAGTAGTGCGTTTGTCTTCCGCGATAACGACTCGGTGTACTAGAAGATTCTCTCGTTTGCTTGGGTTTCTCAATCGTTCGCTTCTCCGTACCGCGAGTTCGTAGTAACATTTTCTTCGAGCGCCTCCTACCTCACTATCAACAACATCAAGCTTTCGGTATCGGAAATGCTGCTGCTGTTCATTCAGAGTACCACCCGTTTTCCCTTGGTGAACGACGCTGCTGTTCCGCTATGCTTTGCTCCAGCGCGCATTGTATATGTACCAGGCGTAAGAACTGTTTCAGTTTATACCGAACAATGTAATCCTATACCACGATACTCCTCCGACATCCTTTCGACTTCCCTGTATCCTAGTATACCGTACATAGACACCGAGCATGCAGATTCAATTGTGCACACACAACTATACATAGAAAAATTATTTACATCACCAACTCGATACAGAATAACTTTTACGTGGAGCGATTCAACACAGAAAAACTCGACAAGACAGATTTGGCAAAACTAGTATGAGTGTACTTAGTCGGTTAAAGAATTGAACAACAAATGGTAGGTTCAGTAGTTGATAGGATTGATAGTGCATCAGACACCCTTGATGAAATCGAACGAGCGAGTTTGCTGGGAATATAAGGCAAAGTAAGATAAACACGTTCGCGCAAGTTGCAAATTACTATTTTGTAATTTGGTGCTCAAGCAATGTTTCCTACGGGAAAAATATGTTTCTTTTGAAAATATTCTTGGAGTTATCACACAATTATGGAATAAAATAATGCGTCAAAGTAATATTATATATTGTTTGATTCACGAAGTAGTTAAATATTTTATCGAATGTTAATCGTACCAAATTATTGTATCATTATATAACACATTGAGGATCAGGATGAGAGATTCTGCTCAGGTTATTGGTAGACGATTAGTACTTGAATACTAATTAGTGAATTATGAAGGGTTGAAGGAGCATTATCGAAAGTGATACGGAAACAGAAATATTACGGCACAGGAATGGTACCAGAATAGTTTTATTTTCCCGAACGAGTGACAAATCGTTTCAATCGTACAGCAATTCGTACATTGACCCAGAAAAATTGAATAATGGCGTCGTTGCAGCGCATGCTTCTATAGAAACGGTTCAAATGATGAGATGTGGCGTGAACTGTAGTAGGATGATAGATACAGTCGTTATTTCTATCGGTTTTTTCTTCCTTTGCATGTATTACAATTCTGCACGGACACACAACTGTCTATAGCTTTTAGGAATTACTCGCGTCCGGGTTGTCGCCCTCTCGATCGTCGGAAAATTCAAGAGAGGGTCCCTCTCTCTCTCTCGCTCTCTCTCTCTCTCTCTCTCTCTCTCTCTCTCTCTCTCTCTCTTCGATCATCATGATTGAATCTATTCTCGCGACCCCTGCATCGCCCCGTCACAATGGGGCTTCGTAATTACTCGGTGCATTTCCGCTGCGAGAGAGCAGCAGCCCCTTTTAACCCGTCCTCCTTCCTATTTGCACACGACCTACGGTACGTCGACACAGCGGATTGATTCTCTCGCTCGTGGTCTAGGGTTTCGAATTTCCGTATCCAACCCTTCGAATCTCTCGCCTCAATTCTCACAATAATACGAATCTCTCACCTCTGAAATTTTGAATCGTCCTTTAACGTTTGCTCCATGACTTGCCACTCGATTGATACTATGTTGCTCAAAACTCTAATTTTAGTTCACGAATATCGCTAAGCCATGAGTAGATTGAGTTGGACTCAAATTAAGTTTCGTTACATATACGAATATACGCGGGATCGATGCATGAACTGGATGCAACGCTCTTCGAATTATTCATCAGTAAAGTGCGATGACCTCGTTCGCCTCTCTCACGATAGATCGATCGTCGATGGGACGAGTTTCGTGGTAAATAATCCTCTACCGCGTATACGATACCTGAATTATTCCGTACTTATAGACATATCCGCATGGTGACAACCTTCACGGAATAATTTTAATCGATCGGAAAAGAAAATCCAGTTATTTATTCAAGATTTTTTTAACGAGTAAGAAGACCAGCGCTGTACACGTACACACGAAAAACTAAATACTATACTTAAGTATAAATAGTATACTTCTTATATTTTTGCCAACAGTCGTATAATCTAATCATATTCGGGCAGAGAATATTAATATTTGAAATTAATTTTTTGACTAAATCATTGATAATTTATAAATATTTTCATTTCCTCGAGGAAAAAGTATAAAAAGAAGTAAAACGAGGTAGTCGATTCTCCGGTAGATAATACGAATAGCTTTAATTATTTTCAGGGGATTCTGCAATTAATTTATAATTATTTTCTCTCAATAGTAATTAAAGTGTTTTTGTTTTTAATTTCAGTGGTATGCATATTTTCTTGAGAAGCACACTGTATTCGTTATTCATTACAAAATCTAAATTATTCTCGGACTAATTACAACGAGCGAAGGTTTGTAGTTATAATTTTGTGAGAATTATAGCACAAAATTCTGTGAGATTTATAGCAGCGTAATAAACGGTATTTTATAGCCATGTTTTTTTTCAAATCATCGCACGAATAATTAAATCGTTGAATCCAGGACAATCACTGGGAAAAATAATTTGTTTGAAGTTATATAATTCATAGAAAACAGACGGAAAAATTGACAAATGCTGACAATGCTATCGCAACACGAATAATTATGTATGACTATATTAGGCAAGCCACCCCATATATTATGGTCTTTAGTTTATTGATGGTTTAATCGTGCAAACAGAATATGGTTTCATCAATAATAGACCCTCCAGCATTATTTTCTTGTACCATAAGTAGACACGTTGAATGAATTAACGAATAAAATGATTATGTTGTCTACAATCACAGATATAATTTGTAATTACCATATTACCAGTTACCATATTACCTGTAAGAGTGTCAGCAATTTCAATTTTCGATTTTATCGTTACTTATGGTATTATCGGAGTATCCGACTGTTCTATTTAAAGCACAACACTTAGTGTTTGGAGATTACATTCTTATTCTTCTTGGGGTTATAAACACCCCTCTTAGGGTTAAATTCACATTAATTAGTTGTTTACTAAAACTCATTACGACGAGTCATTACATAGATTCATTCCTATCGGATAGCCCCTTTAGCATTACCCGACCACATTGTTATATAAGATCATTATTTATTTACATAATCTGTATTCGTATCCGCCACGCTCGATCAATGATTTATTTTTACACATTTTGCCACACAATTTCCTTATCCCTGGTTATTCCGTCTTTATTTTCTTAATTATTTTATACTTCATCACTTTTATAAAATCAAACCGTATAATCATTCCTTAACAGCCTTCCCAACAATCCAAGATACATTCCCAATAATTATACAATCCTTGCAATCAGATTTCCCCATTCCCCCACCACATATTCTCTGTCTGTATGAATATAGTGTTTTCAAATATTATTCCCGTCTTTTCCTTCATCGATTCTTCCACTCTTACTTTAATCCTATATTAACCTTCCCATTCCCTAATTTCTTTGATCCGCTTGGCCCTTTTTCTCTGTTTAACTTCCTTTTCTCTGTCCGTAGATTCGGCTTTCCAACTCCTACAGCTTTCTTCTTCTTCTTCCTTCCATTTTTCTATAGCCCGTACGTATTTTATTCCTGCCTGCTATTTCACTGTTATTATCCCAGCTATCCAGTATCCATGATCTTTTAACTTGGTGCTATTGTCCGATATCACTTTAAATGTTCTTTACCGATTCTTCTCCCTTTCAAAATCTGTTCTTCCCTGACCAGTTATTCCACCCATGGCTAACATCACTTTCCTACCATTTATGTTTTCACAACCTTTTCACTAATGCTAAAAAAATCACCATCCCATTTGCAGAGGTTTCCCTCGCAGCTTTCTTTTCTTCGATGCCCATTGTTATTTGATTCTTCACACTGAATATTCTTGTTTTATTCCCAATTGCCAACGTCCTCGTTTTTGTCAGCTTCCATTCCATTTTTTTTTAACACGTTCAATACGCTGTTATTCATATCCTACGATTCCCCTTTCATTTACTTGCGTGCCTCCGCTATCTTTCCTACTGTCCTGTGTATCTATTCCCCAACCTTAGGCCATCCCTTCTTTTGGGCCCGTGCACCCGTCTTCTTTACCGGCCAAATTTTCCCTTTTGTAACTCTCTATTGGTTAAATGGTGGTTCCACTCTTCAACCACTCCGATTATTCATCATTGTTTTACTTCCACGAGAAATCTAATTTTATTCATTCAATTAATCAGAACTCACAGAGTTCTGTCATTTTCATTCGTTTTAACGAGTCCTTTAAACACCGATGAACAAAAATGTAGCATTGTTGAAAAGTACTTCTGATGTTTTCACCTATTTTCACGCACCGGTTCGGCGATATACACGTGTTTATTTTACTGTTTGTATGTTGCCATCTGGCACCGCGGGAAGCAGATATTACAAAGGGTCGTTATAGCGCTTAAAGAAACACGTTTTGAAACTAATCAGTTTCTCATTCGTATTTTAAAACTTAGAGAAAGGAGGATGATGATAATGCCTAGAAAATTATAAAAATTTGCCTAAAGAACTATCTTTTAGATGTTTCTTTTTGTTTTGAGAATTAAGTGTACGTACATCGAATTAGTTGTTCTTAAACATGAATTAATGAATTTTGTAAAACTTGAGATTTATGTCACTGCTTATCAGGGATTTTCGAACTTTGCGCTTAAAAAAAAAAAAGACTCTGCTGAACTCGAAATCCGTCAAAAAATGAATGCTGCCCCATTAATAAAGGTTATTTTGGTACACGAAAATTGTTTAATATTGAGATATTTTATTGTTGTTTAATCTTTTTTTATGACCAATTCAAAGTCCTTGTAAATTCACAGACCTGTTTGACAATATTTACTGCTGATAGTACAGGGTTACTGTGAAAGTACAGGGCTCCTAACATTTGTTAACGACGCAGTGAAAAGTGGTATCGTACAGATTGTAGATTTTTTAAGGACGCTTAATTAGTCGAAGGCTACCAGAAAATCAAAGAGCATTTATGCTCTTTTATGATATTTTTGCTTCCTCGTGGAGGAAACTTTGTTTTCATTAAAAGTTTTTACGAGACTGATATCAGAATACTTAAAATGTTCCAAAACGTCGAGAAATCATATTCAGTAATAAGCTTACAAAATAAAAATGGCTATATCTTAAGAACGGATTAATGGATCTTTCTGAAATTTTTCACACGCATCGGGTCACAACCCCCCTCGATTTGCTCCATTTTGCGTCCAAATCGATAACGGCTGTTTCATTTTATGGTTGTTTGAATTTTTGGAAAAAGTGTGAGCTCTCACACTTTCATAAACTTTAAGCTATCGAGCTAAAACTTCTTACAAGAATAGATCAGGGAGGAAAGGATATTCGGTATTGAGTTTAGCATGAATCGATTCAGGCGTTTCGATTTTATAGAATTACAAGTTTTCGTAATTTTTCGAAAAAAAAACTATTTTTGCTCTAATTTGTGTAAATTTTCATCGATCAAACCAAAACTTGGTATACAAATTGGCTAATGTACATAGATACTTAGTCTTGAATTTGGTGAGAATCGAACGAAGGGTTTAAACTTAATGTAAATTGAAATTTTACTAAATTTTCGATTCTATTGAAAATTTGAATACCACTTCCTCTATGGGGAAATCAGAATTGAGTTAAACATTTTCCATAGAGAAGAATCTGTGGGTCGGCGAGAATCACGAGAAATCAACGTGCAAATTTCAAATTTTTACGCTTTTGATCCATCCAAATGAGATTTTCTTGTGTTTTGGTACGACAAATATTCTCCTTGTTAATGTGCCAGTGCTAATTTTTATTTTTACACTGATCAGATGTTGCGGTACATTTTTCTTTAAGTAAATTTGTCTTAGATGCCTTGACGAGCAGAGAAATATAATCTGTTTAAAAAGAAAATAAATGAATTATAACGGTTTATAAAAATTAGAGGTCGATGAGGCTAAATATCATCGTACATGTCGCGAGTTTTACAAAAGTTTTTCATTCGTGCCGAAGGACGAATAATTCGATGAGCACTTAAATATAAAAAAAAAAAAAAGAAACCGGTAAACAGCGCTTTCGTAAAATTGTAATAAACTCTGACACAGTGCTAAATATTATCACATAACCTACAATAAAGTTTTCAAATGCGATATAGCAATTTATTAGTTTCAAGATATACTCACCCATTTTACCTTAATTTATAGTTTTATACGGATAGAGAAGAAAATAAGTAATATACGCGACGAGTGAAACCTGCAATAAAAATTCTCTGGCAATTAGTTCTTGATTCGTTTAACGAGCTAGGGTGGAGAGACCTGTATCAGTGGTTGTAACACATACTTTATACACAGTATGCGATAACACGCACTTTCTATATTTCAGGCTACCGTAGGAATCAACATCGTAGGCAAATTCGTACCATTGGTTCTCAATTAAACCGACGTTAAAGCTTTTCCCAATTGCAGAATTTTCTGTTTTTTTTCAGTAAAATTAAACCTGGAGAGAAAAAGTAGTAGGATAAGTGTCGAGGAAAACTCACGGATACAAGAGCCATACAGTAATTTGGCCTCGTTGGCCTTTCTCACTCTCGTGGTAAAACATGACCAAGAGATGATACGAACGCTCGTATAATCGACCGGCCGTGAAATTACTTCGGCGCGTGGTATCAACCTTCATGAGAATAAAATTGCTACTGGTCTCAAACCGGGAATTAGTTGTCTCTCGCCCTTTTTCCGTCGACGTTTATCCTAGCATTCCATTTAATTTTACTACATTTTAGACGGCTTTCTTCATTCCTTCGTTACAGAAGAAACGAAGCTACGTATAAAATTCATTCGTTAGTCGTGACAACTGGGAACGAAAGATACAAGTAACTATCGGTTGTTAAAACGCTTGCGACTTATACGTCATAGACACGGGTAATGTAACGTCGAGGAAATCGAAGGCTAAGGAAGTCGTACATTCACGTTCGGAAGTCCAGGGATAAGCGTTAGAAATAATGGGAACTTTCGCGACTTGGTACATTGTAAATCAGAATATTCTCATCCTCGTCGTTGCTGAGCTGATGGAAATAGCTTGGAAAACGATTGTCATTTAACGTCTCACGTCTCTACTTCGCTGCGAAAGAGAATTTTTACAGTTCACAGAGATCCACCATTGCTCGATACTCATTTGTCGTGGCTCATGTAAAACTAGATTTATCCTTCTACATTAATATCCCTTTGTGAGATATTTACTTATCGCGCCCCTGAGTTCAATATCTCTCTTCTTTGACACTTGAATTGCATGAATCTACGAGGCTTGAAGAATTTTATGAAATCGTTGATTGGCTACCTGAATGGAACATCTGTAGCTTTACATCAGCTAATTCTATCCCGACAGGAACCTTAGCAGTATCTGATATTCGCGTCAGATATTATTGGAATTGCTTGTGCATAATATTGAACATTTTCTAATCATTGGATTTTGCACGTAAAATAGTAGAAAATATTTTTCTTATTGAATAAATTCAGCTGTTTTTAGAGGACAGCACTTTGATACATTTTTATAAATGAACTATGTATTCGTCTGGTGATTTTTTTCACAACTTTAAAACTTTTAACTTAAAGGGAGCCAAAACGTCTCCGATGTCAACAAAATTATCAAATTTATTTTGGCTTCCTTATAGAGGAAACTTAGTTTTCTGTGAAAAAAGTTAGCAAAACGATACTCCGGAATTCCATATAATTGCAATGGTCCTTATTACTTTTTGAATAATGTTTTCGTGTCTAATAATAACACAGTTATAATTTTAGAAATGAAATGGAAGATAGTTCATAATTCTTTAATTGTTTAAAAGTTACTTAATTTGATATTAATTTCTACGAATGTACTCCGTAATAATCATTCGCAGGTTCATTAAATTTAGTGAATTCGAAGATGGACATTTTCGCACGATATATTTTTTCAATGAGACGCAATCACTGCTGATATGTCAAACGCATCAACCATGTTCGTTTTTCTTTTTACGCTAAGCCGTATCTGAAAAGTTTAACCAGCGATCGCTCGTGGATGTGCAAACAACATTATCCACTTAAGATTTATACATCTTATTTGATGCAGCATATTCGATACATCGATTGATAAATATCTAGAACGCACGGACAAGACCATCAACCGTGGATACAAAAAAGAGAAATGTTTGTTTAATAATAATATTCGACGCGTCTATAAAAAAATTACAAAGTAAGAATAAGTCGAACTTTGTCGCAAA
This sequence comes from Cylloceria caligata, assembly GCA_963942595.1. NCBI lineage: Eukaryota > Metazoa > Arthropoda > Insecta > Hymenoptera > Ichneumonidae > Cylloceria > Cylloceria caligata. The sequence goes on along the minus strand of OZ012703.1, from coordinate 86,555,630 downwards.
GTTAATGTTGTACTCCTACGAGTACTCATAGTCGAGACTCGTCGATACGAGTCATAACACTGGATTCTAAGCTGAACAACGAGAGTGGTACAAGTGTATAGTTCGTCACGTGTTTAGTTCTCATGCTACAAATAATGAAACTACGGTATATGCTGGCTGTGCTAGAATACACAATAACTGAAAGGCCAAACATAGTTAATATAAGGAAGTTTGATTGTTAAACGTATTTTTTAAAATAACAATTTCACAAAGAAGTTCGTTACGAACTCTGCGGGTACGACCAAATTTGTTACTTCAATACACTTGAGAAAAATCCATTAATTGCAATAAAAAAAAAATATTCTCTTGAGTGAAATTATTTCGTTGACAAAGAATAAATGTTAATAGCCAATAGTTCCGTTCTTTGCAGTAAAATTGGTCTATTGGCTACAAAGGATTATTTGTAACGAATATTTTATTTTGAAATAAAAACTACAAAATCAGGTGTAACCTCCGCGTGATTTTGTGACATACACTCGTCAGGTAAAACTCAAAACGTTTGCATATCCGTTGGTTACGAACCAAATATCACAGGGTCTCCGATTCTCGTTATACCTGAAATAACGAAGAGAAATTAAATCCCAGGCTGTCGAACGTTCGATATTTCTGCAGCACAGCAGAGCTTTTAACAAACCGGGTTACGAATTTCGTCTTCCGATATACATCCACTGCGTCGTCTATGCATACTGGCGTAGAGTGGCGAAGAGCAACAATATGTTTTTACATAAAAGTAAAAGAAGCGACCTATATAGAAGGAAAGAAAAAAGTCAATAATAATGTGAACCAGCAATAGGAGAAAAACTCTGAACCCAACATATTTTTTTGTGTAAGATGAATTTTTTATGAAAATTAAATGTTATATCTCGCCTCCCGTGTATGTAGGTTTTTTGGTTTTTTTTTTCATCGTCCTTCAACACTCGAAGGGTATTTGGCTCTTTTGCCTCAGGACATTCGTAGTTTGGGAATTATTTCCTTCGTTATTTTTTATTATCCAGTCCAAAAGCATTTTTTTCGTTTGCGAGAGAATGAGAGAGGGGCAGAGGATTCTTTTACTCATAGCCCATAGCCGTTCCCTTTCTTCTCTTCGTCTCTGGTGACCCTAACGTGTGGGCGCGCTCAAAAGCGCAAAGGAATGGAGCGAGAGCGCTCGCGGTAGCGCGCTCTCGTCGTCCTCGTCGTTTGGGGAAGAATAAATTCCACGGAATGGGTGGACGTTGTGAAAAATGACGGCACGTATAAATGGTGACACCTTCCGTGCCGTGAGGCATTGGACCGGATGGGCTTTAACTGTGCCACTATGCTGTATACCTCTAGCATCTCCACAATATAGTCCTACTCGCTGCTATTCGAAACATAGTTCCACCGCGGTGCTAATATACACATATACTACATGCAGTACGTCGTATATTCCGGTTTCGGTGCTGGGCTCGACCATACTTCTCGCTTTTCCTCGCTCACTCGCTCGTCTCGAGTCGTGATTTCGCCATAGTAACGTTTCAATAAAAGGTTGAGTATATATCGTGACGACGGTTCAGGGTAATACGCGTTATAGATGGGCGCAAGCTAAACAACAACGGCCGCAGGGGATACCGCAGCTAAAGTACAGGATTTTTAAGGGGATGAAGTAAGGTACAAATCGCTAATATTATACATAATATACATAAACATTGTCGAATTTATAATTAATATATCAAAATAAATTTTTAAAAAGTAGGAAAAAAGCTGGACTTATTTCGAAAGGATACATCTCACGCACAACTTGAAATTTTTTAGGAGTATTTCGAATATCGATTTATACAAAATGAGAACAATGTAAAAATATATTATTTTATTGATAGCTACTTATAAAAGCTAAATGCTTTCGTTATATGAGAAAAAGTTCTTTGTTTCAAGAGTTACCTATAAATTGTTTTTATTATAATATCAGCAGCCAAAGAAGTAAAATGTTCCTCTACGAATATCTGTCATTTGTTGATTGTCTATATGTAAGTATGGAATCTCATGATTACAACAGATGTTGCACATTTCATATGGTCATCTTAAGACGATGTGCTACAGATCGTCTGTTTAAGTCTTTCACGATTGATATTTCGAATGAAATACGAGAACGGTTTACTGTAGAATTGTGAAACGGATTCAGTTTCAGAACCAATTCAGAACAGTGCACCAATCTTCTCTTCTATGCAAAAGGTCACCGTGGCGGAGAAATTTCCATTACAGTTTTTGTTACAGACGAAGGGGTAGCACATCATTTTTATAGTAAATTTTTATTATTATTACTTGTATTACTTTTAATGTGATTTCCATTTGCGAAAGTAAGAAAAAAATCTTCAATGTTATTCGATATTAAATACTAATCCGAGACGATAACAGCTCTCGATATGTGACGTTTTTTTTTTTTGAATTTTCAATAAAGGAATCGAAGAATAAAAAGTATAACTATTAAATGTTTTGAGTGAATGAGAATATGAACCAGTTGGCCGGGGCGAGAAGTAGAGATAATGAACGCTCATAGGTTAATTTGTTTGTAGCTTTACCTTAGATAATTTAATAAATCCACAGTCAAGAATTATATATCCTTCAATGGTTATTTCTACCTATAAATGATTAATAATATTAATTATTATATTATATTATATTATATTATTATATGAAATTATATTCGCAACTTGTTTTTACCCAGCAAAACGGGTATGGTGACAGCACAAACGCATCGTAGCCTCATGTGCACGTCATGCAGGAATAACGGAGCGATGTGCGTATGTATTGAGCCATCATTTATGACGGTACAGCGTGTTGTGTTATCGTGTTACCAGACTGAAGAGGCAGGAGCCACGTTGGCGTTAATGCTACGCGATTGTACGCTAGTCGAACTGCAATTACTCTATATCGTGACACTCCGTGTCTGAACTATGCACGTTGTGCTGTCGCTATGGTGTTATTTCTTCATAACATTTCAGACGTCAATTGCAGCACGATAAAATGCTATAATTGTGATACAGCATTATGCCGCGGCTCTGAACACTGTACATCCCGTGTCACGATGGCGTAATTTTTGCATATGATTTTACACTTCAATTTCTGTACGGTAATGTCCTAATTGGAATCTCGCATGGTACCATAACATTTGATTAGTTAGGCAATCGTTGTCAACGCCTTATTTTCGCCTTATATTTATATGGCCATAAAAAGAAGCCGCGACAACTACAAGTAGAGGGAGCCCGTGGTAACGTCGATGGGTTGCGACACATCCAAAGTGTAGTCCCTAACGCTGAACCCGTTAGATGACGAGCAGTTGAATCGATTCTCGCATGCGATTTGTCACCTCGGGTGTATAAAACTTCGAAGTTGTCGCGGGTCTGCGTACATACGTGAATACTACTCTTTAAAGGGATCCTATCCCATCGGGGTTACCACTGGCTCACTCCACATTTAATTTTAACTGTGCTTATTTTTATAAAAATCCTTTGGGGATTCCGCAATCCTTGGATGCCTGAAAGACTAAAAGACCGTTTACTTTTTCTTTTTCTCTTATTACGGAGTTTGAAATGTTAAAAAAATAATACAACTAAGCCATAAATTAATAAAAATTAATCAACTAAATTACAACATTAACACGCGATGCCGTAATTATGCCGTTAACATGCAGCATAAAAAGTCTGACACAAACTGCAAAATTTACGCCACCGTGATGTCAAAATGTGCATCGTTCAGACACGCAGTGCAACGATATGGAACAATTATGACACCACGGTATCGTAATCTAAACTAACGGCATGTCGAGATTGTAATGCTACAAGCGTACCATCGCGTAGCATGAAGCAACGTGACTCTAGCCTGGTCTCGCGATAACACGGCACGCGGTGCCATCATAAGACATTTTCACTGATAGAAAAACATTTACCGAAGCGTGCACAAAACATTATGAAATTATTGCATTAAGATGCGTCCACTTTTGTTGACAACGGAACTACATTTTTTTAATATTGCTGATATACGTGGGTCAACTGATGCCTGTAAACTTGAATTGAGAATAAAAAATATATATTTGTAACGAGTACTGGTTGTTAATTCACACATTTCTCGATGAATGCGGACAAACCTTAATGCAATAATTTCGATACGGGTTACTGCAATTCTATTTCATATCGTTATTTGGGCAGACTCACATCTTTCTATTATTCCAGCGTGACGTATCGTTATGTATGATGCGTTTGTGTTATCACCATGCCACGATATAATGTTTTCACGGCACGTTTGTATGTTAGTTAAATTATCCTATTTTATTTCTAACGTAATGTTAAGCCATTAACCGTTGTTGCGAATACCAATTACACACCGAAATCCATTCACCCAAACAAATCTTATAATTCTGCGTTCCGAATTATAGGATTCCCGGTTTGATTTCGGACTGTGGTGATATTTTTTCACGATTTCATTGGAATTGAAAAATCGTCGAGTTTGGGTTTTCCATTAATTCTTAATGAATTAGTGCAGTAATCGGAGTCGACAAAAATTAGGGATTCGATTGTTTGGGATCTTCCTGTAATGGATTACCGATAACGTAGGAATCTAGGCGGTACTATCCTCAGACCCCAAGTGGTGGCTAATAAAAAACTCAAAACTCGGTAATCAAATGCCTGCAACACACGAATGAACGCAGCCATCGGTAATCCGTTTCATTTTATTGGAAATTATACATCAGGCAGTGGAAATAAAAATGTAACAATAGTTGAGAGGTAGAAAAATGATAAGTTTATTAACGGTCCTCTGTGATGAAGATTCGAATAAAGACTAATGACTCACAAAGAGCACACGGACCTCTTGGTTTCAGTACCATAATCTTTTCTATAAGTTCTTTATTCCCACCATGGTCTGCGGGTAACGCATTTGTTTAATAAACAATTTTATGAGGTCCACGAAGACCAAGATGCGTTTGAGAAACCAGACACGTTGAATCACAGTTCCGTGAACTGATGTCGAGTGAATTATTTTGTTAAATTCAATACATTTAAAATCTATACGACGTAATTTCGTTGATACAACATTTAACTGTAGCACATAATAAATAGTTTTAATTAATCTATTGAAGTATTTTCTTTCACAAACAAAGGGTTCAAATTTCCTCCTTGTGTTACATCCTCAAAAATGCAATCCTCCTGACGTCGCTGCATGCCTCAACCGAGGAGTCACTGCAGTAAGCGCTCAGAATAAGGCAGAGGAGAAACGGGCCCCTCGCTCGTTTGAGATAAGGGATAAACCTCCTTCTGGAATATCAAGCGCGTGGGAGATGGCAGAATCTAGCCATTTAGGCATAAGGAACTTGCCCTCTTCAACCTCTTTTGTAACATAATATAAAAAATATTAGTATTTTAAGGGCAGACTATTTGTAAGACACTAGGAGTGTGTGAGACCGAGAGTTCTTTGCCAATTAGGCTTAGAGGAACTTGCCTTCTCCAACCTCTGCGTATAACTGAGAGGGGTATCGTCATTAAATAAAGAGACGAAAATGTGGTTCTTTTAACCAGTTCTCGTCGTCATTTAGACCTACATTTAACATCTCTAACTGGTGTAAAGCAATCAATAAAAATAATAGTGGCAAGAAAAAATCCTTGGTTCTTTTAATGTTTATCCTCAAATCTTGCACCAAAGAGTAATACCGTCCACCGCGGATTCACCAATTCCAACCTTTCTATACGGTGAGTAACGCGGACCACAGCGGACTCACCATCCAAACTCCCAGCCCTAGAGAGTAACGCGGACTACCGCGGACTCTCGCATCTCCCTTAATTCCATTCCGAACAAAGAGTAACGCCGCCCACCGCGTACTCTACATTTGCATTCCCTTTTTGTGGCGTCTGACCTCATATCATGGTAAAACAACGGCGTGGAGGCCGCAAAATCAAAAGTTCCAGGCCCAATATCAAAGATACGTCAAACTCGACAAAGGAGCTTGTTTAACAGATTCCTATTTGGAGCCACTGAAATTAAGCCGTAATCCCGACAGTACATATTTACTAATTAAACTAGGTGATGCTGTGATTACGTGATTAAATGTTAAAAGGCAAAATTCATCCCCATCAGCGATCCACGGTTCAACTTTTATCTAAAGCTTGACCAAGCTCGAATTTAAATGATCCATCAAACCGTTAGCCCGAATCTCTGACCAATTAGCCGTAGCTAAGGTCAAAAACCGGTAAATTCTTAAAGTTTTTTTACCCAGACGTAACACTTGTAAATGGCTTTCTTTTTGTTTTTAGAAGTTGGACGACATTTGGATTGAATAGACGGTTACGGCAACGACCGGATGAATGGTCACGTTGGAAAACTTTTGCATTACTACCAACATGAAAGAGACGACATCACGATGAACCATGAGCCCCGCTATGTGCGAGGAAGTCGTATCGTTCAATCAGGGTGGCGATATTACCGTAACTCTACGCAGTCCCCTGTCACGAAGGGACGACCATTGTTATCCCCTGTAGAAGCGAATTGATGCTACATAAAGGTATATAGATTAAGCTACCAGTACAAAGCTTTTCGTATCTTTTCTATATCTTTAACTCTTAAGATAGCTCACTAGTAAACAATAATTTCACCCTATTTTTATACATTTTTTATCACGAGAGTACAGTTTTCTTCATCGATTGGGACTAATGAAATGGGTCTTGATGCTATCGCTTAAGATAATTGGATTCAAAGTTACAAACTTTTGCATTAGTATTGTAGAAAAATATTTGTTTGCTCACAAATAAGGAGGCATTACGTAAATTATACCTAATAACTGTTATTAGGATAATTCTTTTGAATTCATCGATTAACTAGTTAGATCAACCAAGGTGTTGGTTATCGCATTAAAGTACTTCGTTTTCGTAATCAATAACCTGGCTTATCAAATCAATTAATCGGTTGTCGCATATTTAATGAAACGCTCGATAGTCGTAACCAAACCCTTTTTTTCCCTGTGAAAATTTAGTATTAAATAACCGATTTCTAACATCCCTGTTTCAAATTGGTTCGGAACACACAGGAAAAGTCATCAGATCTCGTCGCTGATATCTCTGTCAGTTGATACAACTTTAAAATAATCGAAAGAAAATAAAATGATCTTTTACTTGAAAGTCTGAAAGAATTAATTCAATGAATAAGAGAAAATACCGATGACGTAGCGAACGGCTCTGCTTCAAAAATTATTTAAAAAAATTATGTTACCTTTCTTCATGAGTGACGAGATTTCTCGAAATATAGAAATATAAAAATGGCGCCCATTGTTGACTCTTTATCTGTGTTCTGATTAGTCGGTCATGGATGAGAACGCTGTGATCACATTCGTTGCACTTGTGAATTTGAAGCCGATTACTGCTGCGTACGAGTTTTGAAACTCGAGTAAAATAGTTATTCGCGGGAATTATTTCGGTTCGAGTGAATCATGGAAATAAATCAATGAATAATTGCGTTGATCGATGTGTCGGGATAACAATCATCGATGCATCGTTAATTTTAGCCGAATATCAGGTATATGCGCCACTTCATAGGTTTGAACAATTATCCATCGGACTGTCAAGTTACAGCAATTTCATTTATCTGATGCTTTCATACTAGTTTGAGCTTGTTTTTTAGTCACTTTCGTTGCAACCAGTCAAAGTAGGGGTTCGATATTTTTGATATTTTGAGATAATATCTTGACATTAATTTTATAGGAATGAACCAAGAGTGGACGTCTTTCCTTGATCAAGATATAAAAATAGAACTTTTTAATTTTGTTAATAAACTAGATTTATATAATTTTTTCTCGTTAATTGAGATTTCTCTATTCTTCTTCTCGAAACTGTAAATATTTCATTAAATATCCCGCCAAAAACTTTATTTTCTTCAGAATTTTAGTTTTGTTATGAATATTTGTTGAAATTATCATTTAATATTTGCCAGATTATTAATCAGTTGAAAATCCGATCAATACGCCTAGGATAAAAAGACTACAAAAAAAACATGCGACGAGCAAATCGCGTCCCTGATTATTTTCTTAAATGGAGGCGAAACTTCCACGAGTACAAAAGAGATAGAATTAGTATAGCGCTTACGACGGAGTTAAAGAAAATCAGTACATCTATATACGTAGGAAGATTTAGCCTCCCCTTAAAAAACATGTCAAATTAAATAAAATAAGCCAAAATATAATAATTTCTTCAGTTATTAATTCAAGATGAAATGACTTGCAGTATATTAGTATTTACATAATCAGATCAAAACATGTTCGTGAAAATCGCACGAATGATTCTTATAGTTACCGAAAATTCAATAGATTTGAATTTACATCGCATCTTATCATTACACGTTCTGCTTCGTAAAATATTTTCTGTAAAGATTATCAAGGAGATAAGGGTTCGTGTCATTCATTAGGAACTCGTTGAGCTTGGAAAGGATTATTAATTAAAAAGTAGTTGTGCTTATGCCGCTGTCGCTGGCACGTAACGTCTCGCTTTTAGATAAAACAAGGGACTCAGCCAAGATGAACAAAAAGTAAACGTGAACGGGAAGGGCCTTCGGCGTCATCGATCATTCTCGAAAAGAGTCGTGTTTGCAAGGTCAACTCACGTGCAGACACTTCGACGACAGATACAGAGAGGGACGATGACAAAGAATCGTTCATCACATCACTACTTTATAATATAGATATACTATTTACTCTCTGATCGAAAAGTACCCGGAATTTCTAATTTACTTGAGCCACCCTAGAGATATTGTCAAAATTATTTTTTTTCTACGTTGGTACATCTGTCAGTTGTTTACATGTCACTTTTATGCGCAATGTGTCAGATAGTTTGTGCGTAATAGCTTTGTAAACAAGTAATTGTTTTGTGTATTCTGCGAATTTCGCTATATCGAATTTAGTTGAGCAAAGAGTGTGCCTGAAATTTTGTGTTTCTAACAAAATACAATGTGCGGAAGCGTTGAAAATGTTAACGGTAGCCTACGGAGAATCGACAATGTCGAAAACACAAGCATACGAGTGGTACAAAGAGTTTAAAGCGGGCCGTACTCTGGTTCATGATTTGCTTCATTCCGATCGTGCATCCACCTCTGTGACTGACGAAAATATCGAAAAAGTTAAGAAAATTGTGCTCGAAGATCGTCGTGTGAGCATCAGGGAGATAGTACCGATCTTGGTGTCTCGTTCGGATCGGTGCAGAGCGTTATGCACGATGTTTTGGGCACGAGACGAATTAAAGCGCGGTTTGTGCCGAGAGTGCTGAATTTTTTGCAAAAACAGCATCGCATTGCAATCGCTAAAGAAATGCTTTCTTTGGGCCAAAATGTTATCGAAGCCATTATTACCGGTGACGAGACATGGGTCTATGAATATGACATCGAAACGAACCAACAAACAATCAAGTTATCACTTTGCGGAAAGCGTTTTGAGACGATTGAGGCAATAAAAGAGAATTCGCAGAAGGAGCTGAAGGCGATTCCAAAATCAGCTTATGAAAAGTGTTTTAGAGATTGAAAAAAGCGTTGTAATATGTGTATTGCTTACGATGGAGATTACTTTGAAGGGAATAAAATAAATATCGATGAATAATTGAACCGTTTTCCTTTTATTGACAAATTCCGGGTACTTTTTGATATGCACATATGTACACACATATGTATATTTTTTTCGACCCAGTAGGTTGCTTTCCGTTCCCCACATTCACCCATGTTCATTTCATCTCTCTCACGACGCGGGAGCGTTGATACATCTCATCGCCACGCATTTCTCGAAGCGATTAAATGTGAGTGTGTAGGGGGAAAGGGAAGGTACGTGTCTCATACGTTCGCGTGCATCCAACGAAAATCCGTCAGTTGCCTCATCCACTTCCGTTCCAAGTTTTACCGACGGTCGAGGGGAACGAGGCACGAGAAAGTATATATATATATGTACGTGAAAAAAAAAAAAAAATATATATATATATTCTTACCAGGCGATATATATATATATTTACTTGGCTCGATATACTACAGTGCATGTAGCGTGTATATCCGCCATAGGGCAGTGGAATAGTCCTTGATATTTTTCGTTTTTCTATTGTTATCGGGCGTCGTGTAATATTGGATTCGATAAATTCGTCTTCCGGCCTACTTTCCTGTCGGAAAGGAGTAAAAGAAGATTCCCGGATAACCTTTGTAGAATAAGAATTATTCACCTGGAAAAATGTTTTCCTCTGTTTGCCGTGTACTCTCGTGCCTGGCGCACCATACGACTGCTGATTCCCCACAACCATTACTCTCTATTTCTTATTTTTCTATCTTCGCTTCCGCTATAATTCTTATAATAGAATTCTCGTGCTGGTTCGACTGAAGTATATCAAAGACTGCTGTGCGGCAGTGAAGAAACTTAGAGTGTTCCTCTAATTACGAAAAACAGAGCTTAAATGAGAAACATGTTATGAACGGGTTGAAGATGAGACGAAAGTGAACGCTGTGACATGGTTAAAGAACTGGAGATCGGATGAACCGAAGTCATTCGTTTCTATTATTGGAATAAGTCTTATTAACGACTTGGAACGCCCCTAGGATATTCGCTGCATCCACGAGTTACAGACAACTTTCGTTAGCGTCCAGACCTCACATAATATTTCTCTGTATTACTAAGATATCTCATCGAAAAGAGGGGGAGAGAAAGTAATGAGGGTCACCCCCATTATTCTAGGTTCTAAAAATCCCAAAAACCGCAAAGGAGCACAAGAACCGAAAGAACGTGAAGAGTCTAAAGAAGAAGCGGCGTTGGTTCTGACGGGAAGAATTTAGGGAGCAAAGTGGACCTAACGTAAAGTCAGATGGACTATCCCTGGACCAAAGTAAGAGACTCAATGGGCCAAAACAAACCACCCGTGGGCTAAAATGGATCGAACCTGGGACAAAATAAAACATCATCCGGGTAAAATTTATTTTCTGTTTATATTATAAGAACATCACGCCGTCGTGTAAAACATTAGCGAATGTACCACTTGAATTGAACTGGAATTAGGCCAAATTTACTGAATGTAGATGATACATCCTTACTTGTTAGTTATTAAATGTTTTATGTTATTGAAATACTGGAAATTATTAGTGCAATGCGATGATAACAATAAGTCGACGAGCTGAAGACCAAGATATAGCGTCTGACATCTGACGTGGAGAAAATTGAATGAAATCGAAAAAGTTAACATTTGTCATCGTAACATGACAATAGATCTTAATCGAAAGAATTTTACAAATGCAATTTCGACTTTTTTTTCGAGAAAAAAAATATTTTTGAGATTAAAATTCAGAAAAGTAAAATTTAAGCGACGATCAAAGTTCTGTAATTCAGAGAAAAAGTTTCGGCCACTGATGAAGCTTTTTAACCTAATCATTCACGCGACCAACGAAGCATCATATAAAAAACCGAGAATCTTTTAAAAATAATAAGAAAATCCGGGATTTTTCTGAAGATTGATGTATTCTCAACGGGGACCGTTCTCACTCAACGTATAACGTAAATTCTTATAATTTATTATAAGATGAAATACAAACAAGAGATTGCAAATAGAAGATAAACCTGAGTATATCGATGATTAAATAAATGTCTCTAATTGTGATTTTGAGTATGATAGTAATTTAGCATTACATCAGAGACCATGCAAATTTTCATTCAGATCAATTTATTATTTTCTCTATAATGATTACGAGAAACATCGTCTAGTTGGGCTCAAAACTGTTTCAAACATTATTGATATAACTGGCCATGTTATGAGCCGTTTGTATTAGGTGACAAATCGTACGATACCATAGTATCGATCAAGAATGATATAAATTGTCTGTTACATAAAAAAAAAGATCTACGGTACAATGGTAGAAATACTGAAATACAATAATTTGTAAACTTTGAGAACGCGTTCATTCAGCAACAACGATAAAGAAATTTCAACCGAACATGGAAGAAGGTGTCCTAACGATCTGAATGTTTTTGTAATCTAGTGTTATTGATACTGTGTATTATGATATCGTTGAATGTTGAAATCCAAACTTTTGAGAAACGTTATACAATGAAGTAGTACAACCGCATGAATTAAAAATCGAAAAATAAGGATACAATTGAAGAAGAAGGACCAGGCGAACAATTCAAATGATTCGGCATTGATGAAGTAACGAAATTTAGACAGAGTTAAAAATGTAAAGATGATAAAGGACGTGGAGTCCTCGTATACTTGAATGAATATGTTGTTTGTTATATTTATAAAAAAATTATTGTTTATATTTTGTCAATAAATATTTTTGTGACATTTTTCAATAGTTCTGATACTTTTTTATTACTGGTTGGATAAATATCCCAAAATAACTAAAATCGATGCATAAGCGTTTGTGAAAATAAAAAAAATGAAGGGCAGGGACTTAAGTTTGAGGTGAAAGGATCGAAGATTCTAATATTTGGCGAAGACTACTCTCTCAGAGAACGAGATTAAGTATTTCCTTAACGAGTGATTAATGAGTCAACTATTAAAATAATTCGTCCTATATTTCACGTCTAATCAGACGGGGCAGGCTATATTTGCAAGTGGGACAGACCCGAGAAGACCCAGAGGGATAGAAGCGGCTGAGGGAAAATGGGTATGGGATCGAGCGTGAGAGGGTTGAGAACCAAGCTGCGAACTAATTACACCAGAGGTAATTAGTAGTCCCCCTAGTCTTGCGTACCGCTCTCGCACGACGCGTAACACATTAATCGCGCTACATTACGCCACTTTGCCAGCGAGGACATCGCACGCGACGACTATCAAAGCAACGTGGTAGCACGGAAATTTACGCTTCCTCGTGTTCTGATTGTCTAAAATCAATACTAGATGTAGGGACTGAGTTAAATCGGTTTCTTCAATAAATCATTACGTTTGAGTGTCATTTTATTGATTTTTTCCCTTACTTTATTTAATTTTTCATTATTAAGGAGGTTCAGTTGTACACGTCGGCTAAATGAGGCCTGAAATATGATTGTTTCTATAAGCCTAAACAAATTGACCAGTATTTCATTTAAGAGTTGCCTACGTCATCTTTTTTTTTATCATATGACATTACTAGCTATGTCATTTTTATAAAATTGGCTTGTTCTTGGCAATAAAAAAATTAAAATACGATATGAATATAGCTGCGATGCGAAATTTCCGTCTAGATAATTATATCCCTTCAATACGAATATAATTTGAAGCTGCGCTCAATAAGTAAATAGGGTTTGTTGTCAGTTGAGAAAAAGTGAGAGTGGTAGTGGCAGATGGAGATTACGCGGTGTATCGTCCTATTTAACCGGTACATATAAATAAATTGCGACACGCTGATGTGAGCTCATCGTATACGCGGCACATACTTATGTAGCTATTATATATACTATGTACGCATATAGTATGCATACCAACGTAACCTCACACGTTCTCGTCACGAAGCCATTCGTCGCTCCCATAAAGCCAATTTGAGTTCGGGTGGGCGCTGACTGTACGTTCGCGGGGTCATTGGGCAGGGCAGGGTGCCTGAATAGAGAACGCAGCTTAGTCCGTATAGAATGTTAATGTAGGGTGTCATATGTAAGGATCATAGACGCCACTCCCAGGCACAGCACACGAGTACTACACGATTTGCGTGTACGTATGTACGCAAGCGAACGCATGAAACGAGGCTCGTATTCACCCTATACATACTTCGAGAAGGGCCACTCAAAGACACGACGCTGTATGCAAGAGAGGGGGTCGTCCCAAAGGGTGATCCGACCGCGGAGAATCCCTCTATCGCTGTAACCGGAGTCGCCCTTCTACTCTTGTGACTGAAGGGTTGTATTGCATATAACTGCGGTGCTATAACCATAAGTTTATTATGTAGAACATAATAGGTTTGCGAACGCATATTTATGCGTGAATGTGCAGCCGAGCCTGCAAATTACGTGGGAGAAAAATTTGATAAAGAATTGATAAATCGATCAAACTTAAATAATGTAACCGTATATTATTATTTTTTATTCTGGAGAAAGTTTACTCATCATTGATAATTGTCGGATTTAATACAAATCGATCATGATGGTTGCATACACGGTCAATTCAGCTGTATTGAAGATGCGTATAAAGTATAAAGTGTTGGTAACTTTCTCTATAATTCGCAGTCTCTACTGATATCTGAATAGCATTTTTACATATGTTTCATATTTATTATATATTGTAACGTAGTGGAATATTCAATATATGAGGACATTTCGGATAAAGTGTGGTAAGCGGCCTGGCGTAGCTCAGTGGTGACAGCTTTCGATTGACAATCAGAAGGTCCCAGGTTCGAATCCCAGCCTCACGTATTCCACTTTTTCTGAGTTACAATATAAATACATATGTGGATATTAAATATACTATGGAAATATATATGTGATATGCATCATATAATATGTACAAGCAACTTTCATCTATTTTACCGCAATTTATTTGACGCGATTGGCTATCCAACGAAAATACTCTCGTGAATTTTACCAATAGCTGCTTTTCCGCACCCCGACTCTTGCTAAAATAGCGAACTAGCAAACGTATATTACGTAGACCAGCTGGTCGGTCATGTGAAACGGAACGTTAGCGTGGGGTGTCCTTCACGCCGTTAAATAAATGGTTGGTATCGGTCCAGACTTGGTGAAACAGATGAAAGTCGACTGTATATCAAGTGTAACAGAAAGGGGGATATTTATTCACGTAAAATCGATATACATTTTTTATTCCTGCGTCTATGAATAGTATGTATACATAGGTGTAGGTAAATAAACAATATAAAAAGAACGTATAAAAAGAAATTTTTATTCTTTAAAGTAAAGAATAAAAAAGAAAAAAGGAATCCGGGGTCTTGGGAATTTTTTTATTAAAAATCTAAACGAAAAATTCTACAATCGAATATGGCAGAACAATTTGAAAAGAGTAACTTGATTTAGATGAAACTTTGTACTCGGGGGTTTTTAAAGGTAAAAGAATGGTGGATCCAATATGACGAATCAAAATGCAAAAAGTTACTTGATTTCGAACGAATCTCGGTAGTAAGGAATTATCTATGGTATGTTAATAATTAAATTATGTTCATGCGATGCTTTTTCTGGACATTCAGCGTGTATACAGAATACGTAGAACTATACGCAAAACATATTTGTCACATTATGAACCTAAAATAGATACGCAAAGGATATCCCATGTTATATGAATAGTAGATTATTTGGCGTAAAAAAAAAGTTATAATCTTCCAACGTGAGCGAAGATATATCTAAATTTTCGAAGTATAATTATATCAAGAAAAAATCTTTGTCTAAATATAAGTGAAGTATAGCTTTGTGAATGTAATGAGGAGCTATACATGTTTTTTAATTGACTAAAGCGTTAGTTATGAAATGAGAGTCAAGTATTGACGATGGCGGATCTTAACACCTCGTTAAACAACCGATATCTACGATACGGACTGCAATGCTTTTGTAAACGCATATATTTAGGCGCGAGTCAAAAATTGAGGCATGCGATGACGCAGAAAGAAATATAAAGTAATAAATTAATTGATGGATCGATGGAAATATGTTTGACGGAATATTGGAGTCGTATTATTATTTAATTCGGAGATAATTGAATTAAAATTGATAATACTCGGGCAATATGAGATGAGCTCGTCTGTCAAGAGTTTGCCATTCTGGGCGGTTACAATGAACAATAGACTGGTTAATAAACCTCTATTGTCTGACAGTTTGTATTATAAATACCGCAATATAATAACTGCAATACAATATTATTTTCACGATTTACAGATGACCCAGCCTCTAAAATAAAATACTTATTGGTATCAATATTTCATTTTATCTTGTATCTCAGCGTTTGACCTTTTGTAGGGTACCATTGTTAGGACGATGTAAAACTGATGAAACTTTGCAGGCCACTCTCTCGCAGTGCACAATAAATTCTTCTGAAGCAAACACTCTCGATGAAACAAGCACAGAAATGGCTGAAATCGAAAAAAAAAAAAATGGATTTTGTTTAAATAATTTGATTTCATTTACACGGCATACTGGATTATTACGAAAAGGAGTAAATTTCTTGAGGTTAATTCGGGTAGTAAATAGCAAAACTTTCGCAACAAGAAGAAAGAGGAACTGCACATAAGTACCAGATAAAATATGTATGTTCCATTATAACTTTTACCTTAAAACTGATCAAGAAGTCATACCTGGCCTGACTGCAGAGGGGCTGGATAACCCTATTCCCTTTAAAAGGTTAAACGACCAACATTTGTACTCTTCGTACACGTGTATTACCATCACTTGTGTACATAAATATATCACGTACAAGAGCAATGAAGCATAGATACGAGATTGCAGAGTGTACACATGTGTATGTGTATTGGTTCCGAAGAAGCGAAAGGAGTACACGAGTTGCGCGCGAATGCTTGGAAATAGATTGGCATATTTCTATCCAGCGTGTGTATCTATTTATATGAGACCTTGGGGGCATCGCCGAGATTATACGAGAGTCGAGAGTTGTAGAAGGAGAAATGGAAAGACTGAGGAAGACGAAATACGATTCGATAGCCAATAGAAATACAATAAGGGACGCGCGTGTTACCGAAGGGGTTACATTTCGAGCGAAGCTTCTCCACACTGTGTGCTATATCAATATATTATTATTATTGTTGAAGAATACAGCTTGAGAACGATGCACAGCTTGTTTCAAGAGAACGCCGTGAGTATAGCGAATCTAAATTGGATGAAAGTCGTACTATCGTTATAAGAAAATAAAGTGTGTGTGTGTGTAGTAAAATATGTGCGTGTGTAGTAACACACACACACACACATATGAGAGAGAGAGAGAAATTTCAGCGCAAGGTTCCACAGCATCCAGGTAACTCTTTTCCAATTCTCAGTTTGGTATCTTCCAGTCTGAGAGAAGCTAGTGAACGTACGTACTTAACGCCAGCGACGTTGGCGTTTCGTTCTTCTACAAGACGATTCCTCCAGCAGAGTTCATAGATCCGTAACGTTAGGTGCACTCGGGACACGAGAGAAGCTTCGAATAACGATTCGAACTGTTATATCCTTGTGGGGATACTTTCACGGTAAGTTAGATTTTCCGCAACTAATATTGATACGATTCTATAACTTTCCAATACGCAAGCAATATTTGCATCATATTTGCATTTACAAAAACATTGTATAACTGTAATACAAATACTCTGTACATTTTAAGGGAAAGAACTATATTTGGGAATAGGCTTGAGGAGAAGAAATGAAAATAATTATATTTTTAAAAGAAACAATAAATCCAATTTTATGCGAATATTGCACAGCGTATGAGCTCTAAAAAAGTGTTAAAGAGGTGAAAACAAATGATGATTTTTAGGAAAATATAAATGAAAGAGAGTAATGGAATCAAGTGTGAATCAGAAAGAGCAAAATAAAACATATGTGAGATACGGTGTATAGAATGTAAGATTGTTTAAAAATTCTTAAGCCCCCAAAGACAAGATAACATTTAAAAAAAAAACTGTTAGCACTACAAATATTATTTATCTATTTACTATGATATATACGGTAAAATACATTTTACTTGTATTCAAATGTGTAATAAAAATATTAACAATATATCTTTGCGACGAAATCTTTCTATAATTGATGTCAATTTTTATTTCCGTAGGGGAATCTTCAATCTCAGCGTAATTAAAAAAATATTATTCACAGATATAAAATATTAAAATTTGTACTGTACAATTATTCAACGCGTATGCAAATATATGGGAAATATATTTAGCTCATTCATTTTTCAGTGTCTGTGTTTTCTCCCCCACGATGAATTCATTCTCTCCCTCCCTCTCTCTCTCTCTCTGTTATTTCTTAATTTCCATTCACCGAATATATTATAATTGTTATTTTATCCTAATGCGGTCGCGGTATTTTAGCTACGGTTTATAACGTTACTGCTACTATTGTATACCTTTGTATAAGAGAGTTAAATAATCTATGCGGAACTCCTGGCACTGCTGTTGGTGGCCGCTATTCCGCCGTGGAACATTTTCCGGGGTTGCATGCGATAGGATTCTACTATGGCATATACGGCCATCCCACGGGATAGCGAACGAGGGAAGAGGAGCGAGCACTGCAGCAGCCTCAGGCACAGTACTGCGTCGACGAGGACGTTGAGGACTATGAGCTCTGCTTCCGGACGGTCACGAGACCGCCTCCCGTGGAAAGCGCGCACCGGGTGTTCAGTTTAGCCAAGTCTCGTTCGTTGTCCCTCGCACATAGAAAAAGATGGCGAACAAATTCACATTATAATGCATGCTTGCTCGCCATCTTTTTCTCCATAACCAACCGTTATTCGTCCTGGGGCGCATAACCAACTTTCGTCATATGAAATATACTTCTCTCGTTTTTCAATTTCATGACAGAATATCGCCCCGACATTGTCTCTTGATGAAATATCT
This sequence comes from Cylloceria caligata, assembly GCA_963942595.1. Lineage (NCBI taxonomy): Eukaryota > Metazoa > Arthropoda > Insecta > Hymenoptera > Ichneumonidae > Cylloceria > Cylloceria caligata. The sequence goes on along the minus strand of OZ012703.1, from coordinate 86,537,129 downwards.
CGAATCTAAAAATATCACAATACAAATATAAATTGCAATATGGTTTTTGTGTATATAAATTCATTATACGGTAAACAATCGATACAACAATATGGGGGAGGAGATCTTCACCCGAAACCCCCACCCCGATTTCACTCCTCTGGCCGCCAAAAGCGATTTCGCCTTGTAATTTCATGTATTTTGCGATATACATATATATGTGTTGGCACATTATTTTATAGGTGCCATCCATCGAAGTATGGTACTTGGTTATTTTACTTACGTAGTATTATGCACAATATTTCCGTATAAATTATTGTTAAATATTGGCATTGTACTATTTGCTTTTTGAATGATTGTTAATTGAAGCCAATTAGTAATGAATTATTTTTGTATCGAGATACTTTTGGCTTTGGGAAATTTTGTAGCGAGATAATTACGGTGGAATATTTTATAAGTATACCTCGTTTCTCTTATTCCGCTAATATAAAATTTTTCATCTAAAATACAGAGGTTACCACAATCATTCACGAGTCGTTGTAAATGATATTAAGGACATGAATTAATTCATGTCCTTAACGGCTTCGTGTGCCGTTCATTTTAAGTAAGAAGGATATTTTCGAAACTGCTACAAATGACGATCATGTAGTCCAAATAAAAATTCTGTATGGAGCAGCTTGAAATATGATGAGCCACACAGAACGAAATTATTAATTGGTACAACCAATATGCAAGGTTAAGTATCCTCCGGATGATTAATTTGGTCGGGTCGACATATTAATCGGTTGCGGCAACAATTATACGCGTTGCATACCAATCAGCGGCGTACCGATTAACCGACTGATGGCAACCAACTAATACGTTGGTACAACTGATTAATTAATCACGTAAAGTGTATTGTACTATTTAGTATTCTCCGTGCATATCTGTACGTGTATGAGTAATCTATTGAAGTCAAATCTCACCTGCAAGCTAGAACCTTCCTCACTGTTTCCTCATTAATTTCCACTTTTAACAAAGCCATCTTTGTGAGCAATTATATGTTTATCGACTTTGGCTTCCTCATAAAAGACGTTTTGTTGAAGTGTGACAAATAATGAACAAGCAATATGCAAGGTTTTTAGGGTTTTTAAAATACTTTATACACCAGATGCTCTCCTCCAAATTTTGATAGCCGAAGATTTTGTAGACGCAGGATCTGTATAATAATTTTACGCACAATTTGAATAATTAACAATCACGTGAAATTTATTTGCCCTACACCGTTTGTCACCATATTCGATTCTATTAATACTTTCAGTCTTTCCAATATTTGTACATACTTTCAGCGCGATAACTCAAGTTTTCTTCAGCTCGGGAACTTTGTAATAATTATTCGTTAAATTCAATAGTAATCATCCGCCCGTTTTACTCTATTTATGAATAACTATTTAGTCTAATACCTCTATAATCGTAAGAGCTAGTGTGTGAACAAACATTTTCTATAAAATCCAAGAATTCGTGAAATCTTGACGACTCTAACAAGGAAAGGTACTTTGGTGTCCCCCTCCGATTTTAATGCAACTCACGTATGTTGTAGAGCATCGAAAACTAAAAGACACGTATTTTTTTTTATCGGCGGAAAAACATTTTTAAGGGGTGAAATCGCCCTTCAAAAATAGGGGTGATTATGCAGTTTCACCCCTAAAAATAAATTTTTTTCTTCAACTCCACGTGGAATTTTTATTGTCTTCAATGAGGAGTATTTTGGTTTTTGTTTTATTAAAATCGGTTGACGCCTTCCAGGTGAAACTGCCAAATCACCCCTCGACATGCTATTTTTGAAGGGCGATTTCACCCCTTAAAAATGTTTTTCCGCCGATAAAAAAAAATACGTGTTTTTTAGTTTTCGATGCTCTACAACATACGTGAGTTGCATTAAAATCGGAGGGGGACACCAAAGTACCTTTCCTTGTAAGTGTTTCGTTGAAAATTAAAAAAGAAACCAATAAGAATCGACTCCTCTATCCGCGTGAATAGCTCAAGGCATTCTCAAATTATACAGGTTTAAGATTAGTGGTTACACGGGCCTATCACACGCACACACACATTTTCTGTAATTATGATTTTTTGATGTTTTGAAACTTGTTGAACACAATGACATGAAAATCTTGATAAAAAAATGTTCATGTAATCGCAGCTTCCTCTACGAGGACGTAAAAAAAAGAAATACGTTTACGATTGCAGATCCAAGTAATTGAACTTAAACTCGAGTAATTTCAACTTTAATTTAATACCAGCACGGTCACTTTACAAGAACTTGTCAAAGCTTCCACTACTCTATCTACTCGATACTCTGTATGCTCGTGATGTAGAAAAATCCGTCTATTGATAAACGTGCAGAGTGTCATCTAACGAGTCAGACGTATTAGATACTTTTTTGATTTGGAGCATCCAATTACGAGTCTGGAAAAGTTTTAAAAGACTGTACGTCGCCGCGACTAGATGATGGAAAGATAGTGGCATCTTAACGAAACATCGCTCGTATCCGGACTTTGGATGGTCGCACGACTCCTCATCGGAATAAACCGGGAGCTGGTCTCGATCCTTGGCAGAATCTAGCTAGATTATATAGCCAGGTACAATACAGAGTCTGAGGTCGAGCGGACTTCAACATACTCATTAATGGGCTTAGGTAGCCCGGAAGTTTGCTCAAGCGCGTACGAACAACTTTCTTGTCTTTTACTCAGCTACCCAATGTCCCAATGGTTCTGGTCGTGTAGAGTTCTATATCTCTCGTACAGAATCGACGTCGCGGTATAGGAGAATAGGGCTGCTGCTATACGTGTCACGGATAGTCCACGAGTCCTTCGAGGATCCATCGCATGATCTTCTTTCTTATTTCCTTGTATTCGTTCTGTTGTTCACGTTTTCTCTCTCGCTCTCGCTCTCGCTCTCGCTCTCTTTCTCTCCTATCAACATGAACATTGACTCACTCTGGTAGAATCTCTTTCAGCTTTTGATGCCTGCTGGACATTACCATTCTCTCTATCGCTTAGCGCAGGGGTCTCCAAACTACGGCCCGAGGGCCACATTCGGCCCGCGGACAGATTTTGTCCGGCCCGCGGAGAGCTAGCATACTTGAAAACTCCTTTTAGAGAACATATTTTTTATAGCAAATTAAATTTAGTTTACTGAAGTATTCTAATTTTATGTTGAATAATTATTAATATGACATCTACATTGATATGGTCATGGGCTAACTAGTCATAACATTGTTGTAGGCTTATGGTTTTGGCCCTCGGAACTTACCGGAGTAATCAGTATGGCCCTAAGGCTGGAAAGTTTGGAGACCCCTGGCTTAGCGGACTAACTCCTCTCTCGTTCTATCGCAGACGACATTTATCCCTGGAGCAATCGAGTGGTCAACAGGCTCTTACCTTAACGAGCTCCGGGATATTATGAGGCAAACAAACATAAACATACATAGTAACGGTCAAGTGTCAGTAACAATGAGCACGAAGAGATACGTATAAAGAAGCGTTCAATATTTAATCGAGGGGACTCGAAGTGACGTCTAATTTCGAATCTTTTTTCAGATTTATCATTTGTCTGTAAAAAAAATTCATTTTCTAATTAAGTTTCGGGCTACGCGTCGATGTACGTAAAAGCTTAATGAGCGGCACTAGTAAACACGATAAATGTTTGATTTGAAACTCGCTTCGTATTTGTAGATCGATTTGATATGATTTTCAGATTCAGTATGACAGAGCTATGTAATTAATAGATTTAAATTCGACGGTGAGCGTCAACGAATTCTGAGAAAATTAATTTTTCTTTATTTGTATCCAATATTCGTAATTTAATTGGGGCGAGCTTTATTTCCGTAAGCCAAGTCTATATAATTGAAGCTGCAGTACGAATAACTAAATGACATTTAGTTTCACCGGGATTCACCAAAAGAGATTAAAAACAAATGAATTTAAAATAAATAAAAGATGTAATTCGCTACGTTCGATTTAACTTGTACAACTCGAGAATGACTCGAAGTATTGAGCTTAAGTTTAGCATTCAAGTGAAACAGTGATTACCCGACTATGGTGTTGTAACTTAATTAAAATTGACAAAGTCACAAAATTTTTAAAAGAGTTTATTTTTTTAAAAAATGTTAAATGACGTAAAGACGCAAGCTCCTGTAAATGCTATTGAGCTAAAATTCTTTACACAAGTGTAGTTACGACCGAAGCCTATTGGAATTAAGTTTGTCCAGCATTGACAATGGATAAATAAAAGTATAAATAAATAAAGTATACTTGTTTCGAAAACCCAACATTTAACGTTATCACAAAAATGTATTTTTTATGTATTACAAGTTCTTATATAATCACAGAATGGGTATAAAATAATATTTAAAATTTTCTAAAATCTTTACCATTTAACAGAGTTATTAATGCGAATTAATGTATATTATTGCGATACGATCTTAATGTTTGTCAGCTGATCGTCGATGCACGAAACCGTGCTAAACTAACCGACAACGATGACACGTAGCCTCGTTCCGTTTTGTACTATATTGTGGAGTTGACCCAGCTAAAAGCTAATGATAGTCCTACAGAACGAAGCACATACCGAGAATGCGAGCTAGCGAACTAGCTTGCCGTTGAATTACATAGAGTTTATACAGACAACTGCGTTAAATGGAAATTGGAGAACCAGTAGGAGGTAAAGCTTGCAAGGGTGAGAGAAACGACGGCGAAGCTAGCCAGGCGCAATTGGATCATTGTTTCGATTGCTTGCGGGTATTTTGGGTGTCGACCACCTATGTGGTTGTTACCGCTATATGCTTCTATTGCGTCTACGTGTATACAGCTACAGTTCAACTATAGAGAGATGCACCGAGTCGGGTAGTATGTCCTACACGTTCTCGTGTGTCCCCTACGGCCGACTAAATGCCCCTTCTCTCGTGTCATGTATCATTCTCGACTCACGAGGGTCTGTTGCCGGTAGGAAATTGGTCAGGATGAATGTTACTCGTATCGGATACCCCGGACATACGCTAGATGCTTATTTCTCCTGGAAATGACAATTGATTTTCAAACTTTTTTTTTGCTTCCTCATAGAGACAGCTCTGTTTTCTTGAAAAAAAATATTTTCGAGATTATTATGTCAGAATAATTAACATGTTTCAAAATGGTAAGAAATCATATTCAGAAGAAATGTCCGTACGCGTGCTAGCGTGTGCTTGAGTCTCTCTCTCTCTCTGTGTGTGTGCGTGCGTGCGTGCGTGCGTGCGTGCGTGCGATAAGCTTGCAAAACTTTGCACACGACGGGTCGCGTTGTAACCCCCGAGCGAAAACCTTCTACTCGTACAAGAATAAGCTAGGGGTCAAGGTTGTTCGGTATTGAGTATGGCAAGAATCGATCAAGGCGTTCAGATTTTATTGAACCACTAGTATCGTACCCGGCTTCGCCCAGGTTTATTTTTAGTATCGTTACCTTAAATAAAACCAAATGCTATGATTTTCAAATAGAATTTGTATTTATTGAACGTTTAAACATTATCATTGAAGTATAGTTTACCAAAGTCAATCCTTCAACACCTGTGTATAAACAATATTTTTTGTTGACTTATTTTCATCTGCCAACACATATAAGTTTTTAGGTGTCTCCGCCCGTGATATTGCCTTGACTGTTTACTGCTTCACTAAAATGTGAATTGCATTTGAAAATTCATGTCAAACAAAAACAGACATTTCCGTTCACCGTATCATAGTAACCTTTTCTTTTTTTTAAAAGCGCAAGCTATACCTACTACGAAGAATAACTTTGCTTTTTTAAAAATTAAAATTAAACGTAAAAATTCAACAATACTCTTAGAAAATTCAAATGTCCGTAACTCCTTAAGGACTCAACTTGAAGAGCTGAAAATAGTTGCGTTGACCTAGAAATCAGGAGACTTTTCCAAAATGTCCAAGATTACCTTCCTAGCACGCTCCGTCTAGGAGGAGTTTAAGGGACGGAATCCACACTTTAAGAATTATAGTATAGACTAGTATCGTACCCGGCTTCGCCCAGGTTTATTTTTAGTATCGTTACGTTAAATAAAACAAAAAACAGACATTTCTGTTCACCGTATCATAGTAACCTTTTCTTTTTTTAAAAAGCGCAAGCTATACCTACTATGAAGAATAACTTTGCTTTTTTAAAAATTAAAATTAAACGTAAAAATTCAATAATACTCTTAGAAAATTCAAATGTCCGTAACTCCTTAAGGACTCAACTTGAAGAGCTGAAAATAGTTGCGTTGACCTAGAAATCAGGAGACCTTTCCAAAGTGTCTAAGATCACCTTCCTAACACGCTCCGTCTAGGAGGAGTTTAAGGGACGGAATCCACACATTAAGAATTATAGTATATATACATTTTCGTTATTTTTCGAAAAAAATATATTTTTGTAAATTTTCATCCATCAAATTGAAACTTGGCATACTAATTGGCTAGGGAACAAGGATACTTGGGCTAGTATTCGGTGAGAGTGGATCGAGTGGTCTAAACTGTATGGGATTTGCAATTTTACTTAATTTTCAATTCTATTGAAAATTTTAATATCGCTTCCTCTATGCGTTTATCAGATTTGATATAACCAAATTATCCATAGAGGTGAATCTGTGGGTGGGCGAGAAATACGAGGACGCAATGTGCAAATTTCAAATTGGCATCCTTGCTTTACATTGTACCATTTTCATTCTCACTTTGATAGACACGTGGTATTTCAGGCCAAGTCAACTTGACTATGTGTGCTAAATATATATTTTTTAAATTTGTATATGAAACATTGTAAACAACAGGCCACAACAAATTGGAGATATTTTTCAAAAACTATTTCCACGATAATTCGAAAACAGCAAGGTTAATTTTCCATCGTTTGCCAACTTTTATAACAATGTTAGATTACTTCATAAATTTTTATTGAAATCTGCATTGTAAATTCTTTGTTACAAAGCAAACATTTTAAGAACTGATCATTTTAATTAATTAAATTCTAATTTGCTTCTTGCAGTTAAGCTTAACCAAGATCCCTCTTTAGAGAACTTTATAAGAGGCTTCGTTTTCATGAAAACAAACTAGAAGTTTCAATGTTAGGATACGTAAATCGTCCAGAAAAATGGATTAGAAAAATATGTGGCTGCGCGCGCGTGTGTGTGTGTGCCAGTTACACAAAATTAAACCTGTATAACTTAAAACCGACTTTATCAATCGCGATGAAATTTAGCGGGCAACAAAAGCTGTTACGCTCCTTTGTTTGCTATAATTTACGAAATAATTAAACACACACATTCCAATTTCATTGAATTTTGTATTTGTACGAAAAATGTGTGATCGCGGCCTAGTTAGGCACTAAACGTCGACCTATCAGGCTAAAACTTTTTACAGAAATGGACTTAACATGGAAACATTTTCGGTATTGAATTTGGTAAGGATCGGTTGAGGGATCATAGATATCGTGACAATTTTTTTAACGCTGAATGCTTTAGTTGGTTCTGTCTCCTTCCTCGGTGTTCTCTCTTTGAGTAATTAAGAAAAATAAAAAATGAAGGTCATAGAAAATATGCTAGAACTATCCCTTAAAATATTAAGAGTTTCAAAGCATAAACTTACACGTTGTTTAGTTCTTATTTTATATTTTTTAGACAACTTTTTCCATGATCAATGCGACAGGTACTAATTTGCATCTTTGTTTTACCTTAATTTTACTCTCTATGAAGAGTATATATGTATGAAATGAAGAATATGATGCATACCAACGACATCTAGCAGTGTAATTTCAACATTTCATAAATTACTGTATCAATTTCATTGAAACATTCGCGAGTTGCAGTTTGGAGTTTTATTTATTTTTCGCGACGATTTCAAAATTTAATGTTAAATTTGACATTGGACTACACTTGTTTCACATCCGTAATGAAATATCGTATCGTCAATATTATAGGTTTGATGAATAAACAATTTCCTTCCGACTATTTATCTGTAAAAATGTTCAAATCAAATAATATCAATTAAAACATAATAATTAAAAAATATTTTTTAAAAAATATGAGAATCGTAGCACTGTCGACTTGACTCGAAATATCAAATACACCCATCGTTTATTATTTGAATTGTAAACGGGGTTTTGTGTTACCGTTACTATTTCGGTTAGCGAGAGTCGAAGGTAATCTATCATTTTCCAATATCAAAATGCTGACGCGAGTGGACGGCCCCCGGGTTGATGAGACAATGCTTTTTATCACGATGAAAAATCGGGCGAATGGTTCGGGGATCATTTGTAAATCGATATATGTATAATGTTAGTGAATTGTATAGTGATTTGACGGTTTGATTTTACGGTGAGTGCTGAAGCGGAAATTGCGCACCCTGGATATAACCCTGCACAATTTTATTCGAAATCACCTTAGAGGATTATTTCGAATAATTTTCATCATGGAACTCGTGAAGCGCAGCAGCAGTTTCTGTGTATTTGTTAGAACCCAGGAGAGTGTATGTGACTTTTGTGTGTGGTTTGACAGAGTATCGAGAATCAAGCGTTCCCGTAAAATTGCCTTTCTACCCAGAAGTACGCGTCTTGACAACCTGCTTGAAAGCTACGTCAGTAATATATCGTTTTCCCTTTTCTTCTCGAGGCTTTCCTTGTTTCTTGCATTGTCGTGTACCGAGGAGAGTACAACTTTGCCGCAATGAAGTTTGTAACATAAATTTTACTGAAAGGGGTGGAAGACGTCTGAGAGGATTAAGGGCCGGGGTGGGGTTAGATACATAAAGAACTGTGTTGCAGGGATAAGAGAACTGCTGTAGACAATAAAATGTCAGAAACTTAACTCGCTTTTGATTGTTGTATCGTTCTTTCGTAAGATTATGCAGAAGAAAAGGATTTCTCTAAATTCGTATCCCTTGGTAATATGGCTTTGTAAATATGATATTTCCTGCGGTATAAATAATTCGTTTACTGCTGGAAATGATTTGATATTCCATAAAAAATAAATCTGTGATATAAAACGGAACAAATTTCTCCTCGTATATCCTCGATGTATGCAATATGTTGCTTCGAGCAGGAAATTGATTCAGCCGTGATAATACCGTGAATATTTGAAATTCTTCAAAATGTGTATCTTACTTCGATAACGTTGCACACTTGCTACAGTTGTCTTATATAGAAAATTTACTACGGCATTAAAAACAAAAGTTATTATTGTAGAGATTCGTTTGTAAAATGAACAAGAGCTTCATTTATAATAATATTGTTATCATTGTGTGGTTATTAAAGAAGCAAAACAATTTGATATAATTCGTGATAATGCATTTTGACACTAAAACAATTTTGCACATTGCATCCTCGTAATTTTCGACCTTTGACAAAGCTCTATGAGAAGTAGAGGAAGCTTTATCAAAGATGGAAAGTAATAAAATAATTAAGTGAAACAATATCTCGGGTCGTCAGATGTGTTTGAAAGTCTAAACCGGTTGTAAATTGAAATATTTAAATTGTTCTAAAATCTGAATCCATTTAGCCAATCTTATTCAAATTGAATATATGATACTTGCAAATGTTAATTTGTTTCTGTGCAAAAATTGAGTTCAACTCTTAAAAGTTTACGTGAATTAGAGCGACAACATCAATTTTTCGAAAAAATCAAAACCCTATAAAATCTGAACCGTTTTATAGATTTGGATCAGGTTCAATTGCAAACTCTATTTGTAAACAAAAAAACAATAAACTGTTAAGGTGGGTACTTAAAAATTTGTGACAATAAAGTAACTGCAGACATTTTTCATATAATTTGATACGCCATGTAATTCAAATCTGTAAATTAATTTTGACGAAAATGATATCAAACAGAGAGACGTTTCTGCTTTACCGGTATCCATAATTTAAATTCGATCGGTCGAGTAATTATTAAGATACAGAAATTTGAATTTTTCGAGGTCACGAGGCCACGCGTACATTTAATCGAACATTTTTTTTTAACAACTTTTCTCGACGTTTTAAACCATTTTGAGTGTCCTGACATGGAAATCTCGAATAAAAATGTTCATGCAAACAAAGCTTTCTCTACGAGGAAGCAAAATGGTTACTTCTACATATTCATCATTAATTTTAATTCACAATTCTGTTTACTTTCAATTTTGTAACTAAAAAGTAAAATTTTCATTTATTTCTAATTGTGCTGAAACTAACGGGAGCTGTGGAAATATAATTGTCTGGTACATAAAACGCTCGGATGCGAGTAAATAGATACTCACGGTTATATGACACTCAATTTCACATGGTTCTCTACGGTTTTTTTCTTTTTTACGGATTCTGTAGACTAATGACGTTTTCTGTTCTGTTAAGGGGATAACGGTAGGTGATATAGGTGCACAGGATACTGTCGTACAGTACAGGTGCAGTTAATGTGACATTATATTATATAGGAGTAAATTTTCTACGTGTCAATAAGACAAGAGGCGTTTGCGGGTGAGACTTTACCTTGGGACGTTTCACCAATAAAGTCAATACTAAGCGCGTTACGTGTCTCTCTCTCTCTCTCTCTCTCTCTCTCTCTCTCTCTCTCTCTCTCTCTCTCTCTCTCTCTCTCTCTCTACACACAGCAGTGGGGGTTCCCCGCATGCTCAATCGCCCTTTCCCGCGTGGTAGCTCGCTCTAATATTATACGTATATAGTGCCGAGGACTGTATAGAACGAGGGAATCAAGCGAGCGAAAATCGCGGTCTTGTTGTGCGTTCGTGCACGTTTACTTTCGGATGATCCTGCCATTATCTTAATTAAACGTCACTGTGTGAATGTAACTACTTTGCGAGGGATGGGAAAGCACGAGCGTCACCAGAATGAGAGCTTTTCCTGTTTTCGCTTCTATATACTACATACCCTCGAGCTCCCGCGTGATGCTCGAAGCCCCACGATGCAATTACAGCTGGGCTGTATTCCTACTGCACTTGAATAGCCCTCACCACTGTGACCGAACGTTTACGAGTAAAGAAAAAAAGAATAATCTAATATTGATATAAAATTAATATTGAACTTAACATAGAAAGTAATACAGATGATGTTCTTTCTAAAACGGAACCACGATAGTCCTTGTCAAGGACGTGACTACACTACGGTCTATTATTCTGAAGAGACTCGAATATCATAGGTACAAAAAGGACTGGCTGTAAGCCTGATAAGACAAACAAAAAGGAACGATAACATTTTTTTGTTCCCTCATAGAGGAAGTTCAAAATGTCCCTGAACTTCGAAAAATCATATTTACAAAAAATGTCCGGAAGTGTGTGTGTATTCTGGCGCTGTGAAATTGAAACGTCTATAACTCGAGAACGATTTGAGCTACAGTGCCTCCATTTCCCACAGATATTAATCTATATAACATCTTTATTTATTGCGAATAAAGATTCCTCAACAATTATAAATTTTACGGCTATTTGAATTTTTCAAAAAATGTCTGTGGTTGCTCTAATTTCCACAAATTCAAAGATTTGCGGCTAATTTTTTATATAAATAGAGAATCACCCAAGGAAGGTTGGTATTGAATTTGGGAAAGATCGGTCAAAGGTTTCAGATTTTATCAATTTTCGAATTTAAAAAAAAAATCGTGAAATCGCTCTAATTTTTGAAAATTCCAAGATATCGTGCGAATTTTTTTTTAAATATAATATTTTTGAAAAAATTATAATAGTAAAGTTGGTATAAAATTTTTGATATTAAAACAGGCTGCAAATTGAAACTTGCAAATTGCTTCCTCGATATTCCGCACGATGCTCAAAGCTTCCTTCAAGAGGAAGCCAACATGAGGAAGGTAGTTCCTCATAGGAAGGAATTTGCAAGTTTCAATTTGTTTCTTAATTTAATAATTTTAAAGTGTATGAACGAACTTGACCCGTAGTTTACTTTGATTTTCCAAGTTTTTAGTAAAAATCATTTGTCTTTGAATAAAGAAAAAATAATAAATTACGATAATAAATGAATTTTATTACAAGAGATGTTCATTTTGCATAATTAATTTTGTTTCGTAACAGACAAAATGGATATGATATATATGTTTTTTGGGTGGAAAATGCATAAAGCATAATCTATTAATTCTTAAAAGTGCCTAAATCTCTTAAGGTGTCTGTTTGAACCCAGTCTTCCTTTTACACTCGTATATTTTATCTCAACGTCACTTCCTTTGCGAAAATTACGCGACGAATTCTTCATTTCATTCTTGAATACCTCTTCTTCTTTGTCGCGAGCCGGAACAAATAACGAAAAGTCATCCGGTTGGTGAATTCCAAAGATTTTCTTCTACAGCAGGGAAAATAGCGTAGGTGCGATCCGCCATCTGCCGGATACAGACAAAGCTTAAAGGTACTTTACCGAGAAAGAGAAGAGATCGCGAATAAGGAAAAAGAAAGTTGCGAAAACTGCGATTTGTCTTCTCATCGCCAGGTGAGCGAGGAACGGGTTTCACGTTGTTGATGCGACACTGGGCTATCTGGCCGTGACCGGAGCATTCTGTTGGGCTTTTGGCTCGTCTGGACGGAGCTGCAATGGTTTTCGCTCTATGTACTTCCGAGGAAGAAATGATAGCATGAAACTGACGGCTGTCGGAGGAAAAGAAGTATTTACTGTAGGTTTCGCTCTAACGACTGCGTGAATTTTCTCCAAGACTGTGGGGTCGAACGTCCGCTCGTTCTTACTTTTTCTTTTCACCGATTCTCTTATTTTTCCTCTCTTCAACTTTTCTATTTTCTAGGTCTTTCCATCGTTGCAGTCGCGTCGAGCATCACTTCCAACTGTCTGTCGCAGAACGATGCGCCAGAGCCTCTCTCTGTACGTATTTTCTCTCTCCTAGCAAGATGCGCGTGGTTATGAATGACAGGAATATAGACCTCGACCGGTCAGAATCTAGGAGGGCAAAGGTAACGCGTTCGACGTAATACAAGTACTATAACCTGGAATAAGTGCAACAATCCGAAAAAAATGTGGAGCGTCTGAGCCGGGATTCGAAGCCGGGACCTTCCGATTGCCGATCGATTGGTTTCACCACTGAACTGTGCCATCAAGCCGCTCACAACACTTAATCCGAATCGTCCTCCATGTATTGAACATTCCACTACCTTACAGTGCATATATGCAGATGCAATAAATATCAAGTCTCATGTGACACAACAAACCTTTGTTTCGATTGGTTTTCAGTTGAATTTTCGTTGGATTTTGATAGAACTATATAAAAACTAATCAATCGAGTTCCAATCGTCACGTATTAGCATAGCCCAGAGTCGGAAATCGGTTTGTTTGAGGTTGGTTTTATACGTAAATCGACCAGTTTGAATTGGTTCGGTAAAATGTTTGACAAGTCCGGGGGGGGGGGGGGGACCAAAAAAGGCTTAATTTTTCTTATGCCACGTTTTGTGCTCAATTTATACTGAACGCTCTATGAATAATATATAATCATATATTTCTGTATGCATAGAGTTATTAAAACGGTACAAACTGATATAGATGATTCTATGAGATAGAATCGAAACATTCAGTAGCTGTTGAAGAGGTCATAACTACAATGAATAAACAAACAAGTGGTATTCTTAATGTTCCGAAGACAAATTGAATTGTAAAACTTACGAAGATTTTGACCCGGAAAGAGAATATTATAATTTTCGAATGTTTTGTGTCTTGCGTTTATTTAAAGTGTGAGATATAATGGATAGAATTTTAAAAAATTCATAATAATTCGGCTCATTCTATGATGAGATTATCATGAATCGTTTCAACTATTAATTATACATTGGATATCAAAATATTAAAAATATAGATTATTTAAAAAAAAATACTATGGTTCTCTTCTGTGAGTCAATGAACCTAACTACGAAAATCGGGAGATGAATGCACTTCATTTTCATTCTTTTATATATTGATATGAAATAACTTCTATTTCCGTTCATACGCGTATTGTATACAGTGGCGTACAAATCGTTAGGGCAATTCGTCCTTCCCCTTCTTCTATCATCCAGGCAAGTGATAACCAAGTATTGCACCAAGCGGTACTGTGTGATAGATCCGCGGTGCTCTTCTATCGTATGTAGCGTTAGTTTTATCAACCAGTGCACGTATAACAGTTTTCCCAAATAATAAGAAGCTGCGAGCGTTCTGTCGAATACGAATCATGGATTACTGAAAACTAAGATAAGTACAAGGTATTATTTTAGCTAGAAGAGTACCGCAGAAGCTATCCCACTGAACCATTTGAAGTGGTACTTCTGATCAGCCAGCTGAATCATAAAGCAAGAGGCAGGGGGCAAATCGATTTGGCATGAAATGCTTTGTATATGAGCGCTATCGTGTAAATTCTTTCTCCCCTTTGGCATTTATAATTGACGGAGTGAAGGAGAGCCACAAAGAGAGACCGAGCGGAATTGTACGCGCATCGGTTGGATGCAAAGTACGATCATGATAGGTGGATGGAGAATGTGCCATGCATTGGTTATCCCACGATATCGGATATCTGACACATTTCAGGCAATAACGCGTCTCTCTAATCGTGACATTTTTCACTGCGTTAATGCATGACTGTTTGTAGATGGTGCGAGTTATTCTATAGCTTGACTTCTCTCACACATATTTCGTTCTCTACTGTCAGTCAGATTACAGTCAACAACCCTGACATTGTCGTCCTTGATTACGGGTGTAACATGATAAATCACTTAATTGAATTATCGGTTTCTGAAGAGTCTAACATCGCTTTTAACGAAGACAATAAGCGTCGAAACAACAGGATCTCCCATTCCTAAAGAACTTAAATATCGAGCCTCACTGGAAGCCATGTTAAGGCGCTGAGGTACGGTTGCCAATGACGGTTTCCATTTAATAAAAATCAATACTATTTTTATACTTGTGTGTATCCTCGTGTCATGACATAATTAGTAAAATGATTGTTGTTATGTTTTAATCTTTTGTATTTTTTCGTCTTAACTCGTTGGTGAACCGATTGTCGTTTGAGCTCGATGCAACAATACACCCTCCTTAATCCGCATGAACATTTTTTGTAGACAATCAGCGTCATGAAACGTTCGATGAACGATTGAAAAAATAGCATCGTTTTAAAATAACTATGTGTGAATGATTTTTCATTAGCTCACTGACATTCTTCAATCGGTAATTGGTTATTTTAATATTTTTATTTTTCTTCGAGTCAGTCGTACCTACTCCGCTTCACCATTTTCCTTTGCTCTTCGCTGTTTATCTTTCTTCTATAGAATAACTTTAATGTCTATCTACACAGAGCGAAATGTTTAATGTAATAAGCTAACGAACATTGTTTTATATAGCTGCGATAGAATGATATAATGTATATAATATATAATACATATTATATAATTTAATGCATTTCGATGAGCAACATTTGAACGTGAGTCTCAATATCCGCGAATTCATGCAGGCTTTATGGCAACGCTCCATAATTTTTGTTAACTAGTGTTAAACTTTTAGCGTCGAAGGTATATAATGTTGGCTTTATCCGGTATCTACGAAGGTAATAAGATCCTTTTGGCAGCGATATTGCCATAAGGAGGAGCAGGAGTTGCTTTGTTATACGCGTTGTTACCTTCCAGACGTCGATGTTCCCGCTCCACACTTTCCAACAACTGCCTTTCGCTTGCATTCACTCTCAAGGAGCTCCGTTGTGAGAATCAACCGGAACATCGCTGGTTTCCGTGGTTCGTAGTCGAGTTGTTCCCTTCGATTTACCGCACTGGGAACAAATGAAGGAAGGAGGGAGCGTTACTTCGCTCCTGGATATAAAGTCAGAGAATCACGTCCCTAGCATTCTCCTTGAGCGTCTAAGCGATACGGTGTATCTGATGGAGAATTCGCTATACGTATAAATTGAATTTATGAGAATACTACTAAACTGTGTTGAACGTTTCGATATGTCAGTTACCTCTTCTTAACTTTCATTTATGATACCCGAGCCATTTTCTATTTTCATTGTTCGCGAAGTAACAATGGAACCACTGACGAAACTTTAATTAATATTGCGTCACTCTACACAACAATTATTTTTTTTATTCATCGGTACAAGTAATTAATTTTTTTGATTGACAATCGTTTTTTTTTTTATAGGGAATTATGCAACAGCTCTCCTGTCATTTCTGCTTTAACACAGCTCGGTTCAGCTGCGAGCAAAGCCATATTGGAAATTGAATTTTTATCTGCAAATTGATTCTAAGAATGGGATTTCCAGCCCACTTTACGCTATGGTATGCTACGCGTTTTTTCGCCATAGAAAGTTAAAGTACGATACAGTACACTTCGACATGGAACGATATGTTACCGATCGCTAAAATTAAATTAAGTGACAGTTAACATTCCAGAATGACGATTACATAGTTTTCAAGGTATAAGACAGTTTTGACGTATATATCGCAACTACTCCGTATTAGCTTTCGAGGACTGTTTCGGTTTTGACGTGTAGCGCTGGTGGCTCAGAAAGGGCAACGGTTTCGATAAAAAATATCGCACTTGGATATTTCGATGAAATTTTGTGTACGAAGTCATCGTCTTAGCACCTCTGAACATCGCCGTAGTCCACCGAAATTCTCGTTATGGAACGTTATCTATATGTAATAATTTAAATAAGATATATGATGAACAATTATACACATCATTTAGAAAATATTGTCAGTTCGATGCAGTGAGATAACAAACGATCAAAGTATTATTATACTTATGATGGTAATAGAATTTAAAAAAACACTAAGAAATAAAATTAAAAAAAAAAAACTTATAGTTAAAATAAAAAATTGTAATAAAAATGTTGACTGTAGTACCAGACGAGTTGCGAAAATGTAGTAAATATTTGTTTCTTGTCACAATATTCATCTTATCATATCAACTTCCCAAGTAGAACATTTTTTTGTAGAATTCTTAATTTTGGTAATGAATTTTTTATTCATTTTAGTTTTTAGATATTTGTTCGTAATATCATATATATATTGTCAATATAAATATTCACCAATTGTATTTAATAAGGAGCATGTATTTCACAATTATTTCACAACCTTTCATAATTGCAGGTGACTGCTCATGTAAATCTATTTGTCCCAATTTATTAAACATTGTGTTTTTGTGAGATAAAATGGACTGCAATTGGAGAATTGAGACATACCTCCTATCCTTACGTTGCGATGTGTATATTAACGCAGTATTGAGCATATGGCATGTCAGACTATATGCTCAGTGGTACGCATCGACAGCAATACATACATGTAAACGTGTACATCAGGGTAAATAAGAGTAATTGGCGGAAGCAGCATGTGCTCGTAGATAGTTCGGATATTCTCGTCGCTTTGTCAATGATCACGAGTGCTGACAGACCACGACTGACTTACAATTAGTGACCAACGTTGAACGGCCATCGTCGGGGATTTCATTAGTCGTATATATATTTTATGTGTACAGAGTTGTACTGCAGTGAGAGAAGGACAATGAACGGAGCGTATAGAGCCCTAAAAATGAGAATACCTGTGATATTGGTTACAAATTTATAGCGTTATCCGTCGAGAGAGAGATGTCGAATAGAGATAAGAGAGTTAGCGAGAGAGAGAGAGAGAGAGAGAGAGAGAGAGAGAGAGAGAGAGAAAGAGGGAGGGGTAAGGGCTGAGGAAATATCATTTTGAATTTAATCCGTGATTTATATTATTTTTCTGTATTATTACTCCATACTCAGCATACCATACTTTTTGTAAATTGCAGTTATGTTACATGTTAATTATAGGAAAAGAACAAGTACAGGTTGAGTAGGTCAGTCTGATCATGTAGTCCGGTATCGCCGTTAATGCAGTTACTGTCTTGTAAATTCACTTCGTACTGAGTGGTGTAATTAATATTCATAATGAAGAGCATTGACGTGAGCGAAGCGTCGAAAATTTCAGTCCGAAAAGTTCAAAGACAGCTTGGATTTTTAAAAAGCAATAAGAGAATAAGTTCGATTTGTATTAAATTACTGACAGCAGAAAGGTTCCATCACCACATTGAAAAAGCATTTTTACTGAAAATTATTTCTAGACTCGAAACATCTACGTAATTATAAAGTTTTATCATTTAGCAAACTAATATACACATTTTGCTCCTCACAATTACGTTTTTTTTTACCAATAAATTGTGTATATACGAAGGCGAATTTAGTTAACCAGCTAATTGAATGCTTGTCACAAATGTGAACCTATGAAGGTCCATATTAGTAACCAGTACTGGTCAAAACAGCTGTCGGTTAAGTAGAACTGTGACAGGAATGCTCAAATTTGTGAGCAAATTTTTGACACGTCGCTTAATGAGCAATTGTCAAATACGTAAAAAATCGTTGAGATGTTAAATTTCTCTATGTTTGTCGTTTTGATCATCTACAGGACACTTCTGTCACAACATTTATTTGAAACTTCTATTATCAAAGCAATTTTGAGATAACAAATTGAAAAAATAGCAACGATATTACGAGGACTCTAGGCCATTCAGGTTCAGCAGATCAATACATTTTTAGTGAGTAAAAATGTTGATTCATTGACTAAAAATTTATTTGACATTCCGTGTCTATGTCCGGCCACGATTTTGGTTAGTAATTGAGATTCGTTTAGTAACTTGGACCTTGCCATCTATTATAATTGAACTTGCGTTCAAATTAAATCTTTCTTTTGTCGATTCACAGCTATGAAATGGAGAGGTACATCAAATTTTCTTAAATAAAAACATTTTTTCAATAGTTTTATGTTATTTTCGTTAAACAGCGAGTGCTTTTAGCATTTACACTTTAACTTCAAAAGTATAATGGTTTTAAAGTGCCAATTATTGTATCACTTATCCTATATACGTGGAAATAAATGCAAATGAAGTCGCACAGTCGCCAGTCTTGTTACCCGTTAAAGCGTCGCATGTTAGTCGCGTATAGAGCACAAAAGGCGAGGAGAGACGGAGGAAGAGTAAGGTCTGGAAGGTTGAGAAGGGAATGGGATGGTCGAGGCTGAGTCTCTGAAGTAGGAAGAAAGGGTTGTATGTAAGGAGTGTTCACGGAAATAGCAAATCTGCTGCACTCCTTTTGTAGAATAACAGCCGGTTTCTCCTTCTTCGCATCCTCTACTTGTTACGAAAGTAGACATGCTATAGCCACTCATACGTAAATTCTATTTGGAACTGAACAAATGCTTCTCGCTATAATATAGCTCACAGTCTAGAGGCGAAATACAAGAGAGATCGGGGTCAATTGGAGCTATTTACTTTTTCGCTATTTTTAAAAATTATCTGAATTACTGCTAATCGAACGCTTCAAGTTCCTTTGTAATCGTCTACATTAGTCTACATTGTCCGTTAATTTAAACGTTCTATTCTTCATGGATATCCCAGAAGAAAGATTTTTATTTAACAATTGATAATCGGTGAAACGTTGAATCACTCAAGTCGAATATTTAAATCACTATATTAATAATTAATAATGTAAAATAATAATATCAATTTTTATCTTAAATACTCAAATGAATTAGAACCGCGCTGGATAAGCATTCCTAATCCTGTTTGTTCGTTTAAATGCAAATGATTAACCTACCGAGTATGATTGAAAAATGTAATTTCGAACATAAGGAAACTAATTATTTCCTCAATTTTTCCAGTTCTCAAAGATTTTATAGAACCAACATTTAACCATGATAAAAGAAGAAAAAAAAAACACTTTGAAATATCTGCGTCTGAAGCAAAGCGATTAAGCTGGGCTTGATCCAACTTACCCCTAGACCAATGAGCCCCGGCGTTCTCTACCTTATGCCACTTGCTAGCCGTCGAAGAGTACGGGGAGATCGGCAGAACTCACGAAGGATTCGTGCTGCACCACAATTAAATTAAGCAAAAGCGATTAACGATTAACGGCAGCATGAAACGAATCGTCCCGAAAGGTGGTATACGTCGGTGGAAGTGGAAAGCCCATAGCTTTCGGCTATACTTTAACACAGATACATGTACGATTTCACTTCGACGAACAAACTCCGAGGGAAACACGAATTTCTCAGCATGCTTGACTCATAGTTCACTCGCAACAGCTATTTTACTCTTCGCTCTGGTTATGCGCGGCTCTCCTCATCCTTCTATACGAAAGAGTTATACTTTTTACCTCTTCTCTCAGCATTATACGAATGTGCGGTGTGCTAATAACTCGCCACAGTAACGAGAAACCTTCTGCCTCGTCCCTTTCGTCCAACACTGAAATACACTTTTAAACTGAATTTTTGAACCGTAAGATTTTTAGATAGGGAATTTAATTAAATTTAATTAGGCATTTAATTAAATACGTGCTTTGATCTGGTGATGCTAGTATCAGCTAGGAAGACTTGTCTGTTATTAACGTAAACACAATTACCAGCAGTTTATAAAAAAAAAAACATTGTTTCCTCATTATGTTCATTTTTTGAGATCTCTATGAGGATATATGGTATGTTCATCAATTTTGGCTTCCTCATACAGGAAGTGGGAGAAAAAAGGAAAAACAATAAAATTCTGCACAGACATTTATCATGAAATATAAAATTTCAGGATGTCGTGAAGCGTGTATCAGACATAAAAAACAAATTGTGTCAAATAAAGGAGGTGAAAGAAGTGTGAGGGAACAATTTTGTTAGAATTGAAATACCAATTCAAAAGATTTTTGATTCTCTAGGCGCCCCATTCCCGGTCACAAAAGATGTATACAATAAGAACGTAAACGAATAGTTGGCTAATTGAATAAGAAATGTTTATTTGTAAGATAGCAGAAGTTGTCAATGTTTGGACAGCTGTCTCGTGTCATTGGAAATATCATTCGATAAATCTGTTACTGTCGAAGCATAGGAGATCTATAAATCTCTATCAAAGTCTTGTATCGGAGATCCGTGTCCTATTATAGCGTTAGGGAGAGAATCGGTAGCGAGAGGAGATACAACGCGAGTCGAACGCAGTTTCCTTGTCCATGGAGCTGAGCTGACACCGCGCAATGTCTATCTTAATCTATGTGCGTATGGTCGTGGTGGTGGTGATGGTGGTGGTGATGGTAGTGGTGGTGGTGGTGTTGCTGCTGGCGCTGCCTCTCTGCTTCGGCACGGTTCGTGGATGCATACCAGGCACATGCTGGAGAGCTGCTAACTCCTGCTGGAGTTTCGCCGTTCAACGAGAACGCACACAGAGAGTAAATTCCGGTCTGGCAGAGAATCAACGATGCTACCAATACGAACTACTACCGTCACAGTATCTACAGTATCCCGATTCCCTTCGATCTACATGCATATACGCAGAGATTGGAGCGAAACGCAAAGCCTACCGCCTATGTGACTATAGCAAACGTTCTCTCTGTACAATGTACATGAGTGTACAGTGCAACACATTTCTGATAGTGAAGTTGGTGGTGGTGTAGTGTTGCTGCTGCTGCTGGCTACATTGTACCTTGTGAGAGATACAGGCTGGGTGGAGCCACATCTCTCCAACGCAAACTGAACCCAACAAGCAACATCTAGGGCCTCGAAATTGCGTCGCCTGCGGTCACAGAAAATTCAATTCTAACTATGTATGTATGTACCAGACGTAGTACCAGTGGTGTAGATGCGTATTATGAGCCTCGATTAAGACGAGAATCCTAGGAAAACAGTAGTTTGTGATTATGCTTATTGAGTCCTGCAGAATCATGTGTTATTTAGATAGAGATGTTAACAAGTAGATTTGTAATGTGACAGAATTATATTATGCTAAAAATATTTTCCTGGATCAATTCATTTTCGGTAAAGAAATTAATGGTAGTTATAAATGTGCGGTTAAAATATGGAGTCGAATAAATATGAGAAATTAAGTTATAGGTACGCACACATAATATAAGTGCGATGCAAATGATAGACTCTCAAGTATAAGTACACGGCCGAATGGAAAGTAAAAATGTGAAAAGTAACAACGTGGGAGTCGGTAATCATGGCTGTTGGTTTAAATAAGAAAACTGTCAGGAAGTGGATAAATTAAAAAGGGGGTCGTGTACTGTACATAGATGAAAATGTTACTTCAGCTCCACTCTACCAGTATTCTGTCGTTCACGATGAATACGACGGAAGGTTGTTGCGTTAAACACGGCAAATAGGATACATGAAGCGAAGCGTGGCTCGCAGCGTGGGTGCTGATTGTGATCGGGTAGAGCTTGTGGCGCCTGCAATGGGCGGCTACACTTGTGTCATAATTACACGATCATTCTGCATCGGCAAGTATACACCCCAACCGTAGCGAATTACTCCAAGCTCAAAAGACTGTGTCATTAGCTGACGTATACGATGTTCTGTGCGTATGCATACGAGACACTAGCCACTATTACGGAACTACTCCCGGGCGTAGATACTCGTCGCGCCTCCCGTCACTGAAATGCACTATGCATCTACATATTACAAACTATTCACAGCGGAACTAATCGCAAATGCCCTGGTACACGACATAGCCACTTGAATGATGTATCGTGTGCAAAATGGTCCCGTGCAATTTCTCATTAATTCTGTACACGATCATATCTAAAGGAGTCAAGGAAAGTAAAGGAGGCATATTCGTGAACTTTTGTGAAGCATACCTTCTGGGTGTATCAACATAAGATTTCTGTAGAAGGTTATTGAAGAAATCCGAAAAGAATTATACATTCATTGGTTTGTGTTGAAAAAACCCTGATTCAATCAGTTTGGAATCCATTCCAATGGAGGCTTTGCCTGAAATTATATTAGGATAGTAAACTCCAAGCTGGGAGACTCTGTTGCATTTTTTGCTGACATATATTTATGTATAGATATATTTATAGAGGAACGCCTCAACTTTTGCCTTTTCATGCTCGTGCACAACACGCAAGAGGGGAATCGAACTTTGCAAAACGTCACATGCTATACTGACCGATAGGTCGGTCGTGCAGGCACTCCAAACTTAGAAAGACCGCTTCAACCCATGTGTTGTTATTATTATAATTATAATGATTTCATCCTTTGAACTGGTTAAGGAGCTTCTCGTATTTACTATCAAAATACGGGCATTTGAATGTTTGTTAATTTATGTGATTAAAGTATATTTATGTTCTGTATCGTGCACGTATTTGAGTAGGTCGGCATTGAGTAAATAATGTAGCGACTTCTTCGCCCTAGACGGTTATCAAAGGATGCAATCTGTGTAATTACTCGCTTTTTTTTTACGACTGAAGTGCGTTAGTTCGAGGAAGGAGCCTGCTCTGAGATCGGTGATAACTTAATATTTTTATTGATGATTTTACCGATTGATTTTAATCATGATATTAATCTGTTCAGGGCGTGGTGGATTTTTAAAATCAAATTGCCCTCATTACTTAATTTTATTAATTAATTAATTAAGTGTCGATGGTGTATGATTGAACAAAGCAACATGATTATGCTGATGCTTGTTGTCGCGGTATAAGGTATAACTGTATATGCCTAATTAATATTTTATTTACTATCACGTTATTTGTCTATGAGTTGAGAGTTGCCAATTATTCAAATGTCGATGGAGGAATTTTCGAACCCAACATTTTGTTGAGTTGGAAGTTAATAATCTAACGCGATTCTCGTTTTCGACTCTATCGCCGATTCGCTGTATTCATCCTTCGTGTACGTATTAGTAGTTCTTAACGTGAAGACGTTGCTCACTCTGGTGAGTAACATTTTTAATGTTCAATGAATATGTTTGTAACCGAAATTTGCTGAGTTCCAAGTTGAGAAGTTCGCGTCTCGTTCTTGATTCTATCGTCATTTCACGTTATTCGTCCTTCGGCTACGCATAGTAGTCCTCGACGTGAAGACGCTGCTTACTACGGAGAGTAACATTTTTAATGTTGAATGAGCGAGTACTTTTCCAGCCGAAATTTGTTAAGCTGGAAGTTGAGACGTTCGCTTTGCGATCTTGACTCTATAAGCACTTCATGTTACTCGTTTTTAGCGTACGAATAGTAGTCCTCGTTGTAGAGACGCTGCTTTCTACAGTGAGTACAAATTGTAACGATGAGGAAGTACCTTTGTACTTGAAAGTTCTTGACTCTACCACCGGTTCGCCTTTTTTCTTGCTTTGCGTATGCATACTAGACCTTGACGTAGAACTTTGCAAACTCTAGTGAGTGAAACTTTTAATGATGAATAAGTACGTTTGAACCCGAAATTTGGTTGATTTGGACGTTGAGATGTTAGATTCTTCTTCTTAAATCTAATGGAACTTCACGTTACTCGTTTCTCACAAACGTAATGCATCTCAGGATGTAAAGGCTAGATGTAAACGTAATGTATCTCTAGATGACAATCCAGTGAGCAAAATTTTTTATTATGAATGAGTACGTCCATACCCGAAATTTGCTGAGCTGGTAGTTAAAACGTTAGCCTCTTGGTGTTGATTCTATCGCTGCTTGACAATATTCGTCCGTCGGGTACGTCCTCGACGTAAAAACGTTGCTTACCTCAGTGCGTTAAATTTCCAATCAAGAGTGAGTACTATATTCCTATTCTTATAGATTCCTACAAGAGAAATACACTTTTAATTTGACACGAGTTATGAATGTTTGAATTTCATTTGCGCGCACAGAATTTGTGCATTCACTGATAATTTATGTATGCGCATGCTTAGACTGACAAATTAAAGCGAATTACAGTTAAATTATTTCTGGATCTGGCTGTCGCTTTATTGTGATAATAAAAACATTAACATTTATTGTTGTGAGATTGCTGTCGCAAGTGAAAGATCCAATTGTAGCTTGAGTCATAATCACGTTTAAGTTTAAGATAATGAACATTGCAAGGAATATACATAATAAAGTCCCGCAGTACCGGATACTTAAGGCTATTCGTTAATAAAACTATACGTAGGAACATTAATATTTTTTATTTTTATAATAAACTTTGAAGTATTTTTGTTAATGTAATAACATTTTACATACTTTTTTTACGCAAAACAAACGAAAAAATTGTATTTAGTAGTAAAAATCGTTGAGTCAGGAGAGTGACACCTAGTATTAGACATTGATAGTCCGAATGGGAAAAATTTGTACAAAGAAGTAGCGTTCGGCGGTAGATGCCGTCCGGCATTATGGAACTTCCTACAGTGTAGCATATGTTTATAATTTATATAAAATAAATTAATAATTAAAAAGAAATTTATATTGTTACTATTAAATATTAATTTTCATTAAATAATGACAAGAAAATAAACATTGTCAAAATACGATAAATAATAAGCACGGATGTTACAGTATGACATAGTCATATGGGGTAAAGTGGGTCGATATGGCCAACTGTGCTACATTGGAAAAAAATTTGTCTTTAAAATACTCTGTACAACTAGTGAGTTTAGGGTGTGAATCGAAGCCTTGTGTAATAAATAATGTATACTTCGAAGAGAGAATACAACTTCTGAACGCTGTGTGTAATGTTTTTTGCCGTGAAACATCGGAGATGGCCATAATAGACTGTCATTCATAAACAAACAAAATCAATGAGTATGCCGTCATTAATGAATAAGAAAGTGAAGAAAAGCGGCTACAAGCCGTAGATGTTTTCCTTCAGTTGTCATTAATATATTATGCCCGACATTTTTTAGCCTGTTGCTCAATTTCTTTATTTACCATCAGTTTAATTAGAACATCCGGATACTTCAAGTATATTATATGTAACAACAAAATCTGGAATTGATTTTACCCGCACCCTTACCGTTGACTAATTACAATTTATTAATGTCAAAGCTCCACATAATAAACATTAATTAATTTGATCGATTTTTCTACTTAAAGTACAACACAATAATATTTAAAGTGTTCATTAACAATGAAACGATACCCTGTTTACACGATTAAGCCAGCAATAAACCAAAGATCATGGTGCTTCGTCAATGTGGTAATTCGTTATTTTTCGTAATATTGTGAGAATAATATAACGCGTTTACGTTTTCGTCTGTATCTTAGGAATTTTTCAACTTTTTATTTAAAACATATAGGTTTGACCAGTGACCGCCCCAGATTTAACGATTTGAATAATTAATTTGAAGATTTGAAAAGAATCTTGGTCCCCATTTTGCCCTACGTCCTTTCGTGACAAGAATGCTGTTGGTGTATTTCCCTAATGTCTGGAGTTGGTTATAGTGGGTAACACTCGACGCTAAGGGCAATGTAATGCTTCTATAGTGCTTTGTACAATATGTATAGTACAATAGGAGTCAAGGGATACTGTAGACGAAGGGCAACAGATGCGAGTGACACATACACGTACAGATGTATGCACAAACCGTATAGTGAAACTCGTGATACACAATTGAGCACATTTCGATGTATCAGTTTGGATTTAATCACGGCCATCAGTCGAACCGAATTACCGATGATGTGCATCCCTTTACCGCTCCGATCCCGAAGACGTCCAGAGCTCGCAGTTACAACGGCTATGGAGCTTAATTCTGCTGGTATGCTGTTGTTATTGTCGCTGCTGCTGCTACATTGCTGCTCGTGGCTGGCTGGCGTGCGAACTATGAGCGAACTCTGAGAGTTAGTAACGTTTACGTTACTAACTCTCGTTACTAGTAACTAGTAATTAGCCAAGGCGCTTTTGTGTCAAACGACGTACCCTCTGTTCGCCAACCCCCCTACGTTTATTCTCACTCGGCAAAGTCCCTTCCGGGTTTCCTCTCTGCTTTGGAACCTCCCATGAGTCCGCGAATAAACTGAGCGTGCCCGAGTTAGGCACGCTCAAGGTATCGTCCTATAATTGCACAGCACACGGCTTCGTACCGAAATTTTACGCTTATCGATAACAACAAGAAGTTGGTCCCTCGAGATAACGAGGATTCCGGAAATAAGACCGGTGAAAAAAACACCAGTGGTGATTGTTTTTCAATTAAGAAACCGCACCTTCGTTCGGATTTTAAAAACAAATATTTCTAATTTTTATTTTATAACATTACCACTAAAATATACCCACAACGATATATTACATGTATACGAGTATATCACATGCAAAGACAATCGCCCTCCGATCTATTTTACGAAATAATCCAGTGTTTCCAGCTTAAAGAATGTAAACAAAACTATTTGTACAATTATGTAATACGTCATGTGAAATAGAAAGATCAATCAACTATGTATGCTTCGACAAGAATAGTTGTAAGATCAACTGAACACGTAACCAATAAAATAACTATGCATTCCGTACATCAAGTGTCAATTATTACTTGGAAGATATTTAACACTGATGCGATATTCACAATACTCACAAATTTCTCGGGATAATTTCACGTAAAAAAGCAAAGAAGATTGAATACCAACGACTTGTTCGTTACCGTTGTCAATTGTTTAATCAAACTTAATTGTCCAGTCAATTAAAATTCTTGACAACGAGAACATATGTTTTTAAATGACATTTATTATTATTAGTGAATTATTGTGATTTTTATTCTTTCTTGATATTTTCCGTTGTCTCTCCGATGCTTTTACTACTCCTATAAGAGGTCGGCTCAATTCTTTATCAATTTGTTGGGTCTATCAATTTGTGCTTCAATTTTAACCAGTCACCTCAGCTGAATCCATAGCCGACTTACCCCTAAGCGGTTTCGAATTTGTACTAGGGGCATGGGAAAAGTTACGGAAAATGTATACCGGTACTGGTATTCACGAGCTTCTTTCACGGCACTACTCGCTTCTCGCTGGATGTTAATATCGCACTATGGCATCGCGTCAAAATTTTCTTACAAACGAACTTTCGTGCCGAGGATTTCGTATCAGCAATCATATCAATGTTCTGGTTTAGAGGGGTAAGGAATTTCAGAATGACCAATATTAACATCGGAAAATCAGTGTTTTCAGAATGGTTAATATTATCTAAATTGTCAATATTATCAGCGGAGAGTCAATGTTTTGAGGATAGCAAAAAAAAAAAGGATATTATCAAGTTTGTTAATACTCTTAGGATGATAAATATTGTCAGTGGAGGGTCAATATTATAAAAAAACTGGTGGGTAATTTATGTATAAATTATATATATATATATATAAGCTATATAAGCTACATGACCCAACTAAGAGACAGCTCTTCCCGTTTTAACATTACACTTTTTACCATCGCCCGCGCCGTATCGAAGTGGTCTCGTGTCAATACTGCCATGATTTAATACCAGAAATACTCTACTATATTACAATATCAACAGGTTATAACCCTACTAACGAAACAACTATTCTCTTTTTTAACATCGTACTTTTAACCATCATCAATTGTTTCGTGGTAGAGACTTTACTACGATATAACACTATCAGATTATTATATTATGTAGTAGCCAAGTTTTCTGGGATTAAATAGCGGTAGAGTTGTTTTTCGGCAGATAAAACAATGATTGATTCATAAAAGCGCGAATTATATCGTTATATAATTAAGTATCATTAAAAGTATAATGCACTATTCAGGAGTAATGCCACATGCGCATTAGTAATAGTCAAATGTGCAATTATGCGTTGTCAATATTATAATTTATAAACTGTAAATATAATTCAGTAAAAGGAGAATTTTGTAGCAAGTCAAATATGAGCTTTCCGTACTTTTATTTTAAAGGAAATATTTTTGTAACAAATTTGCAACGTTGTTAGAGATTTAGCTGTTTTTTGGTGCTGGATTTTTAATGCACTGTAATTGTTGTAATGAGAGATGGTGTGTGACTAACCAATAGAAGTCTTCACTATATTTAACAAATACAGTAACTTGAGCGTGAAAATCGTGTTGAGCACGATGAGAAGGTCCGACGTGAGCCAATTATATTAATTGTTGCACAGAATGATGGTGATTACAGCCCGATGAGTGCGGATACGCAAATGTACCGATAGTTGCACAAATCACACAACAGCCTCTCACTTAACTTCAAACGTCTATTGTCTGTGGGTAGGCCGGATTTAAATGCCCCGAGCACTTGCGATAAGTGGATATAATCACTATGCACACACGGGAGAACCGAAATGAGGCAATCGAGGTGAACGTACACGCGAAGCAACCGATACAGTGTTCGAACAAGCAAGAAGAGATAGAAGATGGCCGACCGCAAACGATACGGCGTTCGAAGAAGTAAGAAGAGATAAAGATGGCGAAGAGTCCCACTTGCTGCGTACCAAACGAAGCTTCCGCATCTCTCCGTAGTTTCCTCAGGACGTAGGCATCGCCTAACGTGTCGCCAACCGAAAGGTGCCACTGCCCGCCGGCCATTAGTAGCAGTTGACAGTTCCATAACGAACTTTATACAACGAATGTAGAAATAAATTTCTATCTGTTCTACATAAAAATAAAAGTCCGATGTGGTGTATTTCGTTATTGAATTTTTCTATCAATCGCAAGAGTGTGACAAGAGAGTAAACAGATATCGGCGAAATAATTCTATATAGGAAACGTTGTGACGCACTTGAACTGACATTACAATGGCGCGGAATATGGGTGAGTAACACGATCCCTTTTTCGTTTGTACGTACATACGTGTACAATTCGATATCCCCGTAGTTACATCCAGAGTAAGAGGTGATGGAAAGAGAACAAATTTCTAACTGGTAATTGGATATCTGGGTGTATCGTAGCAGTAGTTTCAAAAAAGGTAAGCATCGAATATTCGATGCGAAATCGTATGGAAAGTTCTAGAGAAATTGCAGATGATGACTTTTATCATCTCACCTTATTAGAATGTTGAGAAACACGTTACATCTTTTATACAATACAAGAGCGCATATAACTCGAAGTGTCGATTCATTCAAAGCAAGGAAGTTTCAGTCGAGGGTCAATGTCTTAAACAAAAAAATGTTTAGAGCTTTCCAATCGAGAAATTATGCTGGTCAACGTTGGACAAGATAATCGATGAGCCGCCGCGGTTAAGAAGATTTTCTAGTTGCTATGGCGCCTAAGAATTTAGTGGGAATTCGAATATCGTGACACTCGGCTATTCCGTTGCAATATGTAAACATTGCAACGCGATACGGCCTGACCCGGACGATGTTTCGTTAAAAAAAGTCGGACGTACACTATACGATACCCAAAACATTCGGCTGTTCTCCCCTTCTTCGCTGCGCATCGTCTCTTGTATCAGAGCTAGCGAGCGTTCCTCACTCCATTATCACCATGCCACACAGATGTCGAAACTCCTCCACCCATACACCTAGTGTTATTCGCGGTATAGCTATGTCGTAAACCACATGGCTGTGAGAGCTGGCTCCCGCCAGCAAGCTAAGTATCCTCTGAGTAAAGCCCAGGCTCAAGTTATATTTGAAATCCTTTGTTAATTGATAGCTGCGCTCTCTCTCTCTCTCTCTCTCTCTCTCTCTCTCTCTCTCTCTCTCTCTCTCTCTCTTTATCGTGCACACGCTCAACTTACTTAACTAGAAACCATAAAATTTCTATGGTGATCCGTCAATCTCTTTATCTTATTTCCTGGTCTGGTGATAAATTGTTATTATTACTCGACCATCGAAGAAAATTCATTTTCTTTCTCAAATATTAAGTCAAATAATAATTGAGATAACATCCCAATAAAATAAAAACATTTACCCGTCAATTCAGTACACGATCTTTATCGTGTATATAGCTTCCCGATAGTGAAAAAAATTTTTTATCAAAATTTCGCGTAATCTAATTCGTAAAATCTATAAATTAAATTTTATCGAATTCACAAAACGTTTAAATATATAAGATTTAAACTCTTATTCACTACATTATTATAAATCGTTGATCCTCGTGATAAATTTTTAATCTTAGTCTGAACGTCCAATCTGACAATCCCAGCAGACCGGCCGAAATAGATGACATCCTTCAAAATGGACTCGTAATTCATGGATGCCGGGCAGTAGAATATACATATAGAGGGTTAAACGAGGGGTGTTGAAGCATAGTCGTGCCGTATAAGCCACAAATAGACTGGATATCGCACGTATACAACTAACCCCCGACGACTCTACATAATGCCAAGAAAATTCTTTACATAATGTCAGTATAAATCACGACGTTGAACTTTTTTTTTCTTCAAACAACAAAAAAAAAGTTGTTATTATAAAATCAACAATACTTTTTGTAACCTTAATAGTCGAAATATCTAATGAATTTAAAAACTTGGTTATATTTATTAACAAATTCGAAGATTAACATTTTTATGTAAACGAATTTTCAATTTAAAAAAATACAATCATTAATATGTTTTTTTATGGAAATATGTAAATGCAACATATTAATGAAACACTCTGTACTGTCCTTAAACAAACGCATTTTCGGATCGAAAACGAGTGTACCGAATTCCCTAATTATTGGTCATGAAAATAGCTATGGTAATGAGGTACTGTATTTTTCAATTAATGTATTAGTAAACTTATCATTGACGGTAAAGAGTATTTTACAATACGATTCATAAAATATTTAACATATTTTTGCATCATCATGGACGAAGCTTATAAAAAAATGTATGGATGTGTATGTACAGGAGTACATGCGTACGAGCGTGCGTGACCTGTAAAGCTGAAATAATGATAATTCAAGAACGCGTTAAGCAAGTCAATCGACATTTTTCCTCATAGAAAAGAGCTACGCGCAAGGGTCTACTTTGCAGGTTTGTTGTATTTGTTTTGTCTACGAATAAATATATATTTGCACACATTCAACAATTCGATTAT
The DNA here is from genome assembly GCA_963942595.1 of Cylloceria caligata. Classification (NCBI taxonomy): domain Eukaryota; kingdom Metazoa; phylum Arthropoda; class Insecta; order Hymenoptera; family Ichneumonidae; genus Cylloceria; species Cylloceria caligata. The sequence goes on along the minus strand of OZ012703.1, from coordinate 86,505,467 downwards.
TGTATCGCGTATTTGTCAAGCGATTAGTTGAAAAAACGAAAGTACAGAAAAATAGAAAAAGCATATCTATCGAATGAATTAAATCGTTAATTTCAGTGCGTCTCTTTGTCTTTCTATGATAACAAATCAAGCAATACTTATTGTTATCTGCTTAAACTTTATAGGGCTCTTAAAATTCTTTTATTCAATACGTAAGGACATTTATTAGGCAAAGAAAACTGATTAAGAGAAACAGATTAAATAAATAAAACAGATTTTAATATGTCACATTGTTGCAAGACCAGCGATAAATTGAATGGAACGTTTGCGCGATAATACACAAGTTTAATGCTTGATGTGCCTTGTTATTTGAAACGAATGTCGCAAAGTTCCGAGTGCGAGTGAGGGCTCCCCGAGTAGAAGAGTTGTTGGTGCAGTCAGACGAGCCCAACGTCACTTACGGTGGCCAGGAAACTGTCGGTGGAGGATGAAGGCAACGGGACTGGAGGCTGCCGCCACCCGTTGACGTCGACGACGGTGGAGCGTGTGAATACAAGTTAGGGGGTGGTTGTTGGTTCGTTGAACGTCCGCCGTAGCGGCGCTGCAGCCGTTGAAACGTCAGTTCGCTATCGTACGGCGGTCTGTACGGTTGAGCGGCGGCGACCACGTTGTTCTGTCTGATCTGACTCGGTTGAGCCACAGTACTCTGACTTTAACGTGTAACTACATTTTATCACGAAATGAAGAGTTACATCCAAACGTCAAAGTGGTTTTCGTCAATTGAATTTGCTATATAAAAAAAAATAGTGCATTCATTGCATAGTCAACTAAAAGAGCTATGAATTATATTTTTACGCTATCTTGAAGTAATGGGGAATTAAAAGTTATTACTATATATAATTAAATTGCAACAGCAAGAAATGAGTGATGTTTGAACGACGTACTTAATAATAATTAACCATCGAAAGATATAAAGCGCTAAGCCCATTCTTTCAAACCGTGCACAATCCACGTACAGATAAAGCGAGCGAAGGTCCCTATTCAATTTTATTTCATTATTTCTCAAAGTTCTTTTACAAAATAATAATAATAATATTTAAAATATCAACCGATATAAAAATGAGACAAAATTTAACATAAGAGGTGAAATAATTTTTGCTTATTTGTTGTTGTTGTTTTTTTTTTTCTAATCCACAGAAAGAGAAAGAGAGTATCTGCGATTAAACACCTCTGCGAATCGAGTTCCCCTTTGTGTCACCAAACCAGACAAACGAGATACCGCTCTGTCGTGATACATCCTTTGTATATCGTGATATATATAAAAGTACTAGAAATATCGAGTGCTACGAGTGTATCGGGTATCCGGATACGAGAAATTTTCACAAAAGTTTTGTTAATTGTTTCGCGGTTCACCGGTGACGGATAATAAATAAGCGGTGACCCAGACTTTCCCTATCTATCTGTTTGTAAATCCGTCGCTCGACCCTCCTGTCAAACTCTCCGCATTTGTTACCGCCGACTCTCGTCGAAAAAAGTTGGCTGCATTGCATCCAGTGACAGAATCGATGGTTGTATCGATATCAAACGTCCAGCTCGGAATTCGGCTCGAATTCAAAACGCCCGATTGTTGTTAAATCGTATCGGTATCTACAGCTGTGTCTGACTACCACGAATCTGCATTACTCAGTTAGGTTTCGTGGCCCCTCGATTCAAATCACTCGTACGTGCAATTCAACGACTGAGAAATACATTCAGCAACACGAGTCGCGGGCTTTATCTCCTGCTAGATCCAGGCCGAAGATTAATCCACTTAATCCCACGCGCGAGTGGTAAGGTGGTGGAAGTTTAGTGTTCAGACGAAAGTGAGCTTGTTATCGGAGCTTCGATAAGGATCACTTACTTCCTGACAATAAACAAGAAACTTCTATTTTTGTTCTCTGTACTTTTGTTAAGTGTAGGGCTGTTGTTGTACGTACCAAGAAAGTGCGTGTTATGTCGATTGTGGGGGTGCAAATAATAATTCGAGCGTCGAGACATAGCCGTGGAAACCTCGGACCTGATTGAATTCCGCCTACCACTTAGTAGCAGTATAAGTAGTAGAAAACAGCGGCTGTGTTACCTGGTCAGAGGATACCAACCGTGGTCGTAACTACCAGCTCCGTGAGGGAGAAAAGTGGAGGTAGCGGTTGTTGCGATGGTAGTAGTTATCGTCAGTACTACACAGCCCTGAAGCCACCTCTCTTATAGCCTCGCCCGCGCGAACGCACACACACACACGCACACACACACACACACACACACACCATGTACAGTGATTGGAAACTCTCCAGGAAAAACCTCTCGGCTCGCGCGTGTATGGAATAAATTAAATGGCAATACATCGTGGTCGTGTCTGTGTGTACTCTACGCCGCCGCGAGATTGTCGTACATTAGATAGGGCGCTATAAAAGGGTGAGCACGAGAGATATAAAATTAGTACATTACAACCGATGGAGCTATGTTGGTTATCATTTTATGTGAAAAAGTAAAACGGAAGCATTGCGAATAACAAAAAAGATAATAATAATTGAGATATTGTGAAGTGACGTTGGTGTTTAATTCACTGTTGTCGCTGTTTTCGTGCGTGGAGTTTATATATCCTAGTTATATATATATAAGATCAGTGGTGAAATAGTGTCGCGCGAGTGTATGAAGAATAAAATCGACTATCAAGGATAACGAGGGATAAAATATTGGATGCAGAGGAAGAGAGTAATTGGAGGTCCCGGCCACGACCCCCTTTCCTCGAGTCGCTGACCGGCCGGGAAGGAATTTACGATTGACCTTCCTTACATACCAAGAGTTCACTCTCCTCCTCCCGCTTATTGCTCTTACTAATGAGAATCAAGAAAATATTTCGCTAAACACCGCTTCCTACTTTATACTGCGGAATGATGAATAGTGGTATTGCGTGCTCGCAAACAATCCTCTCTCTCGGATGATCGTCATCGCGTTACGTTCCATCTGGATTTGAAAAAGAAGAGGATCTGGAGAGAATATAACACGATCGAGGTACTTATCTTATTCGATATTAACCTGGTGCGATGAATATAACTCAATAAAATATTCAAATCACCTTTTGTAAGGATGTCATATTTTTTATCTTGTAATAATACGCCTTTTTAGAATTTGAATATATTTTAGAATCTTTTTTTTCACTTTTTTATATTCATTTCACAGTCATTTATTTTACTTATTTTTCTCATCTCAATGACGGTTGCTTCAAGAGGAGATTTTTATGATGTTTTTCATTTCTGAATCAGTAAAACAAATTGTATTATATTACACTGTGTTTTTTATTTCATTTGATACATTTATTTCTGTGATCAATTTTGTAATATCATGTCCATAAATTATTTTGCTTCCTCATAGAGAAAGCTTTGCGACGGTGAAACATTTTTATTCCAGTTTTCAATGTCAACGTTATCAAAATGTGCCAAGACTTCGAAAAATTATATTTAGAAAAAAATGTTCGGGTGTGTGCGTGAGTGCTGCGTATGTTCTGCCACTGTAAAATTCAAACGTCTATAACTCGAGAATGGATTGAGCTACAGCGCTTCCGTTTCGCGCGAATATTAATCCGTACAATCTCTTATTCACTGCATTTTTTTTTTGTTGAAATTACTAAAAAATTACAAATCTTACGGCATTTTGAAATTTTCAAAAAATGTCAGTTAACGCTATAATTTCCGTAAATTTTAAGATTTCCGGCTATTTAAAAAAAAATATAAATAGAGTATCATAAAAGGACGGGTCGTATTGAATTCGAAAAACATCGGCCGAACGGTTCAGATTTTACAAATTTTGGAATTTTTTACAACTTTCAAGATATCGTGCTGTTATATTTTTTTTTTTAAATAGAGTATTATAAAAGTAAAGTTGGTATAAATTTCGAATATTAAAATAAGCTGCAAATTTAAATTTGGTTTCTCTAGACTCCGCACGATGTTCAAAACTATGAGGAAGCGAAAATGAAGAAAGATAGTTCCTCATAGAGAGGACTTTGAGCATCGTGCGAAATCTCGAGGAAGCAATTTGGAAGTTTCAATTTGCAGCTTGTTTTACTAACCTTTAACGTAAAAATATTGTAAATGATCAATTGAACTTAAAACAATAGCCGGGCCGAGCGGTAGGAGGCTCCCGAACATAGTTAATTATTATTAAATTGTGACGAGATTGTCGAAGCGCGACGATGTACACGCGGTATATCTACTAACCGAAGCAGGGATCGATGAATCCAAGAGAGACAACTTTGGCATTTTTGTTAAATATCAAAAATCTTATATTTGTTCATATTATGATTGCGACCATAGGTTTCAAGTATTATCGTGATTCATAAGGGAGTAGAGCACCAGAATTTGTTTTAACCTTTCACCTAAAGTGTAGAATTTACGGCTATGCAAAGTATTAATTGTGCATCAATTTTGGTCAGAGAAGACCAAAAATACAAATATATATCCATAGAAGAACCATCGTTGATTATATACAACGTTGACATTTATGTGGGAATGTTTAGTTCACTGAAAATTGGCAAGAATAAGACAAAATTCACTATAAATTAATCTCAAAGAAAAACTCGCATACCCGTTAATTGTGACATGGAAAGCACATGCATTCTCTCTTTGTTGCCAGTACGAGTAATCGTTGTATTCCCCGTGGAAATTTATAAAAAATAAAATGATTGAAACATTATATTTGTTGCATATATTTCATCTACATTAATATCCGCTTTATAAAATTTTCTGGTAACGATTAACGTATACAAGAACAGACTGGTCCGTCTTATTGCTTTTCGTCATGTTAATTTTTTCGCACACACTAAAAGTACGCGTATAAACGTAACATAGTTTCGTGTAGTTTATCTTTAGACGTTTATCATATGTTGTTTATATGTAAGGTTAAAAAAAAAACACAAACATCAAAATATTTTGTTTAAGATACTCAAGTATTTCGTTTTATCACGATTAAAATATAAATAAAAATAGTTGTAACGCAGAAGGCAAATATTGACTAAAGTCATGTGCGGTTTAATTTAAAAAAAAAAAATGTTATTGCTACTTATACGTGCTCTGTTAAATTACATTTTCTTTGCTTATTATTGTTACTGTTTATTCAATATCCTTTGAGTTATCTTCAGATGACTGGCACGATGCCAAGTAAACCTGTGGGGACTCTTCTACTCGTACCCTGCCAATACTCAATCCATACATATAGATTCGTGTAGCTTGCTTCGTTTCTCACGGTCCCACGGGCACTGTGCACTCCAACGAGGGGGATGCCAATGAGAGTGATAGAGAGAGAAATGTAAAAAGAACGCGTGCATAGGCACCTTAAATCCGGATACAAAGCTCGAATATCCGATTGCTTGTTCCTGTTTTGGACACATGAAAATGGATAATACTTCGGTAAATACGATTTGTCGTGAAAGGACAGGGAAATCGTGAAATTTTGTCGAATAGTTGAGATACAACGTATTTATCATTCATCTCAACAATAACAATGATAATGATAATACTTCATTTTGTATTTTATTGAAACAAGTGAGTGAATACCAAAGCAATGTGCCATCTAGTGTAATAGATACCTGTGGTATATTGTTGATCAACTAAAAATTTCAATATTTTTAATAGCAGATATAGGGGATAAAGCTGTGCTCGAAGCTATATAAAGTGTCAATTTTGAATATAGGGCTGAATTTATGTTCGAATTAATACTTGATTATGTTTAAATTAAATGTAAAAGGTACGTCTCTGGTTTACCTGAACAATGGTCAAGTGAATTTCGAGATACTGGAGGGTTATATTGTTCGAGGTTTTCACACTCATACGCGCGCGCGCACACGCACACATTTATCCCAATATTTTCTCTAAACTACATTCTGAATATTTCACACTGTTGAGAATCCTGACATAAAAACAACAAAGCTTTCATAACGAGGAAGCAAAATAGAAATAAAAGTATTCAAACAGCACATTGATATTCCTACACAAACTCCTGTTAACATCAAAGTGCTTCTGAATATCTATGAACGCGATAAAAGCGCCTGATAACTGCGGTAGAGATTGGTGGAATTCATCGTCAAATAGGAAGGCCAAATATACAATTAAAATTGAAGCTTGAAAGTTCATTCTACAATATATTCACGGGTCATGCAGCTGATAAGCATATCTGCTGGGATTACACATTTTACTGAATAAATAAATTTTACTCAGGGAGGTTAAAAAGTGGAATGTTATATAGGTAAAGGGAGGAACGTACGAAGACGTGTATTTTTTTAGAACATACAGGAGTACCAACGAATGTAAACTAGGTTGAACATACGTCTGGGGATGCTATCTACAGCAATCAAGAATGCTAGTGTTGTGATTAACTTCTATTGCAATTTACCCAACTCTCTCCTACTTATGTTTAAATAAATTCTTTTTTTTTTTGCAGTTAATAGCATCACCTATGCACACATTTTACTTACATGATAGCAAATAGTATATTTACGTTTGTACTAATTGTAAGTCAATAGCTTGTACTTCATACATTCAGGCGATAGTGGGTTATCAAAGATTTTATAAAGAATTTATAAATGTTACATTTTGCTGTGATTATTATGGCCATTTATTTAATATATAATTTTGATGAGAGCGTTTTTTTTCTGATACTGTTCAACAATAAGGCGTCAATTTATTTCGTACATACACGAGCCACACAATTTTAGATTAAAATAAAATATTTTACAAGCTTAATAGAAATATGAAATCAGTAACTCTGCTAAGTCTAAGTAAGTCTTTGCATCATATTCCTATAAAATCCATCATAGCAAGTGCAAGATACAAAGTTATGCAATTAATAAAGTTTGCATGAAGACCTGTACTTATGTTCGAATTAATCCTTTTCTTTGCTACTGTTAATAAAATAGCATATATAAATTACATATATTATAACGAATAATAGGTTTATGTTTTTATTCATATAAGATTATAAAAAGAATTTATAAATGTTATACACCGTTATTATTATTATTGTTATTTATATAATATATATTTATGTTAAAATATAAATTTCCACGAGTCTACCTCGAGTGTTAAATTGATCGCTCTGCTGTAAGCCTTGGCTATCATATTTATCTTTCTAGCTCTCGGATAAGCAGTAAATGCTTGTAATACCAGGTAGCAAGGCAAATAACTTTTAGGGCATCTGAGACAGAGGGCTCGTATCGTCTTACCGAGCGATAGGAGGCTCACGAGCACGAGTTAATTATTATCAAATTGCGATGAGACTATGAACGCGCCACGATATTCACGCAGTATACCTGTTACCTGAAGCAAGGGTCGTTGAATCCGAGAGGCAGATGGAACGGATGAGGCTTGAGTTCATTGACCTCCTGTATAACACCAACCCTGCACTGATCCTACACCACGTACTCGCTGACTCGAGATATTCTTGCAATAATATTATCTTATCGATTTTCAAGAAGTGTCCGGCGTAGATACTCGCCAGGAGTAAAGTAAATCTTTTTCTTTCTCCCCCCCCCCCCCCTGTTATCGCACAATTGTGATGAGCAAATCGTGCACCGAATCGCAAGAATCCATCACGATCTTTTCTCTCTCTCTCTCTCTTACCACTTGTTTATACACACAGTGTATAGGATAAACTGCAGCAGACATAGAAATCGTCGAGCCGAGAGATTTTTTCTTTATTCCAACGAGTGTGTGTACCGTGGGCGCTACAGAGGGAAGGGTGAATCGCACTGGCGTGTGCAACGAGAGGGATTCGCAGCCCTCTGAGTTTTTACTAGATGCGTGTGACATCGTCCTCGACGAGATACACAAAGAAACTCACTCTCTCTGCTACAAAGAAAAAAACTTTTTTGCCGACGTTAAACCAGCCCTCTCACACAGATACCTGTGTAAACCCACTGTAGTCATGCACAGGTACAAAGGGTTTGTCGCTTTTTTGAAAACGTAAAATCATAGGGTATGCACTGTTAGGGACGAAAATACGAGATTTCACCGTCTCATTGTCTCATGCGGGGTTCCGAATAGTGACGCTCGCCTCTTGGACAAATAACGTGTTTGCTCTTTTATCTCAAGAGACAAACGAGGCGGAGAACATAACGTCGAGGCACAAAAGCCAAATGCGTGGAATCTGACGGTTTTTAAAAATGTTTCATCGTTTCACGAGGGTCCAATTGTCTCTGTGTATTAGTAATGGAACGTGCGGTACAGTGGGCATTTTTTTTTTCATACGCCTTGTACTCGTTAATTAATAATTCATATCGTGATAATTTGTAAGTAATTACATATTCTATGCACATTTAAGTATACGTGCACATACTACTCAATTACGAAATGGGTCTCGCTGTACCCCACAATTCAATATGATCCACTGTACCTCAGCAATGGGGAAAAGTCATCGGGTACAGTGAGATATTTACTCTCGATCGTATATCGAGAGGAACAGCATTCTCAGTGCGATTTTTGTGTATAAAATTATTTAAAAATTTTTTCGTTTTATGTACAATTTGAATAGTGCGCTACATAACGGTTTTTATCGAAATTCCTTATGAATGTGGTAGCTGTTCATTTTTTGTCTTTTTAGTGTAAAATATTTTTATCAAATGTGGGAAAAACACTTTCAGGTCGTAGAATTACGTTTTTGTGAAGAAATTGTTAATTATCTACAATCTTTAACGGTCATAATATATCGTGAATGTTATAACCCGGAATAAAGGAAATGTATGAGGAACAATCTGGAAAAATGCGTGGTGTCTGGGCCGGAATTAGAACCAGGGACCTTCCGATTGCCGGTCGACTGCTCTGACCACTGAACGCCAGAGTGCTCACCACACTTCATTCGTCTTCGTATATTAAATATTCCACCACGTTACAATGTTCAGAACTCGCGGATAAATTCCAAGTTTTGTTGTTGACGTTAAAGTTGAGAGTCAATGTGTTTGAATCTGCCGAGAGGAGATAGTCTCGAAGAAATGAGTTGTCATGTAGAGGAGAGCAGCCGACGAGACTCCTCTACAAATTGGCGAAAGACAGGTTGCAATACCGGTGTCTCAAAAAGGAGAAATGGAGCGGGTTGGAGAAAGGGCGGAGGTAGTAATTGCGTTACGGGCGAGAGTGGAACTCCTCTTGGCACCGATTTTGTTGCATTAAGTCCTGTTCTTACCCTATGCACACAAGGAAAAGAAATCGTGGAAGATTCCAACGAATATTACGCTACCGATTCGCTAAAGTATGCTGTCGTAATGAAGACGGGGCGACTTAATCAGCGGGCAGTAATTATCAGTCGAGGGATTTCGTACGATTAAAAATAATAATAATATTGAGCTTTCGTATGAAGATACTGGTAACAGTTAATCTGCATCAAGACACTGGCGAGGTGCCTCGAGTATAGCGTTCCAGTGTTGACAGCTTTGTTGTTTGCTCTCGGTTGCGTATAACAGTTCACCTATCACGATCGCTTACACTCGATGCAGAGTATGTAGTTATCGTGTTTTTGCTCTCGGATAATTTTCGAATAATACGCTCGTTGTTCGTGAGTTAAGTTCGGTGTATGAGCACGAATTGTTCGTGCATGGGTGCTCATACATTCGTTGGATACGGTCTTGCTCCCTCTGAATCCTAAGGACCCGTACTGGTCAGTCTTTTTAGGTTTATTTGAGTATAAATAGGATCTCGACTGCTGATACTTTAAGGTGGATCCCGGTCTCTGCTGTTGGCGCGTGACTACCGTTGCATTCGCAACATACGCGTCAGGTATGCCATCTATGCTAGTTGCAGATTATTTCTGATGCGTTTTCGTTATCTCTCTCAAATGATTTTGATAAGGCAAATTAATTTTGTTCCGTTCTCCCTCATTCTGAGAAGCATATCGAAGTGCGCGTTTGTTTAATATTCCGTAAAGAGTATGCTATATATCAGGCCACAATCTTCATCCTCTCTACCGTGACCATTGCATTTCCGCTATAATAAAGTCGAAATCCGTTCCCTCGACTTCCCGGGCATCCAGGCTTGCTAATTATGGTGAAACCAACATTAATTGTCGCGCTGCTCAGCTTGCGGATGCATCAGCGGGGGTGGATGATCAAAGGTGCAGTTCTCGTTAGTTCTCGCTAATTGTTTAGTTGAGGTACCGGAAAATACATCTCTGTATATATATTTTTAAATGTTTTACTGTACCCCAGAAATCGTTGTCCCACTGCGTCCCACTAGCTCTTATCATAATTTACAAATGATTATCGTAATAAGTAATATAATCAGTGCTTGGCGCACATCGTAATCGTTGCACTACGCTACAATACTTAACTTGTAATAGAGAATTCATGCTAAGCTAATAAATTTCGAAAAAAATTATTAATACTCCTAATGACTAAAGTATTTCATTCGACCCCTGAATTATATTATTACTCATTATTTATATTTGTATCACCAGATTAGAATAATTTTAAGTACGACATATAGATTACGAATATATTGAATGTGTTTTCGAGATAAATTGACTGGTCCACTGTGTCTTACATCTCACCGCATCCTTCTTTTTCTAACTGTTGCTTCCTTTCACTCGTGTTTGTCGACGGTAATTCATAAGTAATCTTAACTGTGTGCATAAAATAAACTTAATTCCAGTGGACTATAGAGGTTTCGTGTACAGGTGTTGAATGATACTCTCATTCGCTTGCTTTTACGCACGCGAATCCTCGAAGGATTTATAACCTCTGGATAATCAGGAGGAGGGCGAAATATTTGAGAGAGGTTTCTTATCACCCCTACAACTTCAGCCCCTTTCCTCATCTTTTCACTCCTACAATCGTTTTTCTTCGAGTATAAGAATTCGGTCATCTCCGAGTTAATTTAGAATACAGAACTACAGTGAGTGTAGAAAGTATTCGTACACCAGCACTTTTGCTGTTTTTATCCCAAATGATAAAAGATAACAACTGGAAAACAACTGGAAAACCACTGGTCATAATAAAGCATCCATTTATTAACCATAATTTTACAAAAAACAATTAATAACTTTATTGATTTTTTTAAAAAACGATTACAATCCATAAATCTGCCGTTTCGGACGTGTGAAAAGTATTCGTACACCGTACGAAAAATGATTTAACTTTAATTTTTTATAATATAATAATAATTTTTAATATTTTGTCGGATAGCCATTATTATTTATAACGGCCTGGAGTCGTCGGTGCATAGATTGCACAAGCTTGCGTGTGATATCTGGCGAGATAGTCTCCCATTCAGCTTGCAAGGCCTGTTTTAACTCTTGCCGACTGGAAACAACCTGTTTTTGAACACCATCGTTCAAGATTTTCCATAGATGTTCTATGGGGTTAAGGTCCGGCGATTGAGGAGGCCAATTCAATTGTTTACGCACGTTGTACAATAGCCATTCTTTGGTTTTGTGCGCGGTATGTTTAGGATCGTTATCGTGTTGGAAAATGAAATTATCCGAAATCCCTAATTTTTCGGCACTGGCACGCAAATTGTTTTTCAAAATGTTATTATACATTCGATGATCCATAGTACCTTCAATGAAATGTAATTTTCCGACACCCCTGGCACTCATACACCCCCAAACGAGAACAGAACCGCCACCATGTTTAACAGTGGGCCGCAGATTTTTCGGATCGAATTCTGTATTTTTTTTCCTCCACACCATACGCCTGCCATCGGATCCAAATATGTTAAATTTGCTCTCATCTGAGAAAATGACAGAGTTCCAGAACGCTTCATCTTTATCGAGATACTTTTTAGCGAAATCAAATCTTTTTTTACGATTTATCGCATTCACCCAAAATTTCTTGCGTATAGCTCGGCCATGATAACCATTGTCACGTAGCACATTGCGAACTGTACCTTCGGAGACACTAACATTACGATCCAAGAGGCCACTCACAATATTTTGCGCACTAATTTTTGGATCCGCTTTAATCTTAAGCAGAATAAAACGTTTGTCTCTATCTGTCAATGCACACGGCCGACCACTTCTACGTTGATTTTTCAATGTTTTCCGTTCTCCAAATCGATCAATTATTGATTGAATTGTCGAGCGAGGTCTTCCAATGATCTTCGATATTTCTCTGACGGTTTTGCATTCATTATGCAAGTTTATAATAATTTTTCTTTCTTCTTCAGAAGTTTCTTTACCTTTTCGACCCATTATCGTTGATAATTCAATGCAAACTGGAGGATTACAACTGGTAGGAAGACTCCTACGGAGTGTCCGAATGTAAACAAAGTCGACCTGCTTTGTTTTCATTTTGAAACTTAAATTCTCCCAGTTCAAGAATAAATTTTAACTGCTAAGAGTCAAGTGTACGAATACTTTTCACACGTCCAAAACGGTAGATTTATGGATTGTAATCGTTTAAAAAAAAAAACAAATAAAGTTATTAATTGTTTTTTGTATAATTATGGTTAATAAATGGATGGTTTATTATGACCAGTGGTTTTCCAGTTGTTTTCCAGTTGTTATCTTTTATTATTTGGGATAAAAACAGCAAAAGTGCTGGTGTACGAATACTTTCTACACTCACTGTATATCTCCAAAGCCTACGCTGAGCTTACCCAAACCGTGTTGAATATATAAAGGGGAGAGAAATTCGACGATAGCCAGCGACCTTGTAATACCAATGTCTCTGGCGGGGTTTCTCATACTTAAATTATCTCCATAAATTTCCATTTGCAGTTAACGGAAAATATACAATGGGGCGAAAGTTTTAGCTTCTGATTCCTACGGTACATTTTTTTTTCGTTCTAATAAATAAAATATTCGTAAGGGTTCAATTTGTCACCGAGAGGCAATGGGTATTGAGTAATAATTCTTATCAATGAACGAAAAGGAACATTTAGCATACGTTAGTATTACAAAGTAAACAACTATTTAACATTAATTTCATGTCTAAATTACACGATAAAATGATTCAAAGTCGGACCTTGCACATTGTCTTCTCAGTACTTCGCATTTTTTTACAAACCTATCTCTGGGAGTAAGTATGTTGATTAAACTTTGCTTCCACGTAGATAAAGCTGCGTGGAAACATTGTGCAACGTTAAAATTAGAATCCTTGTTGAAAGGAAAATTGTAGAAATTGAAGTTTAATAAAATAGAGTGGTGAAAAAAAGTAGATTCCAAGTGCTATGAATCTCATAGCTTCAACATGTTTAAACATAAATTGTAGTCAGGAATGAACATTTGCTATGGAACTGGGGCGAAAATTTTTAAAGGAATTGCTAAAGTAATTTACGAGTCCTAGCCTTTTATTTTTGCAAACCTGGATAATTTTAAATATTATATAAACATTCAATGTTCTATAAAATACGAATACTTCGGTCATTTATTGGTCAAATGTGATATCAAATGTCCCTGAACATTGTGTTACGTATGTATGTGTTCAAAGTTTTAGTATATTACATAACATTTGTATCAAAAGTTCAGGCGGTTACAAAATGAAAAAACTGAAATTGCCTTCTTTCTATAGAAAATTTTTATTCAACCGATCAAAGTTTACGTGAATCAGAGTGACGTAAATTAAAAAATAAATTCAATATTCTCTATCCAACAAGACTTACGATAATGACTTATAGTCATTGGCTCTGAGGTATGTATTGTATGTTAACGTGGTGGAATGTTCAAGTTATCAGGATAATTCGGATAGAGTGTGTTAAGAGGCCTGGCGTAGCTCAGTGGTGAGAACTGTCGATTGGTAATCGTTCCTCATGTATTCTGGGTTACAGTATAAATAAAAATGATCATAGTTGATTCAAGTGCTGGTCGAACCTCTTCCAGGGAACCAAATATAGGCAGATAGTTATACGCACTCCGGATAACTTCAACATTTTCAGAGATTCAGATAAAAGAGAACTGAGAATGCCATGAGGGCTCGAGATAGATGGTTTGCTCTTGGTGCTCGCTATATTCAGGCCGTGACCTCGGTGTCGTGTTCAAATGCATCGTTACCCAACGAGCCCGCCTATGCTGTTGCACCAGGAAATGAACCAGGAGGCTTGTACCATTAGGTGAAACGGATGGCAAGGCCGATTCAGAGGGTAGTAAATAGAGAAACAAGAAGGAAAGTACACTCGTCGGGAGAGGGAAGAAGCGGAAGGAAGGGAATGGAAACGCATTTAGTTCAGTGTACCGAAAAAAAAATCACGTGGCCTCGAGTGGAATGTCGTGTTTTACGAATGCGAGCATGACGACCGCTCTCTCTCTCTCTCTCTCTCTCTCTCTCTCTCTCTCTCTCTCTCTTTTCTTCTTTCTTTTTCTATTTCGCCTTCTCTTTTACCGGTACCGCCGATGTTGTTGAACAAGAGTGGGAGCCATTACCCCGTGGTACAGGTGTTCACGCCCTTCATCAAAGTTGTACCCTTTCCCCACTTTTTTTACTCCTTTTATCGCTCTTCTGGATTTATAGCTTCACGTACACGAATGCTCTCATCCAATTTACTTCTTTCGCTTCCAATGAATCGTACATCCAGTTTCTTGCCGTTAAAATTACACTCCCGCGAATTCGAGTTTGAACTAACTAATAGAAAACTGAAATATCTCTCTTTATTACAAAAAGATAATGCCGCAGTAGCCGTGTCAAGAACTCAGGTCTTGAAGAACCTAAAGAATCTAAAGAACTTGAAGAAGAAAGGGGACCAATCCACGTACCGCATAAGGTGGCGAGTCCCCCTAATATTTTTCTCTACTGTATAATAAAAATATCTTTTCGCCAACATCGCTGCAGTCATAAACAAGAATCTACGTATGCACAAGACATTTTATGTCAAGTGAACTACGTTTATATAGGACATCGTGTGTCATGGATGCCAAATTTATTTGGGACGTTCCATGTCAAGTGGGTTACATTTTCTTACGGCCTTCCATGTCAAGTGGATGACACTCAGATATGAAATTGTCGAGCGAATCACTTTCGTATAGGGTATTTTATGTCAGGTAGTGCTTTTACCTCACATTCCTTATACGCGGCGGTCCTTGTTGCGACGCTTGTTTCCCGAGCAATTATTACACTGAGAAAAAAAAAAATTGATCCAATATCATTGGTGTTATTGAATGATATTTCGTTGATTTAATTGTAAAATTGTTGGTGTAAATAATAGGATTTATGGTATTAATCCAAACAAAACGCTATTGACTTTAATAACATGATAAAACCAAACATTTTCATTCATTCAAATAGATATATTGTTAGTCGAGAAGTATATATTATTGAAACTATCTCAATAATTATCGCGAAACAATTATATAGATTTTAATGTATTTTCTGGAACGACCAAAAAAAGCGTTTGAATTCATAACATAAATTCATAACATTTATTAACATAAAAAATTGAATCATAACATAAATTCAGACACAATTTTTATTGAGTATACGTATTATTTTATTGTCTTCACCATATCCGATATTGATTTTCAAGTAAAATAATATGTCATTAAACTTAATTACATTTCGCAATATTTTATAGCATAGTAGCAATTTCATATATCGTTGGCGCTCCGCAGTCAGATATTTATTTGGGTCAAATCATATATTTTTTAGAATCAGTTGTTTTTTTTTCTCTGTGCATGCACAAATTATATATACGAAACTCCCTACATTATAGAAATCTATTTGCATCACAGATATATATTTGCCTTACCGACGGTTGGTGGGAACACGAATGATGATTGCGTGGGAAATAAAAGACGATCGGAAGTGGAAACAAAATGAGATCGAAGAGGAAATATATGACATGCGCAAGTGGCAACAAAAGAAATGATTTCGTTCGTGCAGCGCGAAGCGGCGCACGCGAAATATTGAATAACGCACTTTTACTATCCAAGGTATAGCACAATATTGTGACTCGTGCGATAAGGTGCGTCGCACACAAAATAAATAGTTTCAACAATTGTTCTACGGGATTCCGCCAGCACAATAAGCTGCTAAGTATGGTGACAAATTATTATGCAATTAGGATACTACAGACGTATTGCAAATCTGATACTAAATTAGGACCCTTGAAAATACTAAATCCGATATCGTTTACGATGTCCAAGCTGAGTCCATTGGAATCGCGAGACAGCAAAAATACGAGGAAAAGAGCTTCTCACGACGTGATCTTTACACAATTTATATTTTGCTGCACCTTTCATGGAATCTACCAGAAAAAATGTACTCCCCCTGCCCTTGTAATTACGTCGGGCTGCTTCGTGGATACGCGGTAATATTCTCGTTCGTTCTTCTTTTCTTTCTCAATATAAATTTAACTAATTAACGATTTCGAGCGCATTTAAGGACGTTACGACCTCCGAGTCTGGCTAGCAAGTGTCGTTACTCGGTGCTAGCGAGACTCCCTGAAGCGCTGTGGAAAGGGACATGCGGAGAGAAGGAAGACGTTTCTCTTCACAGAATATCGCTAGTGATACGACCACACACGCGTCGTTTGCCTAATTACGTTGGTGTAGCTAGGCCCAAATATCACCGGTCGGGTTGAGCAGTGATATGTAGCTAATTGAGCAGCTAATTGATCGATGATCGATGCTCGTGATGCTGCGATGCTGCCTGATTTGATGGTATAGGTGGCTTGATGGTCATATCCGCCACCTTTTCATTGCAATGTTAGATATCGTCTTTCCGCCGGTGTACAATTCTGCTGCAGATTAACCTCGGTGTGGGGAGAATTCTGTCAACCTGCGTTATGAACTCGAAAGTGCGTGGAGCTCTCCAAATTCTCACTGGAAGGTTGTAGCTTCGACGATGCGCGATGAGAAGCGTGCGGCTGCTTCGCCACTACTCGCTCTTTACCGAGGTATTGGTCATAATATAAATTGAAAATAAATGAACACTCAGTCGCTTTTTGGCTCTGGTTGTCCACTCGACTTGGATTTTTGAACCCACAGTATCCATGTCAGTATTCTATGATCGTTTCTCGTTCCTCCTCGGACTGACTCCGTCTTCCTGGCTGGACAATTTCTTACCGCGACGATGCTTAAGTTCATGGAAATTACAACGCGGTAACGTGCTTACAAAATAAACTGCTACAATATATATATTCTCTCTGAATAAACACGTTGGGAATGTGGAAAAAAAAAGATTGAAGCACATTGTTAAATTAATTAAATTTTTAATGAATAAATACCTTGTTTTGAGCAGTAGCATTATACTTTTACTACGAATGTTCCTTTATGCCATCAAAGGAAATACACATTTAACGGGTTTTAGGAACATATTTTCTAATAGAATGACTAATTCGAAGATCTCCAACTAGTAAAACCTAGGTCATTGTAAGAACGTACATAAAGGACTGAATGAATAAAATTTTTACTGTAATCAAATTAAAATTCTTTACTTGTACTTTTCCTCAAGTCTGTACCAAATATTACGATTAAACTAGAAATAATTTTATTGTTATAGGTACCGTGAAGTAGTTGTATAAGGGATGCATTAGTATTTTTATTTAACTGGTATCTATAATTTTATTTTAACCTTACGATACGCGATGGCAATCGTAATACGATTGATCACATTGAAGAGTTAAGTTATTTAAAATATATTTGTGATAAATATGTTCTATCTTATACGAATACGATGTGAATAAGAGGCTCCCCTCTTCATTTTGAGATCTCCTTCCCACTTCTCTCTACATCTCTGTTATATCGTCGCTTACTCTGATGCGATGACGTAGTAGTCGTCAGGAAGTAATATCATAGTGTTCCTGCATGTGTGTTTGCAGTGATATGAAAAGTCACTTGAAAAATGTGCGATGTAGAAAAGAACCTAAAGAACCACAAATGGGGCGTCGAGCATTAGTGTGATTTGCGGAGTGAGTGAACAGGGGGGTGTTCGCATTACACGCGAAAGAGTCTCAACGTCGTTCCCTTGGCTTTTTCGAATATAGAAAGAAGGTGAGTGCTGTGAGCATGGAAACAGAAAGATGACAGAGACAATGCTGGAGCATAGAAAAGAATAAAGACACGACAGAAAGGTTCTTAATGCCACGCGCTCCTTTACTCGGAAGATGTTTCGGTGCGCTCGGTACATAGCGTTTGATTTGAATAAATAGCACATTGGTCAGGGTGTCGAGGGAGAGACGGAAAGCAACTGAGGAATATTGTAGAGGGATGAAAACCTTACGTGAGCTCTCACTGAAAATCTTTCTTCTATTCCGTCCCGTCGTCAACCAAAGTGTCCACGGTTGCTCGGGGATTACGGATGAAGACGATAACGTTGAAGTTGAAACGTACGCTTGATGCACGAAATCTACTTAAAATTAAAGGGTCTATCTCGAGAGCCAGTAGTGCCAACACAGAGAGACGATGCGTCGTCAGTGCATGTTGCTGCTTCTGCTGCTACCTCTGATCGCTCGATAAACCGCGAAAGTAGTTCGCCATCAGCGGTGGAGCAACGGCTCTATCTTTTTCCTCCGTCTGAAAATCGTATGGAAAGTCACTGATTTTTTCGTAAACTAATTACGCTGTATGAACGTTTTGTCGATTTTTATCGATTTAATACAAGACTTTATTATTATTATTGTTGTTGTTAGATATAACCAAATTTAATGGGCTCTCACCCGGCTGTTCTTGTAGGGCTGTGACTCACCTACAGGACGGGAGGGCGGTGTTTCTAAATCGTTCTGCCTGACTGCTCATCCAACCAAAAAGTAAGCAGTCGGGTGATTCCAAAATCGTGTGATCCAAGTAGACGGAGAGAACTCGGAATGACCGCGTTCTGAATACGACCCGCTAGTGTGGTGGTATGTTAGCCTTAGTTTCATGACAAATGACGGTTTTATCCCTCCGAGAACGTCGGTTATAAGGATCACCCGTTTGACCGTGAAAACCCGGGGCAGCTGGCAAAGTTCGAACAAGAGATTTTGATACTTTATCCGCTTGTCGTTTTCTTTAACGTCTATATAAGCCTCGCTGGAGGTTAAGAACTCGATGACGTAAATCATCTTACTCTCAATATCGAAGACGATAATGTCAGGCTCGTTTGGTGTTATCTACCTGACAGTGGGGAAAGAATAGTTTCAGTAAATGAGACACGTCTCGTTCCCCATTATAGATACATTATTATTATTATTATTATTATTATTATTATTATTATTATTATTATTATTATTATTATAATTATAATCATTAACTATTTCGTATGCTTTTCTTTGCAGTTGGCCATTGGGAAGATAGGACAAACAGTGAAGAGTATTATGTGAGGTGAAACAGAAGTGTGGAACGAGATATATAACGAAAATGTTGATTTTCGGCTCGACGAGTCCGCTCCTCGGTATCGTCACTCTGGTTGTCATCACCAACGGTGAGTCTTATTCATATGCAATAGCCACTAAACTTCGATTGACTGAAACTATGACAGATGTGACAATATACAGACTGACAGAAACATTTTGCATAACCGCGTTGCTTATTTGTTCACAATTTAATTGAATTCACTAAATTTTCTAATCGAATCATAAATATATATTTTATTGAATTAATCAAATATTGACTGTAAACAATATTTAGTTTGAATATTCTCTATTAACCTTGATCGTTAACTGCATTACAACATTTCTGTTTAAAATGTTAAGACAGAAGGTGAAATTTTTCTTTTAAAAATAAACAAAAAATATTTTGAACCAAAGGAAACACGTGGTGAGAATGTCGATCGAGTAGCAACACAAGCCACAACACGAACGAGCACTTTCTCGTTCTCTCACAGTGCTTAGAAATCCAACGACTGCGCGTAGGTACTTTTAAATGTGCTCGAAAGACAAAGGAAAACATTTCGCCTTGTCAGCTTTCAAAGTGAACTTGGAGCGTAACAGCAGTAGAGGACTGATTCCAAGTCTATGTATATCCGACAGAAAGACTAAGCTAGAAGACTGCTGCGCGTTCTTCTTGAAATGCCCCTCTCCCCGCTCGTCCTTATTCCTTCGTGTCGTCTACATCGCTTGACATTTATAAGAAGGAAATTTATTCTCAGCCGCTAACACCTCGGGGTACGTCTACTTCGTTTTTGTGCCTTCCGCATGAGCTATTCGCACACTCATTCATGCTAGAAGAAGGCAAGAAGGCGTGCCCTCGTGCGTACACTTCGGACTCTGTAGAAATTAACACGGGATAAGTTTTAATTGATAGTATGTATGGACGCTTGAGGGATATTACGCGATTATAAGAATTGATACACTTGCGTTAAAAAAATAATAAAGAAAAACAAACAAACGTAGCTAATTTATCTCGCATTTCCATAATTTTCTCGCGTGTTTCTGTAATCGTCACAATTTTGATAGTCGACTAACTTACTTTACTCGTTGATATTTGTTATCTACAATTATGGTATAATAAACCCTTCCCATATAACACTTTCTTATTACGAATTTTCTCCGTAAATATTACAATTCCAAATGAATATACACTGGATACGTTTTTTTTTTTTCGATCTCTCTGACATTGCGCTAAAAAGTAGTTTCGCGTATAGCGTTTGTTCCGGACATTTTTTTTTGTTAAAAATAATTCCAACACTCGCAGTCTCCTTTTATTTTACGCCCTAGTGCCGGGTGAACTCGGGATGCCATTTGCTAACAGAGGGTAACGGATGTACAATCACAAACAAACACATCAGAGAGTGAAACGTTTATATACACACATATGCGAAGTAAATTGCCATTCTATCAGTTGCAGGGTGTGTTGGTACACGTAGGTATGTGCGGTACGCGATTCGCAGGGGATAGAGTAAAATAAAATAAAAAAAATTTGCACAGAAACAAGAGGAGAACACTGGAATGACGCGGCAGAGCTATGTCACGGTCGTTGACGCATTCCAGTTTCGCACAACGGTACAAACAACAACATTTCACCCAAGTAGCATCGAATCGACGTTATTATTATGTTTTCAAGTTTGTAGAGATATGCGCCTGACCTAAAAAAAAAAAAAAAAAAAAAAAAAAAATACTGAAAGCATCTCAACCTCCATTCTCGGGCAGTGGGATGTGGGGGTGAGTCACGAGGTTGCTGAGAAACTACTAATTCTATCTGCCTCGGTAAACATGTAAGCCATGATGAAGTTTGTACTGTGCTACGTAAAGATCGCTGCAGCAGCTCGTAGCATTCTAAGCATATAAAAACTCTCGCGGTTTTACGTCTTTTTATTTTCTACGTAATGCATCCATGAAATAGTTAAGAAAAGGTGAGGTCGGGTCACGTCGAGTTCGTTATCTCAATTAAAAATGACCCGTCGGTAATTGACATTTGTCATTTTTATATTCAAATGTTTTCGAGCCAATTATTATTTCCTTAATCGTCCAATTTCGCGAATAGTAATAGTTTGATTTTGTTTATTAGAAGTATCGAGCATCTATGAAAAAAAAGATAATGCAGTTATCTGCTTCGAACCCACAGCGACACTGACATATCCCTAATTCATTTGCACGATATATTACAAATTACCTAATGTTGTAATATACTATGGAAAGTCTGTCTCTTCCACCAGTAAAGCATTTGAGTTGAGTATCGAGATAGAGGACGTGTGCTAAGTAGTTGGTGAAACGGTTGGAGGATGCACGTCACTGACAAACATTATCCAGGCCAAAGCTTCAGGTTTGACCATTTTGGACATGGCGCCAGCTGGCCTAGCTGGAGGTATCGTCATCTCGCGCGTCAGACCGCAATTGTACCGCGCGGACTCGAGTCGCGTTGACCACGAGGGATCTCTCGTTTCACAGAATCACCAGAAGCGACAGTAGTCCCGTGCGAGTGCGGCTTTCTCTCTCACGTCAAGGGAACGGTTGAGGCAAATTTCAATTCCAAATTTCTCCCATATATATTGTATATACTATATATAATATAGATACTAAACATACTACATGTACTATATACTCGTATATAATCGTGTCTCACTTGGTGGAGAATGTTTCATGTATATATATTCTCTATAAGGATTCTACATTAAATGGGACACGTTTTTTAACGACCCTTTTGGATTTTATTCATAGTTGCGTATTACTCATAATACTTGTAGTGCTCGTAGATCTATGATTGGAGAAAATGTTGTTGGATACTGTGACTCCTGGTATTTTATCTACAGAAGCCGAAATTTACACGGTTTTTACAGATCTTTCCATATTTAATCGTTGATATTTTCCGCATTTTAGCAAGAATATCGATGTATTGTTGGTTATTACAAAAGTTTTTTATTCCTTTGTGGTTGATTATTCCAACCACATTTCAATATATTGTAACATAGTTACACGCAAGAGCGTAGGAATAGATGCAGCGATTATGATCGTGTAGTATAATCGAGTTATACTCTCGAATCCACGTTATTAGGTCGAACGATTATAAGAGCCGGTATAGATTTCGAGGATGTAAAAACACCTGAGCGACAGACTCGGTACAAGTATACCGAAGTTCGCGGGCAATAGGCCATCGAACTCGCCTGAAAAACGTGCTACGTCACGCCATCGGAATGCCCTCGCTGACATAACAGCAGGACAGCGACCAACTGATTTTGCCAAGCGGTGAGGGGAAGGCGGAGAGCGGGGCAACAGCGCACCGCGTCAGCCAAGGAAGGCGTTAGATTTAAAAATCATGACGTAGATTTCAGGGGAGCGAGGGGAAGCCTATAAAAGGCCGGTGCGGGGACGGGGAAGGCCTTCATTCTTTTGTCCTCTTGCCAGAATAGCATAAATAGTGGAGGATCGAAAAATTCGATAACGAAAAATTCAAATTACCAGTGAAAATTCAGGAGTTATGTATAAAGTACAGATTTTTGAGTCAATGTGAGAACGAGAAAAAAGAAAACAAGTGGGTGACACCCAGGAGCCCATGAGAAAGAAAAAGACAGGCAAGAAATAACTAGATAATTAACAATAACAAGTGATAAAAATTAAGTTAGTGTATAAGGTGAATAGAGATAGGAATAGGAAATTAAGTGCATCAACTGCGAGCAGTATTTAATGAAATAGTGATAAGAGGACAGCGTTAAGCATATAGTATAAGTGCATTATATTCAGGGAAAAGATTCCGGGAAAGAAGTCAATCGGATCTTTAAACCAGCGAAAGTTTCTGCAAGACGAAAAATCACATCGGTAGAACGGAGACGGAGTGCAAGTAAGACGAGAAAGAAAGAGAAAGAATTATAAATAGAGTTTCGACACTCTATACAAGTAGTGCGGTGTGAGTGTGTGTGTGAGGCGACAATACCGAGGTGTTGTCCGGTGGCCATAGCTCGAGCTCTGAACTACCGGGAATTTGCGCCCGAATAAGCCGAAATAATCATAACTAAAATCGAGGGAATTCCCTGATTTTCGAGTCCAAGAAGATAGAATTAAGTAACGTAGTGGATAGGCTAATTTTAATTAAATCTAGGATAAGTAGCATTAAACATAGAACCGCTAAGATGAGTGAGTGAGTGGGAGAAGCGTGAAAGATAAAGAATTGTACATAGAGTTCATACACTCTATCTAAAGAGTGAATGCGAAACGTCACAACGACGAGTGTGGAATATCGGTGCGCCGAGCGCACCAGAATACGAAGGGGCACGAACAATAATAAGCCTATGAGAGGCCTGAGAGAGGTAAACAGAAAATAATTCATAATCATCGAAATAATTGCGGAAATCACGGATTTAGATGGATATTATGTAAAATTTGAGTGACCGTAATTAAAAGTGACGTTTTTGCAAAATTGTTTTTCCTGGAATAAAAGCCTATTGTCAACCACTAAGAAGTCTAAATTAATTAGTCCTGTGATCGAGCCCGAATTCCCACGAAAAATAAAAATATATGCTAACGTGAAAAATTACCGTTACAATATTTATCAGAAAAGAAAAAAAATATAGCAGAACACGGAGCATAAATAAATGACCAATCGGGCTCGCTCGACGATTATTTTTTGAAGCCACGAGTGGCCTCGAGCACTAGCATCGCGATATACATTGCTAACGTATATACATCTGATTATCAATGTAAACTGGTGTGCGGGCTTGAAATTTATTACGTGAGGAATGAAAAGTAAGGCTAAGTCCAATAAGTATACTTTTTCAACTTAGAGATCGGTGGAACTACGCGCACGGTAAGTTTTATCTCCTAGCCCTTACGTAACGGATTTATTAATGAATGTGTAAATTCTTCTCGAGAATGGGGAGGAGAGTGCTGAAAGAAAAACTTTTTCTCTCGCGTAATGAATCTCGTACTCGCACAGCAGTTTACATTACAATCAAATGTTTATACGCTAGGGAAGTATTCCTCGACGCTGGTACTCGCGGCCACTAGCGGCGTCCAAAAGTACTCGTCGAGTTAATCGATTGGTTATTTCTTTTCATTCATACACTCTTATGGCTCACGTAGCATCGCCCATGTTTTGCACAATATGCGTAGTACTACAAACCGATAGAATAGCGGATTACTTTGTCGCACAAAAATATCGTTGAACCTTACTGAAAGCCCTACCATCGCGAAACCCTAGATTCCTCCATCTCGTACTTTAAGTACAAATATATACCGGAATGTAAACGTCTATTGGAAAAATATGGTCGTTATTTGCAATTAATAATATCCTATTACGGCACCTCTACGATAAAAAAAATATATTCCTAATTATAGGCGGGATAATCAATAGAGTGAAAAAAAATGTTTACTAAATGTAGTAATTGCCCGTAATAAATTGATTTCAAAGTGGAAATACGAAAGTGATCAACGCTTAAATAAATAAATTCGTGCATAAACCGTAAAAATTTCGACTGCTGTTTGTAAAAAAAAAAGCCAGGTGTCACAGTGATAAACAACTTTTTCTCTTATCATATGAGCAATACGCAACTGTGGGCAACAACAACTGTGGAATACTTGATAAACCAACTAGCAACATGTACCATGACACGTATCATGACACGTACAATGACACGTATCTTGGCATATATTGTCAGAGAGTTTCAACTTCTTGTATGAAAGAGTATAGACCTGTTTAATAATATAGCATAGAATATGAAAATCCTTCATGATCGATTAAAAGACCGAGCAACAAGCGACGCTTTGGAAGGAAGCATTATTTTTTTCGGTTATGTTTTCTCATTCTTGGCGAGCTCTTCAAGCGAATACATCTATGTTACGAGAAATGGAGAATCCACTAGTTGGCCACTAACGAATTATTACAACGTCGTTGGCTCCATATGTTTCCTTCCGTCTCTCCACTCTTTAGTAAAACATCCAACGTTGATAAAAGCTCCGAACGTTACGCTCGAGCAAGTGTTTATGTACAAGCTATTGCTCTCTCGTCACGCTCGCGCATTTCTGATCCAGTTTCCTTCTTCCGGATAGGAATCGTTAAAACTAGAATACCAACCGCGTTTACGATTGTGCGGTATGTATACGGATGGCAAGAGCTCACGACCCCGCGTGCTCCTTCTCGAGCTTACGGGCAATAAAAAAGTCTTTTCTGAAGCAAACAATGGAGTGACGTGAAGCGAAAAATTAACGAGGTCGTCGGACGAAATTTTTAGCTTTCACGTTAGGAAGTACAGAAACTCATCTCTTTCTCCGCCTGAGGCTGGAGGAAGGGGTTCGCTAGACTGAGATGGAAGAGCTAGGAGAGGAATGTGCAATAGTGATGCAGTAAAAGTTTTAGTATTAATGGGCACACGTGCGCAGAAATAACGAATTAAGGTTTAAGATACGCGTTTCTAGTATTTTTACTTCCTCATTACGTACAAATGATGCAAAGGAAGACAATTGAGTTATATAAATATGCGTCTGTCAGATTGTGGTGTAAAATAGAGTACAAACAAAGCTGCCTATGGCGTAAACGCAACTTATCATTTTCTTGTCACATTTTAATTGGATGAAGTTGTTGTCATGAAATTACTGCAACAAAGTTACAAGCATTATACACAGAAATATTGGAATTTCGTGAAATAATAATTAGACGATGATAAGCAGTATCCATAGGATTTACCCTTAAGCATTACTACATAATAACGACAGCTTAGATAGTGACGAATTACGCAAAGTAGGGGAGCTGAGTTTACCGTGAGTTCGGTGTCGTTCCGTTCCCATTCGTCGCACGTGATTGGATCCATCGTTAGTAACATGACTATGCATCGGGTCACTATCGAGGGGTCGTGTATTATGAGTAAAAAAATACATGTCAAGTACTTAAGAAGAAAAAAAAACAACAAAAACATCACATAAATACTACAATCGTATAAATTAGTGCAACTTCTCGATGTTGTTCAAAATTGGCGTTGAAATATTTAGTGTATCAGGGAAAATATTTTCCTTTCGTTCATATGCAAAGTAAAATTTTGCATAGAAAGTAGAGATTTTCGTTGTTTAAAATTCATGTTTAAAACCAATGTTTTAAAAGATTGTAAACGCACATTGCGATCATTTACAGTGCTTTATTCGTACAATACTCAACTTTTTTTCGATTTTATATTTGTCTGTGCAAGCCTCCTAGTTTATGCAGTAACGTCATCGACTCCGGGAGTTGATGGAGATGCAGGGCAACGGCTCAATCTATATATCATTATATCGGTTCCGATTGCATTGTTAGGCACGGAGAGCATTGTTTGAACGATGCGGTGAGATGGAACGGTATCGAGGAAGAGAATGAGAGTAGTGATATATATATATATATATATAGATAAAGATGGAGGCCTCGGGCGACCAATCAGCATTTGTGCTATAGCCCGGTCGTCGTTCGGTGCCTTATCAAAGATTCTTGGTTGCAACCCATGCCGCAGGGGGATGCAAAGCTTACGAGAAACACTAAGCTTACCGCTGCAGCCTCAACGGTATAGGATCGTAGTGATCCCGCACTTTGGAAACACTT
Organism: Cylloceria caligata; assembly: GCA_963942595.1. NCBI lineage: Eukaryota > Metazoa > Arthropoda > Insecta > Hymenoptera > Ichneumonidae > Cylloceria > Cylloceria caligata. The sequence continues at coordinate 86,478,629 of OZ012703.1, read as the reverse complement.
GATTTTCGCTATCTCTCGCCTTCCGTTTGGAGATAGAGAACGCACGATTCAGTAGTTCTGTATGAGCTGTGATATATATAAGAGAAAGAGAGGCAGAACCCAGTAATAACGCAACGAACCTAATTGTTAGACTTTACAAGAGCCTGAGTTTACAACGAGTTGACGATATTCTCTTCTTGAATATGTATGCAACGCAAGCCTTGTTCCCCGACTCCTCTATACCCTGAGGCAACTGCGAGAGGGAGAGAGAGAGAGAGAGAGAGAGGGGGAGAGAAAAAACGACAAACCGGGTTCGTCTTCTTCTTCTTCACTCTGTCGAAACAAGCACCATCTCCCTCTCGTATTTCTCATCCATCACCCTACTCCGAGGCTTCTCGTGCTTCGATTCGGCCGCACTCGTCATCGTTCGTACACGTCCGACTAATTTCGAAGATAGCTAGGGTGAAATCAATTGTTCACTTATGCTGCCAGAGCAAGAGGATGAAAAAGCTCATCACTGGTGATTAACTCCCTGGGTAGTGATTATATTTCTCGGTTTTCTTTGGTCCCCTTCGCTTCTTACCTCTACCTGCCCTAGGCTTTTTTCTTTTTGATTGCGTCCTTTAAGTAGGAAAGAGCAAAAAAGAGGGGAATAGGGGCAGGAACAATCAGAGAAGGATATACAGGGTGGCCGATTTATCTGAAGACATTGAAATATTTCGAAAACTACGCATCGGATCAAAAAAAGTTCTCAATAAAATTTGTTCGCCTGGAAGGGGGTCATCTAATGATACCAAAGTCGACCCCTCATCACTACCCCCTGGGGTGGAGGTGGAGGCAACTTTGAAATCGTAAATGGGAACCCCTATTTTTTTATTGCAGATTCGGATTCCCCATAAAAAAATAAGTAATTTTTATCTGAAACATTTTTTTTCGATTCGGGATAGATGGCGCTGTAATCGCAAGAAACCTGATTTTTGCGAATATCTCGAGAAATTACACATCGGATCGAAAAAAGAAAAAAAAAAGTTTCATTTTTCAAAAAGCTATACAGCGATACGAAACTCGATCCACCCCCCCCCATCCCTACCTCATTGTGGTGAAAATGGAAGTTGCTTCAAAATCGTGATTGGAAAATCCTATTTTTTCCCTGGTTTTCCATGACAAAATCCATTGATTTGACTTTAATGTTGATATGAAATTTTCTCACACATGGCGCTGCAATCGAAAGCATGTATTCGTTTATCAATAAGTTAAGTAGTAAGTTAAGTAATAACTTAGTAGTTTTTGTTCCCATCGGGGTGCTTGTTTCCAATCACGAAAATAGGCCTTCAGTCGATTCACCGTACCCCGTGTTGTCTTTTTTTTTCATATTTGCGTAATATTATCTACTTAGGGACAATCTATCTATTTACACCGATAATTCTCTCTTCGCTTTGTAACCACATTCACAAAACAAAATCTGTTATCGTACATGTTTTTTGGTATGAAGAACAAAAACAGTTATTTGAATGTCCCATATCTGGCTATACAACTGATGCCGATCACTTAATTTTCTCTCTGTGGGTATAGAAGTAAAAAACATTGAGACAATTGATCGAAAAAAATTACGAAATGATGCTTTGCATTGTTATGTTGATATTGTTGAATTTTGAACATTGTTTGTATTGTTCCATTGTTATTATTAAAGAGAGTCGAAACACCAGGCAAGAATGGAAATAAAACACGCAAATGCACACATTAATACACAGATGCACATGTTGAATGTTCCAACGTTTGATGTATTTCCAATTGAATGGGCACGAGAAAATGAAAGAAAAAGTTCGTTCGCATGAACAGTAGAAATTAATTTCTATGATTTTTTTTCTAACCCCCTTAATTACATATTTTTGTTTTATGTAATATGTCGTTCTATCCGATTGTAAATTCTATTACGGTGCCTAAAAAAAAAAGCAAGTTGAATTACAATTACATCGACTGTACGTAACTTGTCATTTTTTATTATAATTTTTGGGACTCGGATCAACATAATTTTTATTATCTCCTAACCATAATTTCACATAAGCTTTAATTGTATCTGTTGTCGATTTTTTAAATCTGTATGAATATTCTTAAAGTCTTAATGGCTCTTGAAAAATGATTCCTTTCTCTTGCATTATATTAATTATCAAGTCTGTTGTAATTCAATCCATGAAATTGTACGTGGTGGATGAGTATGGAGAGGATAGTAAAAGGGAAACAGGAATATAGTTATTCACAGTACTCAAGAGTGGAAGATTCGTTCGCTTCTTTTGCGGGCTCACTCTTTTTCTCTTGAAGGCTCTTGAGTTTTGTACAGCCGCGCAATAGCCCAATGATACGAGGGATAGCGAACTCGCGCGTGTAAACCGGACGCGAAACCAGATGGGGAAAGAGCGTGTACTCGATGATCCTGAAACCCCGCGTGAAACTACCTGGGGGAAGACTCCTCGCAAAAGTAATACGAGCGTCGAACTCTTTGTGACTGGATGCGAGGGAGCCCAATGGAGAGGGAAGGGAAAACGTCGAGTTGGAGAGGTATATACAGATATGAACTGAACAAGGGTGGATGAGAGAACGTGGGCGAGCAAGCGAACTCGAGAAATAAACAATAGGGAATGTCCTCTTGTATCGAGACACCCGTTCGTGAAACAGGTAGGGTTGCGTCGTCACTCTTCCTCTGACACTCACTCCTTCATTCGCTCTTCTCTCTTCCGCCCTCGGGTCTTTTGTCGGCTTGACTCTAGAGAGTACAGGGGCACGCTTGTTCTCTCGATTATCGTACCGTCTAGACACGACTGTAATCATTAAATAAACTTTAATTCTAACATATATACGCTTGCCTGTCTTACGCGTGCAAATAAACTTTTTGACAAAAGTACTCTCTGCGAGTAGTCATTGCATTTTTGTGGGTAGAAATACGTAAGCAAAAAAAGCTCTAAGACTTATATCGGGTCCCTGTGTTTTTTGAAATGATAGGGGTGACAGGGGCTAATTGGACCTATTGCGATTGCACGATTTTGAGCAGTTTTCTTTATATTCATACGATAATGAAATGCAGGTGGGCTATTAGTGGCATTGATTTTTCTGTTAATTAACGTAATAATACTTTAATACGTAAGTTTTTGGTAAATCGGATTCGATTCAATTATCATTGAACAAATTATCTAAAACGAAAAAACATTTTCATGAATAATCACGAATAAATTAATAATTATAATAAATTAATAATTTATTCGTGATTATTAATAAACATATTTTTTACTTCTTTCATCTATTTGGGACATAAAAGTTTATATTAACATCTGTGTTTCTGTAAGACATGTTTTATTATTCCTTTTTTTTTGTCGCTGACATCTTTGTGCGGATATTCGTTAGCGTTATTTTTTAAATGTACAGAACGGATTTTGGGAGACTGGTTTATTATCTTGGGTCTGATATAGCAACGCTTTTGTGAACCCGCACATGTCACTGGGAGTAAGCCACTAGAATGCTAAAAGGTTCCGAGCGACCGTAGATTTTTAATCTGGCTTGCTCTAGTTTGACACTGATTTAAGAAGCCCCGGTCTCGTCTACCAGGGGTAGACAAGGCTCAATGGTGAAGCAAGAGATATCGGGTGAATAAAATAGCGACGTTAAATCCTTCGAGAATATACCATGGCGCGTGGGACGACCACCAGAATTCTTGCAATTTCAAGATCGACTCGCTAGCCATCGTTCGAGGAGGCTATAGGAACCACATGGAACCCTCTGTCGCTACGGCATCAGTTGGAAGAGTGAGCCAACCGAGCGAACGTGCCTTTGGCGTCGGGACCGGAATGAGGAGCGGTGAACGAGCGCTTCTCTTCGCTCGAGGGATAAATCCGGGTGAGAGGAGCAAAAAGCCCGTACGATTGCGTTCAGTGCGAGAGATAGAAGAGAAGAGGAAAGAAGGAAAAAAAATGTTAAAAGAAGAAAGCATTGATGAGGAAGACGTGAGAATGGATAGCATTCGAGAAACAAATCATCGTACAGTATGCGCGATCACATTGTCGCTGAAGGAACGAAAAATCCTTACACCGGATTAAAAATAACAATCGAAAGTTATTTAATTTTTACCCTCATTTCCTGAATCATACATTTTTATTGATTTTTTCTGAAAATTAAAAAGTATTCTATCTCATTTATTTCCATTCTCTTCTGAAATTTAAGAAGTATTCCATCTCATGCCCACTATCGTCGCTCGATTTCGGAGGAGGAGAGATATACGATTTGAAGATTTCGTTTCACATCTTCACGATATCCAGCGTCGTTTGGATTAATTGCAAAAAAATGTTGGTTCCTTCGCATGTCAGCCCTTTCTTCCGGTATCACATGTATCCACGCAAAATTTGGCGTTTAGATAGTAGAAAATATCCTTTATCGTTTTAAGGGTACAACATAGCATTCGAGATAGTAGCAAAAGAACACCATGGCCAGACACATCCTATTAGACCATTTAGAAGCCAAATAAAATGTATTTCAACCAACTTTTTCTCTATCTTCATTGCAAATGATTGAACATAAATAAATTTTTATTTGTATTCAACCGTTTATTTGTAAATTACACCGTTATTATTATTTGAATATGAAGGCCATATATAGATAATGATTATAAATGAACAAATAATCAATAAAAATCAATATTATCTATATTCAAGATTTTATTTTTTCAGATAGATACTTTTGTAACATTTTACCAGCACTTTAAACACACTCAATTCCTCCCACAAGTACTCATAGTCTTTCAGAAGCCGGCTTCAAAATCCATTGAAAAAAATCTTAACATGGATGGAGAAAAAAAAAATTAATACTTCAATATGCGAACAGAAAAAAATAACTGACGCTTCGGTAAAAATTGTGTTCGTTCCAGTCAAATAAGCATTGCTCGGGGACATTTACCATATATTCACATTTACGTGAGCCGTCATTTTTATTTTCAACACAAGTAAAAATAACAAACATATAGAAATAAATGTGTTACCAGTAAAATTTACATTTTACTCTCACCCCACCCCTCCGCCGACAGGATGTGAATATGTGAATGTCATTGCAATGATCCGGTACATTTTTTTTATTCCCTCAAGTATACTTCCATGCACGGTAATTCAAAAATAAGAATTACTTTCTTGGCATCTTCGGATGCGTTGCAGATGAGGATTTCAGAAATGAAAATTCGTTGAATTATTATCGTGTTATACTATATCAAAGTAATGAAAAATATATCCGTACTTATGCGGTTAACTATACGTCAATTCCATTACGACGAGCATTCTGTCACAAGCAGGTTATACACGTTTGTATTTTTAGAAATAACAACATCAAAAATGCAAGAGCTGTCAATCAGAGCCGTGAATGAAAGTATGCGACGTTCATTGTGTATAATATTTTTTCTTTTTCCTCTTTAACCTCCGACCAAGTTTTTGCAATGAAAAATGCACGCACTTTTCTTCAACTAGAGCATCGCACCTCAAGCTTTTCCGGGTCATCAGAGTCTAAAAAAAGAAGGTTGGAGGCCTCGTGTTGTACACAGTTCTCTCAATGTGAAGTTTTTTCTTAACCGTGAACTCGACAATATTTACAACAAATACCGTCAGAGCTCGATTAATATTTTATTGGAGATGTGTGTGTCGAGTGACATCCCTCGTTCACTCGACACAAGCTTCGCGTTTGCATCCTCGTCATCATCTTTCTCTTCTTTTCTTACTTTGACCCTGCTATACATAACTTTGCTATATGAAGCTACTATGTGACCCAAAGCTCCATCGTTCTTATCGATCTACTCGTTCGCGCTCGGTACTCCGAGCACTTTGCTCCTCTTGACCAAGAACAGCTTTCAAAGTGAGCGCACGTGGTCCATCACCTCGAATCACGACTTATTCGCTTGGAAAGTATTTTCCTTCAACCATTGGTGTATAAGGTGTCTCGAGGCTCTGAACTATAGTGCAGATTCTCTCCACCCACTTGGCCACTGCACTTGACGTTCTTCACTTTCTATAACAGTTTTCCGTCCCGTTAACGTAAAGTAACTTAATGTGGGTATTACATAGGGATAAGTTGTCCTCTCGAACGGTAGATATCTAGAATTTGTGACGATATAAGTGGCTGTTAAGTACCACGATTAGGTTGGCAAAGTGCTTTTACATGAGAATTTCGAGCGAATGACCTTGTAGAGTCCGGTGCTATTGATTGTTATGGGATTTTATACTTTTGGTAATAGTGTAGTTTGTTTTTTGTCATTCTATTTTGTTCAACCAGAGTATTAAGGCAGATATTATAAAAAAAATATACTTATCACGCTCTTTTATTATGCTATTGAAGAGAATAAAGAAAGTTAATACGAAACCGACAGCTATTAAAATTCCTATAGGTATTCATTTTGTTTACTCATTATGATCTCTTATTGTAATAAAGATGTTGATGTTGAAATGTTCTTATTTGTCCAAATTGTCGATTTAACGATCAATTACGAGTATCTTTAGATCCACCGGTATACGAATAGACTTTTCTCTATTACTTGATACAATGATCGCCTTGAGCAATATAAATATCAGATAATAAGCAAGGGCCTGTTACATAGAGAAAGTAAAGTATCTTATCATAACTGATAGTAATGATCCAAAGTAAGGATATGGAAAGCTCGTCGGATCTACTCGTAAATGAACATCAATGTGCCCACGAAGGGTTTTAAGGATTTAATTTGGTGGAATCTATGGGGCCTCATTTCTACGCTGGTTTTCATGCTTTTGATATTTTTATTAAAACGCTCTTATCATTTTTTCATTCAATCTAGGAGAATAATTAAACGAGTATTAACAGTATGTGTTAACAGTAACGCAACAAAGTTTTTTTTAGGAGGCCTAAGACACGTAAAATTGGACAAATTATAGTTAATATATAAAATTGGACAAATTATAGTTAATATATAAAATTGGACAAATTATAGTTAATATATAAAATTGGACAAATTATAGTTAATATATAATATTTTATAAGGAGTATAGCGGTATAAGGTTATGTAGCAGATATCTGGTGAAATTTAAGTGAATTTATCTTGATTTAGCCGTAATAATCAAACGTATCTAGTTAGTTGCTCGCGGGTAGAAGTGAGTGCTATTGGGTCGAGGAGCTTCTGCCAGCGAGAAGAGAATTCGTTTCGCCGTGTGTTGAAAGAGCGACAAAAAGGGATATAACGAATACATATATCTTTCTCATTTCTTGCTTGTCTCATTCGTGGTTTCGAGGAATGCTCGGAGAGAGAAACGAAAAGAAGTCGTGGGACGGAATCTCAAGGTTTGGAAAATATGTAAGAGCTAGGCGTTGTATTAAAATAGAGACTTTATGCTTTTCACTAGGCTAAATAGTTGCTATTTTTTGCTGTAGTATTAACACTGAAAGAAGAATAATAGTTGGATTCGAATTGATACAGAGACGACGTTCAACTGTAAATATACTTTGCTGTTTGTAGATAAAAAAAAGTATCCAAGTATAAATATTTTTTACCGTCCAATTTATCTACCTTTGGAACTTTATTCTAGAAGCATAAAAACTTGACAGTTTGTGGGTTGTATCGCAGAATAAAGTATCTGTTTTATTATTTGAAACAACTGAAAATAGCATTGTAATTAAATAAATTTACAAATATTTAAAAAAGGTACCCTATATCTTTCGAAAATTTATTAAATTAACAGTATAAAAGATGAAATTTACTTATTTATTTAATTACAAAGTAGATTAGGTTAATGAGAAATTACATACATTCCGTCGCATAATTTATAATTAATAATTTATTTTACTACCGGTAGTGTTTTCATTATATTTAATTAAAACGTGGTTGAAAAATTTCTTCCAACGCGTACTGTAATGATATATTTTATGATTAAAAATAACATCGTTTAGTTAAGTTCACTTTCAATGCATCACATTTTATATTGAATGACACGTTTTGAATGTCGTAAATGGTTTCTATAAAAAAGCTTTCTGTACAGATATTATAATTTTCATAACTTTTATGCAGTGAATATATATTTTATTTATAGATACAGACACATATATATCAAGCTATAAATAAACAAATTATATGGGAAAATTATTTCTTTTATCAGTTGGATGATAAAAAATATTCTACGAAATATATATATATAAATTTATTGTTTAACCAGCAGCATCGCTGGCATAATACTAGGCGATCGTGCAACGCACGTAAGATTCTCGAAACCAGAAGGCTATCTGTGAGGATACGAGGAGTGCCACGGGAGGATCGGTTGACGCCTTAATCTCCAGTTGAAAATTTATGACCCAGTTGTTTAAGGGATGTTTAGTTGTACTTAATCTATAACTGCTGTGCTTATATTCTCTCTTGCTCCTCTATCTTCGCCCTTGCCCGATAAAGCTTCTCCTATACTAGCGATATCAGTACCTAGGCGACCAGGGACCTCGCATCCACACTCAAACCCATCGCAAGCTATTGCTGAAAGTGACTACGGTAAAATAAACAGTAACCACTCTATACTTTCCGCGTTGTTCCATGTGTTCTACAGTGATGTGTGCATTTACCTTAACTTTTACTATAATATTTGTTAACATACCTAACGACTAATTAATATTTTACCGATTAAACGTTTTTAAGGTAGCTCCAGGAATATTGGCAACGTACCGACAGAAACGCCGATTCACCGTTTGCATATTTTTTCAATTCACAAAGATCAAAAGATGAGTACTACGGCAGTGGCTTTGATCTTGTATTCGGCTTTATCTTCGAATTTGTCGCATTGAAACGTGCAGTTTTCTTATTTGTGTATTACAATGAAGAAAAAAAAAAGAAATATAGGGAAAAATAATGATTGACAACCGTACTTATGGTACATGCCGATGCCTTTTTCTATTACGAAATGCAGTAAAATATGTATTTATTTTTCGGTATCGATTATTTTTATTAAATAAAAAATTCCTTTTTATTTAAATATTAAGAAACATTGAACATTGCGCTTAATGAACGGTGGATGTTCTATGTTTTAAAATGTTATTCCGCGCAGTCTGCAGTGAAATGTGTGAAAAAATTTAAAATTCTTACCAATGGTTTTCTCATTATCGATATAGTACCGTCGAGACACAGAATTTAATTCATCCGTTACCTCTTCTATTTTATTCCTCGGTGCACGAGATTATTACTTTATACTTTGCTGAATGAAAGTTCTCTCGTTCGCACCAAGGAATATTCTCGCGATATCGACACAAACGTCGATTCACCGTCTTCTGAGCTCGTGCGATATAATTAAAGTCGTCGTCTATATACCTCTGCCTCGCTCCCCCCCCCCACGTATATACACGCTCTCTATCTCTCTCTAAAGACTTCAGTGTTACTGTTCGCGATTTAATTCAATTCTTACAACTTTCTCGTGCAGGTTGCTAACGTGTCAATCCTCGTTCGCCCAAGTGTAGTCTTTGATGCGAGATAGTTTCATAAGCGTGGTGAGGTGCAACGAAAGGTTTCAAACTAAAGTGGTGCTGTGGTGCGAGCACGTTACGTGAGAAAGTCCCGAACATGCACTCGTACACATCGAGTTCAAGTATACGTGCGTCGTCGTCTCCAGCGAGCAGTTTGAATCTAGCTGGAGCTTACAACGCTTTAAAAGTTTCGAGGCGAAAGTACCGCCTCGACGGATTTTTCTTACAGTTCAAATCCTTTCTTCCATTCTGTTTTCCACTGTTTTCCGAGTGTCACCGAACCTACTTGCGTTTCGACAAGTTTCAAGGATTTTCAACGATTTTCACCATTCGCTCTCGTTGCATCAGTCACTTTTACCCAACCGAGTTTTCGTGGCCAAATGCTATCACGGAAGAAGCCAGTGAACGAGCTGATGGCATCTGCTCTCTCCAACGATCGAATCAATTATTTTTTTCATCGTTTTTTATAAGCACACATCGGCTGTTTTCATTTTGAATCGATATTTTATGGTTAGGACGGAAGTATCAGTTTCTTTGATAATTTTTCGCGGTCTATTTGTTAGTATATCGCAAGGGATATTAGCTTTTCATTTTCTTTTATATATCCTCAAACTTTATTTACGGTTTGTTTGGCAAGGCACAAATATTATCGGTTTATTTGATACAAGCAACGAACTTTTTACTGGGTAGCTTATTGATGGCTAGAGAGGTATCGAGTAAAACTTCGTTCCCGCTTTTTCGGACTTCGCAATAATCGAAAAATGTATCATCTCTGCCTTTGTTATACATTATTTGGAGTCTTTTATTTTGCAAATAGAAATAAACAAGATGAAATGTAATAAAATATTACCTTAAAAAATAATAGATTTTTAAAAAATTGGTCATTGTTTCACGTACATTTTTTCAAAATGGAACGAAAAAAATTACTGCTCAAATCAGTAATATAATAAATTTGTTTCGAACCTATGGTTTATTCAATTATTTCTATGCTTATGAAACCATCGCATGACAATGGAATTCAGGGATGGATTTATCGAAATTTCCAATGTTGAATATTAATATTATTTATTGTACACGAATTTTCTTTTTTCACCAATGGTAAATTACAACATATGATAAAAATGTATACAGCTTCCATCTGCAAAAGACCTATTCGAACATGTATTGATGTGAGTAAGTGTCGAGTTAAATGTTCATCCATTTATTTCAATTGTACTTTCTGAGATAGTTGAGCTGTAAATATGCGGTAACTTGATACTATATTAAAAAAAAAAAAAAAAAAAAAAAAAAATTTTTTTTATTCCGAGAATACATTTTTCCGCATCGATTGAGATCGGTAAAAGGGCACTTGACTGTACTGTTTAAAAAATAATTGGAGTCAAAGTTAGCAATTTTGACACTAGCTTTATTGAAAACGAGGGTTCAGCATACAAATCAATGGGATTTTCGTAAATTCTACCTACTTAAGAGCATAACAATAATACACAGTTGATAAAAGGATACTAATGAACAATATAAAAAAAATTAGAATAAGATTAACAGCAATGTTTTTACGTTAATTACAAATAAATGTTAACATTTGGTCTTTTCTTTCTTTCTTGCTCTATAGGTTTTCTGTACTTAATAACATAACTCCACTTTTTATATAGAAACGTAGATTTACACTAATTACGGAAGTCTCGGAGTGAACAATTTATAAAAATTCATTGATTCTTGCATCTTTATCGTATTCTCTTGTCAAATACGTTGTAATATAAGAGTTTTTATTGATTTTCGAAAAGTATATCGTTGAGCATTTTGCACATTTATGTAGATATAGCGTCTATGTCAGGTCAGTAGGATTGATATTTCTTTTGGGAAAAACAACTGAGAGTGCGAGAAACGTGATCGCGATTCTAAGCGCGGGAATGAGAGGCCTAATTCAAATTCCGCATTTACGAATCATTATAAATATTGGATTTAATTCTTGGAACCAATTAAATAAAAATTGATTAATCAACCAAATTTTGTATAAAAATATTTTCATACAAAATCATTTCATAGTTTCATAGTTTTTCATAGTTGCAGTATTTTGTATGAAAAAATTCAACGAAAATTTGCTAATAAAAAGTGCAACTCAAATAAGTTTTTACTATGTTTGTTAACGATTGAACATTTCATTTACCTGATTTGATTAAGCTCGAAAACTATCAATGCGATTATTTCTACTTTGACCAGTTTATTTTATGTTGAATATTGGAAACTCTTTGCTTGATCCTGCAACAAACATTATGTTTTTTTTTGTTGTAAAATATTCCTGATATCGTTACCCAGTTCATTAGTAGTGAATGGTCAGAATATTTGACAACTCGACGAAGCTGTCAATGCAATTAATTTGAATCAAGTCCCTGTGTCCAATTATTACTGTAGATTATAATTATTTGCGACACAATAATCGATAGCAAAATTTTGATTGATATACGTACCGTAAGAGTTACGGGAAACTTTTATGGCTGCAGCTGATACGGGCAACTTGTGTATGAATGGTTTTTGTTTGTTATACACGATACTCGCAGCAGTTACGAGTGCAAATCCGCTTGATACAATAATACATAGATATGCTTGAAGGAATTCTCGACGCTACTCATAACCATAAGTCATCAAGAATACGACATTCTTGTATCAATGCACTCGATGTTTCAACTAACCGCTAATTACAAACTTGAGTTACATAGAACATTTACTGATTATAAATTTATGCTCATTCAAAGCGTCTTGTTTTTTGAATTTTTTTGGATGTTGAGTTAAATCGGAAGGATCACAAACGAACGTACGTAAAAATGGCGGCTGAATAAGATAGAAATAATTTACAAGGCTTGACTAACTGATCAGAATAAAACGTATAACTCCCGTGTGCTATCACCGCAGAAAGCTGGTAGTTATGAAACTAATCGTCTAACTAATTTCACTAAAGCTACACTTAACGACTACTCATTACATATTTTAAGCGATATTTTGAATAAACCTGTACATAGCTGGCTTTCACGTCCGTAAATTGTGTACGTGCGAATATACATTGCTTGGTTGAATCGAACTAGAGTCTCTCATCGATCTCGCTGGACCGTGAGTGTGATCGGTAGCCGATTCCCAGAATAGAGGCAGTCCTGTGATACATACCCGGAGTTCGATGTATCTCCGTAAATTCGTTGGCTCTTTACAACCAGTAGCAGGACCACCAGAACTAGAATAGTATTGTGGAGCCCTCGGCCCGCGTGGTTTAATGTTACTCCGATAAATTCTCACGGGTGCGGGAGGACCGCAGTCATAGAGAGGTGGAGGGGCGAGAGAGAGAATGGGCAACCGATTGTAAACGCGCGTGTTTACGAGTAGTGTGGGCGGATCGACACGTCGACAAGAACACGTATTGTCTGTCGAACGGAACTTCAATAACTCATTTTTCTCCAACATTCCTGATTTCTTGCACTCATCTCTATAATCCTTCTCTCTGCCGCTCCCTTGTTTTTTTTTCTTACTATGGGTCAGACTAGATCTCATTTGCGCTATCGTCAATGACAGGCGGCTGTTGAACGCGACTCACAGAAATTCACACGGTACGTATAACGTATAAACATGAGAATTTCCATCAACTCCAACCAGTGCAAACCATTAATAATTGCTTTAAATTGCAATAATTCTTTGAGTATGGCTGAAATTAAATTTGAGACAGCATTGTAATCGTATGCCAAATGCGTGTTATATCTTTAGGAGGTTGTACGGTTTTTTTTCAGTATCACTTCGAATTGCTTATTGTTTGTTAGTGTACTTGAATTTCATTAGTCGACCCATATTTTTGTTCAGTTAATAAAATGTCCATCGCAGCATTCGAGTTATTATTTTACTTATTAAATAGTTTCTGGTTTCTTATTCATTTTTCTTTAATATATTTTTATTTTCAGGTTAGATTTTACAATTATGAAGTAATAAAGTGTTTAAACAAGTAAAAATTATCGTTAAAAGAATAAGAAATAAGAATGAAAATAATACGAAAAAAGTTGAATGGATATTTAATAAAAGTGTTTACTTATAGTTAATACCAAATTATGAGAATAAAATGAAAATAGTAGTACACGTAATAAATAAATTGATAATTCTCTTTAAAATCCTATTGCACCGCGGTATGCGGGCTTTCCGCGTCATTTCAATAACCAGTCCGGTGATTAATTGCAGTAGTCTCTCGGTGTTTCTGGCGCCACGGCTCTGCAACACCCTATCTACCAAGCGGTGAACGAGTTATATACATTTCATTCGAAACCTTCGCGTGCTAGTTTTCACGTAATTATGATTGCGCGATAAATTCGTGAAGTCGATAAACCGTGCATCCTGCTTTCTCCCTTCTCTCTCTCTACACCCCTCTTTTTCTCTCTCTCTCTCACTCTCTCTCTCTCTCGCTCTGCATTTGTGGAGCCAGTTGCTCCGAGGACGCAAGTCCGAATTGGGCTCCCGAGGACAGTCGACGTTCAAGGAGGAAGGAAAAGAGGGGTTAGTTGTTGTAGTGTTGGTGGCTATTCGTAAACTCGAGACTGCAACGTGTCTGCTTGCAGTCACATATGCCAAGCACGTAGAAATTCGTGCTTTCCCGTTTCTTATCGTAGTGCCGAGGTCGGAGGCGACAGGAGAAAACTCAGCGCCGAGTAGGCAAGTTCCCTTTCCTTTTTCTTTCGCGACCCCTTTGCCCTTCTTACCCTTCATTCTCGCTTTGCCGTTTCTACGTTCGTTCTTTTCTCAAACGATCTCAATCCAATGTCGTGCGACTCTATCTCGTACGTATCACTTCCTCCATGCATTCACACGCAAGCGTTGCTGCAGAGCTCCTATCGGCACACCAACAAACGTTTCACGAGCGGCAACTCATTCCGCCCCTTCATTCTTCGCTACCCCGTCAGCTTTTCTATCTCGCTCTATTACAACACTATACCGCACAATCGTTGTTTTGGTACACTATCGTCTGAGAAAGGAAAATTGTCTACCCTAGTTTTATACCGAAATTCGATTGACCGACGGTTCGAATAGATAAGGAAAACATAAAAACAAGAGGGCACATATATCTTCGATCGTGACCTCGAATGGTCCAAGGGATATGCAGTTCTCGGGGAAGACCAGTTGAATGAGAGCCATCAAAGGGTCAATTCGCATATTTCTTATCACACGCAAAACTTTCTGAATAAAACAAAGCTTCAAGAAAATCTAATGCCGTCTACTACAAGATAATAAATGCTCTTGTAGAGAAGCCATTGATTTATTCCTTTCGTTTGTACAAGGATATCGAATATTTTACCGCTATTGGTATTATTTAAATATGTTGACTCGAATGAATTGAAATAATTCAAAAAAATTAAATAACCGTATTGCACATGTGAAATTCAATATTTGTAAGTCATTCGATATAGTCGCATTTGTGGTTATTCTTGAGTTAATCTTGACATTTACAACCTACGAAATCAGTAAAAATAAATAAAACTTGGAACCATTGCTGTATGAAAATATTTTTATGCGTTTATGAGTTTTTATGAGTTTCAACGTAATTTTATTTTTATTATGTGGATTACCGGATGTCTTTGAGAATATAGGATAATCATTATTCTTATATGTTTTGTCCATTTATGTAATATGGATGCGAGTCATTGCAGAGGTTGTCCTAACAACCTTTATTGATGGTCGAAAGAAAAAAAAGGGGCTCACACGGTAAATCAGTTAAGGGGACGGTCCACCAATTTCAGTAAAAGATATTGTGATTTATTATTTTGTATTCGCAGAGAAAAATCGTATAACATGCGATTTATTATTCGTAAAGATATTCTGAACATTTGAAAATATTCCCAGATTCAAATGTAACAAATTATAGAACAAGTTCTATTTTTGTAAGTATTCATTTTTATTTTTAAAAAACTTGTAAACTTTTTTATGTTTAGATCATTAGATCTATGGATTTTTTTATTTGTTGCAAACCATCAATCGTATGGAATTTTTATACGATTTTTCTTACCAATGTAGAAAAATAAAAAAAACGTATTTTATACATAAATTGGTGGATCGACCCCCATGAAGGGAAAGCCTTCATCGGATTTGCTATCTCGAGTTACATTTTCTTTATCTTGCTCTCGTTTTTCTTAAATCTCGATAATAGTAAAATAATTCTTTCCTGATGTATCCTATATACTATATGAAGATCGACGGCCGGATTCATTTTTTATCCTATTCCGTTCCCTTTATATGTCTGTGCGTGATAGGATATTCGTGCTTGCGATAACATCTTTTTCTGAAGGGATAAATTGGCTCGTATTCACTATGCACTCCCAGCTGCTGGTACCGCGTGCTCTCGTTGTACAATACCTCGGGAACAAATTCCGGAAGAGGAAAGAATCGAGTCGAGCGCTATATTTTTGTTCTATCGTATTTTACCCTCCCATGACCTTTTTCACATAATTTACACACATATGTAAAGGAACAAATGTTTTCTCGTTTCGGGAGATCGAGATATCGAGGAAAAGAGATGTAAAAGTAGCTAGAGTTTGCGCGACATGCGATATGTTTTTCTTATTCTCGATTCTGTATATAGATACATATATACACAATAGTAAGGATCTCGCTCTCAGACAAATCGGTCGTTGTTGTTGGGCATCGTGCTTGAATTCTCGATGTCGATATCTATATTATACAGTACTACCAGCTAGCATTTATATTGCCATACTATACACATGCATACAGTAAAGTTACTCGTAGTTACATGTGACGAATGAGCGAGTAAGTCGAAAGTGCACGTATTACATCGAATGAAGAAGGAGAGGGGAGAGAGAGAGAGAGAGAGAGAGAGAGAGAGAGAACGTACAAGATTTATCCGCGGACGTCAAGAGAGCAGGAATCGACTTATCCAGTAAACTTATTTGAGTAAAATTGGTTTCAAAACTCAGAAATGACTATAATCACAACCTTTTATTTTCTTCTTGAAACCCACGTTTTCTTAGGCATTGAAAAAGCTTTTAGCTCTGCTGATATAGCGTTTGGACGAGGCGAATTGATGCGATCGAGGCCGAAAGAGGGCCAAAAGAGGGAATTGCCCAGAAGCACGATTGTAGATTACGTAGTTACACATTTTGCAGTACTATCGCTTCCCAATACGATAAACCATAGGGAAATCGTAAAATGCGGTTACTACACGGCCAGGAAACGGCGTATGGTCGGCCGCGGGCCGCGGGTTACCGCGGGCACCACCTGAACGCGTGAAAACCCTCTCACGTACTCTATGAACGAGCATGCGGAGCTGAGAGTAAGCGACTCTTTCCACTCCAAACCTCACAAACTTTATACTTATAGATAGTCATTCTTAAAAAATATTCTCCCTGTGTGACCTGGAAAATTTCGTCACGTTAATGAGAATAATTCGGTTGGCTGGTGTGCTTACGGATCTTCAATTTTTATAACTGGAATAACATTTTTTAAATTCATAATAATTATGAAAGAATTATGTATAGAATATACAATTTAAAAAACATTCGAACATCTTACATTGTTTTCTTATTAATTTACACGTACGCAAAGCCACCACTGTGAAAAAGTATGATACTCGATTTTTATTTTCTCATGCAAGAAGCTTTTTGAAAGCTGAAGAGTAATGAGGAAGTAATGTGCAAGTTTCAGCTTAGCAGGCTTTTTAAATCTGTATACATTGTACATACTGTATACACTTGTTACGTCCGAACAAAATACAAATCTTGTATTGAAGTGCTGAAATGTAGTTGTTACATTTTTGTTTCTTCATATCTTCGAGACGCGTTGCGCTCGCTAATCACTCGCTACTTACTTGCCTAACAGGTACAAATGCGCTGTGTCTTCAACGAATTTAGCATTAATTGTTCCGGCAGTTCATCTCCGGGGGTCGACTATGACAGTCGACGCTCGTAACAGCAAATTCAACGGTTCAACTCCGTACGGTTGACCATTTACAATTGTGTTATCCCGTTCAAGGTCTATCAGTAACTCCATTAAATCGATTACACAGTGGATTCGGACGTTTGAATATCAATCTTTAATTTACAGTTGTGTTACTGGATTGAAAGTTTACTTGTAACTCCGTTAAATCAAAGACGCAGTGGATTCGGATATTTAAATATCAATCTTTAATTTGTAACTGTGTTACTACTATGTTATAATATATTGTCGTTACGCTTATAAGTACGCAAATTCAGTAAATTATTTATTAACCCGATCACCAGACTAACTCTAATCCCTGAACGACGCATTTCCCTCTTAAATGGAGAAAATAACATATTATTCCTACGTTGCGTTCCTTTTATAAAATCCAGGACGTAACTCACTTACCTATCAAATATTTGTAAAAATTATAACGAAACAACCATTATAAAAATGGTACATTTCATAATTTCGATATCGATTGTCAATTTCAAGTAATTATACTTGTGTAAAAAATTTCAGTTTGATATTCCGCTCTGCATTGCTGAAAAAAACTTAAACTCTGATAATATTTTAACAAACTCATTCATTTGAATTAAATTCACCACGACAATCGAACAATAATTGCTCCACTTACGCGCTATATTTCCACCTTACATATTTGACTATTCTCGAATTATAAGGTTTTAATCGTAAATCGTAAATTCAAATTAAAAAATAAATAAATTCTGATTCATTGAATTCTGATTTTTTAGGATAAAAAATTAGATTTCCGATTAAAAAATTTGAAATTTTTCTTTAAACTTGTCTGTTAGAAAACAACATTTTTTAACTCCATCCAGGAGTTGGTTTGACTTTCGGTTGGAAATTTATAAAGTTTAGCCAACCTTTTGTTTCGTGTAATTTTTTTTATACAGAAAAAGTTCTTAAATAGATGAAACATAAAAAATAATCTAAAGGCCTTTTAACCATGTAACAAAAATATAAAAAAATTGTGAGCCGAATTCCGGAGGATAAGGGCTGCAACCAGAT
Source organism: Cylloceria caligata (assembly GCA_963942595.1). Classification (NCBI taxonomy): domain Eukaryota; kingdom Metazoa; phylum Arthropoda; class Insecta; order Hymenoptera; family Ichneumonidae; genus Cylloceria; species Cylloceria caligata. The sequence goes on along the minus strand of OZ012703.1, from coordinate 86,460,188 downwards.
CGATATGACTATGTCTCCATATAATAAAAAATACATCTTTTTTAACGATCCAAGTGAAGCAATTGTTAAGATCCCTAGTCGTTGAACCGAAAGTGACAGAGTTGTCAAGAGTTCTCACACAACGAATATCCCGAAGGACTATAGCGAGAGCGATAGAACCATTCGTAACGAAAATGGCGGGTCCTGACTATTTTCTAATAAGAATTACGACCTCTCTTCTTGTGATTGATCGGTTAGCAGCGTCGACAAGGAAGCGAAAGTATAATACTCGAGAGCGCTGAGCCAATTCTAGAAGCACGTAACTTGGTATTTCTCGTTGAAACTTGGCCATCATCGCTTGATGGTTACTACTATTATTTTCTTTCCAACGATGTGTTCAGAGCGTATATCCGTACGTCCTTGGATTTGGTTTAACTTGATTCTCAACAAAAGAGAAAAAGATTGCACTCTCCCGCGGTACATGGAAGATTACTCGATACCTCGATTCCTCCTAATACACCCAATACGTAATGGCACCGTGGCGAATAAAGTTGTCCGTGAACTTTTGCCCCGACACATGTGCCCCTCGGGGAAGGACATTTCCGTTTCTACTAGCGAAATAAGTTGCGGGACACGAGCCCCATTCGTTTTACTTTCGCCTTGCTCTCTCGCGCTTTCACTCGGTACCTGGCAAAAACGTTAGGTACCCGGAGCACCGAAGAAGGGAAAAATATATATGTATGCACAAAGAATACAGCAGTGCTCTCCGGAGCGTAGTCTTCGTCTTCTCTTCTTCTTCTTCTTCTTCTTCTTCTTCTTCTTCTTTTATACGCTCCGAATAGCATCTTTTGAAATATATTCACATGTTGCATTATGTCTTGGATAGAAAACTGTTCACTGATACGATCCAAAGGCTCAACAGCTACGTTTCTACGGATTTATAGCTCCACAAAGTATAGCGAAATGACAGAATTGTATCATAAAAGAATAATACATTAATGGTCCAACATTACGAGAACTATTGTGACATATCAAATTTCATTTGTCACATAAATGAAAATATGCGCGAAACGAACCTAAAAGATTTTGTCAACAAAAATATATTCTCAATATAATTAATGTTAATTCGTTTATAAATTGAAAAATAAAAATGCTAATTACAATTTACAGACATAAAATAGCAATCATTTTATTATTTACATCTGTCAGACAGAAATAAAATATAAATGTCGAGCAATATATCGAGCAAAACAGCCTAACATGGCTAATGATAAACTGTTAAAAAAATTTTGATTGTTAAAATTTCCTCTTCACAGTTAAGGTAGTACCTCGATGCCGCAGCGGTGAGGATGGATGCGGCGGTAGGCTGTGAGTGGTATGTAGAGGGGGGTTATGTATGACATGCGTGCGCCACTCACGAACTACCACTTTGTGTAACTTTATCATGAATATCATACTTTGACCATTAACACCTCGGAAACGTATGAGTAACCTGTAACCTGATGGAGAAAATTCTAAAAATTTTTTTTTATAACATATTCGTTTTTCATATAAATCTATCTCGAGATAAAATGTTAATTAGTGAGAATGTGACATTACCAGCGACATGCCATATGTGATGCATGTAAAACAACTGAGTTTTAACATCATCTATCTCCGGATTGTGAGATGATCGTTCTAAAATTTCTAAGAGAATTAGATCATATTGTGAATAAAACTGTATTCAAATTTTAGAAAAATCTGTCTCAAGTCGTTCTATCTGGGTACCTTAACGGTAATATAATTAATAAATAATAAGAGAAATATGTTAAAGTGTTCACTGTAAGAGGCTGAGTAGTATTGCGGAAGTGATATGGCTCCAGATTGTATGCGGAACGTCTACGGGCTTCCAGCGGGACTTTGACGGAAATCCTGCTGGAGGTCCGCTAGGACTAACTTTTTTTGCGCTGGTTTTGTTATAGGATCAGAAATTTCGATAAGGTTTACAAATATTTTCTCCATATATTAGTGACAACGAAGACGCTTGCTGTCATACTTGTAACAAATATTTGCTAATTAAATCGTTATCCTCAAGTAGGGTTAGTTTATTAATCGTGCAGTGCTCAATCACTGTACAGATAAATTAATCTACGGAAGGAAAACCATCGGTAATACACCAACGAGGAAATTGTATTTGAACTATTAGTGGTTTCGATCGGGCTATCAGTGTCCGGCCAGTTTCTTTTCTTTGTAATGCCGAGGTTCTTTGGCTGAATCGCGGTTTCTGTTGCAACACTCTCGCTGCCCTCACTTCTCTCCAGCTCTAAAAAAGTTTTGGTTGGTGGGACTGGTGTGTTGCCAGCATCGATCCGTGCTGAGGCTTTGACTGCAAAGCACTGATAATCGAACTTGGGCCACGAGTGACCCATCGTGACCAACGGAAGCACTTTTGCTCAGATTAAAAAATTTTTGTTCTCACAATTGAGAAAAAAAATTGTTTTCCGGTGTTTAACCGAAATTTACAATAAAAAAAATAGAAACTCATGTGCAATATATACGAGTATATTCAATTAATGCTTATTTGCACATTGACAAAAGATCATTTTCAGTTTCGTTAATAATAAAACGCTTTAAAGAGCCGACGCTCAACGGTTATTTTTTTAAAATCCTTTATTTTCCCAAAGTTTTGAATTTTCATTAAAAAAAAAGGAATTTCTCTGTTTAACCAGCTGTAAGTACCGATAACATAACTTCCAATTTTTTTGTTAAATTGTTATAATTACTTCCTTGAAATACCAAAGAATGTGTAGGAATGACGTAAAAATTAAGTTCAACACGTATGAACTAATTGTGTCCCGAGAAGGATTCGAAAAGCATCGTGCTCTCCAAGGGTCAATGAGCTTATAAGTTTATGTATTTGTTAATAATTTTTCGATCATATTTGTTAATTAAAAGAAATATATTCGAAAATGTGGCAGCAAAGAAGAAGCTTTGTTTATATACGTCACCCCGTTGCTAAGGGTTTTGAAGCACCACCGGAGATTTACATTTTATTATTTGCGTGAACGATGCTTTATTATATTTAAAAAAAAAATAGAACAGTTTTAAATTCAGCAATTAGATGCTAAAAAAGAACTTAACTTTTAAGAACCGTTAACAAAAATGGTATATTTATCATAAAAGAAAGAGCTCCTGTAGGACCAGAGTTTATATTCATTGGTCCCGTTCACCCGATATAATAACCATCGTACATATCTGTATCTACATAAGCCGAGGTAACCTTGCTGATAATCTAGTTGATCCTCGGACGTTAGCAACGCAGTAACCCATTACACGTTCACATTCACGTTTATGTTGCGGTCAATTAAGCAAACCAGAAGGGTAGTAAACTATAAAAATGACTCGTCAACGGGTACACGAATTGTCACGTGAGTCAGGTCGGATAGAGAACCCAGCAGTAATATATCAACAAAGAAATTATACTTTAAGACCAATAAGTATAGAAATATATGTCTATATTAAGATTTTTTGGCCATATTACGTAGATAAAAGAATGACGTTAAACAATGTTACTGAAAAAAAGCAGCGTCGTATATATATATCACCCGGATTTAACGAACCACCGGAGGCTATTTTTTTATGACTTGCGTGAACGTTACTTTATTATAAAAAAAAATAGAGTTTTAGATTCAGCGATTAAGTCCTGGAAAACAATGTTTAAGAGCCATCAACCAAAATCGTATATAATGATATCCATAAAAAAGATCATCGTAAAGTTTACATATAGTATCTGTACATATATACAGCAGCGTTGCTGATAGACTGGTCGTCCCTCGGACGTTAGCAGCGCTGCAACTCATGACACGTTCACGTGTTCACGTGTTCACGTTTATGTCGCAGTCCATTAAACAAACCAGAGTGGGCAGTAAACTGTAAAAGCGACTCGTCAACGGGTTAACGAATTGTCACGTGAGCCAGATCGACTATATACCCCCCCCTCTCTCACTCACTCACTCACTTACTCTCTTTCTCGCTCGCTCTATTTCCATTGGAGCTGTACTACTACTATCGGTACTATACTACTAATGCTGTAGCTACTATTATATTCACACAGAAGGAACGAAGGAGAACAGACAGACAGGAGAAAACATACTACAGACGTTTAGTGCCGTGTCAACGTGCTGTCGTTGTCCGGAATCCTCAGGGGTGAACGATGGTACAGGATAACAGTGTAGGGTTCAGGGTTGAGAGCTACGATATTGCTGAGCTACGTGGGCACAGTGTTAAAGGTGTGAAAGTCACGAATGAACTTACATTGGGTGGGGTAGTCCGTGAACGACAAATGCGCGTACTTTGCTGGATTCTTAGTCGCCGAATGCGTTTATTTTCTCGTGAAGAAAGAAATATAGCCCGATGTCGATGTCTTCCTCACTCTTTTCTTTTCGCGAACTATGATTCTTCTCGGTGACATTATTGAGATGGAACTAATGTTAGATCATGCGACTACATTTATAGTTACCGTAACTACCTTCAATTAGTTTCAATATAGAAATAGTTGCGTGGACTAACAATTAATAGTTATTACTTAATAGTTTTCACGATCTACCACAATTTCTCTGCGCGCACAACATGAAACTACTATTCAGTTTATTGCCCTGTATCCATAGTTCTCATTATTAATTCTCTCTACGTGTTTCTAAGCTAATTTCAAGTAACTTTTGTCGAATAGTTTTGAACTGTCGACACTTTGGTATGACTCCGGGATCGTTGATAGCCTCATACTTCGGCTTTCAATTAATTTACCTTTGATAAAGTAAATGTTTTCGAAACAAGTAGATATGAGTGGTATTCGCTGTTAAAAATACCAATTTTGCGGGTTATTCGGGATAGCTGCAATTACGTTTAATTAAAACACAAGTTTGACTCATTTAATGTAATAGTCGTACCTGCTTTAAAATAGTTATAACCCTGCGAGCAACACCCGGATTTGTTGGGTTCTATGTATTTTACTTTTTGTTCGATTCACCCCTCTTCCAATCCCTCTTCGTTGTGTATACATGTTCTTTCGAGATGCGAGGGAGTACACGAGTTCCTATTGAATAGAATAGACTGGCGAGCCTGGCAATCCTTCGATCCAAGATTGACTGCTTCTGCTGGTTCCGGCTCTGTTGTCGATGATCCGCGTTTTCTCAGATACACTGGGCACTTGAAGAGGATCTAATGTGCTTTGATTTTACACTAAAAACATACAGAATAAAAGCAATTAAGAGTTTGGAAAAAAAAAGAGCGTCTCTGCCTCCTCTTGTCAGAAATATCTACCGCAGTCGGAGATTCAATTGGAGAGCGGAACGAGCAGCAGCGTTTGTCTTGGACACATTGTTACTCTTAATGGGTTTGTAAATGCGAGAACTTTCCATCCGTTCAATCGATTTCTTCTGTCTTTTACTTACGCTACGCGCTCATAAGAATTGTAATGACATTAGAGATATAAGTGGCAGAGACAAACGCCGTAAAAGTTCTGGTGGATTTACATTTAACATTTTTTCTTTTTCTCTGCTTAAGTTTATATTGATTTTTGAAGCGTGAAACGAGTCAAACATTTTTACAGTAAAAGAGGTTGAACGAAACAGAACAAAATGTACAAAATCAACAAATTTAGGAATAGAAACGGACCAAAAAATGTCAGTCTGATCGAGATATGTCGAAAATACGTGGAAAAATATCAAAGTTATCGTTCATTATCCGATTTGCAATGTATAACCAGCATTATTCATTTTATCTAGGGTGACAATATTTTAACCTCTGTTTCTTTATTCATAGTCTGACCTTATTCTTCGTCGTCATAAAATTGATGTCATGAAAGCTCCAGACGGTCAAAAAATATTCAACGATCTCACAAGCGTTACAAACTTTTATTATTCACGTAAAAATCGATGTTTTATTCCCAATTTATCATAACTCTCACTTCGTACTTGTTTGTACACGTAAAATTATAAAAAAGTTCAGGGAAAAAGGGCAAAGGCGTCAAATGCGCTGAAAATAAATTCAAGTGGAGTATTTTGAATCATTTCATTAATATATTTTAACGAATATTGTAAATATAAAAATGTTATTTTCTTAATAATCCGAGCGCATCTGTTGATTTTCACCCAATTTGTTACAACGTATTCTTGAATGTTATGACGTACGTCACTAAAAGTTTTCCTCGTTTTCTAAAATATTTATAAATTAGAATCGATGAAAATTTGAAAAAAATAAATTGTTATAAAATCTTAATCCCTTTAACGATACTCACTAAATTGAATATTTAACACCACTCAATATGGGAGCTATCTATCTATACAAAAGTATCAAGTATATTGTATCTTACAAAATATCTATACAAAGTATCTATACAAAAGTATCAAGTATATCAAAAGTAAAAGTATACAAGAAGTATCTATACAAAATTTGAAATTCAGACGGAACTTAATTTTTTGTTAGAAAATTCTAAATTTTGTAAAATACAAAACGTTTTATAGATTTGGCTCAAATTCGATACCAATCGTAATTGAAAATAATATTATTTGTAACTATTTAGTTCGATAATTAAATATTTTCGGCGGCTTCCTATCCAGAAATATAATTAGGGGTTTTCTATGGGCTTTTTTAGTGTTCTCCAGCGGTTTACAGAGCCTAGAAAGGAAATCTAACAAATGCCTTTGTAGGCTTCTCACACTTGAAAATATGAGGCCCTCGTAGTTTCTCTCGTTAGGGCCTATTACCCTACCCCATTAAGTCCCTACCCAAATCAACGAACAAAACTAATTTAAGCATATTTGAAAAGATTTTAAAAGATTTTAAAAGATTCATTTTATGGCTCTTGCGGGTTGCGGTTAGGTCCTAGTTTGGAATCCCTACCGTGGAATCTCCGATAAAAACTAAACAGAGCCCCATTGAGGAATCCCTACTGTGGCCACTGTGACCCTATTTAAACCTGGAATATTATTATTCCTTTATGGATTGGTACATTGCCATAGTTTGAAACTTCTATCGTGGAAACCCTGCTAAAGCCTAACAAGGCCCTATGCTTAATCGTGGCTGCCCGACAAAATTTTTGCACGGTTTCTTCCTTGTGAATTTCCTCTGCGAGAAAGCAAAATGATTCATGAAACAAAAAATATTATAATTGGCTGACAGCAATAATAAAAAGATAGACGTCGATATATTGTCACCTTAGAGCTGGCAAATACGATATACTGTAAGATGAAAGAAAAAAAACTCTTCTACATTCGTGCTAAGTAGGTATACTGTTCGCGGAGACGATAAGTGCGAGGTTGGTGGTATTTTTGAAAAGGTATACAACGTCCAAACACGTAGTACCAGTATCGCTGTAGGATATTATCGTGGAAAAGGGCCGGCTCTCTGTAGACGCAGAGAGGTATATCTTGAACTACGACCTGAGAGCTTGTGCCGTGTGTTATTTTATGCGGCTATCCAATTACTTCGTGAGTACCGGTGGGAGGATCGAATGAGGCTCGTGGAACTGCCATATCGTTCGCGAATTCTCTCTCTCTCTCTCTCTCTCTCTCTCTCTCTCTCTCTTTCTCTTTCTCTCTCTCTCTCGTACTCTCACGTTTGATATACAAACCGTACTTTTGAGTACGTCGATATACCGCACGTAGTACATTTTCGCTGGTGGGCAAGTTTCTCCGCTGGAAATTCGGTGGTTCGAACGACAGAGCACGGAAATAAATCTAGTCGTTACCCAGGTACTCCCGTAAAAGCATTTCCTCACTCGAAGCTATTGGGAAGGGCAGATCTTTTCCCAGTAACTCGGTCTGTATCTTCCTATAAATATGGGGAATTTCAAACTACCATGGTACAACTCTTTTTACATAAAAATATTTGTTAACGCGGTAATTGAAAAAAAAAAACTTTCAAGTATCAAGCTGAAACTTACTGCAAATGTGAAATGAGATTCCAACTTTATCGAATTCATATCAACCTTACAAATTGAACTCCCAACCTTTTGCTCGATGCAACGAATCAAATACCCAAGAACTTATAAACTAATTTTTAAAGATGTTACGATCTGTTTACGGTATTAAATATCTTTTCGAATTCCCTGTGCTCCACTTATACACGGAGATTAAAGTCGCATTCAACTATACTCATTTGACACTAAACGAGTACAAACATTATTTTTACGATGAAAAATCACGAGTCGCGACGTAAGAATTCGAAATAAGGCTCTTGAAACCGTATATTGTGGGATATCTTATAAATATCTTACATGTTTGTTCCTCGAATTCTTCAAATTCATTATTTATTGAGGCCTGGTGTGAACTGATGTGTTCAAAAAGTCAAAAAGATAACCTGACCTCGGATAAGTCTACAGGGTTTAGACACTAACTATATATCTACAACATCAAATTATTATTCCGTTCACATCGACAACGCCAACGAAGTCATTTCTAGTCTCATACTCCAGTTTTTCATAAATTTTTGTCTATAAAGTGGACATTGTCGAGAAAAGTAGGCATAAGAGTGGTACTCGTAATAAACAATGCTAATACTGGGATAGTTAATTTTAATTGGTTAAGCTTAATTGGGGATAACTGAAGTTAGATTTATTCCAAACACGCTTGTTTGACTTCAAAGTAATAATCGTACAGAATTAGTATAATGATATCGGTTATTGGAAGTCTATTGAATATTGAGAAATATGTGAAAGTTCTTATTAAAATGTATAGCACGTCGCGATGTATCCAAAATGCAGTCTAGATTAAAAGGTTTTCGGACTCTCGCATCTAGGTTTGTGCAATTGTATGTTGTGGGTTATCTTATAAATATATTATTCGTGTGCTTGTTGTATAGATTTTGTATAATTATTTATTGAGACCTTCATCCTTCCAAATTAGAAAGATCAGGCCCATATGGAACGAAAATTTGGCATTCCCACATAAAAATAAATATAAACTATGCCCGTCTCGGAGGGGTTCGGTATGCTTAGTTGTTACCGCGCTTGATGCGTTGCTGGGGGCGTAAAGAAGACGCGATCAATATGTTTTATTCGAAAATTAGATACTGTTGATAAGGAATGAACAAATATTTCGTTTGATGAGCTGAAATATAAAACAATGGTCTTATTCATCAAATCCGCTTCCTTTATCAATTTTTTAAAGCAGCTTTTATTGTATAAATAGTTAATAAGTTAATGTTCTATTCGATACTATTTGCAGTATGAAAATAATTTCAGTTTGTTTTTTGTTCTACTCGATGTAGCCGGGAGAGTTTATTATCAGAGTAAAGATATAAAAATATTTTATACATTAATAAAAGTAATAATAGACATAGTTTCTCATGGTTGTATTATTACCGTAGGTGCAATTAAACGAATGACGGACAATTTATCCGGATAACGAAGCAGCTACATCAGACTGAGCTACAATACAAATTTTATTATTCCTTGAATATAATCGAGACAGCATTTATTATCTTTTGCTTAATCAACAGATATTTTGTTCACTTACAACTGTTAAATAATTAAAATGATGTAAATAATATTAATTAGAACTTCACTTCCTTTATAGCCGATCGATACAGTCGGAATAAAATGTAACACAGCCCGATAGTTCGCTCGAGCACCGGTGGGATCGATTTATTGTCAATCGCTTTGAGGATCAAGGACAGAAATATACATGACAGTTCGATTTCACGCAAATTATCATTTCTGTTTACAAATGTATTGTGATTTATAAGAAACTGATAATCTGTCGATAGTCTGTACGTACTTACTAGTTTAGTGTGTTGACAACGATATATTTACGAGAAAAAAAATAATATCAGAGCTATAAAGTATACGATATTGTCTTATACTCGAGGCACGATAAGGTCAGCATTGGAAGCATTGAAAAGTTTACGAATCAGCAGATATCGCAGGATAGATGGTATATATTTGTTGGGTGGTATTGCTCCGTGGACGACGATGATCCTCGATCCTTCCGTCTTTCGGCAACTGGACGTATAGTTGAGCTATCCCTCGTTTGGGCGGAAGGAGACGGTTTTATTACGACGCGGCGAGGTTCGGCCTTTCTCGTCAAGATTCCACACAGCGATAACGACGAGCCAGATAGAAGGTTCATCCGAATGGGGACCGAGGCTCCTTTGGAGAACCGAAGCTTGAACTCTCCCTTGAGACAAGTTAGTAACGGGAGCGGGTTTGACGATATATACTATATCGAAGGAAGAAAAAAGTGCTCATTACACGAGGCAACTCGCCCAATCTTGACACACCCATCTAGTTTCTTGTATCAGTGGAGTACGGTATAACGATGCTTAAAAAAGAAAAACACAAGGCGAGTTCTTATCATGTATATTGAGGAAGGAAGTAAAGTGGAGCGAAGAGGGAGAAAATTCGATTACGCACTCTTAGATCGATAAAAGGTGATCTAGTACAATGTTGTGCAAGTGCATAAGATACAAAAAAAAATAATGTAAGGGAAGGGAAGTAGCTTAAATTGCTTGTCAGGATGATTTTGTTGTGCATCAGCGTCGAGAGCAATCGAGTCTTCTTGCGATTACTCCAAGGCATCCAACGTTTCAGCCTCGACCACTTCCCACAACCTAATCGATATTTCTAATAACCTCGGGGTTTGCATACATACGTGACGCTTCTATCGTGTAGTTTTTAACGATTCTGGGGTATAACGGTCAGGACCGAAGTGAGTTTTTCCTCTTTTTTTCTGTTGAACCTGAATTCTGATTTTCATTCTAAAAGAACATGGTATTTTGGATGAAGTTCGGTTAAATGTCACCGTTCGATGTGCACAACCGTTGGGTACTACCAGAGATTTAATTATTTTGACAACATAGATGTTGTACCAAAGTGTTACGTTTAAAATTTCTTTTAACAAATACCACCATAAGTGATGGAACGTCAAATCGCAAAATAAATAATGACACTTGAAAATTTAATTCGATTTAATTATCAACTATTCAATTATCAATAATACATTATTTGACGTACGCAAAGACAGTAAAGACACGATCAAAGAAAAATGTGCACTGTTAAAAATATTAAGCCAATATATTAAATTTAATATACATAGTAGATATATTAACATTTCGTCAATCGAGACCAATTGTTTTTTTTAAGCTCACGATTTCAAGCTTATATAATTATATATATATATATTTCAAGCTTCACGATTTTCTTCACAATTTCTTTAGAAATAAAAAATCGTCAGGTCTGGTTGCGTCATTGATATTTAATGAATGAGTGAGGCAATCAGAACTGACTAAAAAATTAATCATTCGATAGTTAGAGATCTTTCTTGCAGAAAATCGATAACGCAGGAATCCAGGCGGCGCTCAACTACATCCCGCGTTGCGGGAAAAACACCGGCTTGAAAAAACAATTGGTCGGAATTTACGAAATGTTAATATATCTACTAATATACACGGCCGTTCATTAAAATATAATTTTTTCAATTTAATATACAATTATAGAGCAATATTAAAGAACTTGTACATCAAACATGATATGTTTACCTTAGTATACCATTAATTCATTTTACATGATACTTGTACATAAAATTTATATCAGTTTATGCATAAATGCTTTCTATACAAGTATATTATCTTTCGTAGAGAACATTCTCACAGTTTACTCAAAAACTATGAGAAATAATGATTCTATGGAGTAATATAGCACACGTGCCGTCTGTGTACTTCGTATAACCGTAAAACGCATTAAATACGAAATAGGAATAAGATCGATCGTAATTGATTCAACTATTCCCGATGTCCCTTATACCATTATTCGGCTCTGCGCGCCATACTTTGAGTGCTTGATGCCCTTATACCGATATACACAGCGATATCTCGCGCGGTGCTTACGGTAAAACGAGATTTGGAGAGAGGCCACAACCGCACCCGGTACCTCACTTCCTCACACGAGCAATACATTTTACTATTACTATTTTCCCTGTCTATACAGTACATAACCTACCGAATAAAGCAGTTTCCTTCTCTGCGCCAGCAGCAGTTGAGAGGAAGCGGAATTCGGTATACGTAGCACAAGAGCCCTATATGCGAGGGTTTGGCGCAGGTTCTTACACTCCACCGGTACGTATAAGGGTTACTCTTGACGATACTCTTTCCTCTCTCGTCCCTTTTTCTCCTGACCTCGCTGACTCCAATGTAGGTATCCACTCTCACTCGTACCGTGCTTACCCCCCGACCCTCTTGAATACTTTATGCGCACGGAGCTCTCGCTTTCCCCTCAGACTCACCACCTTCACGTACTACGTACTTACGTACGCGGAACGAGCCAGACTGCCGATGCACCCGTTCCTGCATCCTATTCCACTCCACCCCATCATCCAAATTTCACTTTACATGTATACTTATACATAGCTACCGAATACGCGAACAGAGCTGGAACATTCATCTATCCAGCCGCAGTTTACTCATTCCTTTCAAAAACTCGCACTATTTTATACTCAAACACTTTATCGGACATGATATCCTTTAAATTCTATATATTTTATTAAATATATTTACTTGTTGACAATAAGCGGGATGGTATGGTGCAACATAGAGGTTTATGAAGGACTGAATAACTTTTCAAGATTTTTTTACCTCTCACTCGTCCCTAATGTTGTTGATAGAGTGGTTGATAGAGAGCTTTTCAAATATCAGGGAGTTTCAAAATCTAAACAAACGAACAAACGACAATTGTAAACAATTGGGAACTTCGTAGAAGCGATTAGAAAAAAAAATCCCACAAGCTTTAATGCCTTTAATAAGTTAATAATTAATTAACAATAATAATGTACATTAATAATATTGCATATTAACGTTATTATGCGAAATAAGCTAGACTGCCGATGCATACGTTATTGCATTATGCCCAGCTGCACTCCATTCACCAAATTATATACACAAGTTCGTGCACAACTGTGTCGTATAGAACGCAACAATCATCACTGAGCATTTACCTAACTATAGCCACTACGCATAACCTCTTAATAAACTCGTGATGTTGAATAATCAAATGCTACATCGGAAATGATGTTATTGTATCTTTCCTTTGGATCCTGTTTTTAAAATTTAATTTAGTTTATGAGTATATTTGTGACAGATGTTCATAAGGCTTGAGAGGAGCCGAAAAACTTTTCACGATCTTTTTTCTCTTGAATTTCGAAGCACACTTCTCTCTACCCTTGTTGATGAAGGGTGGATAGAATACAGGAGAGTAAATGAGATTGCGAAAATTGGGAGTCTCGGCAGACGATAAAAAAAAAAGAAATAAAAGCAGACACGACGGCGTCTTTGGTGTTGGTAGTCAATTGAAATTTCCAGAGTCCAGGAGAGTTGAGAAAACATTTTTTCTTCGATATTCGTCCAGCTATGATTAGATTCTTCACCGTATTTCTGACTTTTTATTCGTCCGTAACGGCCAACGACATCGTTATTTCAATGAGTAAAGTGATTTCCTCATGTTCCCAATAAAATTTATTGTGATGCAGGTAAGGTATAAAAAATGTTGTTTTAAATAATTGGAGTCAACAAAAACATAAAAACCGTAGCTGGATCAAAATTGCCTGCATATCTTCTTAACTTTTTTCAATAAGCTGTCTGTAAAAGTTTTCTTTTGGAATATACCAAGATGTAAGACAAAAAAAAGATAAAAGAGCGATTACGAATTTAAAAAGTAACCACATTGTGGCATTCCTGATGGATTTCACTTTTTAAAACCATGCATCGATCGAATCAAGAGTGAACCGAAGTTGAGAAAATATATTCCGCTTATCCCTCTAGCGTAATTAAATTTCTCGTGATATTTTTAACCTTCGATGCAACAGGATTGGCTCAGAATATAATCATTTCAACCACTAACTTAACTAACTGCTGTTTCCAGTTTAGCGACCGTGATGGACCATTGAATAAGAGGGAAAATTCATTTATAGTATATCTCCTCGCAGTTTTCACCGTATAAGAATCCCTAAAGACTTTAGACAGCGCGAAGTAGAACTGACTTTTCTTCGATAGCCTCAGCGAAACTCGTAATTCAAATCCGATATCGACGTTTCAGCACCTGCCGGTAGTAACCGAAGGTTACTGTATGCTCGGCCAGAGTTTCACGAGGAACCAGGACACGGCCATGGACGAGAAGGGATCGGTAAATCGCTCGTAAACAGGTCGCCGTTTTCCTTTCTATCCTACCTTTCTGTTCTGCTTCTCAGCACTCCCGACGTCGTCTAGCGAGTTATCTTCTTTTTTCTTTCCTTCGACTCTCCACACTCTCTTGATCCAGACCGTAATTAGAGATTTACTCACCCCTTAAAAGACTCCTCGTTAAGGAACGTTGTTCGTAAATGCGTCCCCTGGTGCCCTTCTAATGGGGACCTCGCGTCGAGTGCTTTTGCGATGTAAGTTCTATTTATAACCCGACGGTAGTTATAGCCTCATGTCCGTACATCCACCGCTGCTTGAACTACGCCACTCGAGTTTTGCTGGCCCGACGAATCCGGCTTCTTTCTCACCACGCTAATATGCTAGCCACGCTTTCGACCATTTCACTGACCACTCGTTTAACACTCTGACATAAAAAACAAGTTGTAATACCACAGTCGTACGAACATATGTGTACGTGTAGGGACAAAGCTCTCTGTTCTATATATTCATTTCCATTCCTGCGGACATATCCTTCATACTCACAGTTACGTTTTTGTCAACTAAATATTTGTTAATAATTGGGCAAATTGAAATATTTGTTGTATGGTGAATTGGGTCTACCACCTCGAATGATATTTTCTGTTAATCTGACTAATCTTGAGTCACAAAATTTCGTGAACTTACACGGAAATAAGTACTTGGGTAAATCAACAAGGTGTTTGATTAAATATCCGCTAACCAAATACTTGACCAGCCTCAGTAAGTACGTTGTTAGGAAACCAAGTCCTCGGTTGAGCTTACCAAGTATTTCGTTAACGTACATTTAACCGGTTGATACTGTTATTCCTTTGCTTCGTGTACAAAGATTTTTTTGTGAATGCTATTTTTTTTTTGGTGTCTTTGCTAGCACGATTGGCTTTTTAAACGATTAATTATTCCTTGCAACGATAAGTTATATCACGTAACGTGTATCTTTTACTTTTTGTTTAGTAAATAGCTCAATACAATGTAAAACTTAAGGCGATATGAAATTTCACTCGTCCGAGGCCCACTCGATATCATAAACTGTAATCCAAAGCAAATTAAGTTTAATTGCGTAAAAGATGGGTGAAGTCATATCCAATTTGTTTTTGCCTAGAAACCTCCAGCCTTGTTGAAAAAATAGGCTTACGCAGTAATCCGTAGTAGGGGAGTGAGACAGTTAGAATGTAATCCAGCAGCGTGAGTCTCGTAGTCCTCGCGTCGACCTAGACGGACACACACACACGCAGGTTGCCGGCGTAGCTCCCGAGTCACTGAAAGTTTATCTAAAAGAAATATTCGCAAGACTGAATATTGTTCAATATTTCAAGCCTCATACTGTATATATCATGATATCCGTTGTATTTAAGTTCTCTGAATTCGCACAATATAATATCTTTTAATAAAATAAATATATTTAACCGTCATTAAAGTCAACTATCGATTTCCTTCTTGTTCGAATCTGTATTCCGCAATGCAATGTAACGTTAATGGGGAAAATACCGTTACAAATCATAACAATCATAATACTGCATCCGTACCGAGCGTAATACTTTTTACACCTACTATCCCCGCTGCATTATCTATCGATATTAGGAAAAAAGTCACCGGGAAAATATCAACAGAATTAAGATCACTGGAAATAAGATCTCCGGAAAAAGTTCAACTAATAAAGGTCATCGGAAATATAGCTCCCACGAATAAAAACGCAAATTTTGAATATTATCAGATGAATAACATTTTATTTTCAAGCAATAAATAGTAAACGATATTGTTATCGCAACATTTTCGATTATTTTAGTTCCAAAGAATTTTAGCGTATCCCAGAATGCGCTACGTGGAAGTAAAGTCTGTTTCGCATTTCGTCTGTTTGTGTGTGTCACGAAGCCCTGGTGGGGACCAAAGACGAAGCCCCGGTAGGGCTTTGTGGGCGTCTCCGCTCCTCCATTCCAATCGACCAACCTCCTTTTTCTAATGTTAAAAGAGCTTTCGCCAGATTGATACGCAAATACGTTCCTCAAAAGTCAAATCGGAGACGACAATGCTAGGCTTTTTGGGTGTCATATACCTGATAGGAGGGATCGAAAAGTGCCAGCAAATTGAGTAACTCACGTTCCTCACGATTCAATTATCTATAGAAAAAAAAGCTCTGTGTCACTTTTTTTCGGTGACCTTTTTTCCGGTATCTTTTTGTCCGGGGTACATTTTTCCCGTGACTTAATTCCAGGGAACATTTTTCTGAGCACATCTTTTCTGTGTGTTTCTTTTTTCGTAGCAATTTTTTTCTTAGTTCATTTTATCCGGAATTTATATCTACTTCCACCATAGCGTAGCGCTATAATTTCTTTAATATGCCAATCAGAATTTAATTTATTATTCTAGATAAATTGTAGAAAATTTCCCGCTATAATTTTAGCATGGTGCCTTATCAATTAAGCCATCGCGGTTTTAGTAGAAGCAGCTCGCAATCTTATAAACTTCTACATGATTTTCTTCCCACTCCACACATTCAAAGAGTGACTGTTATTTTGGACGACGCAGAGTTAATACCCAAAAATAGATTAAATAAAATAATTTGAAAAAACATGTTTTTGGTTTATTTTCAATAATTTTTCGGTGCAAAAGAATTTGACGGAATATGTTTTAGGATTTCTTTGAGGTTTGCATTTGTCAATTACAGTTATTCGATCACGAGCATATAATGTATCAGTTTTCCTGAAAGCAATTTCTGCTTCGGCGTCTTCTTTATTATTTTCCCAATATCTTTAGAGATAATAGGTCTTGTACGAGTACATGAACCGTGTACTCATATATTATGAAAAGCGTGTTCGAATGTAATTCAAGAAAGACGTAGTGAACGTAAATATACGAGTATTTGAATATGGTAGCTTGGGGACTCGTGTTTCGCAGTCGCTGTCACGAGAACAAATCGAGCTACCGCCTGCCTCTCCATTCTTACTTTATAACCTCGAGATTGATAGGTCTAATAATAGAAGGATTGTAGGCGCCATTGGAAGCATCGCAACGGTTAATGACGTTATCCAGCGTCAAATTAATTAAGAATAGTATTCGCATTTCGGGTATAAACTTGGATTTCAATTTCACCGCAGACTCCGCTCGGTTTCTCATTCGCTTTGCGAATATCATTACGCGAAGATACAAGTTGCATTATTCAGTCACTTCCAGCAACCGCGGTACATTACTATCGCTTCTTTCCTGTACGTGTGCCCGTATATGTATACGCTCGGGCACGGTTTACCACAGCGTACAACGATTTTCATTGCACTGCGGAACTCATATCTCTCATTTAAATAATTATTCATTTGTACAGGGATAAAATTAGAATACAAACGCTCGAAGGCAAACGCATATCCGGCTGCACAGCCGTAGGAAGGCGTAGTACACGAATTGAAAAGCCCAAAAGCGTGATTCGCCGAGGACGCACACTCGATGTCAAATGATACAACTATAGAAGCAGTAGCAACTCATCGCAAATGCAAGTCACCCCTCACAGCCTCATCGGATATAATTTCAATCAACTATAGTGCATCATAACTACTGATCTACCATTATCTTAATACCATGCGAGCCGCTTCACTTCTCTCCTATATACTTACCACGAGTCATTAAATTACATTCATTTTCAATTCAAAAGGTAACATCTGTCGATGTTGTATATATATAGTTCTGTCCCTAATACGTGTACTCGTTCATCTTGCTATTTTCCATACCATGGACTACTGGCACGACTGGCTTCAACAGTATACCATCAGGATCTTCTAGCAATAGAGTAATAATTAATTGTTAAGCTATTATTTGTAATAATTAAAAGCGAATTTAATAATAATTGAATGTCGGTGGAATAAGTAGGTGATACCAATCGCAGTGGTTAGGGCTCTTACTCAGTATCAGAACAATCCGGGGTTCCATCCCCGGTGATTATATTCATTCTTCGACACTTCGGCAGGCCATCATCACTACCATTCTACATACTTCCTCAAATTCTCTGTCTAGTCATCATAGCCGTATTGATATATACGATACTTTGATAAGTTCGTGCGGTACGCTGCCTGCACGACATCGAATACTACGCGTTCCAGTGATACGATTCGGACAGTTAATGGACGGAAAACAAAATGTAGTCGTTGCAATAAGCGTTTCATTGAAAACTTTCACTAATTATTTTTGCCGTTTCTGAGTTGTGGACCTCCCTAAAATTCAGCATTCTTCATCATCAAAATCCTTACAGTAAATAAAAAAGCTAATAGATGATGACCTCTGATTTAATATGTTCATATGACACGATAGATCATTCCATTAGTAGGGAGGAAGCAAAAACAGCCCCTTCTCGTCCTTCCCATCACGGATATATTAAGCCATAAATACACGTTAGCCACACGATCAATGCAACGCCACGCTTCGATGACAATTGAAAGGTTAAAGCATTGCTATGCCAAATCAGAGTAATGGATAGAACGGCTAGAGTTGCAGATCCAGCAGAGAATCCTGATAATGGTCGAAACGCATGCGTTACACACGCGTCAGAGCACCCTTACAACGTGAAGCGTGTGTATCTCTGTACGATAACTACGTTACTATGTTTCTCTCCCGGTATAGGTCACACGGAAATGGCGGCATGATTACGCGGCTGCTCATTGTTTGCTACACTAGGCGAATGTTCGGTGCATATGCACGAAGCTTCTCTCCCTCAATTCTACCCCATTCACCCCTTTCCGACCCCTTGCAACATTAACCGAAACGTGAACGCATTGAAATTAGTTGTGATTTATGCGTTCTACAACCGGTGGCACGTTCTCTATATCCTGCAGCTTGCTCGCAAATGCGCCTCGACCAATGTGTTTAAGAACTACACAATCTCGTATTAGCTGTATCGTTATTCTACATATTATCTGGCTCTTGTAGTATGCGTTACTACGGTGGAACTGGGATACAACGTGTGTTACTTTTTATTTGATAATTTAATTTTGTGATAACGTTGATCGTGATATCTCGTGCACAAGGAAACACGAATATATTATCTGCCTGCAATATAGTTATACATTGCAAACGTAGTGATATACGCATGTTATAGTATCCAAACATTTTAAGAGAAAACCGGTCATTGACATTTTTTTTTTTACCAATTTGCAGTGAACAAAAATTGAAGATAATGAGCTATATTTAAGTTGAAATTATATAAGACGGTTGCCTCTAGTTGAATATCTTCTTACTTCATTCTCTAAGTATCTCCACACTAACACAGGACTACAAGTATAAATCATATTTCTTGTCAACCGAAAAGTTTTATATGATGGTAATAAAAAAGGAGAAAGCTCTTAATTCATCTTTTATGTTTTCCCCAACCAAGTATAACGCAGAGTATTTACGAGATCGACTGTTTTGTTCGCCACACAAGTGGTCTGTATTACTACTGCAGTGTGGAAAAATAAAAACAAAAGGATTGTGAATAAAGGACGAGAAAATAGCAGGCAAAAGTGAGAGGTGAAGTAGAGAGGGGAGGAGTACTCGTGCTGTTGGAAGAAGTGAAGAAGAAAATAGGTGTTTTTCCCAGACGATAGAATATTCATTCTGAGTAGGTGAGGTATCCTTGATTACTCCGAAGCTTCTCCTTCGCAGACAGCTCCTTCGCTATACATTTTCCTTCCGTTCTCCTTGGCTATACTTTCCACTGGGTGCTCTTTTCCTCGTTTCGAAGTAAGTGGAAACAGCCGGGAGCGCGTTTCGAGCTTAGCGAACATTCGCTTCGATCAGTTTTTTCTTGTTTGTTTGTGTTCCATCTTTTTGTTCCGCTTATTTCCTCGGATACATCCTGTGCCCGATGGATGCCTTAGATCTTCTTAAAAATAACCATGAGCTGTGTGATATTAGGTGTGTGACATACAGAGAATACGAACTCTTTGTTTTTTTAACTTTTATGCCCATAAATTTATTCACGAGTGCATTCTCAACGACAATTGATATTCTTAACGCGCTCGTTCGCTGCTCCTCTAGCATACATTGGCGTAACGTATACAGTATATTAAATATGCAATATCGGTAGGATAATGCAATTTACCGTGTATTTATTATGTATGACCCATAATGCATTCGAGGATATTTTAGCAATGATGCACATTATTATTTTATCATCATCATTATTATTATTATTATTTATAATTTAGACGACAGTCCTGTTAGTAACGATGATACTGATATAACTTTCGGGGAATTATTTTAATTATAGTATGTTACGTTAATGGTAATAATGATATGTTGCCAATCCAATACCGCAATATCTACAAAATTTGATAGACAATAATAAAATAATTTTGTTTGTAAGTATCTGGCACTGAATTAACGAAGATCGAGACAGAAAAAAAACCATAGAACTAAATATATTATTGTTACGTACCGGATTTGACAAATGGGACGCAAGGAAGGAATAATATATATTTATCTCCATTTTAAGCCAGAATGTGCTGGCTAGGGATTGGAGTTGGTCTGGTGAGGAGCGGGTTGGTATAAATAAATATTGAAGCACAGACAGAATTAACTACAAGATGCACTATACAGGGTGGCCGATTTATCTGAAGACATTGAAATAGATCATCCAATGATACCAAAGTCGGCCCCTTATCCCTACCCCCTGGGGTGGGGGTGGGGGCAACTTTGAAATCGTAAATGGGAATCCCTATTTTTTATTGCAGATTCGGATTCCCCATAAAAAAATAAATAACTTTTATCTGAAACATTTTTTTTCGATTCGTGATAGATGGCGCTGTAATCGCAAGAAACCTGATTTTTGCGAATATCTCGAGAAATTACACATCGGATCGAAAAAAGAAAAAAGACATGTTTCATTTTTCAAAAAGCTATTCAGCGATACGAAACTAGATCCACCCTCCCCTCCATCCCTACCCCATTGTGGTGAAAATGAAAGTTGCTTCAAAATCGTGATTGGAAAACCCTATTTTTTTCCTGGTTTTCCATCACAAAATCCATTGATTTGACTTTATTGTTGGTATGAAATTTTCTCACACATGGCCCTGCAATCGAAAGCATGTATTCGTTTATCAATAAGCTAACAACTATTTTTAGCGTCCATTTTCACCACAATGGGGTAGGTATGGGGGGAGGGTGGATCGAGTTTCGTATCGCCGAATAGCTTTTAAAACTTTGTATATTAAAACAGTATTTTAACACAATTGTAAATGAGTCACAAATAAACGTTTTTGTATGGTCGACCAAATAGAATTGTTCGAAACAGTCGTTTACACCATTGTATATATAATATTATAAAAGAAATGGGCGAAAATAGTTAAGTACGGGCCCATGTTACGAGAGTCGACCGTCGTGGTCGGCCCCCGGTGATGAACTGCTCGAATCAGTGAGGAAAGTAGTGTTGAAGGCACCGCGCAAGAATAACATCAAAGGGTACCGAGTGATCAGCGGGGGGCAGCGCGTCTCGACGATGCTCAGCGTCTCGCTGGTCAGCGTGGGACCGCTTACCTAAGCAAAATGTGTATAACCAGCAGTGATAAGCACTACTGGGTCGCGCTAGAACAAATGCGTGTATGCGTGGTAAAACGAAAAAAATATTATAAACAAACACAAATAAAAATCCTCCGGACGTAACGATTATGTTTGTTATAATTATAAACTTGTAATAATATCTTGATAAATCAGTTCGTCGATGGAAATGTTTTATTTCATGAGTTTTCATAACGTTCAGGTTGCGCCGATAAAACAAAAAATGGACTGCGTAAATGGATTGAGTTTCTCTATGACCTGGATATAATCAGTTTATTTGATTTTTTTTGTGGGATTAATTACAGCATTGTTTTGAGAATATTGAGCTTAGATGGATTCGTTCAATGTGTTGTACTGGGAAAGTTCGAAGCTCACACGAAAAGTTTCCATGGTAGAATTTGTGAGACTCCTAGCTTCAATTTCTCGAGCTCGTTTCTCGAAGTGAAGTCGACGTGAAGTCGAAGTGAATTCAAAGTAAATTGTGTTTCGATACAATTCGGCTGTCTCAGCACGTGCACAATACTAGCCCAATGTAGTCAAGTTTAAGAACGAGCGAGGAGTTTGTAGAGCTGTTTGGTATAAGCTCTTACGCCTTCCATAGTAATATGGTATAAGGAACATCGAGTGAGACGGCTTTTGCGTCGCAAGAATCGATGGCTCGTGTTGGAAATGAAAATATCCGCTACGAGGTGAATATCACTCAGGCAGAGCGGAAAAATCAGAAAATTAACTCGAAAAATTCTCTAGCTCGTCGGAACTGTAAGGGTAAAAAGCATCGTGAACGTGCGCGAGGGCGATGACAAATCTTGAAGAGAAGAGAAGGACGAAGACAAAAAGCGTGCTATAATAGACGAAGAGGAGGTGAAAGACGACGTCGTAGAAGGGTAAGACTAGGCAGCGCAAAGAGGAAAAATAGATGAAAGCTTCGAGATGAAACGAGTACGAAGCTCGGCGAAGCTTGGGGAAATGTAACGAAGAGGAACGGGAAGGCTGAGAGGATGGAGAGGTATAGAGTAATTGGGTAGGTATAGAAAAACAAGAGAATGGGAGAGAATGGATGGGAATAAAGAGTAAGGGATGGAGAGAGAGAGAGAGAGAGAGAGAGAGAGAGAGAGAGAGAGAGAGAGAGAGAGAGAGAGAGAGAGAGAGAGAGACCTCCTCCCTTTTCTGTTACCATCAGCCTTGCCCAACAACTTCCTATCATCTCTACTGGCTGACGCTATGACAATCTTATAATGCGTCAGAATTCATTTGAATGAATTTGCATTCTAAGGAGATAGAAATTCGCCCATCACTTTTTATATCGTCGATCTCGTTGAGAGGGAAGTGATCGGACACGACGCTTGTCCGGATCTCTGTTTCAGTGTCTCCGCAGAGACGAGATCGTTTCACGGACGAATGATGCTTTCTATTTAATCTTAGTTAATTGGTACGAGGAGACTACGGACTTTCTAGATGTTTGCATAGAAGATTCTCAAAGATCCAATTTGAACTTGCGGTGATGTCGGACAATATTGAAAAGAATGGAAATGCTCTGCTCGTTGACGCTGTAAGCTTGGCCTCGACTATTTTCCGAAGAAATGAAAAGAAGATGAGAGCTTATTGAGAATTCTGCGTAGTATGTCGAACCGTGTTACACTGAATTATTAAAAAAAAAAACGATTCCCAAAGAAAATTAGAAAAAGTTCTACTATGTCTGGTAAACCTAACACTCGACGGCATTTCAATCTGCATGGAGCCCGATCAGGCCCAGTCGGGGCCATTCTAGAATTCATAATCGGTCGAGTACACAAAGTTCTGAGCGTTACTGTCGAGTTGATCGCAAATACTCTGCCACGAAAATTATCACAACTTGTCACAAACGTGATCTCGGATGGATGTAACGCAGTATATTTTCAACCAGGTCAGGCATCCACCGTCGTGAACGTGATATTCCATCACGTTTTAATACGGTTTTAATACTTTGGTCGACTATTTACAAGATGCGCGAAAAATAAAAAGTAAAGCGGCGGTATAGACAGAGGAAACGAGCATTTCAGAACGACTGAAAAAGGCTACGATTTTCCGATTTTTCAACGAGAGTGCTATCCCACTGTACAATGTTTACATACCTGTGCTGCACAGTGAGCGTTCTATATAGAAAACAACCATCGAACAAAGAGCGAACGAGAGCGGTGGCATGGAATCATGAGCATCGGGCCGTGAGAAGGGTGAAGGAGCATATTCTATTTTCCGGTCGAGCTAAACGATTTCGATAAGAGAGCAGAGAAGAACGGAGAGTGAAGAAGGCTGGCGAAGAGACTGTCGGGGTCTCGAGAAAGGCGAGAAAAAGAAGAGTGCGGTGTGGTGGTAGCGACGGTAATGTTAGAGAAGCGAATCTTCTCGATACCCTGGGTGATCACCCCTTGGGGTGGATCGAGTGGAGAGTGCTGTACATGATTCGGGGTGAACAATAACTACGATCCAAGTTTCGTCAACTATACCCAGCGCTCACTTTCTCACATCTCGATGACCAAAGATAGGGGGAAAAAAAATATTGCTCCATCGAAAATAGATAAAAATAAAAGTATCATAACGTGACATATGATACTATAATCCGTTTTACAATGTTTGCCAATAAATTTATCGAGCATGTCCGAAAATGATACAATGTTACATTCCAAGAAATCATGATCAATCTGGCTACTGTTAAGTGACAACCACCAAATGTTAGGCCGTGCGAACATTTTTATTGTCGCATGGACTATGTTCGTAATAAAGTCAATGAAAGGTAGTTCAGGTAAATATAAAAATAGTCACATGGATCAATAACCAATAGTTGTCACTTTTAATAGTTGCCAAACCATATTTTGCTTGTTTTCGTAAAAAAAAAAAATTCTCTCGCAATTTTAATGTCAAAGTACTTAATATAAAGTCCCAAAACGTCGAGAAATCATATCGAGAAAAAATGTGCGTGCTAAAGATCTATAAATAAAAAATAAAATAAAATAAAATAAAATAAAACATAAACCAAAATAAAATAAATAAAAAATAAAGATCTTGGTTTGACAGTTAATATCAGAACTGAAAAATTAGTGATGATTATAAGTTTTCTTCCTTGTGGAGGAAACTATGTTTTCGTGGAAAATTTCGTTTTTTGAGTCAGCGCGTTTCCGAGTGTGTATGTGCGTGTGTCTGTGTGTCTAACGGCTTCGAAAGTACAGCGTTCGTAATTCAAGAGCAACTCGAAGAACAGTGCTGAAATATTGTACCAAGGTACAACGAACATTGCCTTTTATTTCTTGTGATTTTCGTTACAATAGTTGAGACAATTGAATTTTAATAACATTCTCAATTTGTTTAAAAATATCGGTAAACGCGATAAGTGGAACAGTTTTTAAGTAATCGGACTAAAAGTTTGTATAAAACTAAAGTTTAATAATTAATGTACCGGCGCACGTGATGCCCATAGCTACCTTTAAAATTCAATACTCTTTGCCGCCGCACCCTATCCCTGACATCATAGACAGTGTAAATTGAACTGAATCGATATTTATGGTGTTTCTAGTGGGATATTGCAAAGTTTAATATCAACAAGAGAGTAAGTGCAGCGTGAACGATAAAGCAGTGTGTATATAAGGTAACAGAGTATATCGTGTCAACGAGGCTAAGTAGGGGCTTCTTCATTGCATCCATGTACTATATTGTATTACCGAGAAGAACAGACGAGACAAAGTTTCCAAGTCCTTTAATAAGTTACCAGGCTGTGCTAAGTTGTGTCGGATCCTATGTATTCCTGCCGAGAATTCAAAGTTGAGCAGCCAAAGTAGTGAGAGAACGGGCCATCAGCTGAGCAATCGTGACTGGATTGACCGAGAGAAGCGGGCTGATGCAGAGAGAATGAGATACAGAACGAAAAGCGGAGGTCTGCGAAGGAATTGGCACAGAGGTGCCTTAACGTACAAAGGAGAAGCTTGGGAGTCCAGTGGCCGGGGAGTAACTAGCGTTATAGACTCAGAGTGGGCAGACAATCGTATTAGGCGAGTCTGTGTTAACCAAACACTCGGTCAAACCGTATATCTGCTTTAAGTGCAACTGCGCTCAGTCGTTTTACTTTATGAAGTACACATTACTTTTGGTCACTCAAGCTTATACTAAAATTACATTGAGGTTTGAAATTTTAGAAAATTAAATACAGCTAGGATAACAGTAAAATTTCGGTTATATAATTAAATTAAATATGAATAAGATTTTTCTCGAACTGAAGCCATTTTTCTGAAAAAAATTGTCTTTGGTTCTTTTATTTATAATTTTCAAATCTTAATATTGAAAGTCGAATGAAAAGATATTTTTTGAAAATATCTCCGAATCATACGAACGTACTACTATAGCACAGTTTCAGCATAAAATTCCCTACAGCTTTGATAAAAAATATTGATTTTTAAAAAAGCCTTAAAAATTCTAAGATAAACATTTTTTGATTAAATATGACTTGCAGACACAATTAGTCATTCAGAATAGTAATAGGCATTGGTTTGTATTATTAATTTAAACAATTTGAAACATTTTGAAGATAACAATTATAAAACAAACACGATTTTTTGTTGTTTGGTTGCGTACAAAATCTATACGAGGTCTTTACATATCTCATATTTTTCATAATAGTAACATGCTTTGTGCATTTTCTTTAATGAAGAATTTTATAAAGAATGCGTAACATTTCCTAATAAACTGTACTAATTTGAGCTTGCACCGGTATAGTGATCGTTCGATGGAAAAGTTAATTAATGATTTTACAAAAAAATCAATTAAATACTTTTGGGGAGGTAACAAATGGTACAAACTGAGTCAAGATATTAGTCCGAAGACTCTTGATTCTCTTCTGTCTTGGAAACAAAAATGGATAAATTGAATAAACTCCGTTAAAAAAATTGTGTCATTTTCATGAAGTTCTGTTACGTTTACTGAAAGAGAAAGGCTACCTTTGCTGAAATAGACATAATTCGTTTTTGAAACTTGTTACACGTTAATAATTACCAATTACTGTGTATTTGTGCATCACTACTGCCTTACATTTGACTATTTCTATGGAATATGTTTGCTGCAATAGAACGTCGTACTCTTTGTGCTTATTTTCATTAGGAAAATTAATTACCAATCGCTCGACACTCGTCTGGTACACATAAATCGACGCAATACATTGGGCCAGGAGCGTATTTAAAAAAATAAAATAGCAAGAGATTCTAGTAAATCAAAGTTTTATCATTCCAAATAGACTTATCGTGAAACTCTCATCGCGCTAATACAGCGCCGTTCAATTTTGGAATAAAAAGATCGCTGGGATGGTGCAAAGAACTTTTAATTAAAAATTCATTTTTACCAAGTTTTCTGCTGTCCTCGCAGATTATAAATATTAATGCGCCTGTTAATATTATATTAAGTCAGAGTACGGGTGGTGAGTGTGCTCGGGGTTTTACGCGAACGAATTATAAAGTGAATAAACGTAATAACCCGTGCAGTTTAGATTTCGGAGACAGGTGAATACGGAGCTTACCGATATAATGTAATTCTAATTTGTATGTAGTGTGTTTGTGCTCGACAGACTATGGTATCGTGCTCAACTGTGCGGTAATTACATTTGGCCACCCTCGGGCCACGCCTCTACCGGTACCTCCTCCCTGTTTCTCTTCCTCCTCAGGTTGCAAAACGCTAATTATGCATTTTACATGAAACGTCGAGGTGACGACAAGTGACAAGTAAAGGATGAAATAATTCATTGTCATAAGGAGACTTGGTTAAAACGTGAGCAGGATAGCTAGCTATAAAAGATAGACGGATTGTCGTAAATAAAAGTTAAGTAGCAGATAAGTATGCAGTACCGATGGATTTAACGGAATAACGATAAATTGTCGAATCGATAAAGCAATGTAAGCGTAGCGCCGCCGGTATAGTTATTTCTATCTTTTTGTTCTCTCTCGTCTCGACTATTTAACTCCGTATGCATCACAGCGCATCGTTAAATCGAGAGCTGGAATTGTAATTCGAAGGTGCCCATCCGGGTCTGCTTCCATCTCTCTACCCAATATTGAAATATCAAACTATCAACGTCAGGGATGTTTGAAAATTCGCATGGAATCGAGAAATAGTGCTCCGAGAGAAACGCACATGTATATCTAGACCGACGTGGCTCCTCCTCCTTTATGCAGTATGATGGTTTCATATAGTTTCGATAGAATAATCGCCTGACCGCTCTCACGCGCGTTCCAGATACGACGCCCATGAGCTACGTAACTGTGTATGTGATACGTGCTCACTACTGTTTCTATTAAAATTTACCAGTTGCCTGAATGATCATGCAGAGTTAACGAGAGATAGGTAGAACCAGCGTCGAATATCCATGACTTTAATCATTCACAAAATGCCCTTGTCATTTTACTTGCAGACGTTTCACTGATAAATTCTCCTTTCATGAAATTAAAGAATAAAAAATCCAGTCAATCAACGGTCAATACAGGCAATGAACATTCTCGTCAGTTTTATGCAAATAGCAAGCACTTGACGAATTTGAAAGCCCGTCACCTTGATGGAATACCAGTGGCTCTCCGATTTTTTTTCTCATATTTCCGAATGTGTAAAGATACTATCTTGCCTTCAGAGTAGCTACTCGGTGCCTGATCATTATTTGATAGCTCGTAAATTGCATAACAATCACGGATAACGCAATCAAGAATGAAAAAGTGGCCATAGCGAGTTATCATTAAATATAATTTTTGCAGTTTTTAAGGACAACGGTGGCGTAATTGGTAACGCGCCAGGCTGAAATTCTTTCTGGGTGTTCCCGTTTTAAACCCGGGTCGCGGCTGAATGTTTTTTACAGTTCCTTTGTGAAAGGATTGTCGAATCTGATTGCTTAATCAATTTTTATTTAATTGGTTCAAGTAATTAGACTCGATATCTATAATGATGCAGAAATGCGGAATTTGAATTAGGCCTCTCGTTCCCGCGCTTAAAATCGCGATCACGTATCTCGCATCCTGAGTTATGTTTCGCAAAAATATCCATCTTAGTGGCCAGACATAGATGCTATAGCTATATAAAATGTTATCGAATGATGTTTCTCATTTTGTGTACTCATTAAAACAACATGTTCAGCACAGCTGTAAATTAATGTAAAGTTGAACAGTTTATAGCTGTTAAAAACATTTCATACATTTGTTCAGCTTACAAAATTATTTGATATATGGGGCAGGGATACTACTACTACTACTACTACTACTACTACTACTACTACTACTACTACTACTACTACTACTACTACTACTACTGCTGCTGCTGCTGCTGCTGCTGCTGCTGCTGCTGCTGCTGCTGCTGCTGCTGCTGCTGCTGCTGCTGCTGCTGCTGCTGCTGCTGCTGCTGCTGCTGCTGCTGCTGCTGCTGCTGCTGCTGCTGCTGCTGCTGCTGCTGCTGCTGCTGCTGCTGCTGCTGCTGCTGCTGCTGCTGCTGCTGCTGCTGCTGCTGCTGCTGCTGCTGCTGCTGCTGCTGCTGCTGCTGCTGCTGCTGCTGCTGCTGCTGCTGCTGCTGCTGCTGCTGCTGCTGCTGCTGCTGCTGCTGCTGCTGCTGCTGCTGCTGCTGCTGCTGCTGCTGCTGCTGCTGCTGCTGCTGCTGCTGCTGCTGCTGCTGCTGCTGCTGCTGCTGCTGCTGCTGCTGCTGCTGCTGCTGCTGCTGCTGCTGCTGCTGCTGCTGCTGCTGCTGCTGCTGCTGCTGCTGCTGCTGCTGCTGCTGCTGCTGCTGCTGCTGCTGCTGCTGCTGCTGCTGCTGCTGCTGCTGCTGCTGCTGCTGCTGCTGCTGCTGCTGCTGCTGCTGCTGCTGCTGCTGCTGCTGCTGCTGCTGCTGCTGCTGCTGCTGCTGCTGCTGCTGCTGCTGCTGCTGCTGCTGCTGCTGCTGCTGCTGCTGCTGCTGCTGCTGCTGCTGCTGCTGCTGCTGCTGCTGCTGCTGCTGCTGCTGCTGCTGCTGCTGCTGCTGCTGCTGCTGCTGCTGCTGCTGCTGCTGCTGCTGCTGCTGCTGCTGCTGCTGCTGCTGCTGCTGCTGCTGCTGCTGCTGCTGCTGCTGCTGCTGCTGCTGCTGCTGCTGCTGCTGCTGCTGCTGCTGCTGCTGCTGCTGCTGCTGCTGCTGCTGCTGCTGCTGCTGCTGCTGCTGCTGCTGCTGCTGCTGCTGCTGCTGCTGCTGCTGCTGCTGCTGCTGCTGCTGCTGCTGCTGCTGCTGCTGCTGCTGCTGCTGCTGCTGCTGCTGCTGCTGCTGCTGCTGCTGCTGCTGCTGCTGCTGCTGCTGCTGCTGCTGCTGCTGCTGCTGCTGCTGCTGCTGCTGCTGCTGCTGCTGCTGCTGCTGCTGCTGCTGCTGCTGCTGCTGCTGCTGCTGCTGCTGCTGCTGCTGCTGCTGCTGCTGCTGCTGCTGCTGCTGCTGCTGCTGCTGCTGCTGCTGCTGCTGCTGCTGCTGCTGCTGCTGCTGCTGCTGCTGCTGCTGCTGCTGCTGCTGCTGCTGCTGCTGCTGCTGCTGCTGCTGCTGCTGCTGCTGCTGCTGCTGCTGCTGCTGCTGCTGCTGCTGCTGCTGCTGCTGCTGCTGCTGCTGCTGCTGCTGCTGCTGCTGCTGCTGCTGCTGCTGCTGCTGCTGCTGCTGCTGCTGCTGCTGCTGCTGCTGCTGCTGCTGCTGCTGCTGCTGCTGCTGCTGCTGCTGCTGCTGCTGCTGCTGCTGCTGCTGCTGCTGCTGCTGCTGCTGCTACTACTACTACAGTACTACTTATTACTTAAAAATAACTGTGACAGCATTTAGCAAAATATGATTCAGCATTTTGCTAGTTAAATGAAACTTGTCATCAATGCCTTTATCTTTGACGGCAAGATTCCAACGCGTACTTGTATTTTTTTCTTGTACGTACTATATCTGATGTTGACTAAGAAAGGGAGCCGAAAGAATCAAGACGCCCCAGCTTCTGTCTTTCTCTAATTAAATCGAGCATGACATTGGCAGGCCTTTCTTGCAATGCGCTCCCGAAAGCCGAGTGGATGAGATCTTCTAGAATTCTTTTTCTCCTTGTCGTTTTTTCTTGCTCTTCTTCCTGTACCTCGGGTCTTTCGCGCTGCGCTCAGAGCTTTTTTTAAAGATGGCACCACGTAATTTTTTTTCTCTTTTCATTACCGCTTTTCTCTCTGTCCCGTACTGCCGGTGCTAGCCATCAGGCACTCCGCTTGCTGAGAAATGGCCTGTTTCCCCTTATCCGATGCTTTTCGTCGACTTCTTGATATTTTTGCCGTTTGTGTTAATTTTTTTTTTATATTACTTGTCCGTCCTTCTGCACACGTCACAAGCTCCATTCATTATTGTTGAGCATAATTTTAATCCTGTTAAGCACGCGCTGGGCCTCACGGATCTATCTCCGTTTTTTTAGAAAGAAATCTTTCTACAACACATTAATCTAACAATGCTGTATGGGATCATAAACTCGATTTGTAAGGAAAATATTCACTTTGAAAAGATCAATATTGAGCTAATATTGACCAGAATAATGTCACAGTACAAATCAGTTTTATAAAGCTGTTATAATATTTTATATTCCAATATATTCAAATGTGTTTTTTTTTTGCAAAGTATCGAGGAGGTTTTAAATTTTATTGAAATTAATACTTTCATACTCGTCTAATTTTTAATGTCAAAGAAGACAGATATATATTTTTTTTATAAAAGTACAGTATTCAAAACTAATTGGTAAGTATCTCTAGAAAATGCGCCAGCTATGGATAATCCCCATAGGAGACGTACATCAGACCAGCTTCAAAGCTTGATTTTGAAGCTGTCCAATGAAAACAATATACGAGTATTCATCACAAAAAATGTGTAGCAGGGGAGTTGGCTGTCGCGTTCACTCGATATTGATGGCAACCGACCCGAATTAATTAACCGGATCTGTCGAAAACGTCAATGCGAACTACACCCAACTACACATTGGGTTTGGAGAGAAGGAATGACGTAGATAGAAAGGAATTATATCGAGGGTTGATTTAATCGCATATAAACAATTAACGTTTCGAACAATGCGTACGTTTGAAACTTTTAAAAATAATTCGGTGACGTCCGGTACCTCTTTGGATTTAATTTCGCGTCCTCGAATATGCTCATTAAAATTTATTTTAGCCGACTTCAGTCGGTGGCTTTCTACTACCCCTTTCGTACCTTCCGCTTACTCTGGCTATTTGTGTGCTCCTCAACTTAAGCATTAACCCACTCTTCGAGGACAGGGACGAGTGGGGTCCAAAGTAAATTTAGCCTGCGGAAAGATGAACCAGGATATACTCGGTCTGGGCTCCGTTTCTCCAATCAAAGGCAACCGAATTGTTGGGACAGCCAGTGGGTGCTTTTGCTACTGTAAAGTGCTCCAGGTGCTGGCCCAAAAGCAACGAGTTCGCTTACACGCAAGGATCTTTAGACTAACCAAGAGCCTCCCTTCTAGTCTTTGTAATGAACTCGAGGGCGTCTGTAATTACCACCTTAAGATTCTTCGAGAACCCGTAATTAGAGCAAAGTTATACTAGGCATCTGAAAATTGGAAGTTCGGGAAGGGTCGAATTCTCATCTCATTTGGAGATTCACGGATATGACACAACGGAACTTTATTACTTAGGTAACAATTAATTAGGAGCTTATTATCACGGTGTCTCTGTTCATTTTAAATCACTTTATTGTTGTGCTAAATCATTCATTGTAATACATTACATTTAACCAGCAACATTTCATTAGTTATTTTTAAAAGACTTCGTTATTACGAAAGATACTAATTATTTAAAAATGTTAGGAAACCTTTTAGTTTGTTTAGTGCGTCTGGTATAATTACCATCTGTTACCTTAAATCCCGGTGTTTTCCGCGACGGATCAAAATATCTATCGTGACCTATGTCCTTTTGATGGCCTTTGTCAATACCAAGGAAACTCAGTACTAAGCAATCTTGATCATAACTACGCTTGTGCATACCATGTTTCAGATCGATAGCTATAAAAATCCGCACAATCTATCGTGTTTACTTCTTTTTACGTGCACGAAAAAATAATTTAACCCATGAAATTTGATTGGCTTACAATTAGTCGATTTTAATTAAACTCTCGCTATGGTGAAAGGGTAGTAACTGATCCATTAGGGTGCTAAATTTCAACCTGATCGTTCTACCGTTCTCTAGTTGTAAACGTTAAACCCTACTCTAAATTTTTTTAACTTCTACTGATTCTGTCGAAATCCAATAGTAACTATCCAATAATGGTGACTTCCCCTTTTTGTAAAAAAAACTATAGCCCGATAGCTTGAATTTTACTCAAGTTACACTTTAAAAAATGTATTGCAATCAACACAAGGACGTTGTTTAAAAGTCCACAACAATCGTACTTGATGACGTATGTGAAAATCATGTAACACTGTTAGTAACAACCATAGCATTAACACCATATTGGTGTTAATTTTGTAACACTTGTACTGGTTTCATTTTCTATAAACTCTATTGAAAAAAACCCATTTAAATCAATTTCGCAACAAAAAATGTTGAATAATTTTAGTTTCATTAAAAATACAGCACCTTTTGGTACAATATAGAGATCAATAACGTGAAATGATTGATTACAAACATATTTACATCCGTTGTGCGATATTTGTAACCACTTTATCTCAACATTTTTCTTTTTTTACGAAAATTTACTACTTTCACGGACAGATTGAAAATGCGGAAATCGGTAAACGATTCCACAGTTCTTTAGATTTATGAACATACATACACGTAAAGTGATTGACACCAAGCAGAATCCTGTTAAACACTAAAATTCTAACGTTTGAGTTGATAGATAAAATTGACACGAGAATAAATGTAACGAAATGGCCCGTGTCTGTTTGACACTGTTAAAAATCGTTTATATTGATACTGAAGTGTATAACAGCATCAAAAGGGCTGCACTGTCGGCGTTTTACACCATACATTCAAAACAGTATATGAAGGAAGTCATATTTGAATGCCAGCTGAATAGTTTAACTACACTCAGTCGATAGGAAGCAATTAACAAACTTTTGGTTATCTCTGTTCGGCCTCAGTAACCAAAAGCTTACGATCGCTTATTCATAGACTCTCTATCGTATATGCTAGGTTGAATTACGCTTGTAAATTAGTCTCAAACGTATTTCTCCAACAATAATCTTAGTGAATCAGATACCATCAGATACATATGATGTGCTTCCGTGAGGCAGCCCTATTAAAGTGATTGGTAACTAAAATCGGTGTACTTCAGTTACGATAATACGTAACGTAGCGTGATTTAAGGATATGCTTAAGCCAAAGCTGTTGAAGAATAACTGGACAAGGGTTGAAGAAACATATTAAAGAAAGAACATGTAACTTTGCTTTAGAAACATGTAACAAATATTTCAAAACAGTCACATGCACATTAAGTTATCAATTATGCTATACCAAATCGTGTACCAAGGACCAAGTATTTCTTTGAATCATCTCCTGGTCCTTTTAATATTTCTTTTCTTTCCTTTTTTATTCGGCTCAGAGTTTCGATACAGTTACAACGGTAAAAAAAACAAATAGACGTCTCGTATTCACGAGATAAAGAGAAGCGAAAAAATAATCGAGAGAAGGTAGGCCCTCTGGGCTACCTATATAATAAGAGACTAGAGAGTATGTAGTAAGTTTAAACCGGAGACACGACGCGTTGTTATATTATACTACGGTACCGTAACTTCTCGTCATGCCAATAAACGAAGGTGATGGTACTTGCAATGCTTCTGGTTTTTCTGCTACCGCTTCTCCTGTGGTATAGTAACTATGGAAGAGAACATCTGTAAATACGTACGTCTGCTCGTAATACAGCAGGAGGGGCTCAACGGTTGGACATCAGACAGAATGTAATAGAGGTCTTGGCGAATGTCCAGAGACGAAGCTACACTGTTCGAACACCGAATAGAAGAGTATACGCCTGGCTCAATCCTCCGAGTAGACTGAGAGGATCCTGCTAATGTTCCTCTCACGCATTCCATATAAGGTGATACACCACGAGCTTCTATTTTTCTACAACCCTTGTTACAATAAAGATAAATTTTCGAAACATTAATATTCCGACAAAACAGATATCAATTTCTTATGAAAATTTTTTTCTAAACATTGAATATTACGTAAGAGCATATAGTTAAGCGCTAGGTTTCTTTTATGAGATAATTATTATTTAATGGATTATCGGTTCGATAAGCAAGTAATTCCTTTGATACAGTAATAGATAGATTGTTTATAATTTTTATACATTTTTCAGACAAAATCATATGTTACTTAGTAGGTTAGATGGGCCGGAATGTTCAATTGTCTTTGCTATATTTAGAGAAAACGGACGACGAAGTTTTCAATAAAAACCCAAAATTAATATATTTATTATCGCGTTATCAATTCATCCAGGAATATACTATTTTTAATATACCTTCGTCATCGAGTTCTTAATCCATAAATTTTAGTTCTCCGGAGTACTTATAGGATGCTTTTATTTGGATTCATTCTAAATATGCCTTCGCAATGCGTATACGTTTTACATATAGATAATATAGAAATGTTCTAGGGTATGGAGAATATTACTAATTCCCCGGAATGAGCAACAACCGGTGACTACATTTAGGTCACATACGTCACAGAGTCATCCCTATGCTTGTATGATATCTATGGCAAGAGAGTTAGAGCTTGTAGCTAAAGCTTGTATAGGTTTAAGCGGAGTTCGTATCCTCCTGAGTAAGACACCATACCGAGAAGCACAACCTTGGTTAGTTAGTATCTATCATCGTTGAATAGTCTAGAAATTATACCCTTTAATATGAAAGTTCAACTAAAGCATCGCGAAACTCTCTCATCTTTTACCGTAGATAATTTGTTCTCGAAAGATAGAATAACTAACTTTGTAACTGATGTATAATACCGGACTAATACCAAGTCGATGATTCGACGAAAGGATTAAAATTGCAGATCGAGCTGCGCCATGCCGTGCCGGTAGGGATAACACGGTGATGCTACTGCAATGAGACGTGACCGCCGCTATTGAATAGTCTGATGGTTAAAACATCTAAGATGAAAGTTTAGCTCAAGCATCTCGAATCTCTCTCATATCGTAACGTAGATAATTAGCTCCAGGAGGATTAGTTAAA
Organism: Cylloceria caligata; assembly: GCA_963942595.1. NCBI lineage: Eukaryota > Metazoa > Arthropoda > Insecta > Hymenoptera > Ichneumonidae > Cylloceria > Cylloceria caligata. Next base: position 86,424,325 of record OZ012703.1, on the reverse strand, counting down.
TGTTGGGTAATGCCGGGCCTTTGCCAAGCTGATGATTTTTCGAAAAGTACAGAATGGTATGTAGATTTTCAGCGTTATTTGCCTACAAATCATAATCCGTATTCGTACTTATAAACATGATTTTATCTCAATCAGTAATTAAAAAAAGTTCGACAAGTGTGAAAACAATTATTGAAAAAGTATTTGAAACATAATGGTGTTTTTGTAGATAGGATAGATGTCCCACTGAATTATTCAAAAAGTATTTGATATGCAATTGTATTTTTATCGATAGGGTAGATGTCCTCATGAATTATTTGAAGAGTATTCAACATATAATGGTATTTTTGACAATATAATAGATGTTCCAGTGAATTATTCAAAAAAGTATTTGATTCACATTGGTATTTTTGTTGATGGATAATTTGAATGAAGTATGTTAGAATGTATCGAAGCCTCAATTGGTCATTTTTTCTAGTTTCACGTGAGAATCTGCATTAATAGTGACATTTTAATGATGTATTCCTCTTACATAGTTGGAAATATGTGTGTAGTATCAATAAATATTTTAGTTTGAAATGTTTTATCAAATACACAATATTTTTATTCATCACTTTAATGCACACATGTTTGTTGCAACTGCGAATCGTCAGTAAATTGTATTGAAAACAGAAATAAAGCTGTAAAGTAAAACCTTGCACATGCTTCCTAATTATTTTTTTAACTTACACAAAGTCACCGCTATGCGATAATGTATATTGATTGATTCTGGCATCCTCATAGAGGAAATCTTTGTCAATTTTAGAAAATAATGTAAAAGCAATGTGCAAGGTTTTACTTTGCATGCTCGTTAAAAAATTGTAAAAACCGGCTTATATGCTTTGAATTCCATTAGATCAAGATTTATAAGATTCTGTATCTTTATAGTAATTTCAACATAGTTGATCCTAATAGTTCTTACGGTTTCTTCAACACTTGTAAATAGTTTTTCAGTTCGATATATCAAGATAAATCAAGATTCGGTCGACTCGGAAAATTTATAGTAATTTTTCGACTTACCCAAATTCATTACCGATTATTCATTCATGCTTGTGTGCTTGTTAAGAACTATTATTAAAATTCGAAACTGAGAAGAAGCCATAGTGCAAGGTTTGCACTCTTGTAAAAAATGAGCCTAACATATTTTCAAGCTAGTTAAACTTAAACAACGGAGCCTGGGGAGCTCATTCCCATTGAGCTCTGCGATAGAATTATTCTTATTCCTGTTATTAAAGTAAAATTACTCCCGTTATTGGGCAGTATATTGTCTGTATTTTAAGTCTTAAGTCAAGGGGTATTTCGTTTATGGGCGGGGAATCCAGTAGCGTCTAAAGAGAAGTTCCGTAGTGATTGTGGTTTAGGAAGTTTCGGATGCGAGATCAAGTGGAAAATCTTCGGTACTCCGGTCTACACACACATCCCGAAGCGAAGGAGAAAGAAGTAGGATGTGAAGCCCGAAAGCGATGAGATTTCGTCGTCTACGACGAGTCTACAGAAGGATTCACAGGGTATAGTTCACGTCGAAAAACACCCGGTAAACATCCATGGAGACGGATGTTTTCTACCGGAAGATTTTCGATGGGCAATTGAGCATGAGAAACCCGAAAAACAAACGGAACTTCGAGAACAATAGAATCCACAATCAGAAGAAGACACAAAAACCAAAAAAGAAGCTGAAGTCAACATAGAAGATTCCGAAGAAGCAGTCAGTTCGCGCAATTCAACGTAAAAACCGCTTTCCTGAACGGAGACTTGAGGAAGACGTTTTCATGGCTCAACCAAGGAGTTTCAAGTACGTTTTAGGACGAGTATACAAACTTCAAAAATAACTATACGGGTGCAAGCAATTACCAAGGCACTGGAACACGAAGTTTCCACAGTGCCTGACAAAAAATCAATTTCTAAAGATTAGTCAGGATTTTTCGTTAGATTTTGAATAAGTTTGGTGGTGTCAACTTGTTAAGCCAGGTAATACGATATTCATTACCGATAAAAAAAAAAATAAAACACGTGTTTTCAACTGAATTCGATGGACTATAACGAGATGTACAGCCAGTACAAATAAGCTTACAAACAAAAACGTTGTACCTTGCGTCGTCATTATTTTCCACCTTCCACAAAGCTCTATGAGAAATAATGTTGATCAATGTTGAGTTGCACATGGGTAAAGCTTCGTGAAAGCTGGAAAATAATGTCAAAGCAATGTGCAAGTTTCTACCTAGCAGGCTTAATTGAATACTATACACAATCGCTTATATGCTCGAAATTTATAAAAGTGAGCTAATGAACCATTTTATTTGCATACGGTTCATTGGATGAGTCCGGATTAACCTGAATTATAAGGCAAGAAATGCTAAAAAAATAAAATCAGCAATATCGTAGGTGATTACATACAGATAGGTTTGTTATGCTTTGAGCGGGAAACATCAGTGATTTGGAAAATGGTAAAATAATCTGCGGTTATCATAACGACTTCATTTGAATGTTTGCTTCGCGATCGTTCGGCCTTAACTGTTTCTGTTACAATTAAATGATAAAAATAGTGAATTAAACGAAAATGTTGAAATAGCGCCTTGTGGAGCTTATTCTATAATTCAATTTGTATGTAACTTTCTAATAGTAGGTCTTGCAGTTTTATAAGGATTTCGAATAACTCAAACATTAATGATCTTATGTTTTTCTCTATGATAATTTTTATGGCGACGGAATATTAATTATTATAAAATGTCAGTGACCGTACAAATTCGAACAAAATTCTTTATCACGTAACAGTACTGAATAATCTATAAACATGAAAATTTTTAGTCTGATAGTTCACATCGTTCTCTAGTTTTTAAAGTCTTAAACCTACTCTCAAAGTTTTTGAAAAATAACAATATCATAACTTTTGAATCTCTCGTTCGATTCTGTCTGAACGCAATACCAACTTTGAGTTTAACTTCTCTTTTGCATACAGCTAAAACCCGATGAATTATAATTTGCTTAAGTTAGCGAATCAACAATTATTTTTGTTGAATTGCAGATCTCATAATCTTTTATACCCGTTGTCAATTCCAAACAAACTTAATACCAAGTAACCATGTTCGTGACTGAACTTGTGTAGAAAGTTTCAGTTTGATAGTTTGGAATTCAGGTGAACTGTGGCGTGTTTACGTTGTATACATTTTTTTTCTTTAAATTTAACGCATAACATCCCGTGCAGAAATTTAGTCGGGCAGCCATGATAAAGTAAAGGTCCATTTCAGGCTTAATTGTGGAATCCATAGAAGGGAACCTAAACAAGGATCTAACTAGGGCGAATATAGGCGTCCACAAAGAAGTTATATCGGCATGGTCAGGGATGCCATAGTTAGGGCAACCATACCCCGCCTCTTTTGGACCTGTGAAGATCAACGTAACATGATACACCGACTTATTGTAAGGAAAGGAAGAAAGGGCCTATGTAGGCACTGTCATGGAAATAATTTGGTTCAATCCTTGTTGATTGGTTCTCCCCAATTGGCGCTTGCGCCAGGCGTTCTACCGGTTTCAATTGAAACCACGGTATCGTGCGTCGAAGTTGCCGGATAGCGCAACATTGTTGTCTCTTTACGTCGTGACCGGTCGGTGTGTCGAGTTCGTGTTAAAAAGTGTATTTTCGCATTATTAAAAAACTGTTAGTGTTACATGCGACAAAGGATATCTTTTTGTTCTTATGTGACCAGAAAAAGTAAATAGATACGTTCTCAGCACGAGCATTGTAACGCTCTACCACGTTCCTGGCATCATAACCTTAAACGTCCGAAACGTGCTCGGCTTATTGTTTGCTGCAATTGTTACTGTCGCATGCATCGATACATCACAAAAGTAAGTAGTCTGGCCCTTTTTTTCTTTCAAATGAGATTCTCGGAATTAATTGGATTATGTGACGCATGGTGTTTTTTCGATTTTTTTCTCGATTGTTTCTGTCAGAATCAGCGAGATAATATAATGTCGCTGTTACTAAAAGAGTGATTACGACTCGCGATGCAAGTTGGTAAAACTATAATGTTTTTTTTCAGTGAGTCGTAACGAGACCTTATTGTACAATTACCAGCTCGTGAACTTTGTCAAGGAAACAATAGCCAATGACAAACGAGCTATTGAATGTGTTCCGAGCTCATGGATATCGGTTGACTCGAAACTTGGATCATGCGTGTCGAGCTTCATGCCACCACCGTATAATGACGAAACAACAGGGTTACTGACAGACTTAATGCGCTCTTGAAGATTGGCCGCTGTACCAATGCTCACTGATAGGACATGGAAGTACGATCATTTTTTAACTTGCTGCGTTTCAATGAACGTCGTATGGAGTCATAACGAATTACTTTATTACAGGAACATATTCGGAGGCAATGAAAAAAATGAAAAATTATTCTACCAGGGTCTATCCTCTTGCTTAAGCAACGCAAAAGATTGGGACGGAAACAGAAACTTCCCAAGACCCATTCCGATTATAATAATGGAGGAAGAAGGCGTGCAAGTCCGGATGAGTGGAAAATGTTCTACCCGTTTTTTTCCTAATTCTTTAGTGACTTCAAGAGCTAGAGCGAACCAAATGATTAGTAATAATCGTCTGAAATAAAAATAAAAAGTTACCTATTAAATATGTTATCTATACAGATTTTATAATTATATAGTTTGATTATAAGGTTGCAATAACAATCTAATCGAAAAGACTGAGAAAATTAAGTAACGAGGTTGATGTTCCACTATTGATGTATACTATAAATAATATACTACAATAAATTACGTACTTCCAATAAAAAATGATGATTATTTTTGTATCATTTATTTCGAATCAGAAATATTAATATCCCCACGAAAATCCATACAGGGCACTTATAGGAATACATTTAGGTCCTACCTAGGGCCTTACTAGATAGTCAGGGTTGAGTTGTGGAACCCTCTACAGGTCCACACATATCAGCCTATAAAGGCCCCAGTCTACGAAGTGTGACATACCTAGAGAGGCATTCGTTAGATTTCCCTTCTAGGCCCCGGAAAGAGTTCGGGAAGACTAGAAGGGCCCATAGAAGACCCCTAACTAAATTTCTGCACGGGATTGTAATGATTTAGTCGACTTTAATTAGTCTCGCTACGACGAAAGGGTAGTAATTGTGATTAGCACGATGTATTTATATCTAAAGTCACAAACTTTCAGTTTATATTTGATTCCAACTGTGTATATCACTGAACTTGATCTTCTAAATACCGTACGAAAGGATTTCAACTGTAAATTCTAGACTCGCGTAGAACGTATTTCAACAACTCCATAGGGCAAACTCTCTGTATCCACACTGCACTAAAATCCATTGGTGCCTAAGTAAACCTCTGTACGGTTTACTTAGTCGTGCTTTCGAAAACTTGACGGTCACTCAATCGCTAGTCCTTTAGTCGAATCTCTCTGAATCCCGTTCTGTGCCAATGCTCCGTAGACGGAAGCCAGAAGGTATAAGAGAAGTGGGATCATAGAGTACCGCCATCCGCTCCCGCGTTCTACTCCCTCTCAGCGTTATTTAATTTTCTCTCCGATGCTGACTTGGCACCGCGAATGCCAGTCGAATTGGTCAAGTTGCCGGGCTTTGCCTTCCACGATTTCCCTTATCCTTTCGTGTCCTCTTCGTAGAATAGAATTGAAAATCGCGTTGAGCATATTATTCCAAGTGCGGGCGATATTAAAAATTCTCTGCCTCGGTAGGCAATTCATGAATATTGTTCAATATCGTAAAAATCTCATAACACGATAAATGATAAGGTGCTGTAACTATGCGAGATAGCTCAAGGACGATTTTTACAAAAGTGCGAAAAAAATCGTTTGCTAGTGCTAATGAATTTTTGTAATAATCACAATAATTGAAAACAAAGCGATGCAAGTAAAATTGTGTAAATAAAGCGAGACGCGTGCACGCGACACGACGGCAAGTGATACTTTGCATCATTTTGATGGTACCAAGAGGCATAAAAGGGCTATAAACAAAGATAAACGAGAGTTCGAGAAGCTCTCGAGAAGGATGAATATTAAATTCGCCACGAGACAGACTTTGATGCGAATAAGTGAAATGCGTTGTAATGAAGGAAAGTTGTACGATATCTTTATTATTAATTTAAGAAATACGCTTAGCGGTGAATAAAAATTACTTTTATGACTTTTTCTGTGGCAATCTGCGGGATTTTTCTCGCCATCTTCGGTCATTCGCACTAGGCATATTGAGAGGCTGCTGCAATGCGAAAGGAGTTGAGCTAAATAGAAAAAAGAGCAAAAGGAAAATGAAAAGAAAAAAAAAGAAAAACGGAACACGTGCCTTTGTAATCCCACCCCAATCCTTGCGCTACCATCACCGTCCGTTTAATAAGGTTTTAATGAAGAAACTAACGACTTTAATAAACGCGTCATTAATTACTGCGTTCTTGTGAAGGGACACGAAGGTAATTTCGCCCCGATAAGACTATACACTATAGTGTTATACATTATGTATGAAAGAACGGATATAGTTATCTCTTCCTTTTCCTTTTTTGTAGTCTGTCCGACAGAGCCAAGATCCCGCTCTTGGCATTGCCGGAAACTACGTGGGTGGACGTTTATTCCCCTTTCTCTTGTTTTTCCCTTACGTTTTGTTCTTCTGTTAAATGAGATAATTGAAATTTTTTTTATACGACTCGTTGGGTTTTCAGAAATTAAATTTCAGACTTGATGTGATACAATATTGAGTGCCGAACAATAAACTACAGATCATAGATCAAAAATCCATCAACCAATCATGTTACATAAATAAATATTGTGACATGATATAGCTCGGTAATTATGATAATTAAATTAAATTTTATGGACACATTTAGGGCAGAAAATAAGTTAGATCATTTTGTTTTAATTTAGAAAAATATTTGTAGGTAATTTGTTCTTACCAAATAGTCATATCAGGGCCTGATATAGATTCAGACAATGCCTCGTATGGGCCTTATTAAATTTTTACTCGAGCAGCGATTATAGTCAGAGATCGGAGTTGGGATTATGGTGAATCTGTGTCATCGCCGTGAAATTTGTGCGACTCGTACTCGCTGAATGATTTTGATGCGCGCATGAATTAATCATCGTGTCCACAATGAAACTGGCTTCTACTGTGAACTGCACTGTGCGTTACGCTCTAGTAGAACGCGTGCTGCCTCTGCTGATGCTGCTGACAGATATGCTGTAGCTGCCAGATTCGTATTTCTCCACGCTCATTCGACGCAGACTAATTCGATTTCAAAATCTCCGTCGTCCTAGTTGCTATCCAGAACGAAGAACTGCTAATTTTCGTTCACATTATGCATCGACACGTACAAAAATCAAATGACTCGCCAGCGACCTTGCAAAAGTACCTTTATCCGCGTGACTCGTCAAGTCTATCTATACGAACCCTCCGAGTTCAGGACCGTTGGCACTTTTCATTGCACTTATACTCTGCAATGTCACATCAGTGTTAGTGAAGAATTAAGCGTTAAGAACCTCTGACTTCAGACCCGGCGATGCCCGAGACGCCGGAGTCAAGTCTAACTGCAGAGAGCGGTGGTATTAGATTTGCGTATTAAGTGCCATGTTACTCTTAGACCCGAGTTACGGGTAATTTACGCACGACGGGAGCAACACATTTTCCGTAGAATTGGGTAAGGATCAAAGAAATTTTCGATTTTGACGATTTTGGGGAATAAATAACTAATGTTGCAAATAAATTAATTAACCAATAATCGCGCTTTAATGGAAATAAATTAATGCTCGATTTAACTGTCACGTGATAGCTGCGTTTTTCATGAGAGACTTACACGAGCTCGACACACTCTCGTACGCTCGTGATCGGGAATCTGAAACCCGCCTCTCTGTACTCTCTGTACGCCCTGTCCGCACTCGTGTTTGCTAAAAATCTCTTCATGAGAGGTCTCGTGATTCCGAATTCGTTGATGAGACTGTATTCATCGAACAGCATAGTGTACCGTCGTGTTCATACGTTGGGTGAAATTCCGTAATTCATATATACGTTATATCCTAACGCGGATATTTCAAAAATAAATTCCTTTCGGCATATAGAACTTTTCGATTGCCCATCATCTATGGTTAACGCCTAGTGGATGACCACGCGCCGTTGCTCAATTACCGGGGCGAGGGGGGATGCTCGACTCTTTCCGTACATTCGATAGTTTTACCGGGTGTTGGCACTAAAATAGCGGACAATGAATCTCACGCGCTCCTTATTGTTTAATAAAAAATTATTAGTCTTTCGCGAACTTCAACACCAGACGGGTTTCACCAAAGAGCTCCTGTCGAATTAATAAATTAATAGTCTTGTCCCGTTCCTCCGCGAACTATATATTACGTGTTTTCGGTTCTTCGCGACCAAGCCTTCGTACCCGAGGGAACGGGGAAGTCACCACGGTGTGCGTGATTATAATTCTATGCAAAGTGAACGAGGTATATCAAGAACTCGGTGTAACGCGAAAGACCTCAGTTATATATATCAGTTTGATCTTTATACTATTGGCGGCCGAACAGCGTGCACAAGTGCGGTCATCACCCGTAAATCCCGAGAGAGTTACCGAACACATTGTCCGAGACGTTGTTCATTACCAACTCCAAATTAAATCAAACTACTGCAATCGAATACAACAAATTGGCAAGTACAATAATTTACATTTAGACCAATACATGCGTTCAGTATGCGTTTACTATTGTATATTTCATGTATTTCGAATTAATAAACCGTGTACGTGCGTCACTCCTCTTTCGTTTCGTGTAGCGAGTTATTCCCATGTCAACAAAAGTACCAAATTATTCCATCGTCTTTCTTTTATCAATGAAAGTTCGTGGTGTATAAAATCAACATCTTCCTGGTTTTTACTTTATGCCTACCCCCGAAAATATGTAAAAAACAGGTTCACCTATAACGCTTCGGTGGTTTCCAAATTAAAAAATATATACTTTGCCCTCATAGCTTTATTGTCGGGCGTAACATGTGCATCTCGATTCTCATTGTTGCGCACTCACAAAACGAATAACTCGTGAATGTTCAATTTTTACGAAGGTGAATATATTAAATGCTCGGAAAATGAATGCTTAGTATCATGAAATAATACGGCAGGATGAATAAGTTTGTAACACTGCATTTATAATTTATAATCTGTAATAATAAATTGTAATTTATATTCGTAACACTGAATGTTGCAATAACCGAAAAATGTTTCAGATGAAAAACTCTTAAAAATTTATATTTCACATCGATTATACATGAAATTCGACAAAGTATTAAATTATTGATAAGCGTACAACTTTTTGTTTCTCGCGTGACATACGATATCCAATTAGGATTGCTGGTTAGACACAAAAAATGTGCCAAACACCAGGGATTCGGAAATTACATTCTTGATGGCCGACAGGTGAGATGCAATATCGTTGGGTAAATGATCTTCCAAGGTAAAAAGAAATCTTCTAGTTGCGCAAATTTGACTATACGTGCTGTATATCACTCTCTAAGGTATCTTCATTCTTTCGAGCAGGCGTTCATGCGCTCGCACAGGTCTTTCATTGAAACCCCCATCAATCTTCTTACTTGTCGAATCACTGTCGCCGCAAATCTCGATCCCCTCAGGTCTCGAATTTCTCCTTCGACTCTTTCGTCTTTCGTCGTTCTTTCTCGTTACTCATTCACTCGACATCGTTGCACGATTTCAACGAGATTCCGATTATTCAGCCAATAAACACGGTACCCATACAGTTGAGCATGGCCATACTATCGATTGGTACTAACCCGAGCGTCTTACGGAAACTCACCGTCAGCGTTGCTGAAGTTTACTATCGAGTTAAAAGTAAAAAGTGGCAAATCTTTCAAGAATTCGTATTCCAAGACACAGGGATCGTAATGCGTATTTCTCAAAATCCTCGAATTCAATTGTACCGTGTATACACATAATTCCTGAAGAGGGAATGACAAAAGCAACACTTTAGGGTGAAAATGCGAATGAAGGCTCTCGTCGTATTTCTGCTCACTCATTTTGATAAATCACCCTGAAGACCTCTTGGTACGGTGCACCATAAGCCGTTTTGTTTTATTATTTTTACATCGTCCCTCAACTTTACATCTGAAAACCGAGTGCCTGATGTACGCGGATACAGCGTAGCGGAGCAGAACGAAGCCCGGTGCGAGGACACCGAGCGTACACTAAACTTTCGCCATAAATTCGTCGAGGTTTTTTAATCATGGCCCGGAGCAATCCCGTTGGCGACGTACTACCTACGGGAACGCTGAGTTTACGGGAGTAACGTGCAGCATTCGTTGCAAGCTCGTTCGAATCTCCTCCGAATTTAGAATCGGGTCATCCGTTTCCTTTCCCTCTCTTCTCACGATATTCATTTACTTCCTATATCATTACTGTTCTTCCTATATTTTTGCCTACTATTCAACGGAATATAATACCATCGTGTTAAGATTCTTTGACTTCAATGTTTACTTTTCTTTTCAAATTTTTCTTGGACTGTACTTGCATTCAAACTTGTACCGTGCAATTTATTACATCTACTAATTCTTCTTCAACCACTTAATTACTTGTGCTAATTAATTAGCTGGTTGTCCTCTAAATTACATTCTCATTAAATATATTAATAATTAGGTTTTTCCTCTACTTAGGCGGCTGTCTAGTGTCACACTAAATATATATGGTCGAAGTAACTAAGGAAGTGATGCCGGAGGACAAGCAAAAATAGTGATCGACCATCTAAAGCGTCAAATGCTTCGTCATACATCATGCGTCGCTTTTTCTTACGTGTTCATGACGCCCTTGTAAGTCGTCGTAAACAGCACCCTCAAGAATCCTACGGCTTTTCCGAGGTCCCTCGACGCTCTTGCTATCAAAAGATTTCTTTCTGTTTCCGCCCTGTCGCCCACATTCACAACATCTTTCATACCCCATCGCGTCCAACGCTTCATTCACGAAGGATGAAATTACACAAACGCGGACACAAGAGTCTGAACTCATTTGCCGAATCCACCTCACACGATCAGGAGGGCTTGGCCAGCCGGTTATATTTATACTCGGACCTGAACAATAACATCTCTATTTTTTCTTTTTCGTTTGTTATCATCGATGGAACGATTTTAGTCCTTTCAATTTGAGTACGCGATAATCTTGAGTACGCTATCTCTCGTGTTTCGTGTTTCCGACCTATGTTTTCAGGCTCATTCTTTTCTTCTCTTTTTATCGAGCAGTCCCTCGTTGACGCCCTCTCGTTTCTTGCTCCATTTCCCCTTATTTCCCGAACGTATCGCGCGGCTCGAGCCTCCCAACGACCCTAGAGCCATCGGGGACCCTCGTCCTCCGAGTCGTCGATTAATCACGACTTCAGTCTGATGCACTGTAGTACGCTGAATCGCTCCAAAAATATATTCACGAATTATAATGTAAATTAAATATAACTACGTACCTGAATAATTTTACTTAAGAAAGAATGAGAAGGGTGACAGATATCTCCGCGTCGGTGACCTGCATTTTTTTTAGTAAGAACGAATGAGTATTATCGAGATTATCAACGATAAATGTAATAAAAATGACGGGTTTAAGGTAAAGAAGTGGTGGAAATGTTATATAAAGAAAAAGTAGTGTGGCTGAAAAAAGCTGAGAAATTTTTCGCACGGGTGCTGAATAGATTTATCCAACATCCGTATTCAAATGGAACTTGTATTCAAATGGAGAGCGAGTAAACAAAGAAGAACACGTGGAGTGTGACAGATGGGGCTTGGGGAAATAGACTGCTCGGATGGCATAAAATGGAAGATCGGGAAAATACCGTAGTAGATGCCATCGATAACAATCGATGTGAATGTATTCTCTACAAACTACGAGCGTAAAAGAAAAGCAACAGGAGGAAGAAAAGTTTAGGATATTTTTTTTTAGAGAAAATAGATTAAAACGACAAATAGGGCATTCCTGGTTGTCAAGGAGAGATATGCGATGGGTGGCATGGATGAAGGACAATAAACTTATGCATGAAATCCGGGTACCTGAGTCAATATGGAACGGGAGGTGAGATACGCGATTAGAAGAGAAGATCGACGGTGAAGAAGGAATGGCAGGAGAATCAAAGTAGAATAAAAGTAATTCAGGAAGGAGGAGAGGACAAGATGTTGTTAGAAAAAAAATTGGAACGAACGGTTTATGGATATTACGAACAGTTTATTGCGATTAAGGGCGGGGAACATGTAGACAGTTGAACAAGTGAAAAATGAAACTTTTTAAGTACCGAGTATTATGTATCATAGACACTGAACGAGCGTCGTCGGCATAAAAAGAAGATTGTGAAAAGGGTGGAACAAAAACGAGGAGTTGTATCAAATATATATAACATTTGGAATGGACAAAAGTAGAAAGAAGTTAAAACTGAATAGAAATGTATCTGGAATTTGTAGAACAGTTTTGCGAGGCAGCCAAGAAGGCTATACATTGGAAATAAAATTGAACGTACATATAAATTAAAAAAAACGTAATAATAAACAAAAAAAAAACTAATACGCATATCACAGTGCAACAGTTGGGCGAAATAATTATATTTTACTTCTTCTCTGAGGAAGTACACACGCCCGCACACGAACACATATCCGGATGTTTTTGTAAACCACTTATCTCGGCGGGTTAGACCATTTTAAGTGTGCTGACATAAAAAAATGTAAAAAAAAATATTTTCGTAAAAACGAAGTTGCCACGACGAGGGAGCGAAAAAGACCATCTCCACCAAAAGGTTCTCCACTTTAATGAAAGGCAGCCAACGAAAAAGATGGAAAAAGATTGTCCCGGCGTCGACTGTAACAAACGTTATAACATAAACGAAGAGGGTGGGCGATTGGGTCAAATGCCGTAATTGCCAGCGATGGCACCAGGAATTAAATAATGTGCTGCAAGTGTCGACTTATTATACATAGATTGTAAAATAAGTTCATATATAAAGCATAAAAAAATAGACGCCAGAAGGCAAAACGTCACTTTAAACACATTTTTGCTTCCTCATAGAGTCAGCTTTGTGATAAAATTATTTTTCAAGACTTTAATCTATTTAAAATACGCTGAATAAACCGAAGATCATGCCCAGAAAAATGATTTTGTGCATTTATGAGTGTGTGCGTGCTACGGGTAAAAAAATGAATCATTTATAACTTGACGATGTTTTCGAATAGCTTGTAAAACATTAACAATAGTTATCAATAGTTATGAAATTTATCACTTTTCAAAATGGTTCACACGGCAACTTTTACAAATTTCGAACAAATGAGTCAACGTATTTGACCCATCCTGCAAAGTAGAATCTTGCACGTTCTTTTCTCATTATTTTCTACCTTTCATAAAGTTTCTTCCATGAGGAACCCAAAATCGATAAATATATTTCCTCGTATAAAGGTAGCTTTAGTTGTTTTTTTTTGCGGAAATTGAAGGTTAAGCCATAATTCCTTGAACGTTCTAAGGGTCATTTAAAAATATAGATGCCCGACAAATTAATAGTCGGTTAAGAAAAAGTATTGTCTTCCTTTTTGTGTTTCTTTCTTTATAAACGGTCTGCACCAAAGTAATCTATATACGTATTACATACATATATTTGCTCTGACTGTATACGTCTTGCATATGTGCAGTGCAGAGCAGCAGGTGCAACTGCGCACGTACCCCGTTATACTCACTTCAGTCTTCGAATTAGCAACACAACTTTGTACTTATTAAAAACGCGAACGAATCGAAAAGAGCACGGCACGAAAGTCACGAACGCCTGAGGGTTGCAAAAGCAGTGAGGTTGCACGTATATATTATAGTATATGTGTATACTTTAGCCTCCCGACTCTCCTTCACCACCCGCTAGTAAAACGTTTCGTACTGGTATTATTTATCGTTGTGTGTTACAACAGAAACGAATGAGCTTAGCGTACATGTGTACCAACTACCTACCGCATGTAGCACCGAGGATAAGAGGCGACCCTCTCTCTCTCTCGTTCTCTTTCTAATTTTCTCTCCTTCTCGCTCGTGAATCGTTAACGATGCAAAATTCCAACCACACCTCTTCGTGCCTCCTCGTACAAAGCGAATTCCATGAATACATGCAATTTTCTTTTCTTCGAGGGCCTTTCTTTGTCGTAATGCGCGTCAGCAGTCTACATATTTTTTTCACAAAACTTAACATTATTGTATATTGTAATACAGTGGTATATCAGTTTGTACAATGGTACAAGTGTGCTATGGTTATTAAATTGATATTATTTTGTGTTGATTCACATTGCAGTATAATGAGAGAGAAAAAAATATTGACCTCTACAGTATAATAATTATAAGCGTAAAATATATAGCAACATTTTTTTTTTCGATATAACGAGAAAACAGAATAAAAACTGTAATCCGTGAAATGCATTTTGCGCAAAGATCGACCGCGTTCCGGCGAGCCCAGTCGCCGGAACACGTCGTGTTTGTATAAATGGACGGGATGCACGTTTACGTGTTACACAATTTGTTATTTTTTTAAACGTTTCAGAGCGTTTATTGAACGGTACATAGGTTGGTGCAGGTTTTTCCACAACACATACAAGCAAACCATGCTATTGGTATAGACATGCAATTTTTGTTCTAATATTTGTGTTGACAGATTGGAGGCAATCAGAGGAAGCGACGAGTGTTTGAATGCAGAAATTAAAAGAGGAGAGTGTTTTATATACCTTTAGATAAATCCTCCTGTCAATACAGTTTCATTAGATACGTCGAGTCAGATAATAATTACTAAAATATGACTATTACGTACGGTTACATGGTAAATCTTTTAGCAAATAAGTAGAAAAAGAAACTAAAGCCTCTCGTAATCAAAGAATTCATTTAGTGATTTAGTTGAAGCCTGATGAAAATGTTGTTGATTTTACAACTCTGTGTGAGATTCAGTTTGCACCGTCGAACTAAGTTGTATTTACAGGATCCCAGGAAGTAATAAACGTATATTTAACGATGTTTTACGCAACTATTTCCAACCAAATGTTTGATTTCATCAAAATTTGAGTAAAAGGTAAGAAAAAGATTTTTAAACACAACGACATTGAAGTTAAAAATTATTACTTAAAAAAAGTTTCTTAAAAAATGTTTAACAATGTTTTGGAAAACTTTATTTTTGTCATATGAGATGAATTTGTTAATTATTTTTCCAAATCCATACAATTGATTCAAACATTTATTAACGATTTAAAAAAATATATTGATTATGGTTGATTGTTTATTAGATTTTTTTCTTTTCGCGAAGTACTCAAATTCTCATTGAATCTAATTTATCGCTGGTAATGTATACGTAAAGTATCCTAAGTTAGAAGGAACGTATCGTTAACACCGGTGGTTAAAATAAAAAATTTCATTTATTTAGCTGAACGTTGCAAAGAGACAATCAAACATTTACTTTGTATCGTCAGGTTTTTTTTCATAAATGCATTATAACTATTCTTGATGGATATATAATATGAAAAATGTTACCAGGTGGCCCAATTGAAGTTCTTTTAACGAACGAAATAAGCTATCTCACGTTATTATCTCATGAGTTTCATGGTTAAGACTTTTCTTTAAAGTAGTAAAAAATGAACTCTATGAGTATTTTCCATAAGAATGGTTATCTTCTTGATAATAAATAGTTAAGCGATAGCATCGTAAAAGCAATAATTCATGGTCCATGAATGTTCGTCTTGTTACTAACCACATCTTGATTGAAAGCTTACATTTTTTTACCCCTCCACTTAGTATAATCAAATACTTTCCAGCCGGTAAATAAATGAGGAGCATTCCAAGGGTTGAAGCGGTGGTGTAAGGCGTTGAGAAAAAGTAACTGTAAATCCAAAGAAAAATGCGAAGAAAGATTAGAGAGAAGGTAGTACCGGGAAGATCCCAAGAGTCCATGAAGTCAGACGAGAGAAACCTTATACGACTCTCAATCTTCTTTTCCCACTCCTTGAACAAATCGAAACGTCGGGACATTCCGCTTTCTCTTCTTCGAAGTTGTGACGTACAGAGGTAGCAAATACTTTACTCCACCGTAAGAGTAAGACCGTGAAACCCCGACGACGACTCAATAATGCATAAACTCTGGCTCCTACAGTCCTACCAATGGTTTACATCGTTGCACGAAGCTTCTAGACTTTTTAACCCATCGACCCATCACTTTCGGAGCATCTCGCAAACTCAAATACACCTGCTGTTCACTAACGTCGCTTCCCAACAACAGACGATTACCTTCTAAGCGGCTACACTTTTTCTTTGTGACATCATCTATTTTCTGAGTGTTTATGTTTTTTGCATCTATTATTATTTATTTCAGAATATGTGCTAAATGTAAAAACAGGAAAGATTGGAAGCTTTCAACAACCATGATACTGCCTTTAGTTTTCGAGCGTTAACAACATATTTACGTTATTATTAAAGACTTTTCAGCAAGTTTCCAGCTGTCGTATAGTTGATATACTTACATTTGCATACTTACGTTTTATATTTAATGTAAAACGTGATCATAAATGCTGTGACAAAACGAAATTCGTATCGTGCAGTTAGCTACCTTAAGGACGAATGGATTCAGATTAAAATATGAAGTAAGTAGATAAAAATATTTTTAATTCTTCTTGGACAATCAGAATTGTTAAATCCGATGGAAATAATACTGATATCCATTACTTCATTAAACGCTTCATGTTCTATCCTCTCCTCGACCGTTAAAGAAAAGTTCTGTCACTGCCGCTTTCCCGATTACGAATTAATATTCGACAATAGCATGAAGCCGATAATAGATTTTAAGTATTTGAGTCACGTTTATTTTTAAATTATTTGAAAATCATAATTAAATTAATTTTTTACAATGTTAACACAAGATTTCCACGAGCGTCTATTTAACTACTCGGATCATTACGTATTTAATTAAGGAATGTATCGTACAAAGTTAATTTATTTAAATAATATGTGGTCTTTCTCATCTTTCTTGCCGTCTCATCTCTCCTGGTTTTACCCGATAATTGATAAGATTTTTTATTTTCCTATTTCTTAAAAAGAAATTTTTTCCTTACATCATAACATAATCTTCAACGAAAGTTCTTAATTTACAGGTAGTGTTTGTAAATAAATTGCAAACCCCGAAGTAAAAAAACGTACATTCGAAAACTTATAGAGGATCGGTTAAACGTGTCAATAAATAGTTTAACGTCTTGACTGAACATTATGCTTCTTCTATAGTTTTTGTAAATTAATAAAAATGATTAAGTTAATAAATTTTGTAAAATAAATGTCACAGTAAAACGATAGAATACTACAATACTTGAAGTGTTTTACGAAGTATGACATATGTGTCTTGTGCTTCGGGAAGTTATAGTGCTTTCGGTTTAGCGAGACGTCTTCTCGATACGTATGACACTCGTATAGCAAGCAGTAACGTTTGTCGCATGAAACGCATGCAGCAAAAAACATATACTATACTCGTAGCAACTAGGTGAGAAAATCGTCGCGTTCGTGCATAAAACTTATCTTCATTTTGTGAGGGTGACCAGGAGTATGAAAACAGGGCATAGAGAACGAGTTGAGAAAATGCCTGCTGCGTTCTCTCATTCTGATTTGTCGCGTGTACAGCTACCCTTTCTGCTTTCTTCTCTCTCTCTATCTGCTACTCGTCGTCACTTGAATTATGTATGACACAGGTACGTGCACGTTTCATACTGTATACAGAACATATAACCTGGTCTCTATGCTGATTATCAGGTATCCTTTGATATGACGTTTACCATCCGGACATTTTCTCGGCTTATTTTTCATTTTACCGTACTCTTTTTCCACCATCGTAGTAAGGCCATCGATTATTGGCACATACCAATGATAAATTCAAGACGGTTTGTGTCGTTAAACTGTTGTTTGCCTAGATAATTTAAAGTGCGTAATTGAGTTTTACGTTTTACTTTATTTTACTAAAGAATGCAACAGCAATTTTACGAGAATACTTTTGCTTTGTTGTTTTATGCGTGGTGCAGTATAACTAAAAAGATATGCATCCTGTGGTCGCCCCCGAAGGGCTTGCACTGTAATTAAAATAATAATCATTACGTCCGAGTACTTTTTTCTTCAGTTCACTTTTCTGTCGGGGTTGACAAGACGTCCTCTGGGCTTACCGTGAGATATCTGCCATTTTCCTACTTTTCCTTTTATTCACTACCACCTTAAGTGCACCGTGTTTTTACATGCTGCGACGAAAAGTTTGTCTCATAATTTTGGATAATAAAGTCATGAATACGCTACATCCCGAGTACTAAATGAATAGTTAAAGTCAGATTTTAGTATTTTGGTCATATTCTGACCTCGAAGGGAAAAATTGAATTGTGTCGAACTGAAAACTCACTATAACTTGAGACCAGATTATGCAAACAAAATGAGGTCTTATGGCTGTGTATCAATACTTTTCTGGTTATAGTTCGATAAAGTGAAACGTTGCGTGAATTTTATGAAATTAACTTTATCAAATTCACCGAATTGGAATATATGAAAGTAGAATTAAAAAAAAAATTCATTCCTTAGAGTAAGATGTAACGATACTGCGTGATGCGAGTGATGCAACGACTGATGTGTGTCACAAGACAATGGTGAATGGTATGCGTGACAAATGTTCGTACACTACGTTGACTCGGTATTCAGTTAATATATGAATAATAACATTAATTATTAACGATGTTTAAGTGAGAATTATTATTTGTCTTTAAAGAAAAACGATCGAAAAAAATGTACAGAGCATAATATACATTTTACGGTTAAGAAAGTTGTGGTGGTTTAAGAAAGGATAATTTAATTTATAATTAAACGAAGATCAAAAAGCAAAACATGAGTCTGGGTTAGATTCTGACGATACGAATAGCTTATTTGGCGGAAGCTATGTTGTAAGACTCACTAGTGTCGCTATAAACTAGTTAAGAGTAGGACATCAGTGCGGCTAGGTAAGTGATAATAAAATGAGGAACGAGATAAAGTTCTCTTTAAGAAAGCGAGAGGTAAAGTGCCATGGCAAAGTTTTATTTGACTCGGAATTTATTTTCTTTAATTAAACCCATGGTAAAAAAAAATGTGTTTCCCATCTAAAGCAATAACTGTTCTAAAGTTTCTTCCCTAGGAGCCCGAGAACCGCACTGCTGTGGACTTTTCCATTTTCGACGGAACATATTAATGGAATTGGACTTGTCATAAGGACTTTAAATAAACCATAAGATCTCCTTTTTTTTTTTGATAAAAGTTAGTATTAAACTTTGTATTTAAGGTAAAATTTGATCGGTCCAAAATAATCTCGTGTATAGTTGAGGATCAAAAGAGGAAACGATAAGTTAAAGAAATAGTTTCAAATCCGATGCGACCGTATTTACAGATAGGAATTATTGGCTCGATGAGGCGTAAATTGTTCTGGAAATATGAAATAATATCTATTCCTAGTAGCGAGGAAGGATAAAAGGAATAGAAAGAGGAGAATGAGAAGTATGTGTTGGTTCGATATCCTCCAGCGAGAAATTGAAAAGGTCTCGAAAGTGGAGGGAACTGGGTACGCGAAGCAGCAAAACAGACATAGAACGAGAGCTCCAGGATATTTTTATATCACATACGCTATGGTATGTTCTATTCTATATGATAAAAAGTAGCAACCTCTCATTGCTCCTGAACAGAGTACACTCACGTATACCATATAGAGATTGAAGCAGTAGTCAACGAATAGCGAATGGCATTGGTGTAAAAGGAGAGAAAGAGAGGAAGAAGAGGCCTGTTTGTGTACCATTGAAAGATGCCCTTGGGCCAAAAATATATAAGAATTGAATGTCGATTAGAATCAAAGTATAATGCACTGCATTCTTGTCTCCGTATCCTTCTCGACAGGACTAAGCCAAGTATAGTACTCATAAGGTAGCGCTAGACATTCAGCAGGTAGTGCCAGGGATCAATCTTGGTTCTTCTTTCATTACCTTCCGAACGCCCCTTCGACCAACATGAAGAGAATAAAATATTTTATTTTTTTTCGTCTCTTATATTGCTTCATCCTACGGTTCCCAATCAGATACCAATCATTACACGTGATGAGGGAGAGAGAGAGAGAAAGTAAAGGCAAACTGTTTTGTTTAATTTCCCCCTTTTCCAGCAGTGTGACTGGGATACATCAAGTTGGCAACGAGAATTGAATAGAAAAAGTACCGCGGAGCGGAAAGCGGGTTCTGAGTAGATTTAGTATACGCAATTAGTATTAATGAGATAAAAAAATTAGAGGAAATAGCGCTTACCTTACTTTGGCGCGAAAGGTAAATGGATGGTTTTTCTACATGGAGACTAATCGAGAAATCGTCTAGAGTTCCTATACACCCTAGAACATGCGCATTGATCGTCCGCTCCTTCTTTCTCACTCCTTTTTTCAATTCCATTGACTTGAATATGTCAATGACAGTAGATATCTCAAGCTGTCGCGTGTCACCCTAATCCACCAGCACCAGTGTGTCAGCACTACGGTTTTAAAGAAAAGGGATTCTGTCAACACAAAGTGAAAATTATAACAATTTTACTCATTGTTTTTTTTCTTTCGCAAGTTCTTTTGCCTATTTTTACGCCCATTATTCCCTTAATTGTAGTTCTTGTTCTATGTGCTGTTTCAACTTTGACTATTCGGATCCTTAATTGCATATGAATACCGTAGTAGAAAAGTATTCAATAGATTACGTTAGGAACCTCGTACTTATTTTACGGTGCTATCATAACTTCAGCATCAAGATACTCAACTACGTTCGACCCTCCTCATAAATTCCTACTAGGATTAATGGACCTGAATTCAGGTTTCGCGTTACATCTGACCACAATTTATATTCTTCGTCCATTCTGCACAGTAGCTGCATTTTCAACTATCTCTGTATGTAGACGGACATGGAATATACTCTTCGATAGCGAGCAGATGACCTGATCTCATTTTCGTGAGCTATTATTGTTCTGCCGTAGGCTCGTAATTGCACGAAGCGGTTTCTACTACCTTGGGACTAACTCGGACGACCAAGATGTCTGGGAGCTCACGAGAGTTGAGAGAATCGTGTAAAAGCACTAACCGGAGTGCTTAGAGCTAGGCAGTCGACGCCTCTTCCATCTCCCGTTTTTCTCAACTCTCAGACCATTTCCATACAGCATAATTTCAACCAAGGACGGGTTCTGTTAATTAGAAGATGTCATGGAGGCTGGTGTCACGTTCTTATTCATGCAGGGGTCAATCCTAAATCTAAACTCTGCGGACGACTAACATCAACAAGTAATATCACCAGAGCCCCGAAGTTCGCACAGGATACCGTGCCTCAGCTATTCCTGTAAACCCAAAAAAATTCATATTCAATTCAAACGTCCGTCTTGTCAAGCCCATAAAGGTTTTCGATACAATACGTGCGCCCAGCCTTGGCATTAATTATTTTTTGAATTAATAGTACGCTTATTCCATTGTATTAATAATATTAACAAAAGATTATCCAGCTCTAGGTAATTTTTCTTTCTGTTCCAAGAATTAGTTTAAAAAGAAGTTCGAGACATTTTGCCGTAAGAATTGAAAGGTTTCTTTGGAACTTAGTTTCACGAACCGAAGTACGAGACCAAAATACAAATCCTCGCTTAGGTAGTCTTCATTCTATGATGCTGCAAAAACCATCGTTGTATCCGTTTTTGTTTAAACCAGTTTGTGCCAGTATTCGAGTTTAATCAATTTTCAGAGTTAGCTGCTTTCATTCGTTCGCTCTCATTCGGAAAAGGCTTTGTTTTGCAGTTCGCAGATGACTTGCAAGCGAACAACCGGAAACTAACGTGTCTCTGACACCACTCGACTCACGTTCGAATCGTTCGATGCAGCTAGCATCCATGTTATGTGACATTACGCTCTTCTGCACTGGTTACGTTCCCCAGACAGAAGAATGTGTTTCCGCATGAGTTGTAAAATTTGTTCGAGTTAACCGTACCATTTTAACCCTATCCGTCCAATAGAAAAAAAAACGACGACCCTCGAGTATTTGTAGCACTGCTTCATCCTGTGAACGTGAACGTGAGATCCACTGCCAATTGTCCCAAGTAGTTGGTCGATAGCACTTTACTTTTTTATTTCAACTCCGCACTCACCATAACGAAAATAAAATACAGTTGAATGTATGCGCTTTGCTCGTTATCCTTCCTTCTATTCCCCATTTGCACTTCAATAGTAAAATCCTTTCGAAATGTTTTCATTTATTTTTCAATTCCCAAAACCGCACAATGGCACCACCCAGCGCTTGCGTTATTTCCCACTGATGATAAAACATGGCCATATCACGCAATAGAGATGGAATACCGAGTGCGAAAAGCGACTGGCATAAAGAGAGCCAGGACCAGAATATATACAGGAATAGTGGTGTACGGCAAAAACTGTGGCTTGCTGTGAGGGAGAGATGCTTGGCGCATCGTTAATAGTGAATCTTCTGCCAAGTGGACGTACGTGATTCGTTTTCGTGAGTAAAGTTGGAGCAGGAATGAATGTGGAATTGGCGGGTAAGGACAAGAGGGCCGGGTGGCTTCATGCTGCGAACGGTAAGGTTTCCCAAATACTGCTAGCTAACGTAAGTTTTACGATCGTACTTGGAATAATTGAAATCGTCAGGGGACGAAAGTATGTTTGTCATCCAATAAGAATTTCTGTAGACGACAAATATCGTTGTTTGCGTTGTTACGGATATGGTGCTCTTTAGTATATACATAATGAAATTGTTTTATATGAAAAAATAAGAAAAAATGAAACCCATTACGTCAATGTTTACATATATTAAAAAATGTATACAAATTTCAAAAACTTAGATTCAACATATTCGTAATTTTATTAATAACAAAGTAGTAAATGTCATACAAATGGATGAACACCACCATATGTTATACGCCCTGCTGAATTTCCATGATCCATGTACATATCAATCATTGCGTTCTATAAAAAGATGTTAGTAAATTATTTTATTTATAAGCTTATTATTACTAATTCGATTAATGTTATTTCAAATGTTGTTGTTGTTTGGTGACTGCAGTTACCAAATATAAATTCCTCCAATATTATCATTTATTATACTCCATGTTATATGATATAATAATGCTCGTAATACCTATAATGTTCATTCATTCCGTTGTAGTCTTGAAATAATAATAACGAATGGTTGCTCCAAACAACTTGGATCGGGAATTTAATCAGAGTAGAGCCAACTGTAAATCTATTCACGGTGGCAAGACGAATTTCATTAATTGCTCGGTATAATAACGAGGCGGGTAGGCGAGTACCGGAACGAGAAGCAGTGACTTCTAGGTAGATGGTTGGCGGATGCGCGCAGTAGTAGCAACGAAGCGCACAGAGACGTTTCGTACAGATTTGGAGAGCTCCTCGTCCTCATCGTCATCGTCGTGTGCAGCTCGTCGTGCCTGGAATAATGAAATGGTCCACGGACAGCCAATTAGTCGTCGGGGACTAATGACGGACACAATTCATTTCCACCTCAACGACGGAAGTGCTCGCAGGGCCGCGCTCCAGCTCCAACGAGACCCGCACGCCCTCACGACAATGAAGAAACTCGTCGTACCTACATCTCCGTGTGCGCGACTATCAGGGTGAAGACGAAGGCAACGAGAGCTCTGAGAAGTAGCTGAAACGACGTCTTCCACGAGACTGCGGCCAGCACACTCGCTCTTTCTCTCACTCATATTTCTCTTTTGCTGTGGCAGTAATTCGAATTCTGCTAATTTGTACAAAGTGGATTCAACCGTTAGAGTACTAAGTCAGAATGAAGAGGTAAGAGTGAGATGAAGAGAGAGGAGAGAGGAGAGAGGGGAGAGAGAGAGAGAGAGAGAGAGAGAGAGAGAGAGAGAGAGAGAGAGAGAGAGAGAGAGAGAGAGAGAGAGAGAGAGAGAGAGAGAGAGAGAGAGAGAGAGAGAGAGATCTAACTTCAATATAGTGGGTCGCCAAGTTCCTTAAACTAAACTTATTGTTAGTGCCTGGTGTGCTGGCCTGCACAAGGTTTCTGGCATGAGGTGAAGGAGTACGGTAAGGTAGAGGAAGGTAATAGTGGCGTACAAAGGGGGAAACGAGAGTAGGTGCAGTGGCAAAGGGGCAACGAGGAGAATTTAAGTTTTAAAGCTACGAAAAGTTTGTCTAATTACGCGAGGGCGCAAGGCGACCCGATCGCAGCTCCTTCGTGCGCAAAGCCTCGTGCTTTTCGTTCCTCGTGCTTGACGATTCCAACTTGTACGCTAATCGGCCGGCTCAAGAGGCCCAACCACGGGAAAAATATTCTATCAGTCGGTGCTAACTCGACCGACATTGTCGGATTGATATGTAAAGTGAGTTGTGGAGTAGTTAATTCTCATCATTGCGCGTGACTGGAATTTAAGTATTGAATGATTGACGTCCAAGTTTATCAACAAATTATCAATATCCACATAATAAAATGTGGCCATCAGCAGTTACACGGTTATGTCGAGCCGTTAAATCAAGATGATTTTGAAGTCCAAGAGCATTCCCCTAGCTCTACTGTACTCCGAGATACACGACATACATATATAGGGGGTTGGCTTTTGGCTAAAGGGTTGGAGCGGCAAAATCAGTTGACACGGTTATGTTGAGCCGTTAAATCAAGATGATTTTTAAGACCAAGATCATTGTCCTGGCTCTACTGGTCTATACTACTGTTCATCGTGATATTCGGCCGTAGGTGAATAACTGGCGGTTGCGTATCTCGGGAGGAAGCGTTCCGATTTGATCGTACCTAGTCCCATTCGAGAGCCGTTAAAAAGTCGTTGAATAACGTACAAATTAATTGTTTTTTGTACTTCTCTATAACATTATTTTGGCTGTGGTCATCCTAGCTTAATCGACACTCAGAAAGTTCACACGTTTCTACCCTTAGGGATGGAGTGGAAATATTATTTTTGTAGCACTTAAATAGCCTTCAATTAACCGTTACATATAGTATGGTGTAGGTTTTATCCCGAAATTCGAATGTGTTCATTCTAGCTGCTTTGACATCAGTTAGGCTAATTGGAATTAATCTAGATTGATCGTGTTGATATCAACATTGATTGTGTTGGAATTTATTCTTGTATCGAACACATCCAATAGACACATTTTTATTTCTACCTTCTTAACGAGATTTAAGAATTGAACAAAGAATTACAGTAGTTTAGGTTAGCACAAAACGAATATGCTTAAAAAATTTAAGATCGGTTGAGATATCGTGAGTTAATTATAGATGTGTGGTAGCACTTGAGTCGCGCATGTAACTATCACATACAATCCTCTTGTACACCGGGCGCCACCGCATCAATCCCCATCACTGTGGCGCGCGTACTTAATACCTTAAGTACTGATACAAAAAAATAATTATAACCCTACTACTTGAAATATAATGAAACTTTACCGGAGTCACTTGAATGATTGGCCACTCGGCGGTACACGCACTTGAGCCAGTGCACGATCTGTTTTAATCGATATATACACTCCGTATAGTAAGAGCATAGCCCACGTAGACCAATACGATATTAATTATACCTCTGACAAATATACCATAACAAATATATACATATAGGGTGTCAGCTGAGAGGCATATAATACAAGAAATTGAACGGGGTTTATAGCGTGGTAAATTCCAGTGTAGATGAGAATTTGATACGACGTAAACGCACAGACACGGTTCACGGTAAGGGGATGAAACGGAACCAAGGGAATGCATTAAGCTCAATTACCTCAGTGACGCGTGATCCTCCTTCTCTGACCCGCATTCTCCAATGTAAAGATCGATCGCACAACTCGAGTATCCGGAACAATCGGTATTCACGTTGGAACCTCCATCGTCATCAACGGCTGGACAGAGGGCTGTGCGGAAACCGGTATCATTATATGTTGCATTTCGCCGAAATGTACGTCAAAACCAACTATCCGATATGTTAATAATATCCTTGTAGTTGTTTTGTCGAATGCACGTTGATTTATCGTTCCTTGGCCTTGATACTGCGAATATGTAATCGGCTCACGTGTAACCAAAATATTTTTTAAGTTGCCCCGGGATGGTTTTTCTCTCCAGCCGGAAAGTCCTCCCCCGGGACTCATTTTTCTACAACAGAGAACCTTCACCGATAGCATTCAAAAGGATCGCTTTACTTGGAATCACCACGTAGCTCGGTCTCGCACGGGCATTTACCAATAACAGCGAATTGAAGGCGAACGCTGAAGTAGCGCGACAAGTCAATCGACTTGGAATTTGCTATAGCTATAAATGAACCTTGGCATCCTCTATTCTATCTCTATCTCATTCTTGCTCTCTATTTCCTTGTACCACATTATATTGCTCAACGATTGGCTGAATAAGCGAGGCACGAGAGAAAAAGTTCACGTGGGTATAGAGACAAGTCTTAGAACATGAAAGTAGCTAACACTACACTATCGGGGTGACGGTCGTCTCACCAAAATCAACTTCATAAATCGCTTGGAGCCCCGCTACCTTGCTCGTCATCCTTACCGTCCATCCCTCGCTTTTCTTATCTACTCTCTCAGCTTTGGTTATCGTTTTTCTTGCGATGTTCGCTTCTTTTTACCCTCGAACTACGTATACTCGAGTCCTCTAACTACATACTTCCTGCCCCTATTCTACGCCGCCAACATAATCATTCGCTTCATTAATTTTAGCTCAGACGAAAAAACATGCTAGTTTTGGTTTAATCAGAGTTTAGACACGCCAGGCATCAGCGACACTTACCTCTTTCTTGCTGACATGCGTAATGCAGTGGTTTCATGCGATCCTTGAGGTAATATGAATTATCAACCACTGTAAAAACCGTTATCTATTAGAGAACATTTAATTCATTGACGAGACTCATTTAACTTATTTCAACGAGAAACCATATCACATCCAGTTCGTTATTATCTCACGGAATATGGCTCCGCCTTATCGAAGCTATCGGTTACTCAAAGGAGCATACACGCCTACAATTTTAAGTTTGGGTTTTTGTTCATAGTCGTCGTTTTACGGTGATACTTTCCATTACCGTGAGGTCAATAAACGGTCGAATAATTGGAGTAATGAAAGACATCTGAGTCAAACAGCCCATATGTTTATGGCTCATTTGTTCCTACATGACAATTGTGTGGAAAGCTATGCGCAAAGGATATTCATCATAATAGGAGCATCCTCCAAATACCTGAAAGTCACAGAATTCTTGATAACATGAAACAAGAAGAACATTATCAGGATATATTCATAATGGATTTTAGTACTTTAGTATCAAGTGATAATATTGACTTAATAATTTTTTTTTGGATATCGTAAAACGGAAATAAGAAGCGAGAATAGATTGATAGTTAAACTCCTGACAAGCCACTCCCGATGTTGCCCGGGTTTGTGGTAACTATGTCACCGATAATCGATGAATGGGTCAGCGTTCGAGTTATTAAGGTGCTCAGCGTAGACAGAGAGGATGACGTAAACCAAGGGACCTCCGCGGCGTGGTGATATGCGTAATTCAATTTTGATCTGGGGCTCCGTTGTGGGAGAGCGACGTTCGCTATCTCTAAAGTGATCATCGGATGATCCATAGGGATACCTAAAGAGCGCTAATAATTCATTATAGACAGACAGACAGACAGAATTGCTTGAATTGATAGGAATAACCAGCTGCTTATGTGGCTTGCATATGATATCTGGTACAAGATTACTGTGATAATAATTTCTATTCAATCAACCGAAATTCAAAGGACCGTTCGTCATATCGATCATCCATCAAAGCTTCTCTCTCCCTCTCTCTCTTTGCTCTCTGTTTTCAAACGTCCTCTCGCACCAATGTCACATAGCTATTAATTGTACGCGGAACCGGGTGCGACTGTACCGAATATCTACCAGTATACTCGAGTGGAAATAGCGGCGTGCAACGGTTCACCTGCGGAGAGTTCGATCGATGCTGGTCGAGTTAAAAAAGTGTCGAAGTCCCGAAAGATATTGGCTTCGATAATTCATCGAGAACTACCGTTAGTTATTGAAAAGTGCTATGTAGATGTGTCTAGCCTCCGAGGATATGGATTTTGTCAGA
Source organism: Cylloceria caligata (assembly GCA_963942595.1). Classification (NCBI taxonomy): domain Eukaryota; kingdom Metazoa; phylum Arthropoda; class Insecta; order Hymenoptera; family Ichneumonidae; genus Cylloceria; species Cylloceria caligata. Next base: position 86,396,170 of record OZ012703.1, on the reverse strand, counting down.
GTTTGGGTCGGGAGAAAACATTTAATTGGTCGGTTCGTTCATTCAACTGTGCATGCTGCGGTAATATAGTGTGTTTACAATTTACCGGTATTAGTCGTATGTATTTCGTGACCTAAGGTCGATCATCAGTGTGCCTTGAGTTTAGAAAAGAACTTAAACTTCACGAAGTAATTATACCTCATAACAATGACTGAGACTGAATAAGAAACCCCCTTCCCCCACCCCCCTTCCCGTTCACTTGGCTAAACTCTGAAACTCGCGGACACTAACCACCACTGTATATTTTAGTGTCTACATAAGATGTATCCAATTAACACGATGTTCTGTCATTGTAGTGTCCACTTATTCACGTTTTCTTAGTCCCTATCAAGACAGCAACCATAATTATTATCCGATTTGAAATCAGAAGAGAACTGTAACCCATAACTGCCTTAGCTAAAGGACGTTACGAAGACTCGTGTGTAAGAACTCTTATTGACGTAATGAATGTTGAAATGTCGTCCGTCCAAGCGTTAATGGAGATTCAGTAGAACCAGTGGATTTCGAACCTAGGTGCCTTTGTATATACACACGCAGATCCATGTGATAGGTAAAGAGGAATAGAAATCGACTAGAATTTGCTTCAAGAGTTAGCTCAGCTGTGTATATACGAGGGCCCACCGGGATCATCACGTGGTCTAATTACACAACGAGCTATACAACAAAACGTACTCTCTCACAGGATCTATTCAAAGCTAGGCTACCGTGCCTTGAAGAACCGTGCTGACAGTTTGCTATAGCGAACCGTTTTCCTTCCTATGTTCATATCATCGTCACGGTATCTCCCTTGCTCTCTCATTTTTATAATAATTTACGTCGAACTATTCGCAAATAGATTTAGAATACATTGATCAATTCCGGTAGAATTTTGCGAGACATACGGCAGTTGTATATCTATTGTCTGTATTGTTAGCTTTAGTCAAATAGATCTCACCCTCCGAAACATCACCATGTCGACAGGCGAGTTGATTGACATGGAACTGACAACTTTTTCTCTTGAGCTACTGATAATTACATGAAACGTGGGTTTGTAGCTATGACGTGGTCGTCTAGAAGTTCCAGGACTGACATTACCGCATTTCTCATAATTCACATTCTCAAGCCGGGTTTCATCAAGAAACGAGAATCTTCGAGCATGCAAGTCTGGCAACCGTGCTCACAGATGACGATAAATCAAGTGAATAAGCGACGTTGAAAGAGCATCTACGATTCTTTTGCATTATCGCTGCTCTGACTCGCTCGTTCGTCAAGTCGATGGAGACAATTACCACGAAGCGGTGATTACACTCGCGTTAAAGAAATTGGACGGGAATAGTATGTACTAGTCGTGAGTACACGCGCGCTGGAGTGCGCGTGTAATGACACTCTTTTTCTTGTTCATTCTTTCTCTTTGCTCTTTGAAGATAAAGTGCGGTGTAAAGGCCGGAAGCAAAAGTGCAGCATGATTATAGAGAGAGATGAAGGATACGAAAGACTGGGTGCTCTGCATTCGTGCTGTTTTTTTAGGTACAACTGCACCTAATAGTGCTGTCACTACAATTACTAATGTTACGACTAATAGGCATGTTGGATAAATCATGAAGTGATTTGAACAGAATGTTTGTAGGAAAGATAAATAAATCATTTTAGCGTAATCCTACCATTTTTGTACAACTATTTAGTGGTCGCTAGTTTGCAGTACCACACAGTTATATTTATATATAAATGAATGCATACAGATCTAATTTATGAAAATCTCTAGTGTAATCATTTTACCATTTCCATGTTGGCAAACAGGATCGTATCTATAATACTGATAATTAAACGCATGGATTTCCTCTGAAGTATTAACCATAGCCATATCCTCATTTCATTTAAACATTGTCTTATACATTTCTTGGGTGTGATTTCCTTTTTGTGCAAATAACAATCGACGAGCCATCGTAGTGGGTATGTGTTAGTTAAACGAAAAGATAAGATAGATTATAAAATTAGTAAAACGCAATGCGTTATCGTTTTTTATACCATTTGGCATTCAATGATGTCATCCAGTGAACATTCAGTTATTTCTCGCACCTTTGTGGATCCCTGAAAACAATATTTTTTATTGATGAAAAAAAAATGTCTTCCATAGTTAATTGTTCAATTTGCTCAAATATTATCGAGGTAACGGCGTGCTCCTTTGTGTGTCAAAAGGCTGAATTTAAATTGCCCCTGACTCTGCTACTATTTCTACTATTATGCAACCAAGCTCTCACCAAACCGGGAACGCTGAAAGAAGTGAGATTCGACTGGGATGAAGTGTGACGGAATCACGGAGGCCCAATAGAACGGGTATTCCGCGGTTCGCTCGTTCCGACTTCACAGAGTTTCAATAACGATCGAACACTAGCATGTCCCAAGAGAATAAAAGCTGTGCAATGCAGCTTACGGAGCTAGACATTGTATCGATTTTTTTTTCAGCTTTCGAATAAATAAATAGCGCACCATTTTTAAAAAATTCGGTATTCATACGTTTTTTTTTTGTTAAACATTAAAACGGTAATGTAAAAACAATATTTGCGGGAGAAAATTCAGCGAAATAAAAAGTGCACGGATATAGCCGATGGAGAAAAAACGTACACAAAATAAACCGATAAAAACAAATTAAATGAAACGATATCCTACAAACAAAAATGCACGAAATACAAACTAGATATTTTAATAGTTAAGCTATTATTTGAGATATTGAGTGGAGGGATAAAGACCCCGCGGGGGGAAGGGAGTCGGTGGGGCACAGCATCCACTACACAGAAAATACTTTATTTTAGTAAAAATACTTGTGCTAGGAAATAAATATTACAACATCCGGAGCGCGCCACGCTTCGAGACCGCGATTATTAGTCGATATAAGCTGTTACTTACCAGTATCTTCTATTTCGTTTTATCATGGAGGAAGCATTGATATGGTGAAAAAAAAATGTTCGAATTCTATATTAAATATTTTGTAATATTTGTGTAGAAAGTTTCACTCTGATATCTTTAACTTGACGCGTGGTAGAGCGCGAAAAGACATTTTTCATCAAATTCAAAATGCCATTAAATTTAAACCCCTTCAAAAATTTATCTCAAAGATTTACGAGTGCTAGAGGTTTTCAAATGCAAATCTTACATACAGACACGCGAGTGCGCGTTCGTACACCACATATTTTTTTACATCATTTTTCTCTATGTATTAGACCATTTTTTAAGTATTTTGACAAGTGTCGAAAAAAAATGGTGACGGAAACGAAGATTCCTCTGTGATGAAGCAAAATAGAAAGAAAGTGCTTAATTCATTGTCGAAACAGGCTGTCGTATATCATTATAGAGATAAAAAATTCATATGTCGAAAAATAATTGCCATTTGACTTCGACCACTCTTGAACTTTTAGTAATTTCGGTCCAGAGATGCTAAAAGCATCGTGAAATCTTAGTGTCTCAAAAATCATAGTATTGCCGCTAAAAATAAAATAACGGATTTTCCGGAAATAAAAGAAAATATTCATTACACACTTATGCCCTGAAAAATTATGGCGTGATGTAAACATGAGAATTATCTTATATGAGAATTAAACTGAAGTGCACGTGTGCGTAAATTTTACATGTGTATGTCATGTGTCATTGGGTGTTTTATCTCCATTTTTTTTGTAGATATTTTTTCCATGAGTTTTTTTTTTTCATTGCTTTTTTTTTCTGTCGAATATTTCTCCCGTGGGTATTTTTTCGGTCCCTTTTTACCGTGAGTCTTTTTCCACCGATATTTTTTTTCCAGGTTACATTGAAGCATTACACTTTATTCCAGCTATTCATTTTTTGTTGTTTTTATTCAACGGATCAAGCCCATCGCTCTAGGGTACGCGGATTGTATTGGTTTAGTTAGGGAAATCTACCAAATGCCTTTCTAAGCTTATCATACTTGAAAGTATGGGGCCTTTAAAGCTTTTCTTGTTAAGGGCCTATAAAGGTTGCCTCATTAAGCCCCTACTAAACCAACCAACAAAACTAATTTAATAAGATTTACTTGCACTCATTCAATCGGTTTATCTTACACTTTAAATTAAAAATTCCAATTTATTCGACAGAGTGGTACGTATTAATCACTAAAACTATACATGTCAATATTTTGTTATTGATGGGATTTGAATCTATGACACTGCGGTGCAAATTGCTGATTGTGCGCTGCGCCTTAACCCACGTGGCTATATAGGTACATCTTAAGAAATATATTATTGCATTGCCCTGACTTTATACAGTTATATGATTCTGACTAAAATAATAGAAATAAAAGCACCTTCAGTTATTTTACACGAGAATTAATTATTTCAGTTATAACGTTTTGTCCAAATAAAAAATTTCGCGGGTTCACTTAATATTGACGAATGTGTAACGAACATATAATATATTATCGTATTTGTTAGTTAACAATATGTTAATAACTGTTGATTGACACTCGTTGAATACCGATTTAAAGGTGCTGTATACACTGTACACTGTACTCTTTGTACGCATAAAACATGGAGTAATTGTTTATCGATAGATGGTGAACAATTGTTAATGAATAATCAGTTAATAATTTCACAAATGGTTAATAACGGATATTTAAAAGTCGAAAAGTTAAGCACCGACAATTATTGACATCTTCACTTTTTATTTAACAATTGTACAATAATGCGTACGTTTAAATAAAATGCACCATACACTAGATACACAGGTGAATTAAACAGATTTACGACGAAAATAATTTTAAGTTTTTAACAGCTTAGTTAACAGTTGAATAATTGTTAATAAATGTTCAATTTTGCCAATGGAATATTGTTAATTCCTGACTACGTCGGGTTTGATGATATTTTCCGACCTAAGATTTTTAGGAAAGCCCCTGCGGGTTGCAATAAGATCCTATCGTGAAATCCCCGAGAAAACCTAAACAGGGCCGCATTAAGGAATCCCTTCTGTGGCCACTGTGGATGGTCTTATTTGAATCTGGAATATTATTAGGGAAGGCTTTATGGATTGGTACAGGGCCCTAGTTTGGAACCCACACTGCAGAAAAAACTTTCTGCCGAGGGCTAACAATGCTCTACTCTTAATCGTGACTGCTCGACCAAATTTCGGCACGGGTAGTAATCATTTATACGTTCTATGACACACATGTTAACAGTTTTTTTTGCTCCACGTGTTAGAGCTAATATTAAAGGATCGATATATTTTTCTTTCGTTTTCGCTTCGGTGCGATGCCATCTCCGTACCAGAAGCGTATGCAAATAAATATGAAAATACGGAGTCTGAAGTGGTATGTTATTAATGGCTGACGACGTGTACCGACCCACCCGGTAACGCACATACGTAACTCCCGACTTTAGAAAAGAAAAAAAAACTTTGTGCGAGTAGGTGGTTCGGTCTACACAAGCGCTATAGCACATCGTCGACTAAACCCTTGACGAAAGCGCGGGACGTAATCTGACAAATGGAAAAAAAAGTCGAGGTACCTTTTCCAAAAACACGTGCTCGACACATCGGAAAGAAAAAGTGAGAGAGAAAAGGCTGTCGTCGGAATGGAACTTTCTCAAATACCTATGGAAGTTTCTCAAAGTCTCGTTATAAATGGTATTTTTTTATTTCTTTGAGCAACATAATTTTTTTCAGTCACTCTCGATGAAAAGTTTGACTCTAATTCAATTTAACTTGTTCGTTGATGGTTCCTAATAAATATGCAATTGATATCTTACGTCTCTTCCATGCTTCTCAGTAATCTCTTCATTATCTGTAGACACTCATTCGCCTTGGCATCGACCCTTTAACCTACGCAAATAAACACACCCGGCAAGGCCGGTACAGTTACATCCATACGCGTTCCGTTAATAGGAGTTGTAGAAGAAGCCGCTGTTGGAGAACCTCAATTATACCATCATCTGTTGTCAATTTCCTTCTTCGAGTACACGCGCGACTTGAAAACGCTTCGATAAATGGATTACCGTGCACGCGGAGACACGAAGATGCGACGCCGGTAATATAGAGATCTGGCAGGGAGCACGTTGCTAATTGAATCTGCGGCATTAGTAGCTACGCAATTGTAGGTGAGTTATCCAACCGCAAACCACAACTTTAACTCATTAGATTGTTCGTTCGCTCCTCCATCAACCACGGAATCAATTCAAACAAAGCTCCTGCTACTGTTCAATAATATAGAACCAGGTGCAAGAGAGATGTCGGTTTCGATGCGAGGATTAAATATGGATCTGCGATGCCATTCCATGAGGATAATTCTAAAGGACACAAATTGATGTGCCACCAATCTAAAAAGTACCATTTTGTTTCAGCTTTGTTTTCGTGAAGTAATTTTAACGCGGTCAGAATGTTTCAAACTATTCAAAGAACACGTTTTAGAAAAAATTACTGGATGTTTGTATGTGTGTGTGGGTGTCAAAATCTGAAAAAATTAAACCACATTAATACATGAACACCTTGAGTTATCAAGCAGATATTTTTTTACATAGGTAGAGGGTTCGTTACTCATTTTTTCTTCCAATTTTTAGCAAAATGTATGCAATCGTTAAAATTTTACGTAGTTTTAAATTACCCATCGTACTTAATAGTTCTTTATACGTATGTAAATGTTCAACATCGTTCGGGATTGCATTTGGGAAAAATCCATTAAATCTTTTTGATTTTATGGGATTTAAAAAAAAATGACGCTCTCGCTTTAATTGTTACTTAATCTTGGTTAGTTCAACTTAAATTTTCAATACAAACGAATTATTCCGGGGTTCTGGATATTCAATTTTGTGAAAATCGGTTAAAAGATATTATAGAAATTTCAATTTTTTATTTAAATTTCAATTTGTTTATGAGAAACATGCGTAAGGCAACGTACTGTACGTAATTTATTGTCTATTGCAGCTCAAATCTGTGCCATAAATATTGTCATACAATACACACAGATATTTTACTGATGCATCGCAACCGCTCATGTTCGTTCATAACAATTCAATGTCCCTTTACCCTTATTAGTGAACAGCATACCGCATTTGGGTGAAAAAAAAGCACGTGTATCATTATTACCTCGCAGTGAACACCGGTGAATAATCTCATTTAAATGTGTTTGCTCGAGTTAGTTAAGTATAACTATTAGCATTCGATGGTCGTTCAATGATTATCGAATCAAGTGCAGTGTATTAAGTTTGATCGACGATAATTCTAACCACAGAGTTTAATTTGGGACATATCATTCGAGGCTTGCCTTGTATCTATCAATCTTAATATTACGGTAACAGTTATGAACAAATTCTTATAGGTTATGGAGTGCGTAAACATTCAGGGTTCTGAAGCCTGATTTACGCTGGCGGTGACGAAGTCTCGCCGTTACAGATCGTCGTCAGGGAAATTAATCGGCAACGATCTTTATTTGTTTTCCTTCGTTAAGAAGGATAACAGTTCGAGATATTAAAATATGGTTTATACTGACGTAGTGAATCGATGATGCGACTGTTCCTTACGGTGATAGTTCTTAGACTGACTTTTAAAAGTTCTATATTTGCAAAATCTAAAAAAGATAGTTCTGTCTTAGACTTTCGAACCGTTTTGAGTAAGTTAATTGATTTGCCGAGAGACAAACAAGAGGAGATTTAGTGGGAAGCAAAATGCTTTCTGCACATCGATGGTTTAAGAAAGTAAAAAAGGCCTTGCGCTAGGCGTTGACTTATGAGTACTCTTGCTGACCCTTGTACCATACCTGAAGGTATAATCCGTGAACCGGAAGAAGATATGTGGGTTCATAAATGATCCGCTTCGCGAATTACTTTTTCTTGACTTCAAAGAATTATTTTTATAGCTTTTGTTATAGAGAAAAAAAAACCGCGGCTGCTCTGCAGATGTTTTATTGGTGGGCTTACGAAGGTCTAACACACTGAGAGATTATCGGAGGTTCAGAAAAACTCCGCGACTAGAAATTTTACCATTTAACATATAATTAATATAAATTCGTTCCATGTAACGGAGCAGTAAAAGATTAGGCACCGAAAACACAGAAACGATTCGATTAATAGACCCGTGCTCACTAATGTTTCTAATCATGAGTCCAATAAATATAACCGAAAAAGTGAACGTCATATCCATTTCTGCAATATGCAAAAATTGCAATTTTTTTGCCAATTGCAAATATGCAATTTCTCTTTCTCTTATTTCTCTTTCGCTTTATTATTTTAGGGATGAACGGTAAAGCGGGAGAGAATAAGATGAAGCTATATAACGGGAGCGAATTGATGTGCTCTGGTGAACATCACACTCGTTGTAAGCTACGATGTGACGTTCGTGAGACTGATGCGAAGTGACGGCAATAGCTCGTCTCGTGCCGTCGTCGTCATTGTCATTGCCTCGCTCTTTCCTCCTCCTCCCACGACTACTATATTAAATGAAATTTACACACATTACTATACAGCCATGAAGAGACAAACAAGATGACAGAAAACTCAACTATAGGAAATGTATATAATTAATTTATTTAAATACGAAAACTCATTCGGATACAATATTCGTTATAATGTAATGCACTTCGATTTCTATGATTTTAGTTGGACAATTTTGACATTAAAATCTGGTAACGAGGCACCCGGTCGTCACTAGTCAGAGACTTATTAATATTATCGTTGAGCATGAATTTTACATCCTCAGCATTCTCTTTCTCTTTCCCTTCCCCCCCCCCCTCTCCTTCTATCTCTATTCCACCATGAAGCAGGTACTATTAGTCGGTGAATCTAGTATGACGATAGTCGCGTTGGAGAAAAGCGATCTGGGTTAAAGGGGTTAAAAGTGGCTAGAGCGCACGTACATCGCAAAGTGGTCTGGCAGCTACTGGCCTGTCGTATAATCTTCGAACACAGAGTTAATACCGGTACCCAGCTCGCAGAGCAAAGCGTGCCTCGCAGGGTATAGGGAAAAGTTAAGTGGATTACGATAGGAATGTCTTTCAAACAGCAGAGGGGACTCGGTGTCGATGTACAGTTATCGATTTGGATGCTATATGTATAGCTTACGCCCTCCTAGTGTTCTCTGAACATCATACTTGGCGGGGTATTTAGGTAGATGTCACAGCTGAGCTCGTTACACGTTCCCTGACGGTCAATGACGTTGACCGATTGAAAACAATCATGTTTACGCTGTCTTAATCGTCGTCAGAAAATTCATAAGAATGCGACAGACAGTGCACTGGCGTGTTAGGTGGGGAAAACCGAATATAGACGAGGGAGTTTGAGAATAGTTCCCTAAGTGGTCATGCGGCGCGTCGCGTAATCTTCGGACACAGAGTTAATATGCTTGGTAGGTCGAGCTAAAGTGGATTACGCCAAGAGTACCTGGTGGCGTTCACCACACACGCGACCAGCCAGTTGAACGAGCGTGGAAGGGGAGAGAATATCGTGTTATCGGACACAACCAACGATAGGCCCTATTTCAAGTTGCCTGGAAATGTAATTACAAACAAGCCCACGCCTGGACGGCGCCCTCTCTCTCTCTCTCTCTCACTCTCTCTCTCTCTCTCTTCCTCTCTCTCAGATATATACGACGCAATGAAGTTTCTGAGAAGCAGTAAACATTAACCTATCTATTGTAACAAAGTGTCATAACAATTCTGGTATCTACACCAATCTCCCTTAGCACCGCCTAGTTCTATCATCATCTAATTTTCATTTGAAATTCAACATGGGAACGATATTTTATATATATATATATATATATATATATATGTAGGGTTTGAGGATCGTGAGGCGAATCAATGACACACGAGACCGATTAATATGAGAAATGAAAAGATAGAAAAGGAACTTTATTGAAATACAAATAAAAGTATAAGAAAATGAAAGAGCGCGTGTCTCTCTTTCACCGTGGCTCGGCATCGACTACCCTTCACGCTCGTCCCCACTATCGGGCGACCAACCAGTCGTGTCTTTACTGGGCCAGGGGCCCCGTCCCACATATATATACAGGGTGGCCGATTTATCTGAAGACATTGAAATATTTCGAAAACTACGCATCGGATCAAAAAAAGTTCTCAATAAAATTTATTCGCCTGGAAGGGGATCATCCAATGATACCAAAGTCGACCCCTCACCCCCACCCCGGGGGGTAAATTTATGCTTTCGATTGCAGCGCAATGTGTGAGAAAATTTCATATCAACAATACAGTCAAATCAATGGATTTTGTCATGGAAAACCAGGAAAAAAAATAGGGTTTTCCAATCACGATTTTAAAGCAACTTCCATTTTCATTTCAAAGTTGCCCCCACCCCCACTTCAGGGGGTAGGGGTGAGGGGTCGACTTTGGTATCATTGGATGATCCCCTTCCAGGCAAACAAATTTTATTAAGAACTTTTTTTGATCCGATGCGTAGTTTTAGAAATATTTCAATGTCTTCAGATAAATCGGCCACCCCGTATATTACCATATATATAGGGTGCGCCATCTTTTATGTCGGTATGTAAACATTGAATAACTTTGACATTTATCAACCGATTGACTTCAGTAGACAGGTTTTTGAAACGTCAATTCAGTACAATTTTAACCATGAAACTCAATGTGCATATCGTCGAAAATATCGTGGCCATCATGCACCGTCTGACAACACTATTCGTCGTTTGGAGTCGAATTTTGTTGAGCACGGGACAGTGGGAGATTGTCCACGTGCCGTTCATCAACGCCCAAGACATTCCGATGAACTGGTTGAAGCGGTAAGTGCTGCCGAGAACCCACATGTGTCGTATCGTCACCGCGCTCAGCATTTTGGCGTCAGTGGAACCACTTTGCGGCGCATTTTGAAGGATAATTTGCATTTGTTTCCGTATAAAGTGCAATTGACTCAAAGAATATTGCCGACAGACCATCCACGTCGCTTGAAATACGGCCAAACAGTCGCTCTAATGGTTAACACTGAACCTGATTTTTGAAAGCAAATTTTGATGACTGGCGAGGCCCATTTCACATTCTCTGGCGCCGTTAACAAGCAAAATTGCTGCATTTGGAGAACGGAGAATCCACACGAGATCCATGAAACACCGGTGCATGATCGAAAAGTGACTATTTGGGCCGGCGTTTGCGCCAAAACCATGATTGGGCCATTTTTCTTCAGAGAAGGCGAAACAGTCGATGGGAATCGATATCGGTTGGCTCATTATGTCTGCCCACAATGTGTGAAAAAGGTCTGGACGGTTATTGTTTTCAACAAGACGGTGCGCCATGCAACACTGCAAATCAAGCAATGCAGTTTCTGCAACGAAAATTCCCTGGACGTGTGATGTGAAAAAATGGCGACATTGACTGGCCACCCAGATCTCCAGATTTCACCCCTCCGGACTTCTTTTTGTGGGGTTATTTAAAAAGCAAAGCGTACGCCAACAAGCCTTAGACCATTGACGAGCTCAAGACAAACATTCGTGCCGTAATCATCGCTATACCGCCCGAGATGCTCGAAAAAGTGATGGAAAACGCAGCAAAAAGGGCACGTTTTAAAAACTAGTCCAAATAAATTGTAAAGGACCAAATAAAATAAAAATACCTCATATATGGAAATCGGTTGTTTTTTTTAAGTTATTTAATGTTTACATACCGACTTAAAAGATGGCGCACCCTGTATATATATATGATAATACCGGACAACATGATTCATCTTTGAAAGACTAAAAGACAATACCATATCGCTATCAACTCTTGATAATAAAGCTAATGTATCGCGCCAGTAAAAATCAAGTGCGTAGAGCCAGCTATATTACAATCTAAAATATGCTTAAACGGAGTGTCGAGTCATACGGTAACCGGCCGAATTGGTCTCGCACATTTAATGTCAAGATGGACCGCATTACTCGATGTATAGACATGATCGAGTGGGCGCTGTTAACACAATGTAAGTTTATCTAATGCACTTGTATTATACTTCAGAGTCCAGGAGTGTTTGCGGAGCGGTCATACGTGTCGCGCAACTCGCTAAACCATTCAAGTTATACATTTAGATGGTTTACGCAGGTCATACAATTTGTACTTTATACAAATTAGTTTGATTACCGAGAATGCGCCAGGCTGCGTGAACAAGTTATTAGTCATCTAAATCTTCGAATCTTCAACTGAAAACTATTTTTTCTAACGATATTTCTTTTCTTCTTTAATATTCGAATACTTATATGCGAATTCGTTACCAAAAATGTTTGTTTCAACGTAATTTCGATGTTGTGATAGGTCCACAACGACGTATCCGACCGTATAAATGTATATTACTCGTCCGGATATTTTGGTCTATTTTTATGATAATCTATCCGAGTGAATAAATGTATATTATGCGTCCGAATATGTTCTTCAGTGATTCTACGCGATTTATTCAAACTAATAACTGTATTCGTCCAGATACTTGACTCGGAATGGTTCGGTAAGTACTATCTAAAAGAATTAATAAAAACCTGTAGAGAAATCGAACAACATTCTCTATAAGTTCTTATAGGATTTAGTTAGTTAGTCAGTATAGTTATATAGGTTATAATTAATTACAACTTAATTACATTCTACAGTTACACTGTAAAAATATTCATTATGAAAATAAATATATTTGTACAGGAAGCACGGGTGCATACATCGCTATATTAAATTCAATATACAATTGTGACGTAAAATTATAAATCGTTATATTAAATACATTTTTTAAGTTTTTATAAATATACAAATTATTTAATATAACTTAACAATTGTGTTTCCAATTTAATATACCGTTTTAGCGAATAGAAAGTTTTCTATTTTTGTATATTAATGCTCGTAACACTATTAACAGTGTAACTCAAATATACGTCTTGATTGTTCTACACTCGGAGAAATCGTTGTAGCTCTAGCAACTATCAAGTGACAATTATTCATTTTTAGTTCATGCGAGTATTATTGTAGTAAATCTGATTAAAGGCAATTGCGGTAAATGAAAAAAAAAGTAGCAGCATGGGCCAACAATTCGTCGCTTTTAATAGTTGTTAGTAACATTTTTGTCTCTCAGTGTATGTGTTTACAAGATGTATTTGGACGTATAAATTTATTATATTATTTGTCCTGCAGTGATACCAATAATATCAATGAATTTCATCGAACTATAAAAAAAATTGATACGAATTTGACAATTTTCTGGATTTATAGCACGTTATTACTTCTCCGATTGCTGGATTCACTAAAGACAACGATCAGATGAATGGTTGTTATCATCATAAATGCTCGACCTTTGTATAAAAACGTTTGGACTTTGAGAGAGAAAAAATTTTTCGCTTCGTTTCATTTTGCGCTCATGATATTTCTCAAGATTCTTCCAAAATCTCAAGGGGAATGAGAGAAAGGTAATATTGTCTCGATTGAGTCGATGATATTCATGCTTCGCGTGCAACACAAGCTTTCTCGAGCAATTCATGCGCCGAACAGATCTGCAGAAAAAGTTGGAGGGATACGAGGGAACTCGACTGGTGGCAATCGAGAAAATGCCGACTTAGCGAGTCTTACAATACGACTCGATGTCTCTGCCTCGCTCTCTTTCAACGATTGCGCAGGCAAAACTTGTGTTCACGAGTCAGAAAAAAACTGCGATAGCTATGCTATAGGAAAGCGAGGAAATACGTTGAGCAGAAAAGGCTACACGGAACACGGATAGACTCCGATGTTGGGAAATCTCGACAATATCAGAGTGGCGCGAGGAGACAGCGGTAGCGGCAAAAACAGTGAGAGAGCGAAGAGTGTGCTGAGTGTGCGTGACCCGTTTTTTGCATTCAGATCACGCACGACGGGGGTTCAACGGATCACCGGAAGCTTAACGTCGGCAAATCATGTCTGAAAGTCGGCCGCTCTCTCCCTTGTTTCATACCGTACAGCTAGCTTTCCTTTAGAAGTCTCCTGGCAGCGATCACGTATATATAACACAGTGTCTGCGTATCCCGGTACTGGAAAAATTGAACCGACCACGACTTTTACCGACAGCCGATCCCCTGTCAACCCTTCGTCACTCGACGACTCGCCGGGTTTTAGAGCCAACGAAACTTTTATTTTCATCATGCATCCTCTACCTTTCTTTTCTTTTTCTTTTTCCGATCGTGTCCTTCCCTTCTACCGGATTTTACACTACTCTCTACTCGCTGGACACTTCTTCGCTTCAATTCTCTGTAGACCGATTCGTTTAAAAGGTATAGTGTCCTTCGACTGGGTTTCTGCTTACTGGAAAAAAGAAAGAAAAAAGCTTCACACTCTTTCGTATCGTTTTCTATAGGACATACGATTATACACCTACCTATGACGCGATTCCCTTTTTACCCCGATCCATGAATATATCGAAACGCACATTTCTACTGATTCGATACCACGGCAGACCTCGTGGGCGTGTGGGTATCCTACACGAGTGGGTCATGACACATCGATGGATCAACCGCAAAATTTATATCCTCGTTACAATTCTGTTATCGCGCGCTCGGGATCGTCGAGACTAACGTTTTACGTCATAACTCCTCTGTTCCGTTATATTTGTAATAAAATCCAGTAATAAAACAGCGTTCACTGTGCGTTTGGGTGAAGAAAAAGCTTTGTTTCCATGCTACATTTTTTTCAAGATATTCATGTCAGGATATTCAAAATGATTTAAAACGTCGAGAATACTTATTTAGAAGAAATGTCCGTATTGATATGAGTGTGTTGAGATCTTGAAATATTAAATCCTAGATACATCTCAAAATTAATTTGAGCCATCGAGTCGAGATTTGTCAAATAAGTAAAGAGACACCACTTTTTTTGGTATGATTTACGCAAAAAATTGATACACAGATTCGAATGTTACAACGATTTGAATTTGTCAAAAATTCTCCGTGAAGAATCTCACAGAAGAAAATGTTTAGCAATCAACCTGAATTGTTCTCCATAATTGCAACGACGTTCTTTGAAATTTGAATTGTTTTGGAAAAATGTACTTTGTCGCTCAAAATCACGATAAAAATACGATGAAATTTAGATTAATTAAACACAACTTTTCTACAAAAATAAACCAATATGCAGTGCTGCTAGATGTTCAATTTGGCGAATATCTGTATCAATTAGAATTTTTAAAGTCTCAATCGCTTTTACTTTCGAGTCATTTAATTAAGCGAATTAAAACTTCAGACATTTACGTAAAAATTTTCACAGATATTTGACGTCAAATTTAGTAAAAAACGATACAAATGTTTGAATCGTTATGGTTACTCTCGTTATGGTTACAATTTTTGTTAAATAAATGTCGATGCGATTAGATTTTAGAGGACTTGGATTTTTAAAAAAATTGTCCTTCAATAGGCGTTGGCTATACCGGTCAAGTTCGATATCTTAATCCGATGAGCACAGCAATTCTGAAATTTTCTAATTGAAATACGTATGTAATTAAATTGAAGTAACAATTAGCACTAGTATCCAACCGTTAGTGTTTCCTCTCAGTCTCGCTCTCGCATCCCGGTAGTTCTCACTCATTTTCCCCTTCTCCTCGCGGTGAACGCAACGTCGGACGGGTCATCGTGTTAATTGAAATTAATCGCTCTACCATATATCCTCGTGGACTAATGAACGATAGACGGTACGAACTAATTACTGCCGTGAATAGGGGACAATACGTTATCACGTGGAGATCTACTAGCATCTCACTCCCTCTCTCGCTGTTTCCTTCTCGTATACTCTCCTTCACGAAGCTCTCAGCTTTTGAATGTAAGTTATGAGATTGGCGAGGGTCACACGCGCGAGAGAAAGAGGCATTTCCTTCGTGTGAATGGAGAAATAGGGATGGGAATCGTTTACGTGGCAGCACCTCCGTATCATCTTTTATCGTTGAGAGAGCGAATCATATAGGAAATGCCAAATCGCTGCAACGGAGGTGCTCTTGGATCCTAAAGCGTGAATGGGCATGATTCATTCGAGCCAGTATTACCTGATACCTATACCTCTGGAATGCACTCTGTTCTCGACGTTGGACCGAGCATCGACCGACTTTGCGCTCAGATTCGTCCTCTTGGATTCTCTACGACTGGAATAGATTATATGACTTTGGGATGATCGTTTCGGGAGTATTTCTACAGCCCTGCTATTCGTCGAATCTTCGTTACTATCCTCTCTTCCAGTCTCGAATCTTCTGCCTCCTTTACTCGATTTGTTCTTGGGCCTTTCTTTCACGCAGGAAATTTTCGATTAAATTTTATCGACGATATATATAATATATTTGACGGATTCAAGTGACTCCGAGACCCGACGTGCAAAAGCAACACAAATTTGTACAAATTTTATCAGTAGCATGTCATGTCGGGGCCACGAATCAAACATCGACGGCACGAAAAATCTTTATTTAATTATCGAAAATAACCTTATAGTATGCTTTCGTAGAAGAATTAACGTATAATGAGCTTGGAAAATTAATAAATACCATAAAAGAAGGAAAATTGCAATTACTATTATTATCTCGCATTTTATCAATTAGATAAAATGATAGAAATTGCCAGTATTGGTTCATTTATATTTTCACCCCTCCTGGTAATTTACAAAGAGCTATATGCTCCGGCAAGCCTTATGCAGCTAAAATTCACAAAATCGTAATTGATGCTAATGGTCCCGGTCTGGTCTACTTTTAAAATGATTAATACAAACCTAATAACAGGTCCTTCAGTCGGAGATGCCACTTTTTCTCTCTAGAGAGAAAAAGCTTCATACAAAATCCTCGGAAGGATTTCTGACTATCGTGTAGAGACGTCCCAATGTTGGATCGATAACCATCTCCGACGTTATTATCCGAGCATCCACTTGGAAGATCCACGAGCTCTTATACTACTTGGAGCGTTTCACCACCAGTAGTCCGAGTGCCCGTACCTATTCTTATTCCACTTGATCCCAATAAGTGCTCCATCAGACGCCGTTTTGCGATGCTAAAGCTGTAGGTTTCGCGATGAATGCACCAATGACGAGCGCTCGTTATCGAATCGACGATGAATCTATCATTACTTACTGTTTTTCATCTCCTCCAGTCCTCTTCTGCTACTATGGCTCCTTCAAATGATCCAAGTAATTTAAAAAGATGATGAAACTCGATTCTCGCCACGGCTCTTGCATCTAAAAATTTTTTAGCTCTTTGCCATCTATAAAAATGTCCACACTACAGCATTTTACGCACATCATATGCATCATCACCTCTCTCGCACCTATATTGCTCGAGCTTCGTAGATGGCAGAGAGTTAATGAATATCTACTTGAATGCACTGGTTGATATATGATATATAAAGCAAGATACATTGATTAGATAAAAAGCATCACCTCTGCCACATCTCTTTTTTTTCAAACACAATGCATTGTATCTTAAATTCGATATAAATGGAACTCCATTAATTGCATTCGATAAAAAAAGATGGATAATAGAATTTTTATTAATGGTATCTATCACAGAAAAGCTATACCCAATTAATTTTTCATTATAGGACTTCGTATCGACAACAAAAAAGCAGAACGACATAACCCGCATTGCCTAAAATGGAGGTCACGTCCTTCAGACTTTCAGCAGATGATACATATGAGGCATTCCACGCCATTTCGACAAGGTAAAAACCTTCACATTTTTTAAACGAAAATTACGTCGCGCTGAACAAATGTTCTCTTCATTATTTTGATGTACAGTGCAAAACTTTTAAAATAATTTCTATAACACGATTAATGTGAATCCCAGAAAAATGTTTATCTTCTACCAAAAATTTGCCGGCTCATGATGTTAATTTTTTGAGTTGGTTTACGTGCATTAAAGGAATTTTGTTAACATTTGAGTATAATCGAAGGCGATACGCTTGTTGAAAAACAACATTTTTTAATATTGGTATGATTAAAAATACTTTGAAAAATTCAAAAATCTTTACAGTAAATAGTTCATTAAAAACCGCAGCTCATACGTTTCAAATATTTTTATTCCGCCCCATAGTTTTACATGTATTGGATTGATATGAGATTTTCAAATCGACTAATCTAGAATTATGTTTGTTACATTTTTTTTTTATTATTTACAGATACTCTCAGTGACTAAACTGTCATGCTCCTAAAGTTTAAGATAGGTAAAAAAAAAAAAAATGTAAGAATTTTATCTTGTCGAAATGACGTGAAATGCCTCATATATGTTTTAATAAGTGGCCTGGTATAACCTGCTTTTCATTCTGTATCGTTTATATACAGCAATAGCTATGTCGTATACCATTATACAATAATAGTGTACGAGAGAAGAGTACGGTGAAGGTGTACATTTGAAATGCATTGGCCGTCACGGAGACGACGCAACTGTTTGCCCTGTCAACCAGACGGATAATCGATCGGTGTTAGCCAAGGCACTGGGTGGTTCGAGGTTTCCGCGCACAAACAAGATCCACAGCGCTAGGAGTCCCGACATTTGAAGCCGAGAGCCGTATCGAGATGAGCGAGGAGATCGCTCAGAATTAAAGAGCTGACGAGATAGAAGCGCGAATCGGTGGAGCGAGATGCTTAGTTCCTAAGAAAAATGAGTATAATTCTCTGAAGTTGTGAAGATCAGGTTAATAAAGCGATCGGTCAACGTTACTCATAAGTTCCACGCCGATCAAGTGAACCTAATCGACCATTTATCATCCTGCATAGGGCCTCAACCTCTCAGGAGATTAATGCAGTTAACCCTTCTCATTGTGCTCGTAACTTGAAAGAGGATAATATCAAATCAGCAGTCGCGATGCACCAGGGATCCCGCAGACCTTGGAGCTTATTAGAATTTAAAAAATCTTTATTTACAGACTTCCGTAAAGTCTGTCTTAAAAAATAGGCCAAAACACTTGCGCCGCCGCTGCTACCTATTTTTAAAGCCATTTTCCAAATATACGAACGTGTTGGATTTCCTTTGAGAAATTCGTTTCGAGTTTCGTTGAGAAATTGTCCGATGTTTGAATATATATCCAGTACGGAATAATGCGATAGAAAAATTAGAAGAACCGCGAGATTCGTACTGCAAAAGTGCCTGGTTTAACGATGAAATAGACGGTTCGAATCATAATTCTAGCGACGATATCGCGTGTTGTACTCTGTAAAAGTACAGCTTACGATCGGAAACACGCAACACATTCCACGCTCTCCGTGAAACATGACTTCTGGTTGGAATTTCAAGTCTTAAACTGCAGAGTATGCTTTAGCCCCGGGTTCAAGCGTCCGCTTCGCTAGTACTTTCAAAGATATTTAATCGTCTGAACAATTAATTTGCGAGAACAATCTCTTCGCTTTACATCCACCTCACGAGCTCTCGCAGATTCTCCCTGTACTTGAGTAAACAGAGTTGAAAAAACTTTGCTCGACATTTGGCTGTCAGCTTTCTTATGTCGTGCAATTATTCAAAACAAAAAAAAACTACTTTAGGCCTTGTTTGCCTTCCGCGCGGCTAATTGCACTGAATTGGCGTACTTGGGTTTCCGGTACAATTTTAATATGGAACAAAAATTATAACCTACTGTGCCGAAAAGAGATTTTGAATAACGAAAGTGAAATATTGTTTTCCAGAGGACTGTAGACAAATTAATGTTGCCGTACGATACATTTCAACAACAGATTCAGGATATTGTTCCCCTTCCTCAAACTTGCCGTAGAATTCTTTATCATAAGCCTGAGCTGAGCTGTAACGTCCGAACCAACGACGGCAAGAGCCGAAAACTTCGTTTATCGATAAAGCAACCCCTCGGCTACTCTCAGTTAATTTAAAAGGCAAACCTACGTTGCTGTATATTCTGAACGTTCTGCCACTCTCGGATTCTCTCTTGGTAGAAGTGGACCGGCTTCTCAAAGTCCCACTGCTACGAGTTATCGATTTACGGGTTCACCATGGATTTATCGCGGGAAATCTGGTATAAATCATTTCCTTGGCCTCTTTTGTCACTGTTTTTATTGTATCATCATGTCAATTTCCTGACTTATTCTTTCGCGTTCGCCTAAAATTGAATAAATGACTGTGGAGGGTAACAATAAAAAAAGTTCGATTATCTATTCAATGCTTATGGTAATCAAGACGCGTCACTAAACGTATTACCTTTTTATTTTATTAAAAAAAAGAAGAGGTATACAGCCTTTTCTCGGCATACCATTGTATAGACAAGGGTAACGACATTGAACCCATTTCGATGAATCTGGAAATGCGCTGTGGGAGGTCGTTACTTTCCGGCAATAAAACTCACAATCTTATCCTGCGTGAGACAGTTCACGATGAAATTTCCATAAATGACTGCGAAAACGTTTTAGTTCGATAGATGCTTAAGAAGACTTTTTTTTAAGCGCCACATAACAATATGCGTTTTAGCGAGTCAGACGTAGAAGAATAACGGGTTAAATGTAATATTTTCTAACTAATTCTTCCCTGGGGTAGTGACAAAAATGTTGGAAAGAATAAAAAAAGCCACATCTCAAAACACAGAGGTTCTGTTCGTGACTGTTGAAGCTAAAATCTTCTCAAAATTCGTTAAGCTTTGTAGGTCGTATTCTTTTATACAACATCCCCCAGTTTCACGTGGCACAGAGAAACCAGAGAGTATAACAGTGGACTGACTATATTTTAAGCTATGTCTAGCCCTTTGTACTCGCTAGAGGCAAACCCAGACGAGCGTGTTCAGTCACAGGCAGATTAGCCGAAAAAAGTCAACGAGCTGTGGAATTAGAGAATGTGGTAAACGTTAAATGTGTAATATCGTTGAAGTTACGCATCGCATGTATATATTCGGGCATTATTGGGTGCTAACCTTCCTTTTTCTTTTGCTTCTGTTAGCACAATTTAAATTCGAGTATGTTACGAATTGTGTAGTTCTCTATCTTTCCTATTGGACTAATTTCTCACATTTCGATTCGGGTAGTTTTACGTAAGAAAATGTAAAAGTGAATAGAAATGTCTTTAAAAAGTGTGAAATAAGAGTGACTGCAATAGAAAGGATACGGAACTACACATTTTGTTAATCATAATAATTCTGGGCAAGCGACCGTGTAAGTTTAACATTTATATGGATATAGCGTCTATGTCCGGTCAGTAGGATGGATATTTTTTGCGAAATACAACTCAGGGTGCGAGGTAAGTGAACGCGATTCTAAACGCGGAAATGAGAGGCCTAATTCAAATTCCGCACTTGCGAATCATTACAAATATCGAGTCTGCTTGAACCAATTAAATAAAAATTGATTAAGCAACCAGATTCGACAATCCTTTAACAAACGAACTGTGAAAAAAATTCTGCCAAAACAAAATATTAAACTTGCACTGTCGGTTGCCTAGAATTTCTATGGTTAATAAAAATTGTCTATAAAATTCAATTACGGAGCCACGGTTCCGTAATTGGTATCGCACCAGGCTGGGATTTTTGGTGTTCCCGGATTAAATCCGGGTCGTGGCAGAATTTTTTTACAGTTTCTTTGTTAAAGAATTGTCAAATCTGGTTGCTTAATCAATTTTAATTGAATAGATTCAAGTAATTGAACCCGATATTTATAACGATAGAATTATAGTGCGGAATTTAAATTAGGCATGTCATTCCCGCGTTTAGAATCGCGTTCACGCATCTCGCATTCTGAGTCGTGTCGCGCAAAAAATATCTATCCTACAGACTGGACATAGACGCTATATCTATAATAATTCTACACATTTTAAAACACACACTTTGATTTACAGTGCAGGATTGGCTTATTTAGTTTATTTTTAAAAAATGTTGGGATTAAGTTTATCTTAATCGTAAAAAAATATTTATTAGTCACGAATATCCAAAAGACATTAATCATTACATATCTCTCGCAGGAATCACGGTAATCGTGGTAGTCCTGACATCTAATAAATATCATTCAATGCTTACAATAATTACATAAACTTTTTCAATTGATTGATCTATACAAACTGAACTGATAATACATTTAACTTCATGACCAATTTATAAATTGAGAATTGAAATATTGATCCCTTGATTATTCTTTATATATTCGTGTTTATGCAGTTTTTTCGTGCTTGTTGTTTGTTTAGTTCCGTAACTCATTACTCAAGCTCTTTCTATCAAGTACAAGAACCATTAATTTAATTTTATAAGATGTGAAAAATAACGACAACTATCTAAGTAATGTAACTTTAAATTAAAGCAATAATTACATCAAGTATTGCGCTTTTTTCTTTAAAAATAAGATTTGATCTATTATTAAGATGGAAGTAATTCGTTTTGACGTTAAGACACGTTAAGACGTGTTCGGTAACTGTCGATCTTGCAATAAAAACAGAGAGTCCCATTTTCTGCAGAGAGAAGAATGTAAGTATCAAATTAAATAGTCAGAGAAGGAACATTCGCGCTGCCTCTATATACATTTTTTTCCGTGAACGCGAAAGCAGACTGTTTGGTATTAAAAAAAATAAAATCCGAGGCTGTGGCTTGGATACAAAGACGGTTCGAGTAATTACCTCACGGTGAAACTATAGGGTGGCAACGCAACTTTACCTTTTTTTTACCTCGCTCAGTCCTACCACCCCTTTCCGTGGGATATTTTTAGATGACCCTTATTTATTGTATTTCTCAACTTCAGTATTTAAGTCTTACTGCGAGATAGCGACTCGGACTAATTGTGTTTGACTACCAGAAAAAAAATGCTACGTTGTTATTCAGTGTTAAATTCGATGCATTAAGTCGAAAATCTTAATAACAGAGCCAGGCGAATGAAGCGAGTGAAAAAAAAATATTTTAAAAATGCTCGAGTACCACATTACGAGTGTATCGCCCCTGGAGCGTAGACGTCGATGAAACAGTAAAACACGGACTGGCAGAGTCGCGAGAGATAAGCAACAAAAGCCCACGTTTATTCGGAATTCCTTTGGGAGTCGCACAGTCGTATAATTGCAAGGCAGTGGAAAAATTCTGCAGCAGTTCAGTCATCTGCCAGTCAGTAGTAGATAAGTAATGAGCACAAAGAATACTCCGTAGATTATAAGCTGAGAAGTTCCAAAAGGACCCCCGAGTTTGTTGAGTTTATTAAGAATAAAAGTCGATGACGAAGTAGACTCGACGGCGGAGCCGAGGCGAATAGGAATAGAGAGACAAAAGAGTCTGTGTGAGAGCTAGGTACAACAAAAATAATACGGCAAAACAAACAAACAGAAGGGAGGCGATGGTGGAGAATATATGAAATGCTAGATACGACGAGGTCAAAGTACAGAAGGAAAATGAAAAGTTGCAAACATTGCGATTGCGAGAATGAAAGACGAGGGCGAGGATAAAAAAAACGGAGAAACTAAAGGAATATAAGGAACAAAATACAGAGCAGAGAAAACGCTATTTCATTATTATTCTCATCCTTTGCGTCATACTTTTTATTTAAGATCTTGACAACGGATCTCATCCGCACGGTTCTAAATTATAAATAATAAATTAATATGGTTTCTCAAAAACTTTGAATGTATCTTGAAATATTCGATCTAGATACGCAACTGTCATTGCATAACATCTTTGATTGATGTCCAGAGGGAAGATTTCTATGTCTCAGACGCTCAATCTGTATTGTTGCAACGAGAATTTTTTTTATACTTACACTGTTGTATCTTGATTTTTGAAAAAGTGGCGAGACCAGCTCCGCATCATTGCTGCAAAAAATCAAGCTTGCGCACGTTCCGTCCATCCTGACTTTGCGCAGGTCAAAGAACGGCCACCAATGCCTCGTCAAGTATCCTAGTTGATGCCCACCGAATGCGCACCAACCTAAATAGTACGAATCTAATGAGGTACCCTCAGTTTCTCTGTCACCGTATACGCCACGTCAATCGATACACGCTATAGAATGGGGACTGGACGAAAGCTTAGTTTCAAAAATCAAAGACGCAGAGTTCTGTTCTCCTTGAGTACTTTTCTATACGCGTTGCTTGTATGTTCAAATGTATTTTTACATTTTATGAAATGATTGCCAGTGAGATGGAACACTAGTGACTTTTTGTCGGAGGATTAACAAATCGTAAACACAAAAACAAATAAAATTCTTATCATTCTTCAGAATGTATGATTGTTACACACTGCCGTTGATAAGTTAAAACTTTTTTCCTTTTTCTTTTCCTAAGATAGTTGATTTTACAGGCAAAAATAAATAAATACTTTAGGTGATATATTTAGACGACCACAAACTCGCTCAAACCATTGAACGAGACAAACAGCCAATCTGAATAACGAAAAAACCATAACCGAATTTGCAATTCGACTCTCAGATATCTGTTTTAAAAAGGTGAAAATAGAAAGAGAAAAATTGCAATGAGTTTACAGAGGGCCGAGCCCTGGAGACGTTAAAATATCTTAAAGATTCCCTATCTCTTGACTTACCCTGGTACGGATACTACTTTCGGAAAATGAAATTCCAGCCCAAGAATGTCAAGATTGTTTGACTTCACAGAACTTTAAGTTTCCTTATTATAATGGCTTTGGGTCCCCGGTATATACCGATTGTAAATACAGTATGCACATATGTACATCGAACTCCACTGTCGTTGGCTATCCACCAGTTATTAGCCACGCTATGCCCAGTAATTGGCTGATGCAAAATACCGGATAGGACGAGCTGCGGGGATGTCAATGACTCGTGCTTCTCCTGTACCGCTGCTATGTACCCCACTGCCCCGTACCATCCTGAGCATTTTTTCCCCACCAACCCCATACTTGTAATTGCCACTCCGTCTACTCTATTAATTGTTTTATATTGGCAAAGTTTCAAACGTTAAATTACAGTTCAACTTTAGAGCGAAGTACCATCGAATAAGAGCACACGCCAGCTTATGGCTATTGAATCGAGAACCGGTCGGATAATCAATCCGTCATTTTATAGTTATAATATTGCTTCCACGATATTACTCCCATACTTTTATTATTTCTCGACTGTATCAGAACTATATTGTATGTAATATAATATACGAATGGATTTCTATATTTCTTATTTGTTATAGGAAATTACTGTTGAACTGATGTAACGTATATTTTTCTTTCTGTTTCAGGTGAGTTATTAAAATGAAAACAGCGATACGCACGTTTCCTTCTCATCCCGGTGGCGTATTATTTTTCCACGTGAGTAATTATGTGATTATAATTATGGCAAACTTTGCCCGTGCAGTAGTATTATTAAAACTAATTTATTGAATGTCTGCTCCGAGCCATGCACAAAAAAATTCACTCATAACCACGTACGCTGTCAACTGAATCGTCTGGCATGGCGCACCTGAGGATATATTATAATTTACCTCCTGACCTTGTTATTTTCAACTTTATTTCGTCGAATTATTTTGCAAGAAACCGTCATTCTCGTTCGCCCCCTCGGCAAAATCTCATATCACCGAAACGTAAATGACATTTTCATTAAATGTAATTACCTATACGTTCGTAGCTTTAGTATTTATTTTTAGAACAAAAACAAATCTCTGAATCGTAAACAAAAAAGGTAAAATACGCATTAATATAACGTAGAGATAGACAGGAAGTAGTCAGCAAAAAATCCGTTAGGTTGAATTCAGCAGCTCGAGAACGAGAGAGCGAACATTGATTTGTGAATAATATAACGGTGGAATAGCTTGCGGACACGCGAGCAAAGGTGAATAATTTTTTTTTGCTTTTCATCGATATGCAACCGCGCGAGTACGTGCGATACGCCCATAACGAATACCGCTGTCCTTAATATGGCTGTAGCCGCACTCTGTGTGTTTCCCTGGAGAAAGCGAGAAGTACGATTCGTCTTGCCGTATAAACACGTTATCGCGAACGTTGCCGCTACATATCGAGATCGTGAAAACTCACTTTATGCAGAATATGGGTTGACTGCGCCTTCTCCCTCTCTCGCTCTCTGTTCTATTTATTTCTCAGTGCGCTCGCCTATCGTCAAAACTACTTCCCCAGCGAAAGAGTCGAGTAGGCAGGGTTTACATGCCGCGGAGCTTACTCGACGGATTGACGAAGTTTGAAAAAAAAATTTATTTCCTCTCCACGGACGATTCGCCGATACGAGTTACATGCTGTGGCTAGTCCGGAGTCATCTTTATTACTAGCAAAGCTAAAGAAGTAGAACAGATGGAAGGCATATTATCGATAAATGTTATATGTTAACTCTGTATTTATAATAATGATGAAAATATAAAGCAGGTAGCCGCACATGTCTTACATGCAGTAGATTTCAAATCGATCCGCAAGATATTTTCAATGACATGTTGCACTTATTACTATAAAACTGTGAGATACCAGCCCTGTTGAAACGGGTTTTTAAAAAAATCAACAGTGATTGGTCATATTCGTTCTCTATTGTAGTTTTACATATGAGGAACTCTTTTGAAAAAAAAACTGAACTCAGAAAACTGCGGTGCCCAAATAGCTCAACTCTGAAATCAACATAAAAGATACATCTTAGCTGACTTAGCTGAAAGGTCATCGGTTCGACGTTCTAAAACTCATTTAAAAGTGTGTCAAGTATACTAAAAATGAGACCTTTGTGTGTTCTTAAGGGCACGTCATGAAAATATTTAAAGTATGCCAAGTAACTCCGGTTCTACTTGCTTCATCGATATTTGTGTTCGCGCAGAACTCGTCTTCAAGTTTCGCGCTTCAAATATCCCGGATGTTATATATGTTCCGTACGTATATAGAGTCATGAAAATCAAATGGGAATGTACTTGAAACGTGATCGAAATTAGGACGTCGAGTTTCGACTCTCTGATGCGCGTAAAGGTAAGGGCTGTAAATTTTTCCACTCCGACGGTCTGACGTGCATCGGTAAGCTGCAGAGCACAGGATTCGTCCCTAACGCGGCATCGGATGCATGCTCAATTTCTCCATCGAATGTCACTATAAATCTATCCGCGTGAAGTTGAAGCGAACTCGCAGTTTCGCGTTTTATACGAGTTTCGTGACTGAACGGCACATACTAGTAAAATAGGTACATGGTCCGGCGTACAACCCCTTCTCTACTATACTTTCATATAGTACATTATAGTATAGTTAGATACTACGAGAGCGAACTGAATGTGCGAATATTCCCGTTCTACCCAAAGAGCGTGAAATAATGTGCGCCCTTGTATCAGTCGCGTGTATTCCTAAAGGATGCATATTCAGGAGTTTACAGTGGATGCGATATAGTGTTTGCGGTCATTCTTCCAGCTACATATTTCCTATTTTCTCATATGTAGATAAGTATTTTCGTATGGATATCCTTTTCATATTGTCATCGCCAATTATATCGAAGGAGTACGATTTGTGATTAAGAAAGCAGTGACGTGCTATATTGATTAGTTATCTACGTATTAATCAAAACTCAAAAGAAATTAATTCAACATTTTTTTATTGCTCATCTGTTTTAATTTATAACTTTTTCTCAAATTCGATATAAATCTTTAATGTCTCCAAGTTCGTTTAAACCTTCAAATTAAGGGAGATGTTTTCGCTTGCTCAGATACTCGACGATATCGTTAAATCCAGGTGTGAAGGAGCTATGGCAGTGAACGTCGTTGATTTTCTTGAAAATTCCTTAACGTTTCGGCCCTATGATCTTTGTTTCCGTTAAATATCGTTAAATACTGTAATTAGCGACGACTTCTTTTAACCGACCGTCAACGTCCCGACAAACTTTGCGTCGACGATTCACCGCTTTGTTGTCCAGCACAAACTTATGTACCTAGTACTTTGGTCTTAATCTCGCTTCAGTGTTCCAGGGCCATATAGACCGTAAATATTTCACTACATTCATCGATATATATCGATATATATATCGGCTATGTATCAGTGATGGGTATGATTCGAATCAAAGTGAATTCAAAACACTTTTTGGTTCCAATAAAGAAAAGTAATTCATAAAAAGGTAATTAATCCTCAAAAGTATAATTATTCCTCTTTCTCAAGAAGTATTCACTGCATTTTTTTCGTATTAGAAAGTAATTGAAGAAAAAAGTCCGATTACTGATAAGTTTAATAACAAGTTATACAAATTAAATGATTATAGATAGAAATTTGCAATGAATCACACAATATGTCTCGTTGTTAATGCTTTGATAACCGCAGATGGTTTTTCATTGAACTTTTGCCTCAGTGCCAATGTGTTCTGAATAGAGCAGAATACTTATTCTATCATGTGGACATATCAGCATGAATGTTCTGAAAAAATCGACATGTCACCGAGTCAGCATCACCACTTTGAAGACACTCCAACATACACACATATTCAAAATTATAAACCGTTGATTCTCTTTGATCAACCCTAGCTACCAAGTTCGAGGATTCTTTGTCGAAAATTCACATCATCCATATACGCTCGTTTGACAGTGCTCATTGCTATATCGATCTCTATACCTTTGCATTACCATCCGATGTAGGACACCTACTCACGTAATACAATGATAATAAATCTTACACATACATGTGTATGAATTGTTACCGTTGTTGTTTCCTATATATTTTCAAATCTGTACAATATTTTTAAACGCTAACCAAAGTAACTGTGTCGAGTTATCGTAACAGTGAAATATTCTTAGGTAAACTATACGGTTTTGCATTCTCATGAATTACATGAGCTAAAGGATGCCATGCTTTTGCGTGTATGATAAAGTTTGTCTTTGGTAAATAAATATATTGTTATCACAACAATTCCAATACCGCGAATAGTCTGGTTGACCCAACTACCGTTGAAGGACAACACAAAATTGCACCAACTTTATTTCAATTGTCACATTTATAAAACCTTAAAAAATAATAAGTTCCAACGTGGGATGCGTCGAATTCTCTAACAGATATGTGGATATAGGTAAAATTTTCATTATTTCTACACGTCGTGAGCGTGAGGAGTTTTTCCTCAAACATTATGCTAACAATATTTCAAGAAGCGGGTGTGTACAGAGGTGTGCTAGCGCCGGACGATAAATTCTCCATTTATATTCCTGTCAAGAACGGGGATGAGGAATGAAAGGACGAAAAACGTGGTGAAGCTGCTGTCGGAGAGTTGCGAGAGTTCCCGTGGTACAGGGGGATAATGGTGCTCAAGTACATATAGCGACTACGCAGGGTGCTGTGTACCCGAAGCAGTAGAAGGTGTAAAACCTGATGAGCCCCGAAAGGTGGAGGCCACGAGTAGAGCGTCTTTATCGAGCTGCGCGCAGGTGCAACGCCTAGGCGCGCTCTTTATGCGCGCAACATAGTCGCACCCCCGTCAAGATCGTTCGTGAAAACAGAAGGAACAGCGAAAATTTTTCCATTCTTACGAGATATACCAATGAAATATCCCATTTATATTCTTTCGAGCACCGGGACATATACTCTGGGACGCGCATATAGCACGAGCCGTTGCCAGACAGAACGCTTTGCATGCGTTGAGTGAAAAATTTCGACCTATAGAGAACAAACTACATCCACTCCTCCTGTCCTTCTGTGCTAATGTCTCGCACATACATTCAAATATTCAACAACAGTCAGAAATAGGGGAAAAGCGAAGATGAAGTGTATGAGAATGGATAATATTGAATTCATGTTCGAGAAAATATTTATGACCCTCGCGAGTAGTGAATATATTGGTGAACTTCTCCCTAGCTGTGCCCTTCTAGGAGTCGCCGCTGATTATCCTAAGTTCTCAGCCGTAGCGTTAAGATGCAACGCAACAAAATGTTGGTCACACGGAGTAACGCTCGAATCCCCCAGATTCTCTGAAGTTTCCTCTGAAGTTCCCCCTTGTCATTCCCCAGATTCTCTGGAGTTTTCCCAAAACCCTGGAAATTTCCCAGAATTTCCGTTACCATCGTAACCATCGTCACTATAGCTCGAGATGCCTTTAATCGATGTTATCGAACACCAAGTATTCGAAAATATGGAGTGGCGTCCACGGGACATGACGGCAATCAAAAGCCGCATTACTCGCTAGAGTGCGCGATGTGCGCGTGACAATATAATTTGCTAGTGCCCTATAATTATCGCTGTATATTCATATTTGGTTCAACACAACAAAGATATAAGATTGTAAAGAGCCTGGCGAAACTATGTTTAGTAAATCTACAATGTCAAAGTGATGATTCTCTTTTAAATTATTGTAGTAGCTATCGTGTGTTCTTTCATTGGTAGTAGATACGCATCAGTTGTTTTGTATTCCATAAAATATTTAATGAAATATATTTTTAAAAAAATAGATCCTTTACGAAATATGGTGAAACTCTAAACAGTTTTTATTACAAGCGAAAAACAACTCTATAAATCTGTATATATTCTATAGAGATTTATCGAGTAAGAATAAACTGTATCGCCATATGAAGGTGTTTGCATGGCCGAGCAGTCATGTAGTTATTCTTCTTTCGTACATAAATTTTTTTTCACATAACTTTAAACTAGCTGTGTTTCATTTTAGAGGATACAATGTAAGAAGAAGTAAGCGCTTCTAAGACCATCGGAAAGACGCTTTAAAGCGTAAACAGCTACCGCTAAGAAATGGCTGGCTTTGGCCCAGGGCTCTCGCATGTATAAAATAATTCGTGACGAGCCGAAGGGGAAGTCAGCGAGAGAAATATTCTATTCATATTTTTGCAATACACATGCACACCGTGAAAGTCGAGCACGTCGCTCGAACGGAAGAGTGCACCATATATAGAAAAAAAGTCGAGCACAGCGAAAGAGAGATCGCGAGGAATAGATAGTACTAGTTGCGGTGAGAGGGTTTTGCGCTGGCGCACCATCATCCGCGACCACCACGCGGGCAAACAGAATGCATGCATGCAGCTCGATCGGGGGTGTAAACCGGCGGCAGCCACCCCACGCGAACGCCGTACGTGTGCAGCTCCAAATGTATATCTATATATGTACATGTAATAGACGATATATGTGCCGCTTTTATACATATGAAAAAATGACGATATAGCATATACTCCGGAAGCTACTTTCGTTGGTACGGTATAGATGTATTTCCCAACGAGAGAGGGTAGATATCAATATTTTATCCACGTATATTGGGCGAACGCGCCCAATAGTTTTGTATCGTTGGCTTGCGCTTTTTCCCTACATTCGTTGGTTCTTTTGGAAGAAGGAAAGCCTTCTTTCACGGTATTTCAATATTTTTCCTCAAAGCGTGAATAAAGCCCGGGCCCGCGTCAATTTGTATCGTCCCTGCTGGTTCTTGCAAACGTACGTTGTACTTCGCCATGTGCATACTTTATGGTACACGTTCATACTGTACACTATACGGCCCGTGTAAAGTGTCTTATGGTGAACACCTTTAGCCCCTACTACAACGATTTACACTGAAAAGTTTTCAACTGACGATGCAAAAATGCGATGGATTTATTTTAGTACGTGTAAAAATTTACCAACACGGAGAGAAGTATTTGGTAAAAATATCCCATTCATATGGTAAAAACTGACATGGCAACATTATACACCAGCGCCATCACTAACGATGTGAGAAATTTTTACATGTGTAATTAAACATTTTTTCGCACCAATACTTTGGTGCGATAAAAGTCTATTTTAGATTTAATGGCATATTTATAAATCTGGGATTCATTTTTCTACCAAAATATATCTTTCAAAATATATTTAATTCCGAAAAATATCAATACTATAATAAACTTCTACCATAGTAAAATTCTATGATATTAGAAATCTACCAGTTTACATATCTGTTACAGACTAATTCTCCGGCAGTCTAAGACTGATAATAAGTAAGAATAATAAGAAGATAATAACTCTCTCTCTCTCTCTCTCTCTCTCTCTCTCTCTCTTTCTCTCTCTTTCTCTTTACCCAGAGCTTCGATAGTGCTACCTCACTTGCGATCTCTGTTTTGCTCGTAACAACTTTCAGTGCTCTGATGTCTTCGAACACTGGATATTTGTTTCGTGGGAGAGTTGTAAGATTCCCAGGGAGGCTTTAATTATGGCGAAGTTATGTTATTGTAGTGTTAATTTATGGTAATTATTCCCTTCATGAGGCAGAGTTATTTTTCGAAATTAAATCGTGACATAGATGTTTTTTTTAGTAAAAAAATCAATGGGACAGTTATAAATGTAACGATATATTTATTTATTTATACAAAGATTAATATTTTTATTTTAAATAACATAATATAATTGCAAATACTTATTTTCGTGAAATTATTATTCTCACGAGACAGTGTAATGGAAAAAAAAGAAAAACAGCACCGACCAAAAATTGAACTACTCACATATCAATAAAAGTAAATATAATAGAAAACGCTACCGATAATTATATTTTCCTATTAAAATGTTTTATCTTGTAGCAAAAAAATCTTGAAGTTCATAGTGACATGTGTGAGAATAAAAATTACGATATCATCGTGTAGAATTTGTTCAGTTTTATAATAACATAGCTAAAATATCGCTCTGATCTCCATTTACCATAAATCCGTACCGATTAATATATTTTATAGCAAAAAGTGTTAACCTTCTAGTAAAATTTTGCAGATAATGGGTATTAACTGTATGTGATGGCGAAAATTACGATATCATTAAGTACAATTTGTTTAGTTTAATAAGAATATTTGCCAGAATATTGCTGTAGTTTCCGTGTACCACGGACATAAAATATGATATGTTTGTTTCTATAGTGTATGCGATATTTTTCATAAGATCCTTTTTTCCGTGCATGAATTTGAGTCACGTACTTCGAGGTATTACGAGTTAATATTTTCTTCTGAATGGCAGGTGAATCTTCTGAAAAATCTCTTCAGTCTTTTTAATAAAATCAAGTGTAGAGGAATAACCAGGTGCACTGGTTGGCTCGCGTGGAAAATAACAACGCGGAAAAATAAATATGAGTTCCTAATAAGACCTGCGGATGGTTGCAGGCTTGGTTGATGAAAGAGAGCACGATTAAATGGCGCTAATTAGTTTTCCACGGCAATTCTGTGACGTACGTACTCGACGCGCACGGAAGGAAAAGCACGCGCAAGCTACGTACTCCAACATCCGTGTATATACTGTATTTTTTCACAGTCTGCAATCGTATTCGCGTGCCAGCGGCGTCGCACACTTATCTCTACAACTGCTGTTCTCAGTGGCTGACGGTACGAAAGTAGAATAAAAAACTGAATCACGCATGCAGGTTTGCGTTTTAACGAATCAATTGGCTCCACGCAACAGCATTTACATTGAAACTCTCGAGAAAGGTTTCTACTAACCGTGTTAAAAGAACACACGATACACATAGTAAGTGTGTTGTGCCAACCTAATATACATCAATAAAATGCGTGATGGCTGACTTGCTTGGTGAAGTTACGTGCTTTCACTGCAACATTTTTGTGTGCAACACAATTTTTACAATTTTGCTATAGAACACGATTAATGAAACACACTTTACGGTTGTTGAATTAACGTGTTTAATACCCAAAAACTCATTTGGTGTACAGGTACATGCTACTGCACATACGAAAAAAGTACATTTGGCATATGCGTTCTACTAAATCGCAAAATACCGGATTTTACGTCATATGATAACATTCATGGATGAGGTGGTGCCGAAGCGAATGCATGATCGTGTGTCGTGCAAACATTTGTCGAACATGTATTTTACTTCGATACGCGAAACATAAATAAAAATAGGTGTTCGTCAAATAATATAATATACAATATATATACATATGTATATATGCTAACAATATATAGAAATGATAGTGAACTCCTTTGTACAACGCGGGTTTCTATGTGTTCAGTGCCGGTTTTCAGTGGACTCTTGATTGAATATTGGTGTAAAAATGTTCGTATTCAAAAGCAAATCACATGCAACCAAAAATTATATCGAAAACATCTTTTATACTTTTGTTACAGATACAAATGTGATTGACCTTTAATGGAAATTTTCGCGTATTTTTTCTAGCGCGACCCAGTAGTGCTTATCACTGCGGCGTATACACATTTTGCTTAGGTCAGCGGTCCACGTTGACCAGCGAGACGCAGAGCATCGTCGAGACGCGTTGCGCCCCGCTGATTACTCGGTACCCTTTGACGTTATTCTTGCGCGGTGCCTTCAACACTACTTTCCTCACTGATTCGAGTAGTTCATCTCCGAGGGCCGACCACGACGGTCGACCCTCGTAACACGGGCCCGTACTTAACTATTTTCACTCACTTCTTCCATAATATATATAGTGGTGCTAAAGACTGTTTTAATATATTGTTGGAAAATCAGCTGATGCACGGCGATCGATATTCGCCGTGCGTCGACCTGTTGCTACTTGGTGATGTGCTGCGCTCGGCT
Source organism: Cylloceria caligata (assembly GCA_963942595.1). Taxonomy (NCBI): domain Eukaryota; kingdom Metazoa; phylum Arthropoda; class Insecta; order Hymenoptera; family Ichneumonidae; genus Cylloceria; species Cylloceria caligata. Next base: position 86,361,894 of record OZ012703.1, on the reverse strand, counting down.
GTCGCGAAGATAGCCGAGCGCAGCGCCTGGCAGGCATGCTGCTCAAGCGAGAGGCTGTCTCTCTCGCTTGACTTCAGCGTCTCACAGCGACGCTTTCGTACTACTCAGCCATCTTGAAAAATTAGACACTCGAGAAAACCGCTGGCTCAGTATATTCCTCTGCTCTCACCTCGAACTTTTTTACCGCTTCATTTCGGATCCACTCATCGAATACGTGCTCAACTGGACTCAAAAACTCGGTAAGCGTGCACCTTCATAATTTATCTAAATTCACTGTTGGTGAGGTGGAGAAATCTCATTTGTGCATCCACAAAAGTCTTACCTCGTGGCGTGCTCCGCAGCGCGGGCTGCACCACGTTTCACCTCATAAATTTCGGCACGCAATTAATATAATTGTATATGTTTCTCACCCAAATTCACTCAAAATTTATTTGTGCAATTTTTTAATATATTTTTTTTTGTAGTTTGATCGTCGACGGTAGAATAAAACCACTTTCTCTACCTACATCTTTTGGTCTGGTTATTTCACACCTGTCGTGAGTGAAAACTCATTACTTTTGTTGAGAATTCCCTTGGTGTTGTTGAATTGAATCTGAAAGATATCGGAAAAGGATGATTTTTTACTCGCGACAGGTATGAAATAACCAGACCAAAGATGTAATTAGATAAAATGGTTTTTATTCTACCATCAACTTCATAACTACAAAAAAATGTGTATAAAAAAATTGCACAAATAAATTTTGAGTGAATTGGGGTGAAAAACACATACAATTATATTAATTGTGTGCTGAAATTTGTGAGGTGAAACGTGGTGCAACCCGCGCTGCAGAGCACGCCGCGAGGTGAGACTTTTGAGGATGCACAAATGAAATTTCTCTACCTCACCAACATTGAATATAGATAAATTATGAAGGTGCACGCTTACCGAATTTTTTGAGTCCAATTGAGCACGTATACGATGAGTAAATCCGGTATGAGGCGGTGAAAAAGTCCGAGGTGCGCGAGCAGAGGAATGTGCAGAGCCAATGGTTTTCACGAAAGCGTCTTATTTTTCAAGATGGCTGAGTAGTACAAAAGCGTCGTTGTGAGACACTGAAGTCAAACGAGAGATACAGCCTCTCGCTTGAGCAGCATGCTTGCGAGGCGCTGTCTCGGCTATCTTCGCGACAGCCGAGCGCAGCACGCCACCCAGCAGCAACAGGTCAAAGCACGGCGAATATCGATCGCCGTGCATCAGCTTGATTTCCCAACACCTTTTCAATATCTTTCAGATTCGTCAACAACAGGAATTCTCAATATATATATTCGAACAATTTATTCATATATCCTTCCCTTCATCAGACCAACTTCAATCCCTAGCCAGCACATTTTGGCTTAAAATGGAAAAATTAATAAATTATCCCTAGCTGCGTCTTCTCTGCGTATCCAGGACGTAACACAAATACAGCGTATTATGAGCCAGGTCACTCATGGTTTTCTCATTTCGGTATCTCGTTGTGGATTTATTCGCCTTGTCGTTATTTTCGAGAGCTTTTTTCAACCGTTCGACAAGCATTGCTTTGGAACCCTTGGTTCATAGCCCAAACGTGCGTTATTTACTTCTTCTTTTCTCGACATCTATAGTCTCGGATGCCAAAGCCATATCACCTAGAGTCACCATTTCAAGACCTCAAGTATGTTACGTAAAATTCGTCGATTACCCATCTGTCGGTTACGTATCGCAATCAACGTCTTTGACCTTCAATACCTTAAATACGTGACGCCAAATCCGTCGATTGGTCGTCTGCTTATTAGGTACCGCACTCAATGTCTTTACTATGTACAGATACCAATTATCAATACGTATTCCATCACTTAAACTTTTTATTCATACCGCGTATCAAAATATCTTTTTCTTGACACGATCCCGGATTAATGGACGGAATTGTTACGTTCCGAACTGCAGGCTTGGTAATCGTAAGACGCAACAAATCTATGCGTGAAGCACGGGGTTTATTATTTTTTTTTATTGTGGAGTGCCATCGCTCCTAGATGGGCTCGGTCTTCTTTCGAAAATTGAAGCGTTTAGCTCCAAGTCAAGGTACGCATAGGTGCATTGCAATAGCAATCAATAAATCGACATAAATGGTGTTATGGTGTCCCGTGGCCAATAACTATATTCCGGAGATTTTTTGAGTGTTATTGCAATGCACCTACGCGGAGCTTAACTCAGAGTTGAACGCTTCAATTATCGGTGGCACGGCACATCCAATAGTAATAATAATAAAACCTGTGATTTACGCAGCTTTTTTATATTACATTGTTATTTTCAAATTTTATAAATTCTTTGAAGTATGTGTGAATATGATTTTTTAAATATTGATGAATCGTTGAAAAAAGCAACGAGGCTGTGTCACAACCTGCAAATTTGTTAATAACCATCTCAATGATCTGAGTATGCTGATGGGCCGATTGACCAACGGTAACATTCGGAGTATTGATCGTTTTTGAAAAGCGCAAATAGTTGACGAGTCACCTTTACGATTTGAAAGTGGACACGCTCAAGTTGGTGGTCATATTTCGACAATGTTGCCTAGTTTGGCACGGACTTTCTCTGACTTTCGGTTGAAAATCTATCGACTGTCTTGCCATTTCAGTGAATTAACTATCCTACGATATCCTAATGATATAAAATTCTAATGATACGATCATATTTCGACACTCGTCACATTATTTTACCAAGGTCCAACCAATCATTCACGCACGTAATATACGGCGACGTTACCAACATTATTGGAACAGCCATCGAGTTTCTGACCCAGTACTAATCCGTCGGTTTATCCAGACGCAACGGCAGAGAGACTTTAAGCATCGGCACGGAACTCGAGCCTGTCTAGTCAACACTCTGGGGCCAGTCTAGATTACTGAGGCTCGACTTCCAACAATGGGCCAATTCTTAGCCGGTTGTCCATAGTTGGTTGAGTACTGGAATTCCTACATGAAATCTATCGCTGTATCAATAGATCGTGCCTTTAGTCGCTGTATCGGAAAGTAAAGCTTAAATCGCGCTTAATATCCAAAATATTGTGCTACAGCTTAAAGAAATATATTGGACAAGATAACCATCACAACTCGGCCAGGCAATCACCTTTCATTATCTTCAATAAAAGATACTAAGCGGCAGAGAGCCATCAATACCCAAAGATCGGAATCTAGTCGCAGCTCACCAGGTGACATTTCTCCATCTTCTATCAGAGCAAGACGATGTCTCTGTCCTCGCTGTAAATGGCTGCCAATCCTTTACGCACAAGTGAGACCAACCGTGTACGTCTGTTTCTACCAATTCACGAGTCCCGACGTAACAGCTGGAAAACTCATCAAAGAGCGAAAGAAGAAATTTCGTAGTTTTGGTAGGCTTAACTTGGAAACATTTGATTCATAATGTCGGTCTAAAGTTTGGATAGTCAGTGAGAGTACACGCTATGGGGTAGGAAGACCATAAAAGAGAGAAGTAGTAAAATGCCGAGACAGCCAAGCACATTGTCGGTTTAATTAAACGCGCTAGAATGGCAGCTGCTCTCGCGGATAAGACTCTCGATGCAATAGTAACAAGATTTGCGAACCGCCATGATCTTGCTCTCCTTTCGGCTGGGTAACATTCGCAGATATATTATACTTAGTTTGGAATTCGTTATACGAATAAAAATGAAAATGTAGGAGAAGAAACAAAGACTCGGCAATTACCTACACGAATTGAGGAAAAATGTGAAGTATCGTTTCGTTGGAATTATATATACAGAGATAGGAGAGGATAAACTTTACTAGCGCTGAGAAGTACGATTATATGAAGATGGATCCGTGCTGATGAGTCGAGGGTTCGTTGGATCAGAGGCAAGATGAATCAATCCAGATGTAAAAGATTTACTTGCACAACCTTTTGACACTTCACGTCATTACGTATCTAAAAAATATGATAAGCCATGATGTCCCAATAAGCATTTCGTGGATGTAAGAAAAAATTTATTGAATTACCAACATTTTAACAATATTAAGACAATAATTACGAATGTTAATATTTTATTTTTTGTTAATTTTTATGAACAGAGGTATTGCTTTATCGAGATTTAAATCTTCCCTTTCATAAATATCTGAGGTGATATCTTGTATCTCTTCAGCCAATCCTGTTGAAAATAATTATTCAGAACCGATTTGGAGGCTTTCGAACAAATCTCTTCCTTTTAGAATTTATAAAGGATACAATGTTTAAATAAATGACTTAAAAAGGAATTCAAAAAGTTGTTGAAAAAGCCGAATCATGAGTGATTTAACTTGCCTGTGAATTCTAGCTTCTGCCACAAGGTTTTTTTCGCGCTATACCCACTTTACAGAACGCAGAATGTTTGCGGTTTCCTTTTTTCTTCAGTTTCCTCTTCCCTCATCTGTTAAATACAATCTCGTGCGGGGTTCACGTCAGGATACATGTGCATTCCGTTTTGCCGCAACCAAACACGAAGCAGGACACACTTGCTCTGACGGAAGATCAACTTTACGTACGCGTTGAAAAACTTCCAATTACGCGAAAATGTAAATCCTGCCAGTCTATGCACCGACTCACACTTTTTCTTGCTCTGATAGCCTACGGTGAACTTGTTTCTTCCTTTATATATGTATCCTTAGCTATCTACGAAGCGAGAAAAGTAATGTCTGGCTATTCGAGCCTCTGCAAACTTCAAGTATTTATCTACGTGACTACGTGCCGAGAACGATATTTTCCGTCGAACGTGCCGATTTACCGGCACCGAATGTTCTGCTTTGATCTTCATCCTGCCTCTCACTTTCGCATCTTTCTTTATTCTTATTACTCAATTAAAGAGATTCCAATTAAATTCATACTTGTTAGACACTTATTCTTTACCGAAATCAATTTCGGTATTGTAACTCTAATTTTAAGGCTTGTTATTATTACATTCAAAAACCCATCGTTCTATAGCTCGATTTCCTTAACAGTGTATGAAAACAATCGACGTAACGCTTTTCAATAAACAAAAGGGATAATAAAAATTTCTGTGATACGTGTACGTTCTTCGCTTTGAATCACAAACGCATCGTTCTATTGAAAATACTCATATGAGACCCCACACAGATTTCCATGTGAGATCATACGTAGGAATCCGTATAGGAAGCCAACCCTTTCCTGTTCGATTATTCCATATCAATCCGACGCACGGATTCCAATATGATAACTCATTATGAGGTCCTATATACAATGAGACATGGGTTCCTATACAAGTCACTAACTACAATTCACTATATTTGAATTTAAAAAAAATTTCTACCGTTCCCCTATATCTTCCCATATGAAACACGATATAAGTCATGTTCCTTACCAGATATCACGAATAGAACGATGACCTTTACAATGGTAGTCCAAAAAGATTAAATGCTTTTGTATTTCAAAGCTCAATCCCTGTACCTAAGCGTAGCGATTACGAGATCCAATGAGGGTTTTCGGTCATGTTGTCGACGCGGGTACCTTGGTGTTGTTCGACGAGCATCGCAAGTGGTTCGTTAGTCACGTAACGGACGGTTTGTAGCTTACTTGTTCAATATTGAGGACGAACAAAAACTAGGACAAAGGGGTATGTGTCACAGTCATCCTCTAGCTTCTTTTCGACTCGCTATCAAAATGTTTCCGTTGTATTTCATGAGATGAGAATGACAACGCTGATAATTGTAATTTTCGAATTTTTCATACGCTGGTAACAGAATAATATCTCCGTAATATCATTCGAGAAAATGACACGTCATCAACCCAGAACAATTGAAAAATACACTTCTATCCTTATGCTTGTTCTACTTCTGCTCATGTCATTGCCATCAGTCAGTCGTCAGAGACACAAATGGAAAATTATTCCTCAGCAAATAATAATATTTAATTGTATAGCTCGTAAGCGTAGTTGCGTAGCTCCTTCGGCGCTTTCAAATTTCTCTTAACTCGGATATCAATGGCATGATAGGTGTATTTGATATCTCTTTGTCCAAGAATAGATTCGCCGCTGACGTGTTTACACTTGAGTCCTAAGCATGGGATACTTAAACGTGACCGTATGCTCACTGTACAGGCTTTTTGCCCGTCTTTCTCCTTTCATATTCCATCCTTCTGTCTCGTCCTGCTATGTACATGAGATACGTATGGAGGGGCTCAATGGGGTGAGATCCTCATCGTTTCGAGAGTTCCAGACGGAGCTGTATTTTATCTTCAACCTTTGCCGGGAACAGTTCGATATTCAATAATTGATACACCAGTGCCAGTTTGTCTCGCAACCTCGTAGTCGATATTCTATATTCTCCACATTAACAAGGACATCTGCATACAGCTACATAAATTGTTTATGTGGATTCAAAAGATAAATATTACGAGAAAATTGTGAAAAGTTGGAAAGTTGCATGGTGGAATAAATATTGTTTCGCCGGCAGTGCGCTGCTATTGCGTTTATGTGTGACGTAGCTGCATTCTATGGTTTTTGGGGTTTCCACTGGAAGTCCTGTTTTTGATCAGTGAAGAATTTTACTCGAAATTAAGTGGCACATAAATTTGAATTTTGACTGTACGGGTTTACAAAATTAATTATTGATTTTAAGACTTGTGTTTTACATCATTGTGACACATTGTGATCTTGATGTACTGATTAATTCTCAAATTAACGGTTAAACGGAGAAAAAGCATAGTGAATCATCAACTACAAGATCATCAAGTCGGAACTTACCATTACGTCAGATAAAAAGAATGAACTTAAGTCGACAATATTTACTCGGTACGGGTAAGATCTGTGTCAAGTGTTAAGGTGGGTGTCAGCGAAATCCATCTGGCAAAATTGAAAGACCTTCATTTTTGTTACAATCTACCGTAACAGTGTACATGGGTGTTTTCAAAACATTATTCGAATTGCAGTTTAAAAACTCGTCATCGAAGTTTGGTATCATGAGTGGATATGATAATTCGAGAAATATCCGCTGTCACATCTGTAATGAACGTGGACATAAGTCCACTAACTGTACAAATCGGAAGCTAGAAAGGACCACATGTTCACATTGCGGAGAAGCTGGTCATCATAAAAAGAAATGCACGAATAAATATAAGTTTCAAATCAACAACATCGTCGAAACGCCGTTCGAAGAAGACGAGTTCTATCGATATCTTGCTTTGAAGATCTACGCTCGAAATGATTTTTACAACTGCCGTCTGAATACGCTGCTGGATACAGGAAGCGCTGTCAGCTTTATCAAACGATCATTTGTGTCCGACGAGGCTATCATTAGCACAAACAGGTTGATCAACAAATTTCACGGTATCAATAACAGCAGTCTCATTATACTCGGGACGGTAAATGCGGATATATGCTTAGATTCTGCGACGGCAGAAAATGCTTGTGTGTTCGTTGTGCCTGATAGTACAATGAAAACCTCGGTGATTCTTGGCCGAGATGTACTAGCGATGTTTAGTTTAGGACTCAGAGTAACGTCGCGAAGAGTGGATATCGCATTAAACGAAATGATGGATTTAGATCCATATGAAATGGAAACGGAAGTCACAGACAAGATGTTAATAAATCCGGAGATATTACCTAAAGAGCAACTTAAATTAAAAGAAATGTTTATAACCCATTACGTTCAGCCCAAGCGACCTGCCGAAGTGAAGGTCAAGGCAGAATTGAAATTGATACTAGGCGATCATATTCCGTTCTACATAGAGTCACGTAAATTATCCGAGATTGATAAGCGACAAGTGCGATCCATCATTGATAATCTTCTGACAAGAGGGATCATTCGTCCAAGCACATCAGCATACGCGTCACCGATTGAACTCATAAAGAAGAAAAACGGCATCACACGGATGTACATTGATTATAAAATTTTGAACGAGAATACTCTCCGTGATGACGACAGACTTCCATTGATCGAGGATCAATTGAATGTATTGAATGGTAAAAAGTTCTTAAGTATGCTCTGTTTGCGGGATTCTTTTCATCACGTTGCTATGGAGGAAGAATCTATTAAATATACGTCATTCTCGACGCCACTCGGGCTATATGAGTACGTAAGAATGCCTTTCGGACTAAAAGCTGCTCCGCTCAAATTTCAAACTTTCGTTACTCAAGTTTTGCAAAATCTTATCAACGGTGGTAATATAGTCGCGTATCTTAATAATTTCCTCATCGCGACGGAAACACTCGAACACCACTTTGAAATTCTTGAATACGTTTGCAAATTACTAGTCGAAAACCAACTTGAGTTACAGATATGCAAGTGCAAGTTTCTATTCACTAAGATCGAGTACTTAGGATATATAATCTCGCAAGGCAGTATAAAACCAACGGAGGCTAGTATAGAAGCTATCAAAAAATTACCCGTGCCGAAAAAAAGCCTCGATGTTCAACAATTCTTAGGATTATGCGGATATTTTCGGACACTTATCGACGGCTTCTCAAATATATCTAAACCACTTTACGATTTACTTCACAGAGGTGTAGTCTTCAAATTCGGTCAGGCTGAAATACAGAGCTTCGAGCTCCTAAAAACAAAATTGACAACACCTCCGATATTAGCGATATACCAACCTCACGTTGAAACCGAGCTACATTGTGACGCGAATGCTCTAGGTTTTGGAGCCGTATTGATACAACGAATGGCCGATACAAAATTCCACCCTGTTTTGTATTATTCGATGTGCACCTCCAACGTTGAATCGAAATATCATAACTTTGTTCTGCAGACATTGGGCATTAGTTATGCACTTAAGCGTTTCCGAAATTATCTGCAAGGAATCAAATTCAAAATAATAACTGAATGCAATCCTTTCACGCTTACCGTTAACGAAAATAAGGATGTCAATATAATGAGCCACTGGGCACTTGATTTGCAAGGTTACGACTATGAGTTGGAGCACAGGGCGAGTAATCGATTGCTGCACATCGATGCATTAAGTTGTTCCTCCGGAATACTCGTAATCGATGATAACGTTGTCCAATTGAATTTATTGATTCAGAATAGTGATCAGAAAATACTAGAATTACGATCCAATCTCGAATATAACGCGAATCGTCACTTTGATTTACGCAGCGGTCTGGTATATCGAAAAAAAGGCGCTCATCTGTTATTCTATGTTCCAGAAAACACGGAGAGTAGCCTTATTTATAGTTATCATAACGATATGGGACATCCAGGAGTAGAAGAGACGTGCGAGTTCATTGAAAGAAATTATTGGTTTCCAAATCTTCGGAGAAAAATAAAATATCACGTTAAAAACTGTTCAAAGTGTGACTCGTTTTTACTATCCGGCAAAAAGATTAAGGATATTACGAGTCACTATCCACTCAAGACTATTCACGTGAGCCATTATGGTCCAGTCGTTAGTTATTCGTTGAAACACTACGTTTTTATCATAGTCGATGCATACACTAAATCCGTAAAGCTCTATGGAACGGAGGCGAACTCTGCTACGAACGCGATATTTTGTCTTCGCGAGTATTTTGAAAATTGCAGTGTTCCCAAAGTAATCGTATACGATTCCCGAGAGACCTTCTCAACAAAGGAGTTTACAGATTTTTTAAACGAAGCAAATATATACTCGGTCATCACAGGATCACCCACTATTAACGAACAGGTCGAAAGGGTAAAAAAGCTTCTTACTAGCCTACTAAGCAAAATAGTGGAATATTCTTCACGAAAATATTGGTATCGTGCACTCGAAAATATGGAAGAAACTATCAATAACGCTAGTGATGTCAAAAATCCGAAAAAGTTATCAGGTGTGAATAGTAATGTACCGACTGGTGATAAATGTAGAAATACAGATGTCACTAAAAAAATTCCAAAAACTAAAGACAAGAATAATACACAAAGTCGTAATGCCCAAAGTGTCAAATCAGATGTATTGAAATTAGAGGAGACTGATGTAAATGAACCTAAAGAACGAAATAAAAAGTCTGAGAAATTCGACGTTGGTGATTATGTGATGGTCCGAACTTTCGAAGGTATACCGGGAATTTCAAAGAGGCTTATGCCTCACTGGAAGGGCCCATGCGAAGTTGTTCGAACATTATGTAATGATCGCTGTGTAGTTGTTGATATCGAGGGTTATCAGGCAACTAAAAAACCATACAGCGAGATTTGGGAAACGTCTTTTCTACGAAAATGGCATTCGAATAATGAGAGTAATTAAATAATAATTTGTTTACGTACGTTAAACTCAAATTTATGTCATTTCTGAATTATATTAATATTCCTGTAATTCAATGTTGTACTTAATAAGTGCTATATTTGACTCTGTACGCAAGACCCTTGTGGTGCAACAAAAATCATTAAGCGTCAACTGATACTTAATTGGCCGCTTTTGTCAATAAATAAATATGATTGTATTTTAAAAGAAGCAAGACTCGTTGCAATTATTCTACACCCTAAACATCTTTAAAAATGAATTTCAATCATTATAACCCTTATATTTCGAAGGGAAATTCTTCGCTGCGCAAATTATTATTCGATTGTGTATACGCGATATTCTGCAAAATATAAAATTGACAAAGTTACGTTCAGTTTTGCAACCGCCATGTTTCGAAGTTTGTGCTTTCGTCGTTCGTTATTACAAACGATGTCTCCAATTATTTCTTTCCAGTATAACTACTATTTCCGCTCGAAACAACGGAGAAGAAACTACAAAGACTGAAATCCTTGGTTCTTAACCCACTTGTTTCTACTTAGTCGATCCTATTAAGCGCTCCTGCTTTCCTGAAATCTTCCCTCTTCCGATGCCTATTCTCTATTCGTTTGTATTATGCATTTGTGGGGATCAAGTGAGTGCATCGAGTAAGGAAAGCATTGAGTAAAATGTCGATCGACTGATTTTCGTGATTCGTAAATGATTCCAGTCTGTCGTCCTGTTTCTCTCGGCATATCGAACATACAACAGAATTGCGAGTCAAACTGGGATATTCGCATTTGGTATTATCGATATACTTCGTTATCAGTTTATCATATCACGTTATGCATGTCCCTGAATGTCGCATCGGTATGGACACAGCCGAAAACGGAAAAGAATTTTAATGGATATGCAGCGCTCAGTTCATACAACGTTGGAGATGCGACATTAACATTCCGTCTGATCAGCGCAACGTTATAGCAACTATATAAGTGAATACTCAGTTGGAGAGTTTTCCAGCTTAACGCTTGAGAGGGAGAGGTTGATTTTTCGTTCTCTGCCCAATAAGAACAAGAGCGTTACCGATATCATGAAACTGTACTTTGATAAGATACGAAAGTCTCATAAATGGGTTAATGTGATATGGGATTTAGATGTTAGAGATGAAAGACGGAATGGCGAACGACTAGGAGTACGTTCCTGCTGGGAGCTGAACGATGTCTCGTCCTCGAAGCAAAGTCAAACCGGTACGCATTTTTCCGACGAAATTTGTTTGCCCCGGCCTCGACACCCGGCAAATGGTCAATTGCGCTGATCATTCGTCATTGAGATCACTGCGCCGCATAGCCAGACAACGCATGAGCTGTATATATTACATTGATCGAAGTCGCGACGAGCAATTCTTTAACTGATTTCGCTTCCTCAAAAAAATATTTATTTGTATGACATAATTTTTTCGTAATTTTGATTTTAAGATACTGAATATGACGTGGAACGTCCAGAAAAGTCGTTTAAAACCAATATCCGGATGACTGCTTGTGTGTTTAGATCTTAGAAAATTGAAGCCTCTGTATCTCGAGAGTTATTCCACCGATCGAACTGAAATTTGGTATAACGCAGAATATTTTTTTTCTTTTGTATAATTTTCATCAAAGTTTTTTAACTGATTGCGATTGTATGGTGTTTTGAAGTTGATGATAAATGTCTGTAACCGCTCTAACTGTCGAAATCTTCAACTATATTCAATGTTCAACAACGGTTGGGATTTTTAGAAAAATTCATATTTGTCACTATACCTCACGTAAATTTTGATTAATTAAACTAAACGTTTTTACAAGAATGATTTAATATTCAGCAGTACTAAATAGTCAATTTAGCGAAGATCGGTACAAGGGTTCAGATTATTTTGTGATGGTAACATTGAATTTTTATATTCGCGCAAGCCGGAGCTTGTAGAAATAAAGTCCGTGACTCGTAAATTACTTGAGCAGTTAATCCAAATCTTATTACACTGCGCTACTTACGTAGTAAATTTGAGTTATTACCTACAGTAAAAATATATTAAAGTAATGATATTTTTAAGCACTCACGATTTAATTAATTTTAAACTTCTGTTTCCAATTTTTCTTTAAATCAAGAATGCATAGCATTATGCTTCCTTATTGTTTCCCACTTTTCAAAAAGCTTTCGTTGTAAGGGAGCTGAAGTTGATGAACCGACTTTCTAAGGAGAAGTAGTTTTGGAAAAGGTGAAAAATAATGACGAAGCGATTTGCAACGTCCTACTTTGTTTATTTTCGTTACTTTGAATTTTTTCGAAATATAGAATCTCGATTACATGCAGTAAATAAAAAAATAAAACGAATAACTTGTTGTGCAAATATTATTTAAATATACAGGATGATTGCAAATAAATTGGAAACGTTATAATGGATGATAGCGGAGGTGCCGTGAATAAATTTACTCATTCACCTACTTATTCTTAAAATTGATAAACTGTAAGTTACACGATTTTTAAATAACTGGCAAAAATTGCAGTTTGATGACAGTTGGTGTGCAGACGTGGTCAAAGACACCATGAAAGCGGAAATCGAAAACACGATGAAAGATACTCTTCTGACAATACCTTCTCAAGGGGATCGAGTCAGCTAAATAGTTAAGATTTTCTGTGGGAGAAATTGTTTTTCTGGGGAAATAATAAATTCTATTTAAAAATCTGTCAATCGATGACTGGAATAAAGAATTTTTATGTTTTGGCTTTCATCATCAGGATCCCTCGTAAACCATTGTTGGACTTATTCGTAATTGTAAAAATAACGCAGCCCGGGTTGAATACAACAATGTATAATTAGGATCGCGCGATAAGAGTATCTCTCTTTCTCTCACATACACACGACATGCACGCGCTGCCCGCCTTTCCCGATCTTTCCTGGCACTTTGACGCGAGAATGACGAGTAATTCTCAATAATTCTGCTTTTAGAATTTGAAAAGACTGGTAAGTACTTTTTCTGCATCTTCGTGTGAATACGATAAAAAATAAATATAAAATATATTAATAAGATATAAAACAGTTTTGATAATATTACATAATTATGTTATAATTTCTTAACGAATATATCGATATGTATGCTTCATGTTCATTTCTTAATGTGGTTACAATTGGAATATAATCAACACCACGATTACTGATTATATGTTTTTACTTTTAAGTATCGAGATGAATTGTCAAGAATTTTGTTCGATTGACAATTTATTCATTAGACATGTTCATCGTCCCTGTAATTCGTAATCGGTGGTGGACAATAGAGGAATTAAAATTGTATTTATAGGGGTTTAATCTGCCAGGGACTCGGGGGAGGAGATTTGTTCGTCGTTCGAATCACTCGATATTGAGCAGGCCCTCATGGATACTGAGGAATGAAGTGGCAATTAAAAAATACGTGTACGGTACTGCAGAATATATAGAACATATAGATTAGTGCTGTTTGCAACCATGTGCAAGATGGCTAATTATTCGTTAGCGGTTGCAAACTTGAAGTACGGGAACATGCGGGAGTGGGACTGAGACAAATATACCCGCCCCCCCCCCCCCCCCAGGCTCTGAATCCGCTTCCAATTAACATAGAAAATGAAATTGCGGGAATCGAGGAGGGGAGATAGAAGCAGTAGAAAATTGGTGAAACGAAACGATGGAAGGGAGCTTTACAGACAATTATCGCGATTCCAGTTATTCGCGCGTAGCACTGCCAGACTTCGTGTCGGTAGAATCAAAATGTAATTCCATCCAAGGATGTTGCGAGTGCTGGCAATATATTTATAATACGATGGCCGATACGTCCCGACAGCCTTTCGGTATATTCTTAACAGAGGATAATGGTCCTGATTCATGCAATCGCTCACTTACGCCGAGCAGCGCCTGGTTAGCAAAAACAACTGCATTCGATGTGGCATTGTGCGTCGCGCTCACAGAGCCTTATAAACTATTATAAAACTACCTTATAGAACTACCGAAAGTCGAGAGGGATTAAAGTTTACATAGAAATTCGCTACAAGTTATTATTTCCGATCATGCAATGCGTATTAGTGACATTTCTCCTCACTGGTTTCACTTTTCCGCATTCTTACGCTACTGCAATGCCTTCGTGGTTGCTGAAAATAAACCAAAACTCGATAAGTATAGTACAGAAGTAACTATATTTATGTTGGCTGGAGAATAATTAAAACAATTGTGAAAGCGTCAATTCCTCGTTAATTGATACAAAATCTGGTTGTAATGCTATGTTAAAAATATTCAAGAGGCGTTTCAGGGTTTGCTTTGTATAGGTTTGAACATAACTGAACAAAGTATGAGACAGGGTAACAAAAGAGGGAAATAAGGGGACGTAAGAGGATGGTGCGATAAAACCAATATACCCGGAAGTGGAATGAGCGCTCCGATGAGAGGCTCGCTTCCAAAAACATTCTTGGATAAATGTTGTCGATGACACGAGGGGCGGTGGGACGGGATGTTCGCAAGCTCGTGCACTCGCCGAAAGCCTATATCCGGCAACGACCTTCGTGCTGTATAACAGAACGGCGGTAGCGTCGGTGGTGACTGTCTTTACGACCTGAATCAAGTCGGGTGCGGGTTGGGTTAGTCTCGGTGTTTCCACATTCTCTCACATGTAGCCGCCATCACCCTCGATTCATCCTTTTCTTTGTCTTTTCGCTGCTCCATCGCTATATCCTTTGCAAAGTTTTGCAAAGGATTGAGTTTGATTTCTCGACACTTCTCATCGACATACATTTCCAATCCAAACATCGAAGGAACAAGAAGAAGGACAATGGTAAAATAATACATTTTTATCGCTATCGTGACAATAGTGATTCGAGCCTTTCACGAATGAGCTGTGAGTTCAGAAATTTATCTGAAACAGCCCAATTCGACAATTTAAACGAATTTTTATACAACTTAACCCCTCTCCCCCCATAAGAGTAAATTGCAAAATTAATTAAAATTACTTTTGTCCAAGAAGCGTCTTAGTCTGTTTGGGCCGTAAACATGGAAATATTTATTTCAAAAGTTGTGTATTGTCAACGCAAGTAACACCTCCAATCATAAAAAATTTGTTTACAACAATATTTGTTTGTTTTTCTAAATCCTGAAAATCCTCGATCTCTTCCTATCTCTGAAACAGTGATGGGCTTAATTTGAGGACTCATTTCGAGCAATGAAATAAAAATCCTGTATGAAGAAATATTTTACACAATAACGAATAAAAATAAAAAGACATGGACATTTTCACATTGCTTCGTGACTCTCGCCAATGCACAGATTTCTCTCTACGGGGAATCTTTATTTCGCAAGCTCATACACACATCCTAAAGCGCGCGCGTGTGCGGGCACACACACAGACAGATATACGAACATTTTTTTCAAAATATGATTTCTCGACGTTTTGGAATTTTTTAAGTACTCTGACATCATAATCTCGAGAACAATTATTTTCACGAAAACATAGCTTCTTCTATGAGGAAGTAAAATAAAAACCTTTTGATACTTCAATCGTTAATAAACATGAAAAATTATTGATTGTTACACAACTTTCACGTATTTTCATATGTTTGCGGGCTATCGGTCTATCTCGCACCAAAATTATTGCAGGTGAAATACGTGTAAAAAAAAATACGTGAAATGAAGAAAACTATGGAGCATAAACTAAATATTACAAATATTTACCAAAAATGTGAAATATATAATATATATGAAAAATATATGTATAATATATGTAATATATGTCAAATATATGTGTATTATTGGTACAGGGTGAGTTTTGCTCTTGCGGAATAATCACTTTCATTGACTACAGAATTTTCATCGAAACATTTGATAACTCCAATTATTGACCAATATCATTTTAATCTTTGAAATATTTGGAACATGTTACGCTTCTTGTATATGCGTGGATGGTATTAAAACCATCATAAATCTGTCAACTTTGGATTTACTAATTGAGTCTTATATATATAATGTCTTCGAAAATACTCATTTGTGCTCTGAAATAGCGGCAATGCTCGCTTCAGTCTGTCAAACAAACAGTTGTTGAACGATGTGGTACTTTTTGCTCCGCTGGTTTATTCACCAAAGAAAATAGCGAAAATTCTATCGCAGTGAAGTGATCTCTTGCGGTAAAAAAGTTAGGACTCAGCAGCTGCATTGCGGGAGTTTGGGTGCGTTTCGTACGAGACACCGATGCGCAAACATCAGAAAGAAGAAAAGGAAGACAATACCGGGCACCGACAACATACGACAATCTTTTATATATCTAGTCTGGGGTACGAATAGCCCAAAGAAACATTGGTGGCCTTCATACTATGTTAGGTTATACTATATATACATAGCGAAAAACCGGATACTGATCCTATCAAAAAATTGCTTCGCCATTGGTGTCGCCGAGTCCGAGCTGCTCCGTGCTTTCTTTTCTTTCCTTCTCACTCTTGATCTCAGCCTCTTCCTGCTTTCTTCGTCTTGTTACTTACTTTTTTCTCCGTGGCTCAAAGACCTCTCAAGAAAAGCGACAACGAGCAACGGACGCCGCCGCGTACATTCCAATTTCCTATATGTCCTAAAACACTTTTTACACTGAGTCGCGAGCTGTTGACATGCCCAGAAAAGCGCGACGTCCATGTGTATCTCTGTATCGGTTTTTCGAGAACGGCAACACATTTCCAATGTTCACTTGAATTTTTCTTCCGCCACTTTCGTCCATTCCAGCAGATTCTTGTTATATAGCGATAGTAACACAGCAAGCGACACATCGGTAGGTTGAGAGTAAGGTCCAAATTTCTAATACAATTAGTACACTTTGAACAATAATGTTAAGTGTAAGTGAAAAGTAATTCAGTCATTATTGATTGAATTCTTATTGAATTAATTAAATATTTAATGGTTTCATCATTTAAATTGATTCTTATCAACATGTTCCGAATATAATTATGTTGAAATTTTTAAATGGAAGCGAAGTAATTGTAACACACTGGCTTACGTGAATTAAAAACTTTGATAAGTGTTATTTTCAACACCGAATAGAGCAACGCTTGTTGAAAGTTAACCGTTATCATATCGGACTTTCAATTCTGTACGTACACTGAAACCCCTCGATAATGTTCTCATACTGAGACTTACGTCACTGTTAAGGAATCCGATCAAGTGCGAGGAACTATGGCTATAGACGAATAATTCGTCCCTATCGAGGGTATAGCTATCAAGGGATTGCACTGAATTAATCAATTATCGTTTTCTCAAGAAACACTTATCGAGCATTTTTGTGGAAATTCGGTCCCTATACACACTGCTAATACATCATTAATTGTCCGTGGTACAATTTATGATCAGTATATTCCTAAAATTGATTAGATCGTTTTCTTACCAAATGATTTGTCGTGAATCATCCGTGAATAAAATTTCGGGACATTCCATTCTGCTTGATATGTTCTCTACTCGCTTTCGCACGAACTCCGACTATACTGCAATAGTTGTACCGGCAAAGTCCTACATTCCGAGAGTGAAAGTACGAAGGGAAAAATTACAGGAAATTGCGTACCATGCCGATCGAATCGCGGCATCCGTTTATCACGGGATATTCCTGCAAAGCACGACCACGTGCTCGTAACGTCGAAATTGGATCGTTTCGCGAATTACCGCGTGCTCATTCCTCGCTGCCGGTGGTTGTGGGTTGCAGGTGATGGGGCTGCCAGGAGGTAGGTTCAGACTTAACGCACCACGAATCTCGATTCTCCAGCACTTCAATGCCCCTACCACGCAATTGGGAGGTGGTATTACGGTATGCATTACCAGTTTCACCCGATTCCGTGAAAATAGCCAATGGAATACATACGTGCAATCCGTGTACTTTATCATTGCACGCGCATTCAAATGTCATGGAATTCGGATTGAATTTATCAAATTCGTACATACCAAACACTTTTAAAACGTGTATTGATTATAGTTTCATAGTAGCCATGCAGTCATTAAGAATAGGACATAAAAACATTTGTGCGAATGGAACCTCTTGTTGAAATAATTTCCGATCTGTTGGTCTCTTTTTGCTCCCGACCGTCTTTTCGAAATCAAAAGTATTAGCATGAGCTCGTCCGGTAAAAAAAGTTATCTCAAGGATTACAAAGCGACTTGAAACAATTGGTTTGAAACAATTAAATTCGAGCCTGAAAATTGAAAGAATGACGAAAAGATCAAGAAATTATTTCAATTCGAGAAACTTTCAAGCTTCGTTGATAACGTCAAGCTTTATCATCGATACTCACTTACGTTCGGAGAGAGTCAATTAGACATACGACAAAAAAGCAAGTTTTCAAGAAAAAAAAAAACCAATTAATCAATCGACCCTTCACTCTATATTTTTTTTTCATCCACATAGGCTGGATGTCAACTTTCTTTCCTACAATTCAATTTTAACGGTCCACCGCGTAGTCGCTGCCAGCTCAGTCTCTATTACTCTCGAAGTAATTTCTCGATAAAACGAATAAAGAGCGAGGCACGAAGTGAAGCAGAGGGTATAACGAACCGTTTCTCGTGGGGTAGCGTAGCATCTTTTTCAAAAGTCAGGTAGCTAAATTGCAATAGAAAGGAGTGTGAGAGAAGACGAGGGAATTAAAGTAATCGTGAGGATCCGAGAAGGAGAGACAGAAAAATCTACCCGAAAGGAGAAAGGGATGGGTGAATCAAAGGGGTCTGTATAACTCGACAAACTTTTTACCTTGATATTTTCGCTCATTCGACGTCAAAAGTTCCGTGCCAAGCACCGGCCGAGGCAACGCATGGGCTACCTTCACCAGCACGCAACCCTCACTCGCCTCGATCACGTATACATGCAGAGTTAGTCGACCCACACTTTTCTTCATTCTCCACCCATTCTGACCTCCACCTCTATAGTAATATCGTAAAATTTCATTTTTCACTCGTACCAGGGTGGTTAAAAAGTACACATACACACCGCGAAACTAATTAGTTGCCCGTTCGAATTTAATAAGTTATAGGAAAAATAATTATTCTCCCGAAGATTGTGAGTTGTGTGGTAATGTTTAGCTCTGCCTCAAAGATTATTAAAAAATTCGCTTTCAGTTGTTTTCAGGTGTTGTTTTGTTTCGAGATTCAAGTGCACATTCAGTTATTTCTCCCTCAACCCTTGTTAGGACAAAATTGAAGAGAATCTTGAAAATAAATTAAATTCACAAAATATTGGGTATAGGAAAAAGTTCGTGGCGTTTTTTTTAGTAAAATTCAACTGGTTTTTTCATAGTGTGAAAATGAATTTATTTAAACCAAATATGCTCGATTATTATCGACAATGTTTCGCCATTTTTCGGGTAGAGCCATGATGCAATCGGTGAAGAACTTCTGTGGTTTCTGGTTGAAAAACTGAATCAAATGGTTTTCACAGGCTTCTTTTGAAAACAGCTTAATTCAATTGAGAGAGTTCTGCAGAGATCGGAATAAGTGATAGTCAGAGGGTGCTATGTGTGGACTATACGGTGGATGCATCAAAACTTCCCAACCAAGCTCATCAAAGAAGTGTGTGGTCGGGCGTTGTCATGATGGAAGACGACACCTTTCCTATTAATCAATTCGGGCCGTTTTCTTTCAATTGCTTGGCGTAATCTCTCTAGTTGTCCACATTAGAATTGAGAATAGTCCCACCACACACACAGCATCACCTTTTTCGCCGTCAATCCTGGCTTCGCGAACGCTTGTGAGGGCTCACCATCCCTTGTCCACGATCTTTAACGTTTCCGATTGTCGTACGTGATCCATTTTTATGTTAATTCGGTCTATTATGTTTTTCGCGCTCAACTAATGAGAAACCCATACATCGAGCTTCTTTTTGTAGCCAGCTTTGTGTAAATGGTTCAAAACAGTTTTGTGGTCAATGCCTAGCTCCATACCAATATCGACCCTGCTGATATTCTTATCTTGCTGTACTTTTTCAAGAATTTCATCAGCTTTTTCAGTGATTGGACGACCAGAGCGTGACACATCTTTCACATCAAAATTACCAGAACCAAAGCGTGCGAACCGTTTCCGCTCAGCAGATTTTGATAAAGCACCTTCACCGTACACAGCGCCAATTCTTTCACGAGCTTGCGCAGCGTTCTTCCCTTTGTCGTAATAATATTGTAAAATATAGCGCAATTTTTCATTACTTTTCTCCATTTTCAAACGCAAACAACTTTCCAACCACTGCACCAATTTTGATGTTTGCATACACAAAGTAACGCTCGAAGTGTCACCTATCCAAGGAGCGTTTGGTGGTGGCGCTGCGATCTGTGTTTCCTGATTTATTTGCAATTGATGCAACTTTTTCCCAGACCCAATATGATGGATGTCGATCCTTCATATACTCTCTTTAAGGGGATTATGATAATTGGAACCATTATAAAACCCATTGGAACATTTTAAAAGGCACTCACCGGATTGTATGTAAAAATTCGTGTTTCGAGTCTGTATTTCTATTGTCCTTTATAGTTTGTATATGAAATTCAAATAATAAAAAATGTATGAATATTTATTAACTTGGTGAAAATGGATACAATTTTTTTTTGGGTATAAAATGAATGGATTGTATAACGGGATTAATTAGATAGGAATAGGAACGATATGAAAAGTAATAAACAAAAATAAAATGTTGTTTTATTTTGTTTCTCCTTTTCTCGTATGAAGACGCTATTTACATTATTCAGGGAATTTAGTTCAATATAATTATTATGGGTTTCACGGCTCTGCTACCGACGTGGCTTGCTTCGATAGTTGCTTTTTAACAGTAAAATACAATATTTTATTCTGTAAATATGGTGTTATCAAGTGGTGATTATTCGTTTTGTTCTTACGGAACATACGCCTTGTGAGTACTAATTTATTTTTAACTCAAATATGTATGTAAATTGTTATCATAATTGTTTTTTCGTATTTGCATTTTTTTATTAAATAATTTTCTCTTGTAAAATACCACATATAAAATTGTCTGGTTAGTGACTTCCTTTAGGGATAGTTTTGTTACATTGAAAGGAAGAAAATGTGGGTTTACAAAAAAAATTCCATCACGCATTTTCAAGAAATTGGATTAAGAAAAGTTCAGACGTGACTGAGTTCTGACTCCGTACGGATACAAAAGTGGTAATTTTAGGTAAACATCATGGTTTTTATTAGGAATTCCGTATTTAGCATGGGCCAAGTGGATTTAAACTCCATGGGTTATCAGTTTATACCAAGACGAAGGAACCCTGTCAAGGAAAACCAAATCGGTTCAATAGTTCCTGAGATGTCACTTCGGACGGACAACTGACGAGACGCATTCAGGAAGGCAATAATAGCAGGCCCCCGTCTAAGGTAGTGAGTGCCTAAAAACTTTGTGGGAATTCGCATTGTTTCACTTGAATGGATTACACGTTATTTACAAACGGTGGAAAGTATGTAATTTTACTCGATAGCTTGTGTATTCTCTTTGTAATCTCAATGCATCATCAAGGTATATCCGATGTCGATAGATGAGCTACCAGATTTTTCGAGTCTTATTCAAAAGCCTCATATATTACATCGTTTTTAAAAATCAAGATTGCGCACACTGTAATTTTTTTGCTATTTAGAACACAAGAACTATGGTTCCGTCAACCTTTTAGTCAGGTACGACTTTTCCGTCAACGTGATGGTCAAAGATAACGGTGACCACAGACCTGGTGCTTCAAAAATATAATGTCACCGACCCGCTACCCAAGTGGCATTGTGTCTTGTACCCAGATTCTGAGAACAATGCCGGTAGGAACCTGGCACCTGTAGACGTTTGCATCGTTGAGATCCCCTATAAAATATTTTTGTCTCTGTAATTAACGTAGATTTACGAAAGATCGTATCTCTAAAGTATCGTATGATTCTTTAGAGCCGCGTCATTATCAACCTGGTTTGGAGATACTGAATTATACATGAAATACTCAAGAGCTACTATCAATCGCACACGTATTCGGATATCACGTCATCATCGATATCGTCACCGAGTACCAATTTGTCCCGGTCTCGATACCCTTAAAGCACGCGTCTGTTGCCTGGTATTTAAGGATCTCATTGTATCGTACAAGAATATACACATGCAATAGCATATATGCCAGGCACTGAAAATAGACAATCGGTACATACTAAATTTCGGCTTATATTATGTAAGTACATCGAACCAAAGTGTCTGTAAAAGATCAAATTCACTTTCAGAACGTACTAGAAATAATTCCAGTACCGAAACTAAAAGCATTTCGTTGCAGAATCATCAAACAAACATACTTTCATTGAACATCGCGTTCCGCCAAATCTTACATGATCGAGCATTACATAAATAATTTTGTAAATAAATTGAGTTAATGAATTTGTAATCATTCAATGCAAAGACATTGACTTGTACTGAAAATCAATAAGAGTTTCAAATAGAGATATCATAAAATTTGATAGCAGGCTGATTTCTGGCATGACTAGTACCTGAACGACGTAATTATTACCTTATTATATTTCTTCTCTTATAATCGCACAACTGACATTATTTTCGAAAACTTTGTTTTTTCCTCTGAGTTTTTCAATACGAATGAACGAATAATTAGCTTCAAAACGTGATCTTTTTTTTAACAATCTTAATCAGTATAGGATGAGTTAAAGTTACAAGTACGGGACTCGACTGGGTTGTATCGAGTAATTAGGCTAACCTCTAAAACCGTTGCGTGTGCGTTTACGATCACCCGTTCTCCTCCTTGCACCGCTATTCCATCATAGATGCTGGGATTAGCTAAATTCTTAGGTGAGCCAACTCGTCACCGCGATAATGATGATACTCTCATACGGCTAGCCACAGCATTCGAGTTCGGCTTATCCTTACTTACCCCTTCGCGGTTAGTACACAAGCTTCACCAGCTTGTGTATAAAAAAGAATTTTTTTTTAAATATAACGGTACAATCCGGTACAAACCTAGTACAAACGAATGCAAAAAAAATTACTTATCGAAAAGTTGGTTGCCAACTTCGTATAGGTTCACCTAATTTACTACTTCTACTATATTTCTCTCACTCCTCTTTCTCTTCGTTTTTTTCTTCATAACGTTCTTCTCTCTGGCTTACTCTTGACTTTCAGTTTACGATCACGATTAGGGTAACTCGGGGAGAGATGGCTATCGTATATAAGAGTTATATCGATACTGAAATCTCTTTCAGTCCGAAATAGAATACAATGAATGCTAAAATATTATAGCACATCCACATATCGCATACTGCATTCCCATGGAAATCAAGTATACTCAAGACATGCACAGGATATATAATAATATATAACGACGAAAAGTTCTGTATCTATATATAGTATTATATATCTGCTGGATATATCTTACTATATATCTCAGATGTATATAATATATTTTGTAGCAAAAAGTTTTACATCTCGTATACGTCTTGTACATCATATTTGTCCGTGTGTGTAAAGTTAAATGTAATCAAGTAAAATATCGATTTATAACTGGAAACAAGATATCAATGAAATTGTACACGCTATATACACCATAGTTGCATGCATCATAGTTCATTAGCACTTTACTAATGTGGGACGTCACCTCTGACTCTTTGTCACTGCCACGTTGAAATTCTTCGCTGGGTATGGGTTAATTTTCAAGTGTTCCTTCTTCAAAAATTCTAAAATTGCTCGGGGAATGACTTTACAGTGCGTTTTTTAATCACAAGAAAAAAATCGGTGCACTCACTCGTTTTATTGTTGCGGATAAAAACAGTTTGCTTCATTCATTACCAACAAAAATTTCCCCGTAAATAACAAATTGAAAAATATTATAATAATACATTTAATAATCTACATCAATTACTTTCACATATCGCAGTATAATATGTAGCTTAGCCCTTATAGGTTTGAAATTCATCGTGAGCATATGGCATTTAATGTCAGAAATTGCCGCCGCTATATTGTGCTGCACTTGGAGCAGTCATGCCGATATGACCAACTCATCCGGAATTGCCCTATACGGATCGGATTGCAAGGTAGATAGATGAACGGTATGGAGCCACCACCTTTCTCGGTACCCTCGTGATCCCTATCCACAAAGCAGAGAGGATATTCTTATCGCTAGGTAGAGTAGTACGCACGTGAGATATCGGAAACCGTGTCTCTGTCTACGACATCGTTCTACTCTCGTAACTCTTCGGAAAGCTTTCCCTCCCATTTCCCTCGGCAACCTATCTCTTCGATTTGTCAGTAAAGGGAAGGCGCCAGGGAGTTACGGGAATACCGAGGGAGGAGCCGAGAACGACAGAACGAGCGTGGAGGCCGCACTTGCGAGAGCGAGTACAGTGTCTGCAAGCGGCTGTGAGCGAGATGAGAAAGATCGCTCGTAGCTCGCTCTCGCATCACGGAAGCCCTGGACGATTCTCGTTTCCAGTGCCCCCCTTTCCCCTCTTTTCATCCTTCCGAGTCGTAGGAAATTCGGGCTTCGGTTCTACCGCACGGTGAATGAGATTTTACGATCGATTCGGCGTTTCGACTAACATCGAACTCGATCCTATTTTCTTTACTTTTTTCTTACGTTGTCTATTTGCTTTTTTACATTAACTTCCATGCAATATATGATGGTTTATTTAGTTTTCCACTATTCAAACTGCCTTTAATTTTCTGACAAGTCTCGACGACTGCACGGAGAGAAACATATGAGAATTCTCCCAATATTCAGTGTAATAATTAAGAAATATCGGGCATTTTGGCAATTTATCCCATACGTACCTGAGTCGTGACTTTGTATGTAAAAATATGCGGTTAACTGAGAACAGCAATGATTCCCATACTTTGGTCGTCTAATATTTTGTGTGGTCGTTTTCTATATAAATTAAGAAATCCATTGTGATACTGGCAATATTTTTCGAATCATATTGAAATTGCCAACATATACAACTTTGTGTCATCAATGCTTAAACCAAGAAGGCAAACGACAGCATATAGCAATAATTTCCATGATATCTCATGGTGTGCCCGCAAACCTTCGCCCTATTCTTTTGGTTTTCCTATCAACCGGCCGTGTCTGGCATGGTAGGCTAACGCACGGTACCTTTGTTTTTATTTCTTACGTCACGTATACCTACAGATTAAACGTTCTGATATCGTGCGCGTCCACAAATCTAAAAATATGTTTGATAACCAAGATTTGAAAGAATTGTAATGTGATTCACGTCAATAAGGTAAATAACTGTTATTTTTATATAACGAAACGCTAGGTGTAAAAATATATTTATTATTTAAACAGATATAAGATGTTTTATAACTTATTTATTTTTATTCAATCACGATAACGCGATAATTGCATAATATGTAACTACGCTGACGTTTTACCCGTCATAGTACGTATTAGAAAATATCGTCGCAGTATGACGAGTATCGGGACAGTCATGGAAATGTATACAAGGTCGTATGGTCAATTTCACCACATTGTATGAGTAGATGTATAGACACGTGTATCGCAGTTTTTACAATATTCTATTGATAGATGTGTAGGCAGAAGTATGGCGAATTTTTATCATGTTGTGTTGAGGGATTTGTAGATAGTTGTCGCCATAGCTTCTCCGAGGAATTGATGCTACTATGTATAGGGCGACGTTTTCTAAATCATATTGTTCGCGCGGTAAATACATTTTCACTCGACAGTATGGCAAAATTCCTCAAAATACAGAACAATTTTTTGTGAACTATGCTGTTTGGATTCTTTTGCATTTTTTTTAAGAGACTAATCCCTAAAAATTCTCTCTATATGGTCCGAAATATTTCGTCATTTATAGGATATCATTTTTTCAACAAATTCCACTGAGTCAATATGAAAACAAATAAAATCGATTATTGAAACAGAAGGCTTGCGCCAGTGGAAGACCAAGCATTATAATTTATTGCATTTTTAGAATATACGTGAACGTAAAACAGTTTGCAATGATATGCATGCTAAAAATTTTGCATCGACGCTCTGTGATGTCGCATCTCGTTAAAAATATTGTGTGTATTTCGTGATTACACATTTAGTTTCGCATACCATCCCTCTGTCATCATTGTTCGAACGTCGAAATAATGTGCGTTCCACGCGCGTGCGAGAACACTCGATGGAAAATACACTCGAACTCGACTATTTGAAATTTAATGAACGTGACCAGAAAATCGATTCGGTTTTCAATCGCATGTATTATTTTGGTATTAAGTTTTGCATATGTATTCTATTATCCATAAATTGTACACGTGCCACTTGTTCCCTTGTGCGAGTGTGACCTTTGGATACATGTCATTGAGGCATCGAATAATAAACCATTCACGTTTATGGTGATATTCAGGCCATATAAATCGTTAAGTACGCCTATACAAAACTACATTAGAAAAAACGTTCAAACTGCTATAAAATTTTTTAACGAAGATATTTTAAAAATACCGCCAGATATTTAGTCTATAAAAACTGGTGTTAGCATAGCAAATGAAAGAATAAAGCTATCAAATTCACTATGCAAAATGGAGATAACAACGTCTGGTCGAATCGGATATTCGTAAGGTCCGAGGTCGAGTTTTGTTCATGACGCATCGTGCTTTATAATCCTTTGCTTCCAGGCCCTATTCTAATTTTTATCTTCGGTTCGCTGTTCCGCTTTGCTCAACCTGTCTCTCTAAGGATGCGGGGGAATCCCGTGAATTTACGAGAGTCGCGACTGTGGAGCTGTGGGTTACCGAATCGTCACTAGCACCGACGACGTAGTGCCAAGAATTCTGATCCAGCTGGGCAGCACGGAACACTATGCTGGCGTGTTGAATTCACGAAGGTCCGTAAATTACTCTTGTCTCTTGCACCGAACCTCGTTCTCACGAAGAAATTATTCGTGGAAACCGCACCAAACGAGGATACTCGTTCTACCTAATTGGAACGAAATCAATCCGAGAGAATATCAAATAAATGCTTAAAATAAGGAGTGAGAGGGAGAGAGAGAGAGAAAGGGTAGAAAGGGTAGAAAGGGAGGACACGAGTTAGCGTCGATATGCCCGATTACTCCAATTGTAAATTAAAATTCCTCGCTCTATCGCTTCAAACAACAGATCCAATCGTTAAATTAATTCTATCGCACTGTGCATACTAACGAAAAGAAACTTGGCAGAAAGAATCTTAAGAGGTCGCTGTGGAAAGGGCTAAACAGAAGTACGAGAGCCCGCATCAACATTAATAGTATCCACATGTAGCTACAATGAGCGTTCGTCGGCTTGTCGTTATTATCGATTGCAGTGAGTTCGTAAAAAATGATATAATACAACGAGAGAAAGGCGAGGAGAGAGGCAGAGAGACCATGCCATTGTCGGTGCAATGGTGTAAGGGTCGTGCCAAAATTGCACCGGGAGAGTCTGCAATTTGTTGGTCGTAACATTGTAATTACATCCGAGAGCCGTCCGATGCGCGAGTAGAACATGGAAACATGCTAGTGTGTTTCCTCGTTAAAGTCAACACCGAAGCGATTTCTTCGTTTCACCTATATAAACGTTGTCGCTCGTTAAAGTCGTCGTGCATTTTTCTCCGATAACGTCGAACAACTGCTGGGGAACTCGTGGCAATCGTGAGATATAGAAGAAAAGGTAAAACTCAAAGATTGTGAAGAAATAATAACAAACGCACGGCAAAAATAACTTTGGTTATTCGTAAGTATTATTTTGTTGCATCATATTTTATTGCTTCTAAATTATTACTTCATACACACGAAATATCAACTCAGATAACGATACAAATTTGCGCACTCACCACTGCGTATCAAATTGCTTCACTTATGTTTAATATCTCAAAAGAACAATATCAAAAATATTGGAAAACACTTGTTAAAATCAAGAATGGACAGCATTGATATACTTTTGGCAATTTTTATTGAAATATTAACAAAACAAATAACGAAATACGAACAATAATTGTTCGTTACAGAATAAAATCTGGAATAAATAATTATTATTCAGAATTTATGATTAATAATAATGACACATAAATAATTATTATTTATTTTTATTTTACAGTAAAAATGAAAAGAAAAATTATTATATATCCGTTATCGATTTTGTTCCTATATTGAATAACATATTAAAAGTATTTGAGTACAGGTCTTTCGTTCTAAAAGTTCTATTTTAATGAGTTCGCTCAATTGTTTTAGTATTTTCATTGAAATTGTGTATTTTCAGATTCATCAGTGCTTTCTTCAAAATCAATTAGTACAAATATTGATAAATTTCCACAATTTTGTTTGTTGTTTTATTGTTAAAACCTTTTCTACATTTTTTTCTGGTGGTTTAATTGACTGTTCAGACTGTTGACTATATCATAATAACAAAAAATCGAATGATTTAGAATAATTTTCGACGAGGCGCTTTATCTTCCAATTTCTTAAATGAATACATCATAATATTGGTCCGATTTTAACAAAACTGATTGTTCATTTTGCTTATTGAATGATGCTTTATCGATTTATTGCTTTTTTTTTGCCTTCCCGTCGAATATTACGAACAACGCCAGGAATCGGTATTTTTGCTATAACAAGGCCAATAATAAATATACAAGAGAAATTAAGGGTTACAAGCTCGAAAAAAAATATTTTTGGAATCCACAACAGAAGCCACGGTACACGAGTTTTTTTTTTTAATGAATGCAATGGAGCAAATAATTATTCTGATATCGAAACAGTGTGTATCGGAGGGTAGAATAGAAGAATAAAAATGGGTTGTGGCTAACGCATGGGATGTGGAAGGCCAGTTTGTGCTCGGCCAATGGAAAGTAATAGACTTCCCTGAACTGTTTTTGCAGACCGCGAGCTCTGGGTTGAGCTTTTACCGGCGTTCCGGTTTTCCATTGTGCGCTGTGCCGAGCACTCATCAATCAGCCATAAACTCACGTAACAAAAGCTCTATGTTTGCAGCGGGCCAAGGGTTATAATGCTCAGTCGCGATTACGGTTAGCTCGGTTTCAGAACGGCCGGTACATGTTTCAACCGGTAGCAGCAATACCATTATCGTCCACACGTGCCAAAATCGCATGACCTGCTTTTCAGGCGTTACGTGCGTAGTTAACCAACCGAGTACAGTTTCTTTGAAAAACGATGGTGTTCCGTCGTCTCGTACAAGGACAAAATACGTCGACGCAAAAGCCACCCAATTATTCTACAACGGCAATGTTCACGTAATATTATTACAGCGGTTTTTAATCATTAAAGTCGTACTAATAAATAAAAGTAACAAGTGAAAGTTATCGAAAGATTAATAAACTTGTTTTTTCGTTTTATGTATTAATATAACATTTCTGGAAATATTTGAAGACGTGACAAATGCTAACTGAATTACAATTAATCGCCATCTGTGGTCATTGAAAAACATTTATTTCTCGATTGTACAAATCAAGATAAATCTGCTTCAAATATTTGGGGGATTTTTAAAAATATTCCTCTGATAATTAATACTGAACTTATTTTCTCTTCGCGTATTTTCAAACATAATAAATTAAACAATTTATTATATTATGGAAGTCGGCAGACAAAAATACTGCATAAGTAAATACTTCTATCGTAATTTTATGTACCAGACCTTCCAAATTTATCCTAATCTAGTTTGAACGGCCAAATCAAGAACAAGTAACTGGAACAAGCCGAAACAGCTCTGGAGCACTCGATCGAGTATACGGTCATGAAGAAAATCAAGACATTCGCTTCGCAAAAGCACAAACTCTTGGCATAGTCTCGTATCCGGGTATATTTGAGAACGAACTTGGCGAAAATAATGCCCCTTTTGAAAGCCATTGCATTCCTTATCTTTTAATTGAATCTACGTGTTTACGACATCTAATTTATCCGCATCGTGACCGATCTACCCGTGGAGCCAACCAACTCTCTTCTCATCGCTAGGCGTTGAAAGGTCTCCGAGAAATCGCAATGCTTACTTCCCCGAAAATTTTATTGAAATAAGGCCAGGAATGATACTGTAAAGTTTGCTGGCTCGATTCAAGTCGTAGAGAAGGTTCCATACACTTTTCAAGACGTTAATAATTTTATCCGGAAAATCTGTGATTGTATTAGCCATGCAATATCGATGCTCGTTTCATCAATCAGTTTTTTATCATAATTGTCTACAACCTGAACGGAAATTTATACAAGTGAAATAAAGGAAAGATATATACGTGAAATATAAAATATTTTAGCGTATAAAATCGATGTTACATATATTTTCCATGTACTGTTATATTTTTTAAATATATTTTACATATAGTGGAAAATACTTGACGGCTGACAGTCTGAAACCAACATATGCAACCCTTAGCAAAAAATAGGGAAACCCTGCTAGAAAACCTCATACGTGTAGTATAAAAAAGTGAAACAAATACATTTTCATGAGTAGTTGTACCGATCATATTTAAAAGCTGCGAAATAAATGTAAAACGCCCAGAGTGCGTATCGCCTAGTACAAGTAGTTAATTATCGGATAATTTTCATAGCACAAACCTCGTTCAGATTAATCATTTCTATAATTCTTCAATGAAATGTGTGAAAATGAAGATGGGGAATATATATTTGTATATAATCTGACGAAGTTTATCTAATTTTTTATATATATAAATTATGTGTAATTTTTAAAACGTCTTCACGATTTAATTTACAATGACTAGTAAGTAATTATATAATAGTTGGAATTTTTTAATTACATTTTTTTAATCCGCAAATTACTTTTCAAAGTATTTTTTTCAATGAATTTTTTTTTATTGCCATCGGGAGTTTTCTATATTATTTATTGTAATGATGTCTGCCTTGAATATAATTAGACGATTCGAAAGAGAGAATTATATAGGTGACATCAGCGCAGTGGCTAGCGCTCTTGTTGAGTACCAGAAGAATCCGGGTTCGATCCCCGGTGATCACCATATATTTTCTCTATTCGATTCTTCGGCAGGTCATCGTTAATATCATTCTACACACTTCACCAAATTCTCCGTCCACTCATCACATTATCTGGGAATGAAGTAATCCTTTTTCTTAATAAATAAGTAGTTGTAGGCAAATTATATTTGTTTACTGATAAAATGTATTTCTACAAACAAGTTGTGTGTTAACATCCAACAACCGACAAATTGATATTAGAAAAATGTGTAGTTTGTATTTAATTCATTAGGAAGTTATTTATATTTAAACGAAACTCGTGAATATGTGGGCTATATATTTTTGTCTACAACATATTTTGTAATTCAGAAATAATTTAATTTTCGTAGAGGAAGAAAAAGTGGGAAGATAACGTTGGTGCAGCAACAAAATTTGCAAAGGTTTAGTACTGATACCTCGTTACACTCACCACGGGCCATCAGTAAAATAACATTTCCAGACGATAA
This sequence comes from Cylloceria caligata, assembly GCA_963942595.1. Taxonomy (NCBI): domain Eukaryota; kingdom Metazoa; phylum Arthropoda; class Insecta; order Hymenoptera; family Ichneumonidae; genus Cylloceria; species Cylloceria caligata. The sequence continues at coordinate 86,330,291 of OZ012703.1, read as the reverse complement.
AGTTACGCGATCGCTTTTGAAAGTACTCCGGGATCTGAAGCATCCTAACCCCTCTAACTCTTATTTCTCTGTATCGTGGAAGAATATCGGTAAGGGCTGATAGGAATTTGAGACACGAAAAAGGCAGGAAATGTAGGATACAATTACCTGGACGTGTTATGGTGTCATAACTCTAGACTCGTATAATCTTGAATTATGACTCTATGTTCCGTAGTATGATCCAACGAACGTATACCCACGTACGATATACTTTATGATATGCTTTTAAAATATGATATAATATTTGAATTTTTACAAGCGAGAGGAAAATATCTTTTTTTATCGTAACTAATTTAAGAATTTTTAGACCAAAGATGCGAGAGGAGAATTGGAGAGAAGCTGCTTTAAGCGCATTATGCTCGACTGACCTAAAAAGAGCCGCCAAAAGTATTTCGTTTGTTTGACGAATCTCAAAGACTAAACGATCAATTATAATAAAATTTGGACACAAGCTGTCGCAATCTTCCGATCTGTTAGTTTTATATTGTAATCAAACACAAAATTTACGGAAAAAAGAACTAAGTTGTATCGTCGTGGCCCGGTTTCTTAATTTTCCATATAAAACTGAGTAACTTTGAGTGCACGTTGCTAAAAAAAACCAGACCAATATTTATTCAATATTTAGACCAAATTATAGAATATTTTGTACAATATTTATACCAAAAACTGTCTGTGTTCTTTAACAAAAAAGCAGAAGATTTCGAATTTAAAGCAACGAATTTTTTATTAACTTGGAAAATGCCAATAGACACGTCAAGAATATTATTACAATCAAATTCGCAGCTTTCATTTCGACATTAGAATGTACATAACTAAGTTTTCATTATTATCTCATCAGAAGGTATCATTCCATTACAAATGTAAATTCAATTCGGCAAGCAAATAAACGTAAGGAAGACGGAGCTAAAGAACGTGACACTGAATCTAGGCAGCGTAAAGTAACATAACTTCCATTTTTCGGTTGGCTCCCCCATTGCTGGAAATAACTATGCTGAGCTTTTTGAGACTCGACGAATACTACAAAGCCGTTGAAATTTGAATTCGATCAGCATGCATAATGTTACCTTTCTCTCTCTCTCTCTCTCTCTCTCTCTCTCTCTCTCTCTCTCTCTTTATATATATATATATATCAACCTAGTAACAGACGTTCTATGAGGTATACCGATTTTCGGTTAAACGAGAGAAATATCTCAGCATAGCCCGGTTTCATTCGGAATTCCAAGTCGCGAGAGTAAGGCTTGCATTTTATTGAATAGGTAGGTTGGTGGCGGACTATGAAGCCGGCGGTAACACCAACATTGGAACTACCACAGTATTGTGGAGAATGGAACAAGACTATGAGCGGAATACGCGAGTAGTTTGCAAAATGTTTGTTATCTTCATCCCTTCCCCTCATCTTGTACATACCCCTTTAGGTACTATCATCCCCTACGTCACGCAGCTGTAGTGAAAATTTGTATCCCTCACACGTGATCCAAGTCGATGATATCTAATTCAAAAATCAAAAACTCATTAAAAACTTTGACAGGAAAAAATCATAATCTATTCATTTGTTTGAAACTATTATAGTTAAAAATGTAGGGTAATACTCTCAAGATGGGGTACTTTACAATTACTCAAATGTACGTTCCAAAAAGGTGATTTTATTTAAAAATCTGAAGATGATCTATTTGGAGATACGATAGCCCTATAGTTGGATTAAGGGTTAGTCTGCGACTGAGTGACAATCGACGACTAAAAAAGTTATTGAATTTCATCCAGGTTCAATCTACAGTTGATAGACAATGGATCTTTTTTCTTATAACGTTCGCTACATTTTGAATCCTGTGCGAATTTTTGGAGCACGTGGATGACAGGAATACTTGTTTAGTAGATGTATCGATTGTCTTCATCCTTGTTTCAAAGCGCGTTCTACAAATCTCTGTCTGTTGAACCCACGAAGTATCAACAAATATTCTTATCTAACCTCATATTTTAAGCGCCTTAGACTTGGTTTTACGTGATACGAAATTTATTCAAATATGAAATGAACGCTAGAAGTACATTCATCATATTCGTGCTGGATTTCATGTTTTCTAAATTTCTTCTTGATACCTTGCCTTACGTCGAATCGCATTTTAAATGGAAGGCGGCAAGCTGTCGGGAGTACAGGGGAACAAGTGTGAATTATGTGCGGGTTACGTGATGCGATAGTACCAACCCTCTTTTACTTATCCCGCCCTTTCGAACCCCACTATTACAGCCGGTGGCGAAACAGAGACCAGATCTTCTAGCCTCCCTTTCTTGATTCCCTCAAGTTCCCGAGTTCCAACAGGCGAATACGATTATATACCTTAGTCAAACATATAACTAAAAAGTACTTTTAGACAGTCGGGTGAGCGGACGATCGATGTTCTCGAAGAGCTCGTCCCTCACGCGTCGCGACAAATCGAGAGAGAACGACAAGGGTTAAGAGAGGACGTGAAACTACGGATATATTTTTAATCAATTCGTACCGGGCGTGTCCTGGTGGAACTAAGTAAACCCGGGCGTGGATTCTGCGACGCTCTTGAAGGAGTTAGAAGAGTGGGTACAACCTGAGAAGACGAAAGAAGGAAAGACGAAGCAGAGAGCCCGGTTGGAAATTAATACGACGCTTTACCGTACCGAGACGAAGTTGTGCCATCGGATGCATGAGGTAAAGAGAAACCTGCGCGTCCCAAGATAAAAGGAAAAGCGGCTATAGCTTGGGAAAGGAAAATGGGGGAGAATGGGGATAGCCGATGCTGTCGAGAATGACGACGAAGGCACAGAGACTGAGGCAAACGAACAAGAAACGGTGCTCACTCGGCGACGCAGAAGCGAGGGGATCCTAGGTAGATGTTAGAGCTTTTGATTGAGGAGTATGTAATAACTTGAGCGAACTGAGCAAGTAATCATCGTTCACGACTCGACGCAAATCGAACCACTATGGATCTATCAACGCGACATCGTTACTTTTAAGCCCGTCAGCATATATAAATCCGCACGATGTATTCAAACACCGATCTCTCCCGGGTGTAAGTTTTTCGGCATCTTGTGATATCCCGTAATCCGACGCAGGCTTATGATCCACTGTAAATCCCATAATAGATATACAGTCGACGAGACCTTGAACTAAATTCATATTTATTCAACGGAAGGATTAATAAAAAGCATGCTGTGACTTGAACTTGAAATTATATAACAAAAGTTTCTTAGAGTACCTTCTATTAATTAATATTGCTATGGTTTACAGAATATGTTCTTTACACAGAAAAACATTAGTAACCATTTATTTTTAAGAAAATGGTCTTTTTTAAAAATTGTTACTAAATTTTTATGACTTACATCTTGTTTTGTTCATTGCAAAACTTTCTAAAACAAGTTGCAAATTGAAACTTGGAAATTGCTTGCTTGAGGTTCCGCATGATGCTCAAAGTCCTCTCTGTCAGGAACTAATGTTTCTTAATTTTGGCTTCCTCATAGCAGAAGCTCTGAGCATCGTGCGGAATTTCGAGTAAGCAATTGGCGAGTTTTGATTTGCAGCTTGTTTTATAATAATATCTGAACCGTTTGACCGATTATCTCTAAAACGTATACCAACTTTACTTTTATAAGAATCTATTCGAAAAATGAAATAAAATCAGCACGATATATTAAAATTTTCAATAAGTGCGATTTTACGATTTTACGAAAAAATCCCAAATTTATGTTACTCTAGTTTTTTTTTTTTTAATTAGCCGAAAATCTTAAAATTTACAGAAATTAGAGCGTTCACAGACTTCAAAATGTCGTTAAATTCGTAACTTTTTAATAATTACAACAAAAATTGCAGTAATTAAAGAGGTTGTACAGATTAACGTCTGTGCGAAACGGGCATGCTGTAGCTCAAACCGTTCTCGGTCGTTCCTCTATGAGGAAGCAAAAACAATAGATTGAATTATTTTTCAACTCGTTTAGAAGAAAAAATCAAAGTTTTTCTTCATTATTCAATATTAAGTGAGGACACTTGTGATAGATTCTTAATTCAACGGATATTTTTCATCAGCTTGTCATACGACTTATGCAATTGTTTATTAAATAAAAAATGTTGCTTCTGCATAATTTTATAATACAGATGAGATTAAGGTACGATTTGATTGGTGATAACGCTGCGGCTATGATAGTTCCATCGACGGCGCATTTGTAGGATAGAGGAGATAAAGTGTGCGTTTACGACGAAAACAACTATTGACATTCCAGTATTGATACCAGATTGTTGACGTTCGTCAGAAAAATTTATTTAATTCACGATAACTCTGTATTTATTTCACAATAAATTAAGGAACATCTGAGGTACTTTGCAAAGAAAATTAATTCGGATTTAACGCAAGCTAGAAGAGACGCATTACACATTTTGATGTTAAACATGGTATAGCAATTAAAATATCAATTAAGACGACTATATTGATGATTTAAAAGGGTGTCAACCAGAAGCCACATGACGTTTACTTACATTTTGAATCAGTAACCACAGAAACTTAGATGTAGTATATATACGTCACTCGTTAAAGGATTTAAATGTAAGAAAATATGGCATGATTGAAATATTGATAAAGAGACTGAAATTAGACAACTGTCATAACAGGCATACGCTATATTCATCGACTTGGGATAAATTTGTTTGTTAGAAGCGTAGGTATGCAAACAAAATATTGAATAGGCTTCTAACATGCGGCAATGATGAAAGGATCGCCTTAAGTATAATTTATAAATAGATAGATTAAGAAAATCGGTTGGTTAATTCGCGATTCCACAAAATGGGTAGACGGAAGTAAAAAGAGATAAAGAAGGATAGAGCTTTGACGAAAAGTTGGCAATGCGGTCAATGTGGTGAAAGCACGTAGTGGTTTAAGGCGTGGCACGTTTCTGCTTTTGCTTCTGCATTTGCATCTGCTTCTGGTGGTGCTCTTGTCGCTATTCTATGCCGTACCTTACTGCCACTGCGTTTCGCGAGAACCTGGATGACAAAGGGTTGCATTGTTAATATGGCTTCGCCCACAGACACTATCTCAATTGTTCGGAGTCTACTTTACTCTTTTTCCATACAACAGCCTCCCGGATAGTTCATAACGCAGTCCAGGCGCATCCTTCTACGACTTCATAGAGATTCACCAACAATAAGCATATCTTTATTATACTTTTGGTCGTATGTTCTCACTCCATTTGTACCGGGCGCTAACCTTATGCGCTTAGAATAAACAAACAAACGGAAAGATTTACACCAAACTTAATTCGATATCATCGCTTACCCGCGTCAATCCCAATAAAATTGTCTGCGTGTGTAAATTAAACCAAGTTTTACGCCGAATTTTCAGTATTTCTTCGTGAGGGTGTCATTCCCCGGATGATCAGAGATGAGAAGAGTATGACATCGGAGAAGCAAGAGAGATATCCCGCAAGGGAGTGTCACCAGTTTGTTCGGGCGTGACACTCTTGCGGTACAGTAACACCAGCAGGAGTAGCAGTGCCAACGGCGGTGATCTCGCGGAAAATTGGATTCTCGAAAAATATTTCTGTCACAGTGCAGTACGCCGAGCTCAGGCGAGACCGCTCTCGTGGGGTTCGCTGCCGCGTGATGGTTCGTCACGTGTAACATAACCTGGTTCCGTACCCGCTGATGCTACTCCTGGTCCTCAACCACACTCTCTCCTTTCCACACATATGGATATATTGGTTTTTATATTATACGAACACGCGAGGAACGACAGGAACTATTCGTAGTATACGATGTATATAGTGAAATAGACAATTTATCCATATATCTATATACTTTCATCTATACAATACCGAAGCTACTAGGTACCGGCATGGTTATACTCTAGATGGACCGTAGTATAGGGAGTAGCGTGTGTATACATAGCGTGTATACCTACCATACCGCAGACACGGCCACTGGGGCGTGAGAACATCCTGGCGAGAGGGTAATATCCTCTGCGAAGTACGGTATGCCAGCAGAGCATCAGCGCGGCGTCGGAACCGTGTTTCGATTCCTCCTCTCGACACAACATACCGCCATCGTCACCAATATCAACTCAGACCAGAGTTACACCTACTCGATCGTGTATATAGATACAGGCACACGTATGAGTGAGCGATCGAGAATTCTCTCTATTTTACGTTGATGCCTTGTCTCTCATTCTCTTTCAGCAAATACTGTTATGTGCCAACACGTTTGTATTTTCTGTTTGCTGTAGACACAATACTTTTGACAATTTTGTATAACGACATTGGGATTTGAGCTAAATGGATGAGAGACAAGAGGGAGATTTATACCGAAAGCCCAGCCGAGACTTGGATTAACTCATTCGAATTAATTCATCGATTGGCTCACGGTTTATTATGAGAACGTCATTTATAACAGCCCGAGCACATTTCTAGCTCACTGGTCTCTTCGTCGTCATTGACGCGTGAAACCTCGATACGAAATTGACTTCATAGGCGTACGTGCGTATAGTGACTGCACATATTTATATATACATTATACTTGCATCTCTACATAACACCGCGATAATATCTCCTACTATTCGCGCGGGTTCGAATGGATATCTCTGGACAATAATGGTGTTAGCGCCCTCGAGTAATGCGTTTTTGGCACTAGCCGTACCCGGAAGGGCTCTGTCCTCTGTGTTGCACTGTCCTGCATCCACAGGCTCGTGAATCATAACGAGGCCATAACATAAATCGGACGAAATTAATTAGATACCGAAGAGAAAATTGTGTATTGTATGGTTGATACAATGAAATTGTGACGTATAAGCGTTTCCTTGAAACGTTTACCCGAGCGCATTATACATGCTTTCGCAATGTGCATTGCTATGTCACCCTTCCAATCCATCGGTTCGATTAGAGATCTACTCCCGAATGCTTAAAATCGAATCTTGTCGAAGTAGATTAAAATGAAAACTCTTGCATATATATATACATACATGAGACTCTAAGAAACATTGCGCAAAAGATCATTGCTAGCGATTAAGTCAAAGAGGTACTTCGTATGAACTTAAGTATGAACGTCGAGCGACGCACCACTTGGAATTTTTTTTCCATCGCCCCCTTACGTGAAATGTTTCTTAAATCCCAAATCTGTAATTGGAGAGGGTGGGTGTTGGAAAAAAAGTAAAAAATTGCACACCCCAACACGTATATATATATGTATATCAGAGCTTTGTGCGACTTGGGGGCTACGCGCCCTCTCAATCTTTCATTGAACTTCCTATGTCCCTATCATTGATATCTTCCCCCAATCCGATCATTGAGTCTTCTGTCCCCACGCCTGGGGAAGGGGAGGAGAGGCTCCAAGGAGTACCTAGAATAATCCGGCCTGAAAAGGGTGGGGGTCTAAAGGCGACTTGGAATAATCCGGTTCCGTGGAAGAGGGACCTGTGGGAAAGCTCACACGGAGGGCCTTTTTGTGAGACCTCGCAAGAAGGTTCTTTAGATACTTAAGGTTCTTTAGTTTCTTTGCGATTCTATTACATGGCAGCAGCAGCAGTGGTGGTTAAGTCTTTTTATTATATAGATATATATTGTATTATATCCGTATTTGTTTTGAAACGCACAAGCGCAGACAAATATTCACAAAACGCTCGTGTTCTTTAGCACAGGACGCCAGCCACGTGAGATAAAATATTATCTGAGAAAAATTTAATTCGCGAGCCAAAAAACGCAATTTTAACAACTCAAGGGTTTTTCGCGCGCGTCTTACAATTTGTTATCTTGACGCGGCGTGAGTGAGAGTCTACGCCACGGAAGCACGATAGAGTAGCGCGTCAACGTGGATTCTGTATCGATGTAAACAGGCTAATAATTGTAGACTTCGGGATGGTTGTTCGGTTAATTAACATCTGCAGCAACTTTGCTACACGGTATTCTGAAGACGAAACCTTGAGCCTGCTGTATAGATTAATGGTGACAACGAAGCAACATAAAAATAATATAAATCTAAATGAAATCAATAATATACCTGGTACGCTCTGTTGGATTACCTCGGGCCGTCGCTATCGAGAGTTAGGACGTCTCTTATCGCTGCGTCCGTGCGATACCTGAATATTTCACTCTTTTGTGATGGGCGGTTAAAATACTCCATCACAATACACACTTAACTTAATGCGTTGACGTAGTAAGTACATGGCGAACACGATACTCAAACTCCTTACCACGCCTTAGTCGCTAAACATAGAACGTCCATTGTTCCCAATCGTTCTTCTCGTTATGGCTGAATATACGTATTTATAATTAGAGAACCTCTGTAGGAGTAGTACGTGCAAGCATATATTATTTACGGAAATGAGAATGGAAGTAGACTGACGATGAAGCATGCATTGTATCTACTTACGTAAAATACTTGTGTAAGAGTAAATCCGACGTAACGCGTATACTTATATTTATACCAGTATATTTATACCAGTAAATTAACGTCGTCTCTCGCTGTACCCGAATGGGGTTGTTTCATGTACCAACGGAAGCTCGAATCTACGCGTAGAAATCGAAAAATATACGACGATAATACACTGCACGGCACTGTGCGCATATATCTACCGTGGTTGCCATATATACTTAGTCGGCTTGGTAGTCATGGAGCTAAGCCCTCGTACTCTATATCCTCATGTTCTATTTCGAGAGTTCCATCAGCATCCCATCTCCTCCCTTCGATGTCATCCTCTTATTACAACAATTCTGCATTATGCTAAGCAATATCTCTGATACCGTGTTGCCTTCTATATCCAGACGTGAACTTTGACTTTGCTTCTCACGTCTTCCGCGATATCGTGTTGTCGGGTTTGCCGCCCACATCGTCCTCGCCTCTCAACCCTTTCTACCTTCGGTACTTACCCCGATCCACTCTACTCAATGTACAACTCTTTCACCCTCCAATGCTTCTCGCCTGATAACTAGAGATTCGTAGTAAATCGTACACCGCGATAAACCTCATGCACGTCAAAGGCTCTAATCGTTTTTCCATGAGTTGCTCCATACCTCCGGGCTCCTCGGAACTTTAGTTAAAGTACAAAAGTATTTTTTATTACTTTTCTTTTCTTTTCTCCGACCCTACTCATTCGTGCTTCGCCCAGAGCCTCTTCTTTGCTTTATAATAACGTCGAAGAACTCTTTCCGATACCAACTTCTATAATTTTTAAGTTACGAAGATTAACTTAGTTAAGCGTTAATCCACGGGATAATGTAACTCTACAGTGTAGCTTATTAAGGACAATCTCCTGTGTATATCTTTGGTCGAGTATAGTCGTAGCTTATAAACTATCGTGCGAATTGTATCAGATAGAAATGTAACAGAATATTATCAATTATATGTTCGTCACTCTCATTAACAATTTCGTTATGACTATTATCATGCTTTTGCTACCTATTTCTCATAATATATAAGTAATAGTATGACACTGATCGTACGCCTACTCTTCAAAAATATTTTAAACTACATTTTTTTCGTGTCAAGTTAACATTAGATAACTCGGAGAATTTTACGCTTATAAAAATACTTTTTTTACGAACTTATGTATCGATAAATGTAAATTAACACAAAAATGTTTACACACTGAGTAAAGAAACTGGTTAGTTCAATTAAATATGTAAATAAATTATGTAGATTTCGCCACCATGATTGATCAATTGGATAAAAAAGGAAAACGTTGAACTGTGTCTCATAATTATACAGTTCACCATGATCGTCTTTTATCTGAAAGATCAATCGTGTCAGGAAAATTCGTAATGGGAACATTGTGTTATCTCTCTCGCACGTACGGTGATATGAGAGACACAGGCAAAGTGAAGCATATCGTCTTCTGATTAGAACAAGTATCATCTCAGAGATGAGTTCTCACAATCGATTAAAACTTTAGAAATCATATTAAAATTTGTACATAGAGTGTTGCGATTTGTGCTTTTCTCAATTTGAAGAAAAAAAACTACAAATAAATAATTATTGTTTATTGCGAGGTTCGGTTGATAATAAAACTTTTAACTTCTTTTGAAAAATGAAGAAAAACGCGAATGTCATCCACTTACCGAACTTATTCTGCGTTAATCCACGCAGTTTCAATCGTTTCGGAAAAGGCTTTTATGAGAGAATTCGAATTGCGTTTTTAAAAATGGACCAAACGTGTATAATTTTACCTCAAGTCGGTCTTGCTATTTTTGAAAATTGTTCTTATTCTTTCAAATATGCAACAGAGCATCATTTACACCAGACGGAAAATGAATGAAATATTATTAAATTTTGTTATTACACGCTCTAGTTAATTCGCTATATTTCCTGTATGTCTATTTTCTTCACTAATGAACGTCTCAAGCTTATACTTTCAACACTGATTATGAATCTTTGAATTGCTATGGGTTTACCTCTTTAAGTTAGGTTTATTATTTGAATTGAAAAGGTACCTGCATTTTGAATTCAAGAGTTAAGAGAACTTTCTCCTCCACGACTGCAGTTCAAGGTATATTGTTTCTCGAAGTATTCCTTGACTTATTCCATTGTAATAGTAGCAATGATTGCCATAACCTACGTCAACCGGATGGCAAATTGGCTAATAAAGCGAAACCGTACATCTGATACAAAATACGTGGTCTCTCCTTTCGGTCGAGCGCTCGTTAGTTAGCTTTCGGCATTAACGGTTGGCTCGTTAAGAGAATAGCTTTGAACCTCAACTGCAAAACCACTGATGGTTGCACTGTGTACGCGCGTTCTTCGGTTGCGAATGCTCCGCGAGAAACTGAGCGCGCTAGGTAGATGAACTTTCGGAGAAGCGTGGCGTAAGCTTAGCTATAAAGTCGGTGTGCGCCCTGACTTTGCGTATAAAGCATAGCGTTACTTAGCGTGAGCTGTTGAACTACGAGCGGGATAATGCCGCAGGAGCTAGAGCAAACCTGAGCCCGGCAAGTCTCCTCGAATAACCTAACACATACGCCAAGCGGTTTTCTGTCTCCCTCTCTATTTTCTATCTCTTCCGCTCTTGTGACCTCTTCCATTAAAGACTCGAATGACATTTGTCCGCTGCGCAATACCGCAGTTACATGTATTATTATTCCGCTAACAATGCGTAGCAATCATCCATACCACAGAATTGTGGTTGGGCTAGCGAGATTAAATTAGCAGCAAGTTCCTGTTACAATGGTTTAGATCAGGGGTCTCCAAACTTTCCAGCCTTAGGGCCATACTGATTACTCCAGTAAGTTCCGAGGGCCAAAACCATATTATCATTGTTGCCGGTGGTAAAAAGTGAAATAGTCCAAAATCTGTCCGCGGGCCGAATGTGGCCCGCGGGCCGTAGTTTGGAGACCCCTGGTTTAGATAAAGCCCGATGCACACTAAAGCGGCGCGCTGCGACGCTCCTCCGCGCTGCTCTGCGCGTTGCGGCGCTCCGGTGTGCATTAGCCGATTTGAATATACGGGTTTGATTCTGGTCGCGGCTCTGCGCTACTCTGCGCATCGCAGCCCGCCGCTTTGGTGTGCATCGGGCTTAAGAATGACTTGAGCAATGAAACTGAAATCTTGTACGCAAGTAAAGCAGTATGACCTCTTAACTTGTAACAATTTTCGTTAAAATATATTAAAACCTTGATACTCTTTAATATTTTTAAACCGTGGACTGAAGTTTTGAAAAGTAAATAAATTCAACAGTAAATAATAAAAGTTGCAAAATAGAACTTTGTACCGCTGCTTCCTCATCGTTTTGGTCCATCGTCCACAAACCTTTCTCAACGAGAAAGCCAAAATTAATCAGCGGACTTCCTCACAGAAGATGCGGTTCAGATGACAGACAAAAAAAAGTGAGAAAGCAACGTGGCGCGGTAACGTAACGTTACAAAAAACAATACATAGCTACGAAAGATGCTAACGAGATGTCGTTGTGTGAAACAGGCTTTAGCAACTGTTCGTCTCTCATCTTGGATGCATTATTGCCGCTTCAGGCCCTTTGCTGATTGGTTACCGACAGGTTGGGATTATCTCTGTATAATTTTCATATCAAAGTTATCCAAAGTTATGATATGTTGATTCCTATGCGACAGCTGGGTTAGATGATTTAAAACACGGTCACGAAATACAATAGAAATTAATAAATTCTTTTTTTTAATATATTCAAGGACACTTGAAACATATATTCAGACCATAACTTGACCGTCGAATATTTGGAATTGAATACTATCTGTTCTATATACATTGTGTGCGACGAAATAATAAAAATTACCACAAAAGTTGCAATCGCTTCCGCGACACAAGTACCGTGTCCCTTGTATTTTAAATGCAATGTACCGGTTTATTCATCGAAGTGTCCTTCCTATTGTATTTCGCGCCTCTTCATCTGAATCAACCGTAGTCTCACAACTCCATGCTATGGCGCCACAGATATGTTATATAGATTTTTAGATGACAGCTAGGCAAGATGATTTACAAGACGGTCACGAAATACAATAGAAATGAATAAATTCGTTGTTATTATATTCTAGGATACTCGAAATATATATTCAGACTATAACTTGACCGTCGAATATTTGGAATTAAATAATATCTGTTCTATATACATCGTGTGCGACTAAATAATAAAAGTTACCACAAAAGTTTCAATCGCTTCCTCGACTAACTACCGTGTCCCTTGTATCTTAAATGTAATGTACCGGTATTAAAAAAAAAACAATGTAATATAAATTTTCCTAACATGTACCGTTAAACATGTTTGAAAAAAGTTTAGTGTGAAATAACTCTTTATTCATATGATACAAGTTGCGTCTCATATAATATTTCTACTCGAGTATTCCAGCACTTTACCTCTTTCTCTATGATAAGTATTTAATAAGTTTTAGTGAAATTATTGTGAGTTTGCGAGGCAGCAAAATTGTGCATAGCAATTACTACAAATCATATTTCATTCAAGCCGCTGCTTACTGCGTAATAACTCTGTCGGTGAGGGCAAGAAGTTTAATAAGCGCTTACCTTCTATCTGCCGCTCTGGTTCGCAAGCTGACGTAGAGCAAAATCGAGCACACAGCGCTTCTCGTTCCAACGTACCGTACCGCAACTAAACACACCAATCATTCTCGCTTCTCCTATTATTTCAATTGCTATAATTAAGATGCAGCGCGCGTAAAAGCTATTCAGAAACAAAGAGTAAAAAATGTTTCCCTCTTCTTTTTCATCTCATCCCTTCGCCCAGATTACTCTTCCGGTCAGGTATCAATCGCATATAGATATGCAAGGTATGTACTCTCTACTCCAAAAGGTACATTGATCGGCATAAAAGAGCTTAAACCCTTGACCGAAATGCTTATTCGAAAAATTTGCATTTAGCATCGAACGTGCGCGGAGATGATAAAAAATTTGTTCGCTCTAACTCGGTCTCATTCAATTATATGTAAATGAGTCGAATAATTTTTTTCACTATCATAACTAAACTCTGACATTTTTTATTCACTTTGTACACTCTGTGATAAAGGAATAAAATTTCACTCGGATACACATGTCAATTACTATTTCACATTGCATAAATCTGTAATAATTAAAATTCTGTAACTAATTTTTTAATGAAAATACATAACTAGTCTTATGCACTTTCTGTACCAACTCTCTTGACATAATGAAATATTACTTATGCTTATATACTTTGCAGTAATTGAAATTGCAGTAAGTAATTGTTGGATAAACAAAGGACTGAGCTTATACATTTGTACTTGTACATTTTATGAACCGGGGCATACCATCTTCAATTCGTATATAAAATATAATAATCAGTATCCAACATTTCTTACTGTAATCAAACATAGACTTGTTCGAAAATTAAAAGCGAGACTGTAGTAAATTTTTAAATTTTTAAACCTGTAAAGCAGATTGTAAAAAAATGGAAATCATTGGAAATTTCAGTAATTTTTAAAACCATTTATACATTATTATTAAAGATACAAAAGAATTGCAACACAACATTTACTGTTGTATTCTCTCCAGCTTTCATTATCAAATCGTTTGGACTCACTGGAAACGTATCCAGTTGCAATTATAATAATTGCTTGTGCATAATTCTGCAATTTCTTTAAGAGCAATCCTATACCTTTCGTCCACGTAGCTGTGGTATACTCGAGTATTATTGTTTGCTAATGATATCCGCTTAAGCTGCCAGCATCGAAATATACAAATCCAAAGAGAACGTATCTATTCGAAGTTATAATGATTGCGTGTACATAATCCAAGAACTTCATGTAGAAGGACACATACCTATCTTCCTTATAACAATAGTGTACTCGAGTGTTATTGTTTATTGACGATAATACCGTGATAATGGACCGAAGATCTGGTATCCTTGAGGGATAATTCCCAATATCAATTTGACAGATCGACATTAAGCTCTTTTCTTTAAATGAACGCGGAAAGGAGGGAATTTGTACCGAATTAAGTAAAAAAAAAAAAAGCATTATAATTATATATCGATAAAAAGAATCGAATAAAAAGTTTCCCCACGACAGATAATTCGTAACAATGTTTTGATCGAGTGAAAAAATCCCTGGATCCGAATATAAAAAACTGTACAAATAGTTCAATTTTTTAAAACATTGTTTACTACAACATTTTCACTTATTACAACTTTTTAGTTATCACCATTATTTATATTTGAATCTGGGGATTTTTTAACATAATCAGAACACCTTTACGAATAATCGATCGTGGTGGATTGATACGATTTTTTTTATTGATAAAAAAAATTAGGTTTTTTCACTAACATCGGTAGAGCCTCTCTTCCCTTAAGTACGAATTCACATTCGCCAAATTAAATTCCGAACGCTGTAGCAGGATATACGATCAGCGCGGACTCTGAGAGGAAGAGTGACGAAGAGGGTGAGCAAGCTCGACTGTATGCTAGCGAAATTGCTGTATGGCGGGGAAGCTGGGGATCCTACGGATAGATAAAATCACTGCGGCATTGCAGGTTTCTGTCGTTTCCCGAATTTCCCGGTGTGCGGGTATTACATATAACCGGATCCTTGGCAGCGAAGGCGACGCGGGCGTCCGGAACGAATTCAAAAATCGCTTTGCCCTTCTCTCCTTCCGAACGAAGCTCGTGTTCGTTTTTCTTTTTCCTTTTTAGTTGGAATATGCTACCTAGCCCGATACACCGTGGATTCTCATATGCTCCACTCTGGTTAGGCAGCTATGCTCACCGGATCTCATGGATTAAATTGGCTTCCCTTCCTCTCAGTTGTCCCCTAACCCGCTGCACCGTACTATACGTGTGTCTATTTCTCATGACACCTCACTTGCACTCGAATGGCTTACGAACACCCTCTCTGCTTTCTAGTTCTCTCCCTTATCATGTTCCTCGGTCAAACTAATGGTAATGTGTCTTAGAACTGTTCAATAATCTATCATATACATCCAGAAAGGTAATAACAGACGTGGTTTAGTTTTAAATATTAATCGAACTGCGTCTTACGCTTTCAAATTTGTTCCTTCAACAGTTTCTAAAAATCGGTAATTCCACAACCTTTCCCGTTTTTTATTACTCAATTTTCTTAGTAAAAATGACCAAATCTGAAGTATTATAATATATTTCTCTCACAAGGAAGGATAGTTTGGTGTTCCCCTCCGATTTTGATGAAACTCACGTATGTTGTAGAACATCGAAAACTGAAAGACACGTATTTTTTTGTATCGGCGGAAAAACATTTCTAAGGGGTGAAATCGCCCTTCAAAGTTAAGGGTGATTATGCAGTTTCACCCCTACAAATGATTTTTTTTCTTCAACTTCACGTGGGATTTTTATTGTCTCTAATGAGGAGTATTTTGGTTTTTGTTTTATTAAAATCGGTTGACGCCTTCTGGGTGAAACTGCATAATCACCCCTCGACATGTCTAACTTTGAGGGGCGATTTCACCCCTTAGAAATGTTTTTCCGCCGATAAAAAAAAAAGTGTCTTTTAGTTTTCGATGCTCTACAACATACGTGAGTTTCATCAAAATCGGAGGGGGACACCAAACTATCCTTCCTTGTTAGTCTTATGGTTTTTTTCTTCTAACACTTCTATTTTGAGATCAAATTAGAGAGCAAATAATGACGCTATTTTATCATTGAAATTGAAGAGTAAGTGTTACAAAATGTGATTTTAGGCGTGAGTGATAGTCGCGAAAAATAATGAAGAGTTCCAGAAGTTGGCCATGGTGACAAGCTACGAACGACTGGAGGAATTGAGGAAGAGTGGGAGTCTCGATCGAACACTCTCTTGTTTAATTCATAGCGAGCATAATGAAAATTCATTATGTTCCAAGCAAGCAATGAATATCGAGTAAGGTACGGTTCGAGAGAGGTACTGGTACTGTTGAGGAAAATTTCTTCGGCAACGATAAAATTATCTCTCCGAACGCATTTAAAATGTATTTCCGTGTCTTCCATTGCAATTAATATATACCACGCTAATCAGTGACATTATATGTAAACTTTTTGATGATATCCATTCGCTCTTCTCGAAAATATTAGAGATCTTTGAGTTAAAAATAACGAAGATCCCGGGTTCGGTGTTATATTAGTTTACGTTCCAGGAAAGCGCCATCATTTATTCAGGTGTGTGTGATAATTCATTGTTTTTTTTTTTTTTTTTAGTGCAGGACCTTTTAAAGTCACAGTAGTAAGATATCTTTTAGTTCGTTGGTCCTTGCGCCGAACAGCAGTATTTTATGTCTGGCACCGCGCTCGCATTCTTCACCCTTGCTCCGACAGTAGAAGAGACAGGGGCTTAATGGTCCAAGTGTACATTTTATTTTATCCACAGAAATTTATTGAAACACGCAGGCTACATGTACCAGTTGTACTTAACCTTTAAGCTTTTGTCAACTTTAAAGATTTGCGATTAGGGAAATAATTATTTTTATTATTTCGTTCTTATATGGTCTGCTTACACGTAACCGGATATTATTTGATATTCTCACAATTACTAAAGTTTGTTTAAAAACAAAAAAAATTAGGATATCAGTACGAAGTCCACCGTTTTATCAGTTATGGTCTTTATTTATAAATTTATAGAAAGTATTGACAAGTTACATTTATATACTCACATTGGTTATTTAATAATAACCAGTTAATAATAACAACAACAACAATATAAATAACTTTGGAAAAGTAACTAATGCTATAAAATACTAGGAATGGCCACAAATGGTACAGGGGCATAACCCATATGTCTACCATAAATCCTTTTTCTTCTTTATGGAAGGCATGAAAAAATTATTTCGTTCGCACACGAATTAGTTGGAACACTGTTCAAGTTAATTTTGCCAACCCAACCATTTTCTTTGTGATAAAAAGAATTTTTTAAATCAATTTGAGCGTACTTTAAAAAATGATTGACGTGTGAATGCTTAAATTAAACGTACCGAATGAATACCATGCGTTCATTACCGTATAGACCCGTTGAAAAAAATGTTAAACTTTGCGAAAACGAAATCAATTCAATTAGCCCCGGTGTTCCATATATAGTCCTCTTCCACCTTCGGCCTCGTTGCACGTATATTTACAAAATATCGTGGTGAAGCTTAATGTGCTTCTGGCCAAGAAACCCCGATGATAAATGGATGAGGTTACCAGAGTGGGAGAGTGTTAAGTTCTACATAGCAAACTCGTGTCTGCCTCTTTAAATGCTATATATCAGCCCTCAATACTTTTCTATATAAAGGCCAAAGTATCGGCCATTATTTTGATTATAAGAAAAACGGTCGATGGAGAAAAAGGCAGAAGGAAAAGGCAAAAAAAAACCGATGGTTATTTAAAATTGTAGCTTTGTTCTTTATTTGGGAGTGTCAGCTCCATTTTCTTTCTTTCAAAAATCTATGTTTTTTTCTCAAATTCGTCAAGAATTGGACTCATGAAAAAATATTGCACTCAGACACGTTTATGGTTTCTGAGGTGATAAAATTTGACAATTTTTCCGGATTAGCCTCGCTGAAAATATTTTATATGAAAAATATAAGTATTGTTCAGGGGGGTGGCGAAGCCGTACAAATAAAATTATTACCCTCGCATTTGTCACGGCCAATATTAATCTGAAGTACGCGAAGATTCAACCGGGTGTCAATAATGCAATACATGGACGCACGATGATTGCACTTTGATCGCTAAACCGTAATTTATCTGCGGCATCTACGCTACAGTTACGGATTAGCGAAAATTAACCTTATCATCAATTGTATTAGTTTAATTACTGTAGCAATTAAAGTTATATTGATGATTCTTATTATGATCATGATTTATATTATTTTAAATATTTTTATATTATAATATTGAATGAAAATGTTTTCACTATCATAAAGCTTCCTCTGTGAGAAAGAAAAAATATATAATTTTAATAAGAAGACGATAAAAAATATATTATTTGATATATGCATAACCTTTCTTAAGTTATTCTCGATATATTTAGCCTTCGAGGCAATTCGGATTAATTTAAAGTCTTCAGATTAATCCTTTACCAGCATAGAGCTCGACGTACATACGTAGGAGGTTGAAATTTGCACAGGGCATAGCTGAAACATGACGGAATATAAGCAGATTAGTTTTATTAAGTTCCATCGTTTCAAAATGTTTTTCAACATTCTGAAGTAAAAATTTACTCGACCTGCCCATAGTCTCTCCTCAAGCAAATTAAAAAATGTCAGAACCTATTTCTATCCGCGTTCGGCTTCTCTCTTCTGCGAAAACTTTGAGGTCAACGGATACTTAAAATTAAATTACATTTTTTTATATTGGTCTCTTCTCACAGATAAAATAAAAAAATGTTCGCTCCCATATAATGTTTTTATTGGAATTCGGAACGCAAATGCCTTTGGAAAAGACATACCTCTTTCATCTTCATTACAAAAATAGCTGATAGTTAAAATGAAGATGCTCTGGTGAGTCCCGTCGTTTCGTCTTTTATTTCGAAATTATTCTCGACAGTTTTCACGATAAAACCAAGTTATACATCATATCCGTACTTAGGTCATCCGGTACTTCATTTAATTGCAGAAATCTCTGAAACGTTATCGTTTATAATTATGAAGATTAAATTAGAGCGACGAGTAATAGCGACGTAATATCGTCTCGTTGAAAGCCTTCGCAGATGAACCCAAATTTATTTTCTGTACGTGTTAGAAGCGCATGATTCTTTGTTTTATATGATATGGATTTATTTAGGAAAGTGCAAAAATCGCAATCGTGACATGGTTAATAAACGTACAAATAAAAACCAAAAAAGTTTTTAGAATCTTGGTAATGGTGCGAATCCCAAACGAATTCTCGTTACCGACGAATGCTAAAATTTGAGAGATTGTTGACCTGAGAATTAATAAGATAAAAAGGTTTCATAGTAGAACTTTGCACATTGCTTACTCAAATATTGTACTCAGCAGAATACACAGCTTTCTCTACGAAAAAGTATTATTCATTTGGGTTTCTTCATAGAGAAATCTTTGCGTATTGTGGACGAAATGAAAGAGCAAATATGCAAGCATTTACTTTGCAACGTTTTTTAAAAACATTGCGAAGGACAGTTTTTCCGAAATGTCTTTGAACATCATTCCGAAATATTAAGTAACTATACTATATATTCTATAACTATATATTCGTGGTATCAACTGTCTTGATAAAAATTTTCATTAAAATAAAAAAAATTTAAGTCATCACAAATTTCAGAGCCCTGTTTCGATTCTCACCAAAATCAATTTCGACTATTGTTTTATCTTAATCCATTTGTGTACAAAGATATACTACCGATATTTTTCAAAAAAATCAAAACCTGATTAAATATGAATGAGTCTTGGAGCGAATTGCGCCTATTTGTAAATTTTAGAACTATAAATAAAGGCGTCTTTAAAATATAATCGGTTCAATTTTGCGAGCCTACTATATACACGCACGCGCGCACACACATGCACACCTTCCTGCATCCATACATTTTTTTTAATTGTAATTTTTGGTCATTTAAGGGTATTTTGTACATTCTGACATTGAAAATGTGAATTTTTTAAAATTTCATTGAAACAAAGCTTCCTTGATGAGAGATAAAAATTACTTTAAATTAAATTAATTAATCAATACACGGTCATACATGTTTCTTCAGAGTGGTGAATCTATGCGACATTGTTTTGACCAGATGTTAAGATGGAATTTTTTTGGCAAATCGCAACTAGCGGTGCGAGTCAGCGCCGCCTGGATTCCTGTATTATCGATCTCAGAAAGATCTCTAACAATTGAATCATTAATTTTTAGTCAGCTCTGATTGCCTCACGCATTCTTCAAGAATTAATGACGCAACCAGAACTGACGATTTTTAACTTCTAAAGAAATCGTGATAAAAATTACTAACAATATTTTTATCTGAAGGCCTTATACAACATCTTTTTGCGAATAAATTAATTGTTTAGCCAAAAACTGCCATTTCATCTCTGAAGATAAGTTTTGTGGGCCAAGAATATTTTAATAGAAACTTAATTACTTCTTAAGCCCTTGACGGAATAAGATAAATATTTTGTAGTCCAATAATTCTATATTTCATGCATAAAAGAATAACAAATTTTATTTAAGCCCGACAAAACAATGCAATTTAAAAAAGTAAAAAAATATGTATATAGGAAAGACTTTCGTTACACATTGCACGGAAATATATATGAAATGGCAATTTTTTCAAATGCAAGAAACATAGTAGTTATTCTGTCATACAATGGAAACTCTTTCCAATCGTTGACATTTTTTTTTGTAGTTTTGTAGAAAAAAATGTTTTTTTCAGTTCAATTTTTTTGTTGTTATCATTTACCCTAAAGACAAAACTGGTCTTTGACCAGTAATCTGGAAAATATAGGTGTACACGTAATTAAGTGTAAGATGTATCAGTTTTGCACGTGTCCTATCAAGGTGGCCAATCATGCGAGAATAAATTACAAATGGGTTCGTTTACCGCCGGACAATACGTAGCAGGATCGTCATGGATGTAACTCCTATAGCCTCATACAAGTATACATGATACAATTGTACGCGTGTTACCGCATAAGTATACACGGTGTAACTAAGTGGACGGAGAAACAAGCTGGCGGTGGTGCACTGAGGCTGTTGCATACACGCTTTCCATATAGCAACTCCGAAGTGGTCTGGAAAAGGGGTTAGTACACACGCTTGGCCGGTTGTTACTCCCTACAAACTTGTTTCTGGTAGAAAGCATCGTTTCTGAATCCCGAAGCTTGTTTCTCCATTCTGCAAGTACTACTGCCACTGCTGTGCTAGGTCTATTGCGAGGGCATATCATTAGTGTTACCGCACAACGACTCTCGTGCACTTCCACCTCGAAAGCTTTGCGTCTGTTCTACAGCATACTACGTACAAGATTGAAACTTCCCGATGTACTGAGAATTCATCCAACCATGAAGTGCCTCATCAAAGGTTTTGAGTAATAATCCGACAGTTTTGAGTAATAATCCGACAGTTTTGACTAATAGTTCGACAGTTCGGTAATTGGCAGCATAGTTAACATCCATTGTATGTTTTGCCAATCGAGAGAAAACGGCCAATGATTTATATTCTTGGTGTCATTCATATTTTTGTACAACGTCATAACTTAGCCCGAGTCCGTAATCGTGTTTTCGTACACGTTATTCAAAGACGAGATCGGGATCACTGAGGCAGTTTCCGATAATGAATCATCCCTACTTTCAATCGTTGAACCTCACCTTCAACGTGCAGGCGATCTTAACCCTCTAACTACATTCCGACAATGTGAAAAATGGCGATGAAAGATGCGGTGCCTTTGGGATGCAGCTGCATCTTGTGCACGAGGAAGTTATCGTCCTAAATACTGCTCCGGATCAAGGGTCCCCATAAGAAATGTTTTCGAGTCGAACCGATGCGATAGCCAACGATGCGATGTTAAAAAAAAAGTTGCATTTGTTGATTGCACGCCGCAAGACGTCTTATCGATTGGTATGCGATCATGTATCATGTTTTAACCGCTTTTATGACTTCTTGAAGTTATCGGACAACCGAATTTTGCACGCATTGACACGATACTCTCGATAACGAGCATTACATTTACTGGAATGTGCTTTTTTGGTTTTTTTTTAAGTCGGTTCAAGTGCTGCTGGTATCAGAAAAGAACCATTGCTTCACATTAATTTTCCACTACTGTTTACTGTTAATTCATTTCTATAATTTTTCTTACTAAGACAACATTCGATTTATTACACAATTAATTATAATTCCCAATATTAGAGTTATCATATCTGCATTAAATTTGTATCCTAATCTATTCCCAGCCACTACAGAATTAATTATCTAATTGCACAAAATAGATTATAATGTTACGAAGAGACGCGATCAACGTCTTGACACTAAGTCAACCTGATCAGTGTTAATATTGATCAAGCCATTCAATTTATCTTCTTACGTTCGATAATTATATTTACAAGTTCGCTACAAACTCATAATATGCTCTATTATTGGTACATAAGTAAGAGATAATACATGAAACGAATACGTCGTCGCAACAAGAAGTATTCGTTGTTACATCATCCGAATAAAAAACCGTGATGAGGAACCGTATGAAGTAACGTGTCAAGGTACCTGCATCTTTTGCTTCTCGTTTTTATTTGCACGTAACCGCAAGGTAGGTGTACACTTGGAAAGCATTTACATAACACGAACGAGATACAGAGAAGGGAGAGTCGGATGCGCGTGTGTAATGCAAATCGATCGAGACTATGGTTGTGTAGTCTGTCACTGCACACAGAAATTCATCGTAACACGGTACACGCATAGATTCGAGTCCTGAGAATCTCACTTTGGAGGCTTTCCGAATGCATGCACTCATGCTTCCTCCCCTCCAACATATCTCGCAACGTTGATCTAAATTATCTCGCTAAATTCAGGTTCAAATCGATTGTACACAAATCGGGGATCCCGAGAGGCCGAGCACAGCCTATCTCGGTCTATATCTTAATTGTGAATTGGATTCAGGCTTACCAAGCTTTAAACAAAGCGTGGGTGAGGCAGAATGCACAGAAATAGATACAGAATAATTACACTAAGGCAATTCCGCGTAAGATGGCTAATCGCATTTGCAGCTCTGAACAGCGTGCGACAACGCTGACACTTCTAGACATGAAACTTTGTATTCCAAGCTATAGGAGACACGACGGGATCTAAATATCTTTTTATAGTTTTATTTTCTCTCATAAAAGTGAAAAAAAAAGCAAACATGTGAACACGGTTAATTTCAAATATAAGGACCAAACGGGATTTACGTAGACATAAAGGGTGGTTAAATTTGAAGGGCCGATGTTGATTTTGAATAAAACACAAATTATTTAGGAAATTATTGTCAATTCTTTTTATTATGATAATATGGTATGGTTCAATTATGTACGGAACAAAATATCGGCCAAATGGCCGCCGCGACCTCGGCGGCACACCTCCATCCGATGGTCCAAATTTTCGATGACGCTTAGGCATAATTGAGGTTCTATGCCGTTAATGTGCCGAATTATCTCATCCTTTAGCTCTTGAATTGTTGCTGGCTCATCGACGTACACCTTTTCTTTCAAATAACCCCAAAGAAAGAAGTCCAACGGTGTCAAATCACATGATCTTGGCGGCCAATTGACATCGCCACCACGTGAGATAACACGGCCATTGAATTTGTCGCGCAAAAGAGCCATTGTTTCGTTAGCTGTGTGGCAAGTGGCACCGTCCTGTTGAAACCACATATCGCCCACATCCATATCTTCCAATTCGGGCCATAAAAAGTTCGTTATCATCTCACGATAGCGAACACCATTCACAGTAACTGCCTGACCGGCCTCATTTTGGAAAAAATACGGCCCGATGATGCCGCCAGCCCACAAACCGCACCAAACAGTCACTCTTTGTGGGTGCATTGGTTTTTCGACAATCACGCTTGGATTATGATTCGCACAAATGCGGCAATTCTGCTTATTGACGAATCCACTGAGGTGAAAATGTGCCTCATCACTGAAGATGATTTTCTTCGAAAATTGATCATCCACTGTTGCCATTTCTTGCCACCATTCTGACCATTGACGACGTTTGGAATGGTCAAGAGGCTTTAGTTCTTGAGTCAATTGCACCTTATAAGCGTGTAAATGCAAGTCTTTATGCATAATGTTCATCAACGACGAGCGTGAGAGGTGCAATTGTTGTCGCGAACAGCAGCAATATTTTGTGCAGTACGAGCTGTACGAGCATGCACTGGTGTTTTAATATCTCCTACAGACCCGGTTTGCTCAAATTTTTGCACGATTTTTCCGATTGTACGCACATTTGGACGATTAAATTGACCGAAAAAATCACGAAGTGCACGATATGCATTTTGATTTGAACGCCCATTTTCATAATAAGCCTGAATAACTTTAACGCGTTGCTCGATTGTGTATCTTTCCATGGTTGAAATTGAGTTAATCTGAAATTGAGAAATGTCAAATGAAATGCAGAAAAAAACTTGACGTTTAGGTGTGGTTCACATTCAACATCGGCCCTTACAATTTAACCACCCTTTTTATAAAAACATTGAAATTAAATTTTGTCACTTATTGAAACTACTGTTATTTAATGTTGCAATGCTATAGTTACAATCATTTTAGATATTTTTTTAGTGTGCAGTACCACCATTTGTCATTTCTTATGGGAAATAAGGTAAAATCACCATGAGGCTTGTACTCTTACTTTAGTACTTGCGCAAATCGTTCAATCAGAAATCTTGTATATAATTTGAGATTCAAAGATATTTTAATATCATCTTTGTATAATTGATATGGCGGATATTTAAAAAAAGCAAGGCTTAAAGGGCTTAATCAGGGTTCAACGATTTCACAAAAAAAAAATATTTTATTTATTTTTATCGGTAAAAAAATGGAATAAAAAAGCTCACGCGATCAATTGTTCTTAACAGTTTTGTGGTTATGTAGAATATTCCCAAATCGAAATAGGAAACATTTAAAAAGGAGTTCTATACTTTTAAATATTATTTTCAATTTCAAAAGAAATCTGACTCTCGTTACAATTTTTCCAAATTTTGGTAGAGGCAAATAAGTAGAAAAAATAATAGTCATCTCTTGCTGAGTTACTTTATAAACGAATAGTAATAATAGGATTGCCCTTGGCGAAAGGTCTTCTGTATTCGTTCAAAGCACTTCCTTTTGAGCATCGACTCTCCAATCCCCTCCTCCTCCGGTACCCTCCTGCTCAATATTTCTCCGCCGGATTTACCGGTTCGACGTGAAACCACGTGAAAGTTTTGGTGGTTGCAGAGCTATTGCAGCACAGTGTAGCTATTACACTCTGCCGAGTGCTCTGCTGAGCATAACCATAGCTACAGCACACCGTACCTATGTGCTAAATTCAAATCTGACTTACTTTTCGTGTGGACGCCCCTCTCAACCTCGTGTACCCAGCAGCAGTAAAACCGGTATGAGTTTCAGAGTACGTTTTGTCTCAGAGAAAATTCACGTTTAAAATTAATTACGTCTCGCACGAGCCGGCATAAATCGGCTTATCGTTGGTCCACGATATTTAGTTTATTTTCGCGTCGAGCTTACCTCGTATGAGCTCTTTGCATGTGTACGAACTACGCTTGGCTATTGCCGTTGGTCTCGTACGCTGAATATTTCTATTCCACTGTCAACACTGCTGCTGCTACTGCTGTTGCTTCTGTTGTCGCTGCTTTTGCTGCTAGGATTTCATAACTGCGACTGTATTACAGCTGCATGTTGATTCGGTAAACTCGAATTCCGCTCTTGTCGTTAAAGAATTACCTTAAAAATCCACGGTGAATGCCAGGAGAAAAAAAATGAAGAGCCACGCTCAAAAGGTAAAAAATAATTAAAACATAATTAAATGAAAGAACAGCGACAACGTTGCAGTTCTGCTCTCGTTTGTTATTAAAATACAGTGCGTTCTTCATCAAATCGAAGTAAAGGGTGGTTAAATTGTAAGGGCCGATGTTGAATGTGAACCACACCTAAACGTCAAGTTTTTTTCTGCATTTCATTTGACATTTCTCAATTTCAGACTAACTCAATTTGAACCATGGAAAGATACACAATCGAGCAACGCGTTAAAGTTATTCAGGCTTATTATGAAAATGGGCGTTCAAATCAAAATGCATATCGTGCACTTCGTGATTTTTTCGGTCAATTTAATCGTCCAAATGTGCGTACAATCGGAAAAATCGTGCAAAAATTTGAGCAAACCGGGTCTGTAGGAGATATTAAAACACCAGTCCATGCTCGTACAGCTCGTACTGCAGAAAATATTGCTGCTGTTCGCGATAGTGTGGCTGAAGAGCCGTCCACCTCAACTCGTCGTCGTGCCCAACAATTGCACCTCTCACGCTCGTTGTTGATGAACATTATGCATAAAGACTTGCATTTACACGCTCATAAGGTGCAATTGACTCAAGAACTAAAGCCTCTTGACCATTCCAAACGTCGTCAATGGTCAGAATGGTGGCAAGAAATGGCAACAGTGGATGATCAATTTTCGAAGAAAATCATCTTCAGTGATGAGGCACATTTTCACCTCAGTGGATTCGTCAATAAGCAGAATTGCCGCATTTGTGCGAATCATAATCCAAGCGTGATTGTCGAAAAACCAATACACCCACAAAGAGTGACTGTTTGGTGCGGTTTATGGGCTGGCGGCATCATCGGGCCGTATTTTTTCCAAAATGAGGCCGGTCAGGCAGTTACTGTGAATGGTGTTCGCTATCGTGAGATGATAACGAACTTTTTATGGCCCGAATTGGAAGATATGGATGTGGGCGATATGTGGTTTCAACAGGACGGTGCCACTTGCCACACAGCTAACGAAACAATGGCTCTTTTGCGCGACAAATTCAATGGCCGTGTTATCTCACGTGGTGGCGATGTCAATTGGCCGCCAAGATCATGTGATTTGACACCGTTGGACTTCTTTCTTTGGGGTTATTTGAAAGAAAAGGTGTACGTTGATGAGCCAGCAACAATTCAAGAGCTAAAGGATGAGATAATTCGGCACATTAACGGCATAGAACCTCAATTATGCCTAAGCGTCATCGAAAATTTGGACCATCGGATGGAGGTGTGCCGCCGAGGTCGCGGCGGCCATTTGGCCGATATTTTGTTCCATACATAATTGAACCATACCATATTATCATAATAAAAAGAATTGACAATAATTTCCTAAATAATTTATGTTTTATTCAAAATCAACATCGGCTCTTCAAATTTAACCACCCTTTATATTCACATCCGTTTATAAATTACTAATGACTCAATGAATTCCACTGTGGCTTTTATGAATTTGAATTAACACAATAAAAATAATTTCAATTACTATTGCTGTCGTGTTAATAATACAAAAACTATGTTTACCATGATGAAACGTAAATAAATATGTGTCTGTTTCAAGACAATTCGTGAGCTACATTTCTGTAGTTCAACACGCATCAGTCATTTACAATACGATCAATCTCATATTTAACATGCAAAGAGGGGATGTGAATCGCGATACATACACAAAACGACTCCAGTTCAATTAGCCGAAAGTTTGATTGAGTATTGAGCAGTAATGTACTCATCTCAATATACAATCGTACTCAGCTTTCCCGATGTTAATTAGAATTTGGTCGAATAACGTAGATCCAACGATATCTTTACTATAGAGCTTATACAATAACCAAGAATGACATCGATTTCTGTCATTCATGGGGTTTTAGCTGACGGAAATTGATGAGTCGTAATAACCTTTGCATCGCATACAGAACAAATTCATACTTGCGTTAGTCGCTGACAAAGAACGTATAGTTGAAGTATAAATATTTTATATTGACCAATTCTTTTAAAGTGAAACATATTAGTTCAATCAAAAATCATTCATAATGAAATTTAGTCGATGATCAACGTAAATAACTCAAGCGCAAATTCCACTTTCGAATTCTATAGAAAATCAACTGATCCTCGCAATCTCTAGTTCTCGACTTTCTTATTATCAAAGGCCGTTTTTTGCTTTCAAAACGAAATAAATCTATCAGTGTCATTCACGAGCCATCCATGTGCCTTTACATATGCAATTCAGGTACTCTCCATAACGTCACGTTTACATGAAACTGGTAAAAAAATCTTGATGTGTTCGTTGAAAGCATCCAACTATCCTGGAAGGGAAATCACTCTGTTTTTTTCCCCACTCCAGGGTGCACTGACATACTCACACTCATTGTATGCGATACCATTGCCCGACCTTGCCTCTCACATGCAAAGAGAGAAAGCCGGATTTATCCTTGCGATAAATGGTGAATGCGTAAGTGGACTCGAGCTCTCTCGTATCGGTGAGGCTAGCTCGCTCATCGACTATAGCTTATCCTCTCGATCTACGCTTGCCAGCAGCTTTGTCCTCAATCACTCTTAACTCCGGTCCTATGTTTTCACAACCCTCTCATTCCCGTTGCTCCAATTCCAGCGCGTTTCTACCTCGTGTGTACAGTGGTACAGGACTAGACATACCTTTTTTTTCATCGTGTCATAGAATACTAATTGTGTCGTCCCTTGTGAAGTTTGTAACAAGATAATATACAATTTGAATTAAAGTGACTCTGAAAATTCTTGTATCAATTTTTTAATTATGTCACATAAAAAGAGCGTAATCTGTTGTTGAATCTGTACTCAGATGGTTTTGAACAGAAATATACAATTGGTTCAAGGCGAATCGAAACTTCAACATTTCAATGGACTATTTAGCTCTAACACTACCGTAAAACGCCATTTAGTTCTATCTCTGTCGCACACATACCTATTTTACCTCAACTTAAATATATAATTAAAAGCTGTTCTCTCCGAGTGACGCAAATTTGACTAGTGTTTCGTCTAGACATTCGGAACCGTATTACTTCTTGCAAGATTCACGATGTCCCCGAAATAACAAAGACCACAGCGTCTACGTGGCTTGAGTATCTCGTAGGAAAGTTGGGCCTGAGTTTACTGCGAATCTCTTCGAGCTGTTCTCTCGCCTCTCTTCACAGAGCAAAATTAAGCGACCACGGAGTGCAATGCCCGTTTCGCGAACTGCATAATGTGCTTTAGCGTCGGCGTGACCCCGTCGAGACCTCGCGTGCTAAAGTCATAACTAAAGCCCCTTGAGGGTGTTGCCGGAATATTTCTAGAGAAGGAAGTGAGAAATGTTAGTAAGATACGTAGAAACTGTACTGTACCTGCATGCAGTAACACTGGATACTGTACATGACAGTGCAGACAAAGAGATATTTCACAAATACAAATCTTCTTGAGGCATTTAAAATAGTCTTAAAAATGAACAAAATTTATATTAAATATTGTTATCTCACCATTCGATAATATAATATGCGTAGAGAGATCGGATGGATGAGAGCCACTGAAGAAGCATTTGTACTCGTATCGTACTGTCACTAACAAACATTTCCGAATAAAATAAAATGAAACTTTACCACGTGTACTATGAAAAATTACCAAAAAATAGATCTTTTAGTTGAGGGATTACTTTTTTTTCTTTGCAAATGAAACAATAATCATTATTTTCCACCTTTCACGAAGCCACCAATATGAAGAAGTATGTTCATCAATTTTGATTTCCTCATTAAGGAAGATATACGAAAGGTGGAAAATAATGAGGAAGCAATGTGCAAGTTTTGACTCTGCAGCTTTGTTTATAATAATAAGATTCATAACTACTGTTCAACCTCATTATTAATTCGGGCTAAACTTATTACTAAACATTGTTGATCGTACCAATATTTATGTAGATAAGATGAATTCGATTCGCGAGTTTATGTTAGTTTTACATTTAGAAAAATATATAAACTGTCGTAAAATTGTTATGTCTTCATAAATTTTAATTAAATTCATCACGATGATCGTATAGTAACTTCTACACTTGTGGGCTAAATTTTTGCCTGATGCGTCCAATCGTTCTCGAGTTTTAAGAGTTAAATCGGCTGCGGTAATTTGGAACAAAATTTTATAACTTTTCAACTCTTTTGTTGACCAAATGCAAACCAACTTTAGATAAAACTATATTTGTGTAGAAACTTTTATTTTTACAAAAATTCTCACGAGTAAATTATCATAATTAATTATAGTAATTATCACGAGTTCATTAGCGTGCCAAACTTCAGTCAAGTTATATAAGAGATTTAAGGGTGAAACAATTGGAGCGCACGCACACGCACGCACACACACACTCACACGCGCGTCATCACAAACGCTGAATATTTTTTTCGAGACCACATTTCCGAATGTTTCAAATAATTTTCAGTATCTTGACAACGAAATCTCGAAAAAAATGTTTGTATTTTCCACGAAAACGAAATCGAAGAAGCAGAAAATAATGCAATACGTTAATTACCAATTATTCATATCCCAGGGACAATCGGAATCACTCGGTTGAAAGTCATTACTACATCGATATAATACGATATATCTAAGTTAATGCGTAGTATTCACTTGGAAAGATGAATATGCATCTTTAATTAACACAAAACTGAAAAAAAAAAGAAACTGAAGTTCGATCATTCGTATCATGGTAACATAAGCACAATCTTAAACTCAATTTTTTTAAATGGAGACTCCTATTGCCCCAAATGCGAACAGGTATCAGCTCGAGGCGATCAATGATAGAGCTAAGTAGCAAAAGCTTCATAGACCGTTTTTAATATATCAGCGAAACAAGAGAGGTAAAAATAAATACTTTTGTCATGCAAAAAGAAATTTTTTTAAGTGGAAATATGTGTTGCAGGGCTATGACAGACGTCGTGCATGAAGTCGGTTTCTGTTTGCAGTAACCCACTTTGATACTGTAATTCCACGGCAGCGCGTACATAACAGTGGTACACGTATATGGTTCGCGTATAAGCTGGATGAGAGCGAGTATAGCTGCAACGTAGATGCATTCGGAAATGCGCATTGGATATGCACAGTTGGCACAGAAGCATTTATACTCAGCAAGAGAATCACAGCGCGACCATCCGACTCGGATGGCAGGAGTAAGCGAAGACCCTATGAGCTTGCCCGGTTGTAGAGCATACGCTGGACGTTATTAGTATTCCGTTTGTTACGCGGTAACAGATGCAGTTAACCCAGGAACACGAACCAGTAACACGTCATGTCCGACACAGAAGGATATTTTCTCGTACACTAATATACTACTGGTACCCCCACCTGACTGCAATAGTGGTACAGTAGCCTCACGTTCCATATTAACCCTTTAAGTCAGGGGACTATTTTTCTGCATGAAAATATGTTATTCGCCTTTAATTACTTATTTATAAAATTTTGAGACAAAAAATTTTAAACGGAAAACCTTTCTTTTGCAACAACAATTTACTAATTGTTTGTTGCTTTTAAATCTTTCCCGTTGTCATTCTGTGACGTTTTTTTTTATTGTTCCATTTAACTTACTTTGAAGTTAATTAATGTAAGTACGAAACTAATTAATGTAAGAAAAAGCATCCGAAGTGAACGCGATAGGCACTGGAAAATCAGTTATTTTATCATTTTAATATCTCTGATGCTATACATGCGTTAATAGCAACGATACATGTTACTAACATTTGAAAAATATTTTTCTCTGCGTCTCAATGCCATATATAGCATCTCTGTTTCTCTCGTGAAGTCAGTTTGAACTTTTTTTTTTTTTTACAGAAGCCGAAACGAAACGTTTAAACGTTTGTGCTTATTGGAAAATATTTCTTATGATTGTAATGCGTAACGTGCTTTGATTCGATCATTGACCTTTTTTTCGATTTTTTTACACATTAATTTGAAACTGAATTTGTTGATCATGCCTCGAATCAACGACAATAAATTATTCGTGTATTTTGTATAATTTTAAATACGATACTATAATTCCGGTGGTATTTATTTATATTTCTTGGCGTATCTTGCTTTTGAAAATACAAAACAGCCAACGATTTATCTTAAATCTTAGAAAATAATTTGGTAATTTTCTTCGCTCTACATTGTACATTTTTTTTTTTTTTTTTCATTTTTGTCGTATAACTTTGTCATCAGGCGTGCACAAGAGATTACACAACCGAAATCTGGCACAAAAAAATGAATTTAAAAAAATGATTTACACTGCCTTGATTTTCTTAAGGTTCCTTAAATAACAAATATCCTTTACCTCTATAATTATCGACCACACGGTATAGTCGTATACCTTCTAGGTCTCGTTCCTTCCTTCTTCAATTTGCCTCTCACTCTCTTTCTCTTGTCGATCGACTGCGATGAACCCCAATTGGATTCTAACTTTCAATTTCCCTGCCTGGTACAAGTACTACAACAATGCCCCATTCCATTATTTATATCCATGAAAGTTTTTCGAATCGAAATTGTTTTTACTATAACAGCGTCGTATTCTATTAAGGAAACTTCCCCAACAACGAAACTTGAAAGCAACGGATGAAAAATTGATTTTTTATGTTATTTTTATTCATTTTATAACGCTTGGTTCATTGATGTTACTATAAACTTCAGGAAAAGCATGTTTTTGGTTTAAATTGAAAATAAAACATTAGATTAATTTTGTTTTTAACGTTTCTGCAAAACTTACAGCTAGTGCGCTTATATGAAACTCAATCAATTTATAATAAACAAGGTGTACAAATTTAAAATTTGCACATTGCTTTCTCATGGTTCTCGTCAACCTACGGAATCTCCTCTACGGGTAATAGTTATCTTAATTCTGACTTTCTCATAGAGGAAGTGGTATTAAGTAAAATTGCTAATTTCATAAAGTTTAAACCCCTCTATCGATTCTTACCAAATTTAAGACCAAATATCCATTTTTTTCCAAATATGATTTTTTGACGTTTTCGAACATTTCAAGTACTCTGACATCAAAATCTCAAGAAAAATGTTTTTCACGAAAACAAAACTTCCCCTACGAGGAAGCAAAAATCATTAATCAATCTGCTCGCAGATAGTAGAAACGAAAAAACCGATTATCGTTGATGACGTTGTTTTCCGAGATGTTATCGCTGTTTAAAAGTTAAAAAGTGAAGATTGAGATATAACACAATTGTCATCATGGTGTAACTGTAATTTAATGAATTAGAAAGTTTGTACATGGCATTAAAAGTTGTATCGGACGGTTTAATTGAACGAACCTTAAAAATTTACGAAATTCAACACCTTCAAAAAGATACGAGGTTAATAACGTAGTAAATTATCTTCACATTATGATATTCAGTTTCTTTACAGTTTATCCTGTAAATACACCTCATGTGATCCTATAAACGTAGAACTTGTGTGTATTTCGCATCTAGCACCAGGGTGGTAATGTTAAACTGTTTATCTCATGAAAGACTTTGTGAACGAAGCGGTTGTATAGTTGATCTTTGATTCCCCTAAAGTCATTTGATGACAGTCTTTTGTTCAAAAAATTGCATTTCGTGAAATTCTACTCGCATATAATACTTACCGCAGTATACAGCAGTATATTGCACTATCTACGCCTAGCGAAAGCAATAGAGTTGCTTGTTATCGTGGCGAGGGTGAAATCAACGTCCTTTGCGATTATACTCTCCTAACTCTCATGACGTATTTCACGAAAGTAGCTATTGGCCACGAATTGGAGCAAGCTCATGTACATACGTGTTGGTGGAAGTAGCGGTATTCGCGGGTAGGGCAGGGTTACGGCAGTTGCCAAAGTGAGCGAGAGGGGCAGAGGGAGGGAGGAAAGGAGGGGAAAGAGAGAGAGAGAGAGAGAGAGAGAGAGAGAGAGAGAGAGAGAGAGAACGAGTAAGCGGTCGGAGCTTCGGTTAACCTCAGCCCTTAACCGGCGGCAGGTCACGTGATTTGATCGTTAGATCAACGGGGGCCCCTGCAGCCGGCGCCAAATTAGAAAGCGGGGTAATTGCAGACCGTTTGCACGCCACCGGCAACTGACCGAGATGCTAGCGATGCTGCTGGTACTGCTGTGTGCGACCCGAGCTGGAAAACGTGAGTTCGAGAGAGCTGGTATGACCGAGAGAAGGAAAGGGTGACTGCTACCGCAGAGCTTGTCTCTATTGGCCATTCACCACATCATCCTCGTCCTCGACCTAGAGATACATTCGCTCGGTGCATCGAGGCCACTTCACCACATCGCGAACTAAAAGAGAAAGAGAGAGAGAGGGATAGACCGTAAAAAAAGAAAAAACGGTTAGGGAGTGGGGGAAATGAGAGAAGTTGCTACGAAAGCATTCCGTATGGTGCTGGAAAATGCACCAACGATATTTCTCAGAGTGGTGGAAGAAGCGAAATATCGGAGTAACAGAGGAAAAATGGAACTATAGCTTTAAGCTTGTAAACTACACTATCAACAAAGTGGGTCGATTCTTCGATGCTGAGTTTAGGCCAAAGACGTGACGAACAAGTACTGTGGAAAAATTTTAGGAATTTTTGACGCAAATGCATCAGAAATGAAGATACGTGCGCTATCTCGAACGACACTGCCGATAAAGAATACAGTGACGGAGAAGAGAGATATTGAGAGTGCCTGTATCCGATACTAAAGTATGAAAGTCTAGAATAGTGCATCGTCCTCCAATTAGCTCTCTTCGCTTGGCACGAGGGGGTCAAAAAGTGCTGACCCGTGCACCAGCGGTTCCGCTGCGGGCACTCGATCCACGACGGTTCTGTTCAAAAGTGTGCAACTATACAGAAGGTGTAGCTGCTGTCGCGTGCACCAGACCTCAACACACTCGGAAACTTAATTATGTATGCAAATCCGTGCAGTTACCACATTTCAGCATCATTTTGGCGAGCTACCCGGCTACCCTTCCACCAAATGCAAGAATGTTGACTGACAATGAGCTTCCAAGCTCAATTCCAGCTGCCTTCTCGTTTTACAATCAACGTTTACGCGGATGACGGAATATTGTCCTCTATACGCATCGTCTTCTTTGCCCATCAACTACGCAAGACTTATTCACAGGGAAGTTTTTTTTTTTAGTTTTGTTCATAACTTAATTATGATCTTGTGTAATGAATTTCCTTTCATAAAAATTTGACAAACTAAAGGTTAACATTTTTTTGTTCAGTTTTTTGCAGGATACTTACATTATTAGGGGTGCCTGATTCATTATCAGGGCCTTATTCGGTATTAATAAGTACATTTCTATCAAGTAAGTCTAATATTAACCTGATCCTGATTTCATCAGGTGTGCACAGTGCAGACCGGACATGTACTGTATAAATTTGGGATAATAACCTGTGTTTGCTTCTGAAGTTTTTTGGCTGATTGCATCATTTCCACCGTTGCCAAATTTACGATAGCCCGTGTGTATGTTAACTACTTTTAGAACTAGTAGAAACGTTATTTATCAAACATTATAATTTTTTAGATTATAAATAAATATTTAAACTCTCAAATTCTCAAACTTTTATATTTCAATAGAAATATTATTAATCTGCTTTAGTTTTAAAATTTTCACATTAAATAAAGAAAACAAAATCGACCACTGGAGGTCTAGAATGCAGGACGTTTGAAATATCGTGAACTTACGCGTCTGGTCGTTACGAGTACGGGCTGAGACGCTACGGGTCGTTTCCGTTGTAGGAATAAACTTAAATTATATTTAAGTTACGTGTAAAATTTTAAAGCATTGTTTATCGTGAAACGCTATGAAATATCTAGGTTTGCCACTTGTACATTATGTACCCTGATATCAACCCTACGTTATAAGAAAATTGCATCTAAATCGATGACCCACGTTCCCTTAAGAGTTCAGTATACAATAACGATAATAACATTTTTTAACTGCGCAATTTAGCGAGAATTTTTTTTTAAATCCTACTTAAACTAGCAATATTACTCAGTGGGCAGTAAAGAAGGCATTCTGCAATGCTAAATTAATATGCAATGATTAAAATTAAAAAATTACGAACTGGAGATAACTGAGATTGTAAAAAGAACGAAATAATCATTTTCACATCTCTCATTCGCTCGATAAGCCGACCTTTGATCTGTCAATAGGATATTCGCATTTACTTTCAGTTTGAACTTGAACAGAAGCGAAGATTTTCGATTCAATTTGTTACTTCATTCATTTTTAAATTATGAAAGCTCTGATAAATGTATAAAACTTTTGATTTTCCAGTCTAGAGTTGCCCATGTAATATAAATATTTCATTTTTCGACTTTGTACAATCCACTTGTTGACTTTACAAACAGAATTTTATTTTTTTAAAGATCATTGATTTAAGAACTAAAAAAAGAACAATGTACAATGTATTGTTGTTTACATTCTCCCATAATCCTTTGAAACATCCTTAAAAGAAGACTCATTTCAGAGAGCAAGTGCATACAGTAGAATTTTACGGCTGGATTATAGAGTTTTTCTCTATTGGAGTTCTGTGGGAAAATGGTCGTTACGAAGAGACGAAATGCTCACGAAATACTGTAACAAAGCTTGGAGTTACCGGACAAGACGCTTACCGTCGCCGATCACACTTTTAGTTGCGAGAGAAATGGCGGTGCACGTGAATACGGTCCTACTAGTAGTTTTGGCAAGTCGAAGATCTTGTGAAACGACAGGTCACAAAGAAACCGAAGAATCTTTCTGAATAGTTGGTTCGATGCTCGTTGGGCATCTTTTAAATTCCCGCCGCGTTCTGATTGCCACGGTTCCCGGTTTCTCATCCGTTTGGCCGTCGCGCTTTGCTGAATTCCGCTGATTCGATTGTTCCCCCGGTCTATCCGCTTCCTCGTTCTTTTCCGCTTACCTTCTTTTACTCTTTTTGGATTCGTTGCGCTCTCAAATGCCGTTAGAAACTGAGGTCCGTCGCAACATCTGAGATTTCACGTACCCCGAAGAAGTCTTACAATTTTACTCCAAAAGTTTACCACTCCTTACCGCACCGCTCGCGGCGTGGATTTAGCCAATTCGAGCACCGGGTACTCAACGCCAATCTACAAGAGAAAGCTTTTTTTTTTCAATTTCTCAGCTTGAACGAACTTTCGCACTCCAAGCGCTTAACCTGAGCGAAGATATTCTTCACTCTTTTCGTTCTCTTTTACCCTTTTTAATTTTTTCTTTTGTTTCCCCCTAGTCACTCGCATATCCTGCGACTAATAATCACGAGCGTTCTTAAGAACCAGCCAGATGAAAGTTCATGGAGTTTGGCAACATCGACTTAAATCCGTGATAGATAAAAATCAATAAAAAAAGGTTTATTTGATGTTCATGGAGTTTTGCAACATTGACTTAAATCCAAAAATGGAGAGAAAAACAAATATTTTACTTATAGAAGATATTCATGATCGTCTAGCCTTATAAAGTGATGAGACAACATTTCTTTCATATTTTACTTACACTCTGGTATCAGTGAAGTAACCAGAGCGTTTAATTTTCCAACGACGAAGAGTTTTGAAGAAAAGATAAATTGCTCGAAGCCAATTTTCAACTTCTTACCTTTGTCCAGTCTTCACACTTCCTTCTTTCTTCTCGGATCTCTAATGAGTTCTTAGTTTTGTGAATCCGATGAATTAGATGAAACTTCTTTCTCGTTTACCTTCTTTTACTTTCTTTGGATTCGTTGCGCTCTCAACTTCTGGTCTCATTCGTTTGACTATAGAGTAATAAAATTCTAACGCGAATTAGAGAAAACTTTAAAGGAAAATAATTTCGCACAATGCATATTGTTAAGGTTATTCGTGAGGCTCAAAGACAGTATTAGCGGTCGCCTAAGAAAAACCATTATTTCTCAATTGAAATACGAATTTTATAGAAAATATTTACAACATTTACAAAATATTTACACTTTGATATACCGACTCGCAAATACTGTTGTTATACACAATGTTATTGACAACCTAGATATTTTGATAAACTATGAAAAATGTTGCATTGATCAGCATCAACTACGAATCGTGTAAGCAATACCAGTCATCCTACAATTATCAAGAGAAACAATAAGAACTAGATATTTTTATGAACTATGAAAAATGTTGCATTGATCAGCATCAACTATGAATCGTATAGGTAATACCAGCCACCCTATATTTATCAAGAGTAACAATAAGAACATTTTGGTCCACCAATAAAAATCAAGGTTTTATCTATCGATTATCATACAATTGAGCAAACTGCTCTTTCTAGAAAAAAAATAAAAATACAAATACTACATACAAACAGATATATGTAAGGAGAATTGATTGTAAATAAAATCTATGTCTAAATGGACAGCTGCGTATGGCTTACAGAGAGAGACGATAAAACTCTACTGAGATAGCAGATTTATTCTAAAGTAAAAAATTCTGTTAATGAAGTACAACACAAAACAACCTGACAGACTAAATTACTTCTCTGTACTCTGTTCTATATATAGGGAGATCGAGAATCTACTGTTTTACGCAACAAAAAATACATGGACAGAGATATACTTTGTATAAAAATAATAAATGACTTCAATAATGTTAATAACCGCTAAAAGTCTCGAGCTTTCACTATAACGATTCAAAATACATTTTAACGTTTTAACGGCTAAGATAAGGTGTAGAACATTACAAACTAGACTTAAGATATTCACATAATATTCAAATGTAAAACACCACTGCTTGTAGAAAAAGCGCAACGCATTGTGTCCATGACTTCAACGACATAATTATTTGTAACTTATAAGAAATTGATATTTACCAAAAATGCAATGTACAAAAAACTTAAGATAAGTTCACATATCAACTGTGGTCCTCTATACTTACAAAAGGTTATGAAATAAATTAAAACTATCCGAAGCACGGATTATCAAGTAAATTATGTTTATTAATTACATTTGGTGAAAATGTATGTATCACACTGTATATTATAAACTAAAATTGTATTATTTAATGAATAAGATTGTAAAAAAAAATTTCTACCGGAGTACTTCTTCGCGAGTTAATATAGTAACATGAATATTCTACAAAGAAGCGATTTAATGCATTTCATGAACTTGTGGAGCACCAACTTCAAGTATCAAAAGTTGCCCTTGCACGCAATGTAGGCGGCCGTTCCGTCTTTCCGTCCGTCAGAAGTCTGTGGTTAAGCAAGGTCTCGTGTATCATCTAATGCTGAAATAATTTTTATCGATGTTTTTTTTATTCTCAAGTTTCATTTCCCGCCATAATTGACGTCTCTTGGATTTTCCATATTCAGAAAACGTCCTTCAATCATTATGAGTAAAAAAGTTTTACATTTAAACTTTTATAAGAAGTTTGCCATTCCACATGAACGGTGCATATAATATAAAATGTAATTACATATTTTTGTATTGATATTAAACATTCATAGAAATTCTCAAATTTTCTCTGAAATACGTTGATTCGTGATGGTTTTGTTCATTTTTTGTCTTTATAATAACTGGGTCAGAAGAAACTAAAGAAAAGGGTGCAAAGTAGAACCTTGCACATTGCTTCCTCATTATATTTCACTCTTTACAAATCTATCTCCATGAGGATGTACGGT
The DNA here is from genome assembly GCA_963942595.1 of Cylloceria caligata. NCBI lineage: Eukaryota > Metazoa > Arthropoda > Insecta > Hymenoptera > Ichneumonidae > Cylloceria > Cylloceria caligata. The sequence continues at coordinate 86,290,757 of OZ012703.1, read as the reverse complement.
GATCAACTTTGGCTTCTTTATAGAGGAAACTTTGTCGGAAAGGTGAGAAGTACCGAGGAAAAGCCTGAGCTACCACAATGTGCTAGTAATTATATAAACTAAAGTTTAAAGAAATTTTAATGACAGTGTAACGAAAGGTTTCAAAATGCTCTATAACCTAATTACTTAAATATATCTTAACAAATAGAGTGGTCAATAACGATATCGATAACTAGTGCGACACATTTAAGATCCATTGCCCAAGTGATTTTCACATTTCAGGCATTTTATTCTGCAACCTACAGCTATATTTAATTTAAAAATTCAATGTTTTATCAAATTTCAATGCTTCCATCGTTTCTGATCAAATGAAAAAGAAAAAATATCGAAAGTCGGTCAATCCGTCTCGATTTTTAAACACAAATCAGCGCGCTGCTGAATCTGTTTACTTCCGAACGAGAAAATAGTCAGAAACCGAGCTTGGTTCGTCAATGTCTTATATATTGGAACTGACAAACAGATACTTAAAAACTTTATCAAGCGTGTTTGACGAGGGTTACTTTTTTTCTGTAAATAGTAACATGCGTGACAACGGAGCTTCTGTTAGCACCGAAGAAGGTAGAAAACCAAAAAGAAAGTGAGAATGAGGGATGCAGAAACGATTTAAAATGCATGGTCTATCGATTATGGGAATTTACGGTGTCTGGCGTTATACTGCTACGGCGATAAATCTACCACCGATAGACGTCAACTGACATCATGAGGGTGCAAACCCCCACCCGTCAGGTGACTAATATCCACCAGCTGTCGTTAGTGGTTTTGAACTTACCGCGTAGATTCTCAATTCCATTTATCTTGTTCTCCAGTTTTAACGATTTCTTGATGTGATGATAGCACTGGCAAATTAACGCACCTATAAATAATTCTGTTCAATTGCAGAGTAAACTATAGTAAATATACCGTTAAGAATGTTGCTTTTATTTAACAAATTTACGACAATAATTTCTACAAAATTATGAGTTAAAGTGATTATTGATTGTCCAAAAATCGGCAAATCTTCTTGAGTTAACCCTTCGGATACTTTTCGTTGGAAGCAAGCAGCATCGCTTGTTTTTGTATATAAGAATATTATATAAGTACATTTGTTTATAATAAATTTGACGACTGACTGTCAGCGCGTTATCCAGACGATTCGATAAAATTCGTATGACGCGCCAATCGATCACCTGTACCTGAAAGGTTAAATAATGTGGATTTTACCATTCTGCTGATGTATTACGTTTATAAGTAATGGTATTGTTTTACTAACATTTAAACCCACAGTTCCAAATGTGTGCCCTGTGTGATCAGTCTATACCATCTACCGTTAAATTTCCCATAAGAGAAATAAATTTGTTTCCCTTATTCTGCGATAAATGAAACCACTTCGAACACTGTCGATACTACATATTCCCTGATCACTATATTACACACAACCGAGAGGAATGTAAGGTACGCCCTTTTGCATATTATAAATTGAAATATACGTTATATCATTTCACAACCTGTGAATGCTTATAAATATATTCATTGAATGTAATTTTAAAAAATGAACAAGTATGCGATGCAAATACGTAAGTTCGCTCTGGTTGAATTGAATTTTCACAGTGCAGAAGACGTAAGCAGCGAAAAGTGGCGATCGATGCATGCTATTCGTCCATGGTATTCCCTACGGTGTGTTACGTACGGTATAATATGCTTACACCGCTTGGCTACGGGCTATACCAGGATCGCGTGAGTAACGCCTCGTGTCCGTACACTTTTCGTACAAGTGCATCGACTCGCCTTAGCGGTATGTACCGATACACACGCAAAGAATGTTTCGCGGTAGTGAGAGAGAAAGTACGAAGAGAGAAAAACCTTTCTTCGTTCGTACACGTAGCAACGGAGGAGACACGCGAACGTGCGCCTTCGAGTATATCTCACGGCGAGTATACACCTAGGAACTCACGAAAAGTAGTTGCACTCGGATCCAGGCAGGCGAGTGAGCGTCTGATGTGGTTAGGTCTGACAAAGTAGACACGCTACTACTTGTCTATCCGTGCAAAGTGAGAGCTGTACGTACATAGCGAAAACACGTGTGCCCTTCAACACTCTTTTACTACGTACGGATGACTGGCGCAGATTTTGGCAAATTCTTCACAAGTTCATTTTTACCAAGGGTTTATATTTAGAAAGAATAACGAAGCGAGTCAACATGTCGATAAATGTTGAAAACTTAAGTATAAGCTTGAAGAACTTAGCTAATAGTGAACAAAATATTGTACAGGCATTTTGTAATACTTATAACGAATACTTAACATACGTATAATTAAATAAACGTATAATTAAATAAAATTTGGATAAATATAAACAACCCACCGTAAGCTATTGAACAAAATTATAAACTCACTTATAGATTATGAGGAAAATTGCGCGTTGCTATCACATTCTTTGGTCCATCAACCATGCAATATCTTCTGTGAGTAAATCCGCTGATTCGAGAATCGTATTTTCTTCAAATTTAAGTCCAACACTTTTAAACATTCAAAGCCCATAAAATCTCATTGTTTATATATTTTTCCATGGGAATTTTCATAAATAAAGAGCTCTTGCAACTTCCGTGCCGAATGTTCGGTCTCAATTGATTCTCAATCAAGAGATCTTTTATTTTTGCAAACAAAAATAATATTGAAATTAAAAAAAAATCAATCTACCATAACGTTTGAACGCCTCTATTAATTTTAGCCAAATGGTATATCCAACATCATTGAACGTGGTTAAGTACGTGTTCACATTTTCACGAAATTATCGGAACTTGAGGCGTGCGGATAAATTGAAAATTTCAATACCTTATAAAATTCAAATTACTTTTTTTATTTTACCAAAGTTAAATACCAAACAACTTGGAACATATTTGCTACTGTGAAGAACCATTTATCTCAATGCCAAACATTTTACGGAAGTTAGTGCGAGCGTACACTCGAAAAAAAATCGAATCTTCATAAAACTTAAATGGCTGCAGCCATTATTTCGAAAATCACCACAATCTAAGTAGGCTTACCGTTATACTTGTGTTCCTAAAATTTTAGCCCGATTGCGCAAAAGATTCTAATCTACTTATCTCGATGTTTTGGACCATTTTGAGTATCCTAATATCGAAATGTCGGTATAAAAACTTCATGGAAACGAAGCTTTCTCTATGAGAAGCCGAGGATGGTATCGGTAAAACCAAATTGTCCTGCTTTTGCAAATAAAAAATGCCACTTACGCGGAATTTATTTGTAGACAACGTTAGTTTTTTATTTTGCACACTATTTTGATCATTCTGAAAAGTATGAAGAAAAATAAATGAATAAAAAATTATACTGATAGCAAGAGTACAGAAATTCTATTGTTTTATCGTATTGCGTTAACTTATAAAATATAACAACGTACCTCTCTTCATAGCCGGTCTCTCTTAATAAAGATCATAATTGTTGGGATGACAATGGTAGCGAAACTTCAGCAATTCTCAATTTTATACATGAATAACACTTGATGTATAAGAATTAATAAGGTTGATTTACCTATAATTAGCTCGCCTATAGATGTCTTTCGGAAAATATAGCGATCTCGATCATTTCATCCCTCCACTGCACATGGTATGGATACACCACTACTTCAGCGTACGTTTCAGCAGAGTAGCGTAGAATAACGGGAAGCTAAATAATTTCTCCGCAGCAACGGTAGTCGAGGACAGCAGTCACGGTGTATAACGTTCTGCCTGACTTCACCGAGTTCCGTATGCATGTTTAATGATGCCGAATAATTAATCGATACATACAGTCTGCGTATTACCATATACGATTACCATAGAGCCACCTCTGTGTTCACAGACTCAGAGTCCGCCACCCTTCTTCCGAATTATAATACTCTGCTCTCGTATCAGAACATCCGGCAAAATATTACATTGTCTAACATTCAATTTTTTAAATCAACCCTACGAAGTCGCTGTATGAATCTGTATCGGCAATCATTTAAAATTCCGATGTCAATTTGTATTATAATCTCAAAACTTTGCACACATTTTGTTTGAAAATAGGAGAATAAAATTCAATGACATCTTTGAATTTAACTGTTGACATAAATTTGCATTGATTGCTAACGATTGATGGAATTTTTTCTACTCATCCCGAATGTATTGATCGTTCGAAGGTGAGGTCAGAATAATTTTAATTCACTCGTGAATTGTGTGAATTGCAGACTGGGAATCTATCTTTGCACCAAATGGGTCGTACACTGGTCAAAAAACTACTGCAATTGCCTTTGAAACGCTACATTTTTAACTGTGCGTCACAATGTCTGACAGAGTGTGTGTGTGTGTGTGTGTGTGTGTGTGTGTGTGTGTGTGTGTGTGTGTGTGTGTGTGTGTGTGTGTGTGTGTGTGTGTGTGTGTGTGTGTGTGTGTGTGTGTGTGCGTGCGTGCGTGTGTGCGTGCGTGCGTGTGCGTGCGTGTGCGTGTGCGTGTGCGCGTGTGCGTGTGTGCGTGTGTGTGTGTGCGTGTGCGTGTGTGTAAGATTTTCGTTGTCAAGACTCACGCAATTGTTGCGTCACCGAGCTCAATTTGTTTCACAAGTTAACTATAAAGAAACAAAATTTGGGATTGAATTTGGCACGAATCAATCAAGAGATTTGAAAGTTGTGACATTTTGAATGGAAAAAAAAAATCAGTTTGCGTTCTAGCACGCACAAGTTGGGAGTTATCGGGCTACACTTTTCCACACAAAATAATTAACACGAAACAGTAATTGGTATAGAATTTAAATTAGAATCGATCGAGTGGTTCAAATTTTATGAATATAGTTCATGTCATAAATTATTTTAATATCTTAATATATTGAAAAAAGAAAAGGTTACGAAGTAGAACGTTTGACAACGATTTCTAAAATAGTTGATTCGTTAAATTTTAATCAAATGAGCTAGTTTATACAGTATTCGAACAAATCTACAAAGTAAAACCTTACACGTGTCTTCCTAATTATTTTCTACATTTCACAAAGCTTCTTATTATAAGAAAGCCCAAATTGATCAACATACTTTCTCACTAAGCTGGATTTGTTGAAGTTAGAAAATAATGAAGAAGCAACGTGCAAGGTTCTAATTTCCAGGCATGTTTTTAAGCTTATACCGTAATTTTCACAATAATACGAAGCCATGGTTATAACCAGTTAACCCAGCGACGTATACAGATGCAGGATGAATATATGTATGTCGATAGGGGTGAAACGAGATAGAAACTCTAATCTGACCGTAACTGAGCTTCCTGCATCGCACTGCTTCGCCCAACCTCCGTTAACTTTATCAGTGCAATTATTGCTGCGTGAATTCCAAACGATTCTCATTTGTTTTTGAAGAATGCTACCACGCATTAAATTAATCGTAGCTATATGACTTTTAAGTGGCAAATATTATATTAAATGATTTAGGTCAGTGAACAATTATTTCGTTTACATTCCATAATAATTAGATATAATGCATCTCGTATTATAATTATTGCTCGTAAAGGAGATTAGTTGACAACACGCTTACAGTATACATATGCAATGCTATGTGACGTTGAATCATTAATCGTAGTAGCATTAGCGAGCATATTATATTATTATCGCTATTAATGGTTTGGAGGGAGAATGCGAAATGATGATTGAGAATTGCAAGCTCTGAATCTACCAACGCGTTTTAAAAGGTGGTTAAAGGATTTTCGTTGTTTCGCATGAATTACTCCTTTAGTTGACTTTGTAGCCAACTCGCTTATACGATTACATTAACTGTTATTGTTTAAATTATTTATAGACGAGCTCGTAGTGAGAATATAAAAAGTATACGAAAAATGAAATACACTCGTGAGGTGATGAAACTACACCGAGAGAAAAATTTCAAGGAATCAAAGAGATTTCATTGAAATATCTTATATAATATATAATATTATATATTTCAAAATATAGTATTATATGATTTTTGGAATGTGGACTTCGGTCCCCACTTGTACATTCGGTGAACGGTTTATTAGAAATCGAAAAACCACCATTCGTGCTCTTTTCGTTATTTTTTTAATTTCAAAAATTAGTCCATTAAGATGGCCTGAACATCATTACATTGATTTGTTAGTTACAAAGATTTTGAAAATTTTCAAAAATACATTTTGGCACAATAATTTTTTAAAATCTGAATGTAAAAAAAAAATTTGTATCGATTTTGAAACGAGTTTCAAACCGTCGTATCCGCGAAATTAAATACTGGAATTTTGAATTGTTGTTGATTAACGTGATTTATATTTCGGTAATTACTGATCGTAGAAACCATTACTGAACGACATTTACTTCTGAGAATGTCATTGTTTGTAATAAAGATTGCTTGTTACAATTTTCCGATAAAGTAGACCATATTTTTAGAAAATATCCGCGTAAATATTTGACACCTAATATGAGAGATAAATATTTTTCCCACCCTGGTATGTGGTTGCAATAAGCGGTTACGCTTGGGTCTTCCATTTAGTTTATACAGATCTGTCGATGCCGAAGTGTCCGGAATTCGTCACTGTGCCGGAAGTAAATAACGAATTTGAGGATACGAGAGAGAGCGGGGGGGGGAGAGTATAGGAGACATACGTGTGTAAGTGAATCAATCACGTTTTACTGCCTTCCATTCACATCATAGTATTTTGCTCTACATGAACAATTCGTCTCCGAGTATCTTATTGTCGGAGGAGGACGACATATTATGGTCTACCTTACTTTCCGCTCTATAAGAAGGCGGATCGTTTGGATGAGTTCGTTTCATGAGTGGTTGCGGATAAAGCGGTTTCGTCAGAGACCCCTTAACATATAGTGGGACGAAAGAGGGATAAGAAAGAAACCGAACGACTGAGCCCCTCGTAGAAAAACATACGAGAAACCAATATCCGATCAATACGTGTACCAATCGTTCACAGAATTTCCGAGCATCTCTTTTCTCTTATGAGGTCATTTCAGAATATTCGAAGCATATATTTTTTAAAAGATACAGATTATTGATTTAGTAGCTAAAAAGAAACCTATTGTCACTAATATATCACTCTCTACACCGTCTTCGTAAGTAAATAATTAGAAAACCAACGCGTAACGTAATTGTTATTGTAAAAAAAAAGTCACTCGATTAGCATCATGGAAATGAAACAATTTCACAATTACAACCGTCTTGTAATAATTTCTGAAAATATTTATCAATTTTTGATTGTTTATAAAATTATATAAACACAATGATCGCAACAACATTTGGTTATCTCAGCAATAATATTTTAACTCAACGGTCTATGTACACAGCTGCAAACAATTTCCTGTATACGTACACGGAAATCAATTTGATTCTTATTGATAACAATTGTGTAATTAGTTCACTCGAATTACCATAAATGAAGGAAATAAATCGATACACGATTAAAAATCTAGGGTGTTAACGGGCGATCGCTGTGGACGTTTTTTAACAGTTTTGACTCATTTGGTGTTAATTTTAATAATTTTCACAGTGTCAAATTCATACAAGCATTCGCGTTATAATTATTAAGCCCCACCTCCTAATTTATAACATATTTATGTTCGGAATGAGTCGATGAAAATCAATAAATTATCAGAAATCGATGCAGAATTATGGCACGAATAAAATTTTTAAATGTTATTGAATTTCATTCTCCTATTTTCAATTAAACGCGTTGTAAGTTTTGAGATTATAATGCAAATCGACACCAGCTATTGAACACCGGCCATTGACATCAGTCGTCGGTATCAACTGATATGAATATCGCGCAAGATTTTTTTTTGTATTGAGAATCTTATGAAAATTCTTATTATTTGACCATAGAAAAATCCTCTTGCTGAGGTAATCAAACATTTCGTTGTCAATTTCGTTCATATACATGCAAGACAAATTTTACGAATAGCCGTAGAATGCAAAATATAATCAATCTATGAAATGGATTAAAAAATGACATTTTTAATTATCTTGACGCCAGCCAAGTGGTTTTTTTTGTGAACTGTACTTTTTCATCTCAGGAGATGTCAGCACAAATCTAGCCGCATTAAAAAATGTATAGATGTTGATTAACTCGCCAAAAACTAGAGTATATTTATTAGTGACACTCGCACTATACAAGGTCGTGCATAAGTTCCCTTCTGCTAATGTATTTTATTGCAGTCTTTTTTAATTCTCCAAAAAAATCGGCAACGATTGTGATATCCTTCAACGTATAGCTCGTCGGATTTCTATAAATTGAAATAAAATGTCCTCATCCGGTTTTATCAGTCTGGTATGAAATTGACATGAGTAATATTGTGCATATGGCACCTGATCTGCTCTCGATGAAAGACAAAAGCTAGCGAAAGAGAAAGAGAATTGTTTATTCGCTTGATTAACTTTTGTTTTCGCTTATCACCCTCTATTTATATGCGTAATCGGATTATCGATAAAACGATAACAAATTGAAATTATTTTGGTTCCACTGAATCTATGAATAAAGAATTTTATGGTGATTCAATTTACGCTTTCGGTCGCGTCATTTTTCGTGACTTGCTGCATTTACATAGTCTCAATGTCTGTAAATTGTTTTCTCTTTGTTCTATCGCATTCCCAATCTCCGGTGCTGTTGAAATTTTTTTTTTATTCTCCAAGAGAGTGTATACCTGTTCGAATTAACGAGAAAGGACGTTATTGCACGGCCAATCACGAATACACCCGTCAACTACCTGGGCGCAACAGGAAACGTTAATGAAAAAATATTGTGAGGGTTTGAGGGTTGCGCACAGTGAGGCAATGATTCTATTGGTAAGCGCGCCTTTCTTCCTATCTTTCTCTTCCTCTCTCTCTTCGTCTCTTCCGCTCTCTTGCTCCCCCTTGCTCTCTTCTTCTCTCTGGCTCTCTTCTCTCTCACGACGAGATCCCAATATTTCCGGTCATCACGTAGGAAACTGTACAGCTGGGATATCCACTGAAATGCAAATTCGAAATTCAAATACAATCGGAGGTCCGAACACGACTATGAAATCGAATAGAGTTCTACTGGGTACGGTACAGCGACCGCTGGGTACAGCGGTCGTGAACGCACCCACCGACACTCCACTGTATAATCACTACCATCAGCCCTAGTTTCATATCACTACGTACATGTATTTCTTTTCAAAAAATTCTCATTTGGTCACTGCAGTTTATATGGATCAGTTAGACTTCTACAGAGATCTTATTAATTTTTTTTGCCTTTCTTAACAACAGAAATATGCAAAGAATTATGCGCAAGTGCTTTTCAGAATTGATAAAATATATTAGCAATTCTTGAATTAATTACTGAACACTTTGGGAAACCTAAAAAAAAATTCAAATGCTTGCACGCAAATAGCCGCTTCAGTGGTCGTTGGTGGTCATGAGGGATACAAATTGTACTTCAATTCCGGCCTCGTCGGATGCAGAGCCATTATCTCAAGCTGACCACTGCCGCAACTGAAGGCGCCATTTGTGAAACAGGATGTACTCGCGAGCTGATTAACAATTACAAGGTAACAGCCGCTTCCTTTATTACATAATACTCACATTTCGTCCTACTGTTGAACCCTTGTTTAAGAACGATGAAGATTATGTCATGTCGAGAAACACTAATACCGATGCATGATCCAATTCTATATAAAAAAACACTTTTTAACATTTTTAAACTCATGACTACAAAAAAAAATTAAATAAACAGGACTTTGACTTGAATAAATAAACGATTTTCAATATCATTTTAGTTCATTTATTATTAAACTAACAATTATTTATTTACTGCTGTCACTGTAGACCAGAGACGTTTTCTTCTGCGTTAGTAAACATTCGTCTCGTATATATAATAATTTTTCTGTTAAATTAGTGTCCAGACGCTATTGTGTATTTTGACATGTAAAAGACAACTGCGATGTTTAGGAAATTTCATATCAATGAAATGCATCACAGCAGATTTTGAGATAATGAAAATACCCATAGACCAATGTACATTATATTTACCATATGATTGGACCTTGTATCACGTGATTCGAAATTTTATTAACTTTACAATCATGTACAGTTGATTAAGTTTATGCCTCGGGGGCATTTCGAGAAAATAGTTTTGGTGCATGATAGCACAAAACACAGATTTTGGCATACTTCAAAATATTGTTTGCCATTTATTTTATAGTAATTGAACGGCTTGCTAAAATACTGCATTTTTGCTTATAATATTTCAACCTAAAAAAAACGTTTTAAGCATTTTTATACGCGCGCAACGATTTTCAATGCATGCTGCATCGCTTACATATTTTGGCATCTACAGATTACATTTTGTACATTTTGATGTACATTTTGATGTACATTTTGATGTACAGAATTCAGTCATTGATCATAATAATATGACAGATATTCGGATCATGTCAAGAACTGTAAATACAGAAATTTTTAAAATATTTTCAAAGAAATAAACACATTAATATCGCTTAGAAATTCTTGACATTAATTTATATATATAATTTAAAAAAATTATACGATTATTTTTATTTATATGATTATATATATATAATTTATATAAAACTATATATAAAATTTAATTTTCAGAATATCAAAAAAGATATAAATGTGTTTATTTCTTTGAAAATGTTTAGAAATTTTTTGTATTTACAATTTTTGACATGATCAATATGATTTATCATATTGCTATAACGAATAACTAAATTCTGTACACTATAGATGACAAATAAATGGCAAACAATACTTTGAAGTATGCCAACATCTGTGTTTTGTGTTGTCATGCGGTAAAACTATTTTCTCGCAATGTCCCCGAGGCATAAAGTTAATCAACTGTACATGGTTGTAAAGTTAATAAAATTTCCAATCATATGGTACGATACAAGGTCCAATCATATGATAAATACAAGGTACATTGGTCTATAGGTATTGTCATTATCTGAAAAACTGCTGTGATGTATTTCACTGGTATAACCTTTCCTGAGTTGTCTTTTATATATTCAGATACGAATTATATGCGATAATCATATAAATTGTACACATAATTAATATAGAATTATATATATAAATTAATTTCAGCTAATTTCTAAAAAGATATTAATGTGTTTATTTCTTTGAAAATATTTAGAAATTATATAAATCATATAATATTATTTATATGGAATTACGGTAATTTAGTTGTAAAAATAAAATGGACTGTAGTACTCGATGTGTTCATTAAACGTAAAAAATCGTCATAACATTGTACAATATTAATATTACCATATGGACGCTTCAAGTACTACCGTCGACATTTTCATTTACAATAAAATTCATTAAATAATATGATTTAAGTTTTAAAGCATATAGTGTAGATTTATTTATGTAACGATAAAAAAAAAAAGACGTAAAAGACTCTTATATTCCCTGGTTTTTTTATGTCCAATGGTAAACTCAGTTGAGTGTGACAGCATATATACATCATTTTTTTTACTTCTGTATCGAACACTGATTACTAACATCTATGTTTTATCGCAGTTATTTAAACTTATTTTCACAGAAATTCTAGTGTGGCATTGGTTTGCATGCATCCGATGTAAGACACAAGCAAATCACCTCTGCTTCACTATAACTTTTATGGCGTTGTTAACTTGAATAATGACGATTGAACACGAGTAGACAGAATATATATTTAAAACTTGTTGTGATATTACTGGTGTGTTCTGACGATTTATGTCCCATTGCAGTCAACTGTTTTTAAAAAATGCACAAGAAATTATAATGCAGATTTTATTTCCTGACATATCTTATCAAAAGTCGCAGAAGAATTTTATGAATAGATAAATTTCTATACAAAGGCCACAACTTTTAGGTAAACATTTCGTTACGCATAAAAATAATTTATTAATGTAGAATGTAACTGTCATATCGCTATCTGAAACTTTCATAAGTTAAAATTTGGATCATCAACGCATATAATTGTTTTTCTGCTTGAGGCATAATCGCTATTGCCGATCACTGATGCCGGTATTCGGTATCGCAGCGTTCACGTTACAGTTTAAAACACTGTGGGACCATAATTTGCAAATTACGCGATGAACCAGAAGTGCTACGACGACCACGATATCGATTCCGAGTTTATAATGTTCCGATTGAATTAATATTGCAATATTAAACTATCGAAGTTGGCTTTAGAAAGAAAATGTTGTCGCGTCTTGCCATCGGCCGATAAGGTAGGTAAGTGTACTTGTCCCGGAACGCTACCGCATCTCTTATCTATTTATACCTGTCGTCTGGTATAGTACTGATGAGATCGAAGTTTAACGTGCCCGTATCAATGGAAAAAGTATCTTAAATTAACCGCAAAGCATTGCGCTACATATTTTTCATATATTGTAAATAATTTATAAAAAATATAACAATACGATACTACGAACTGTGAAATAAAAATTGGACTTGATACGCAAATACGTCTTTTGATAGTTACTTTCACAGAATCACGAAATTATATTGCATGGTGACTTTATATTCTTTCAGTTTTTTATTAAACTATTTACTGTCCCTTATCAATCAACCAATTATGATGATTTTTTTAAATGGGTTATTCCAAAACACCGTGAGCCATATCATGTCATTCCTTTATCTCTCTCAGACAGACATAAACAGACCAAGAAAAGACGATGGGAGCGTATCCTCGATGTACGGACACTGCTGTATTGTCGTATGTTATGCGAAGATAAACTGTGCTGTGCGAAAAACAATAATATAAAATCGTCTTTTTAAAATATGCAAAAATATCTGCGATATATCAACAGCTTTCATTTTAATCTCAATCAAAATGTTTTGAGTTGATGTATAGAACTGCAGTACAACTCTAAATTAATGAACATAATAATATTAACCTATCGTGTTACTTATCTCGCATGTAGTCAGTGATAAAGCATTCTTGTTTAAATATTTTTGTAAACAGTGATGCACACTTTATTCAATGATAAAAAAAGTATTATCACGGTATACAAATCATCTTGGTTGATAACTCTCAATACCAAGTAAAGCCACATTTCTATTCACCATTTTAAAAGTTAATCATTATAGATATGGGAATTATGAATTATATGGGTAGAATAACGTGTTGTAACTATAAATACATTTATCATCAAGGTGATGGGTTGAGTAAAAATTTTGTTGGCAACTCGTTGAAGCGTTCGTAATGACTGCACGGTGACCTAGTGAGAGAGTAATCGGAAGCGGCTGCCGCCAGGCTAAGCTATCAAGTCGGTTCAGCACGTTTACCGGGCTCTCATAGTCGCTAGCCAATGCACATACCGAACGCAATCAATTTCGCCTCGTCGACGCGCGATATGTCGACGTCCTCGTAGAGCCCATTATTGTCTACCTTCGATTCTGATTATTACTCTCGAAATGACGGCACAGTGAAATGGCGGTAAACAATGTCGACTGCAAACTTGGTTAACGTACAATGTCTCCGATAAGAAACGTATTGGTTCTCTAATTCAATCTTGAATCTTGACTACGACACTTTTTCAATTTTTTAATTTACACTAAACTTGTATAAAACGTTTCACGCGGATCGAATGTACATGAAATTTGTATTCGTTATGTTTCCGTTTGTATAGTTCTTCTAAAAATGGAATTCCTTCGACTAAAGTGCAAATATAACGGAATAAGAAGATTTTCCGTTTAGCAAAAAAGTTTCGCAAGCGTTTTTGCGGTGTAGAAAACGTGCAGAGAAAAAGCGACTGTGAGTCTGGGGATCGATCGAGGACGGGTAACCGAAATTTCAGAATAAATTGAGCATCGGTTCAGCAGGATGGCGTGGGAGTAAAGGGGCTGGTTGTTTATTCTCGAAATTAAATTGAATTGCCCCATAACTTGCCGGTCTATTAGCCCCGGGGACCGAGGCTAGTTTGCTCGTAAATCTCCGGAGTATCGGACCGGGTGGGCAGTTGTGGGGTGGCGTCGAGCTTGGCCCGGCGCCGTTTGGATCTGTTCGAGAGGGAAACTCTCGCGGTGGAACAAGGCTATAGCGGGAACGATGCGGGACGACTGTGCTGGGCTTTCGATTCGGCCCGACAATGCGTCCGGAAGCTCCCAGGAAATACATGGGCGTGGTGCGGAGATAAATGTACTCTTGCATTTGCATACTTACCTCGTGGCTCGATGTTGTCCCAGCCATCGAGCCATAGAGCGCCAGAATTGCGAGCAGCCAAAGGCAGGAGTCGCTCGATGCATCGCTACGACCCACATCGGGTACAGGATAACCACGTAAGCTCGTCGTCGTCGTCGTCGAAAAAGACCGCAACCCCTTCTATGTCGATTCTTCATTCCCGCAATTCGTTCGATCGTGTATTCGCCTCGTGCGAAAAGGTCTCGCTCGTTTTAAGAACGAGATAAGCCAAATAGAAACTCTACGTGAAAATAACCAATAGATCCCCAGAGGCAATATTATTTTCCAACAGCCTGAAAATGAATTTACAATGCTTGTAGAGTGCGTCTTACGATAAAACAAATATCGGTGGCAAAATGGAATGCACCCAATCGGGTGGATCGAACCTGACGAAATATTCGACGACTTTTAATTATGTTTAACACATTGTTTAAACGTTGATAGGTAACGTTTAAACTATTTACGATAGTCTCATTTCATTATTTTCATGTTTCGGTCCCGAACATGGAATTTCTTCAGAAGTTTTTTATTTATTCACAAATTTTGTAACGTTAGACAAACGGATGTAACACGAAAATTGTTAAATTTTTTAAGTAAACCTTTTAAGTAAACAATAACCAACATACTTATAATAATCGAACCGATCGAACCGAATAAGATCGAACCGCGAGACACATCGAATTAAACCCATAGTATCCGAGAGATACTAACCAAACCCAACAGCTAAATGCATAAGCAAACCCAACATCATATTGTAGCCACCAACAACTCCCAACTCTGAAAATACTGAAATTTCTTATACAACAGTGATGCTTATATATCTATATACAGTCGTAGTATGTTTTTCGAGATCGAACCGCGAGATACATCGAATTAGACCCATAGTATCCTAGAGATGCTCCGCAGGACCGCTGCTGTTGCGGGTTTTCCCAGCTCACAGCGGTCTGGTATCGAGGAGGAATCGGACAGATATTGCCGTACGGCTAAACCACATCCTCAGCGCGCGGGTACGACCAGTGGTCGTGGAAGTTCAACGACAGACGACAACTGTGTCAGGCACGTTCGCGTTTTCCCAACCGAGTTATCTCGCTCTCGGTCTCTATCTCACTGTTTTTAACCCGCCACTTTAATGGGTAGCCTGGCGCACGTCCTCAACTGAATAATCAAAATTCCTCAACCCTCACGCATATGGCGAAATAGTTATTTATGTCAATTATAACATAGTGACCTTCTGTCGCCTTGCAATACAAAACGTTCGTTGACTTTCATTTATTCCTTTGGTGTTAGAATATTTCGATATTTCGCAAACGATCTTTAATTCTTATTAATCGAATTAATTTACTTATCGATTCATTTTTTTACTATCCGAACGCTATGATTAACTCAACACTTTGAAGGGAACCTTAAATCACATATTCAACTTATTTATTGAAAATTCTCATGCCATTCATCAAAGTTTAAATACCGACGTTGAATGTCTCGTCGTTTGAACGCATAATTTCTTGAATCTTGAACACAAATGGAAAAATAGAAATTATTAAAACAATATTAATTAATTGATTTCGTTGTTTCGTTAATCATTGCAGTTATTTAAACTCTTCATGCCACAGTATTGGATTGCACACGAAAACTGCACTAGTCGAAGATTACAGTCGATTGTCAATACGTCGTCGATTCACGCGTCTCTCAATATATGCTCCAGACTGGAATGCTTTGGAGCTGCGGAAGGAACGTTCGACTCAAACATCGATATCCTAAGAGCAACCTGTAGCCGATGGCTACAGCATTCTGGATATTCTCGAATCCTGAAGCGAATTGTTAACTCATGTACGGATAGAAGGTTATGCGGTCGCAGGTCGTCACTCCTTGCGCTTCGCCATTGTAACCTCGACAAAATTCCATAGTTATCCCAAGGCCCGTTCAAACATTGCAGTATTATGTCGCTTACATAGTATCCTAACTGAGGCAGTAAACTTTTTCTTGCGAGAGTTGGTGAGCGAGCGAGCCTCATCGACCCGGAAACTTTGAGATCGTCGGTCGAACGCGATGAACCAGCTATAATAACGCGTGGAACGATGGTGGTCGATGAACGGTGACCGGCGTAATGAAATTTGACGAAGACTTCTTAGTGAAAAGATTATTATCAAACGCAACGGATCTACAAAGTAAAGATTATGCGGATTTGAAGTTATAATATTTGTAAATGAAGAGGATGATTCTATGATACATGCACATCCTCAAAAAATACTGGAACGTAAGTAAAAAAAGTAACGGATTGTTTAAAAAATACATAAATCTTGTACAAACTCAATACCAACTAACCTTCGTCAATACCAACACCAACACGGTGCATTACGCTTTTACAGAATGGTTTGATTCGATAACTTGAAATTTACGCCAGCTATCGTGTTCACGTTGTTCAGCATTTTTTTCTAAATGCATTCTCTGGACGGTTGAAACCATTTTGAGTATCCAGTGATTAAAAAACTTGAAAAAAATATTTTTCATGACAACAAAAACTCGCAAGATAAGTTTCCACTTTGAGACAGTTTACTTTCGGTACGCAAAAATGCATTTAAAAAAAGCAAAAACATATCATTTCAGGTTGTGTAAAAAATGCGCCAAAAATGTTAGATGAATAAAAAAAATCCACCACGAGCAATATTGGGAATAATCATTTTATTATACCAATTCGTGTTACAAACTTATTATTAAATTCAACATTTCGGTATATTACAATGAATTTGATAAATAATTCAAAGTTGATACTTGACCTACATTGATGCTGTTATTATTTAATAAATGAATAAAAGTTTAACAAAATTAATATAATTTCTATGAAAATATATTCAAATGTGTTTGTGATTTGAATTTGTCGATTAGTAGATTGATGTTTAGAATATAAAATAAGATGAGGATAGAAGGTGAACCTGAATTCTGATCTAGTCTGATAAAATAATTTTGCTGAAAACACTTGAATTTTAGCAGGGTAAAATGATACATGAAAATGTCGGAGTTTATCTTGATATCAGAGTAACCTTTATTTAAAAGGCAAATTTGCAGCTGCCGTTACAACCGGTGCGATGAACGTATAATTTTGCAAGATAAGCTTTCATTTTACATTATTTTCCGCCGCCAGTTCTCACAACCGACTTTCATCTCGCAGCTCTTCTTTCCGCTTATGTATACTGTACATGTCACTATATATATACAGACGATGTACAATGTATTGATGCAAACCATCCATTCTGCAATTGTATAACTGCATACTCGTGTACGTTGCCCACAGTAAACGAAAAAATAAGAATTCATAAGTTAAACGAGTGATATTCCACGTTTTGCTTTCTGTTATTCCTATTTCTTGATGCTCATTCGTATAACGTTTGATCGTGGTGGTGATAATGGTTAATGTTACGTCGGAATGTCATTCGTTACGAATGGTAGCATGGGGTATCACAATCATATCTACCAACATATATCTAATTAATAATTGGCTGCCGTATAATGTCAAGTCATCGCTGGATAATTTGATTGCGACATCAATTGCATCTACAAGACAGACATCTTTAATTAAATGTTATTATTATCGCTGTATCCTTACAACATTGTTTTTTTTTTTTTTTTAATAGTTCATCATATAATAAACTATACAAACAAATCTCTAGGGTTTCGATATTTTCTTCACTGGATCGCTGTTGAATAATACAAGTGATCGAGACATCCGGTATCCCTGAGTTCCAGAACCATTTTCCCAAATTGTTCGGTCATAGTCTCACCTCCGGCTGTTTTTAACATCCTTGCTCCTAATTCGAAATTCGTATTAAATTCATCAAGATCAAAATTGCAAACACCGCGAACGATTGGCAAGAAAAAAATTGCAATCATGAATCCAAAGCTAGCTCGTCGTTTGTAATCAGCAAGAAATTTGTCGTAAGAATATTTTTCCAAGTCGTTTATTCCAGCATTGCGTAAATAATCGCTTAAAGCCTTGTGATAAGCTCCGAATATGACGTCGAAATTTTCTATTCTATCGGAAGTGGAGCAATTGAGATATAGAAAAGTGGAAATATCGATAGCAGGCGAAGCGTATAACATGACAGCAAAGTCAAACAGCATCGCCTCTATGTTTTTATCATTTTTTTTAAAGAATATGTTGTTCCTGGTAAAATCACCGTGACAGAGAGTGGCCAGTGGTTCCGCTGGCTTCACGCACTCTAGCATTATTTCTTCAAACGCATTGCTAAAGTGTTTTTCCAACCTGTCGCAAAATGCTGGCTCGCAATTGTTCTTTCGTAACCATTCGATTGGTCTCGTTCCGACAATGTCCAGAACTCCACGCATGTATGCACCTTCGACGAGAAATCTTGCCTCTTGAATATCGTTGACAACTTCGTTGAATTTTTCGGATTCTCGTTCCTTCATCGTGTAAGCCATTGCGTGAAACCTACCCATCTCTTCTACAGCTGCCAGAACGTACTTCAACGGTACATCGAAAGCGTGAGCACAAACCTCATAGCCCAATGTAGTGATATTTTGAGTCACAATCACAGTTTTATCAATAGTCTCTTCGGCTGTGTAAATACAACGAGGAAAACGCGAACTTCCTCTGGCAACTTTAGTGTAAAAAAGAATTTCATTGTGAAACAGCTTCTCCATATTTATGTTAGTGGTGTATATGCTGCCTACTGGTGGTTTCTTTATCACCAGTTTCATCGTATCCTCGCTCGGTTTCTCACCGTTTTGTCTACTCGATTCGAAAGTCAAAGTCAGAAAGTACACATAAGAGAGAAAAAAAGTATTTTGTGGAAACGAAATCTCCCAACGAACATTTTTCATTGCTTTTCCGAGTTGTTTCGATATATTTGGTATCAAGTCATTCTCGATTAATTTGGATTCTGCTGCTGTTACTTCCAACATTTTCAACTAGCACAAACAAATCCGCACTGTACATACGTTGACAACAAATTTTCTCCGCTACAAGCAGCTGTAGCTTCACCACCGATCAAGTGATTGACTGACTCGACTCGACTCAACTGCGACTCTGGGGAGCGCGAAGGGAGGGGGGGGAGACAGAGAGACGGAGAGAAACACCACATACAACTGTTATTGTCTTGCTCACATCGCTTAGATTAAGGCGTGTAGAGCATGAAGAAGCTGACATGCGTCTGACAACGATATCGTGATTCTGTTGGAGTTCGCGCCTGCGCAGATCCGACAGCGCATGTCTTACCGGTATAAAAACCGGAGTCAGCTAAGAAGCAGATATCTAAATAACTATACTTGTTGAGTTGATTCACGTGGTGTGGTCGTGAGGAGAGCGCGGGAACGAGCCACCATTTCTTTGTGTAGATCTATCTCGACGTCTAGTAGCAACTAGAAGTTTCGAGACCGTGAGTGAAACGGTCGATCGGGGGAGTCAAGAACAATCGACGGCGATCGAGGTGCTGCGCACGCGCAGTCTGACACCCGCCAAAAAATTACCGGGCTATGCAGGCGGGCGGGGCATCTCGGCGTCAGTCTTGCAGAAGTTGCATAGTGACACCGGCGCATCTCGGCCACACACAGTGACATCGACGCATCTCGGCCACGCACAGTGACACCGACGCATCTCGACTACGCAAAAAGACGCGGACGCCTCTCGGCTACGCACAATTACACGGACGCCTCTCGGCTACATATTAATTAACAATCCGAGCTCAGTGCTATCACACGCACCAACTATTCGCGGCCAGGCGATTTATACACAAGAATAGCAAACTATTCAACAGCCTACAACGGCAAATATTAACCCGTGGCACTGGTCACCGCGTGGTTACAGACACACACATACACTCAACACACATACCGGTCTCGATCCACGCATTCCTTGTATCGTCGTTCTTCGAGGAGGTTTTTTTATCCAGTACAACTGGATTTTTCCTCCTCTAGGGCAATAAACGTTCTGAATTATTATTTCCCCCAACTGAGTGTATCATTTGTAAGTGAACCCAACCACCACCGAAGAAAAACAATCAATTACGGGATAGCGACAATTTGACGCTGTCTTCGACGCAACAATACTGCCGGCATAATACGATTTCACAGCGCGCGATACTTTGAATTATTTCTAGCCATTGCTATAATTGTACATGAATCCTACTCCTTTGTTTTTCTCTGTATTTTTGGTTTGGACGCACGGTAACTTTTACTTCGATATAACCATAATATATCACTCTACATGTTCCTTCACTATTATAATTACGGGTTGCCAATATGTCGGTGTTTCAGAAGTTTATCTCTATTGTATAAAAATATCTCCCCACTGCCGTATACAGGGATCGTTATATATTAAGCATTCCATATAAAGTCAACAAGATTTCGAGTTTTGAATCTTGAATTTTGATTTTTAGAACTGATATTTTCGAGTTCGATATGTTACCGAGGGGTGACCGGGACTCAGTAGAAATGGGGTAGTCGAGTTGGAGAAAGTTTGTGCGAGGGCACGTATAGTTCCCAAGCCATACGTACTCTTGATGGAGTGATGTGAGAGCGTATAATGATAGATAGGGAAAACAACAGAAAACAGAGAAATAAACGACGATTAAGGAGGCGAATATAGGCACGCGAAGCGCGCAAATCGACGAGAAAGCATTGATTAAAAAAAAATTCAACTGTCATATTGTCAACTAAATATATATGTTGAGTAGTTTAGAATATAAAAAGTATTCATTAATTTCTTATTTTATATAGATATAGTGTCTATGTCCGATCAGTAGAATGAATATTATTCGAAACGCAACTCAGGGTGCGAGATACGTGATCGCGATTCAAAGGGCGGGAATGAGAGTCCTGATTTAAATTCCGCGTTTGCGAACCAATATAAATATCAGATCGAATTGATTGAACCAATTATATTAAAATTCATTAAGCAACCAGATTCGATAATTCTTTAACAAATGAACTGCGAAAAAGCCAAAGTAACATTAATTCTTGTCTGTCTGAATCTGGTGTCAGAAAATACAATAATATTTCCAGGAAACTGCAGATCGTGGTCAAATTTGGTAGACACACAAATAAACTTCACGCATACTCTCAAAATCCATCTACATGTTCTTCTATACGTCGTCCGTTATGAAAAAAGATTAGACACTTAAAATACGCATACGATACAATTAATCGTCCCGTAATCACTATTCCCAGCCATGTGTGTAATGGACCTGGTTGTATTAGTGAACGTTATCTCTCTATATAATTTTTTTTGGTCGAAATGCCTCTAGGAGTAGGGCCCTGATTATTTCATGTACTGTACGCGTCAAGGATATTTCTAGTCCCAAAGAAAATATTTTGACATGTGAAATACTTACTTTGCGAGAGAACAAAGAACAGTAAATAATAAAATTAATGAAAATATTAATCTATAACAGAGTCGGATGATTTCTGATAGAGAAGGAGAGGCCAATGACAAATACTGTTTTTCATCGTCAAATGATAAGATAAAATCGCGCCGTTTTATCTACTTCATCGCAGTGTGAAAACAATAATATGCATTTATTATTCACTCCATAACGGTCATATATCAATTGTATTAACTGAAACGATAATGTCAACTTATCACGCGGGAAATTTTCTTAGACAGGAGATATATTTATTTCGTGTAGTAGATAAGAACGGGATAAGGTGGATAAACATTCACTGAATATTCTTTTTTTTTAATGTTTAAGACTGCACAAATATGTTGTGTACTGTTATTGTGTATGAAGGCTAGGAGACATTCACTCGTCAGTATTTCGAAAAATCACTTTAACTCGGATAAACTTTGATCAGTTGAACCGAAATGTTTCAAAGAAACAAACTAATACTCAGCGGATCTAGATATACCGTTTGGTGAATATCGATTAAAGAGTCCGGAATTTAATGTAATTGGATACTTTGAATTTGTAGCTGCTTCTACTTTTAAAACGCAATAACAAATTTGGTTAAAATCCACGGAGATGTTTGAACTTTGTAGAACATTGATTAATAAATATACACGATTGCTGAAGCTTGCAAAAATAAAATACCTGTAACTGGTTAATAACAACATCGGTTCATATAACATTTGTAACACCACTCACACAGTAAATGCTCGTTATTCTCAACAATTCTTGTTGAATTATGTTGAAGTGAAAATATTTTAGAGTACTTCAATTTTTTATTTTATTGACCACTAAAATTTCAACTTCAGTTTCTAACATTTGGGAGAGGGAAAGGAGCGAAGCAAGCATGTTGGCTCACTATAATCAGGATTGGAAGCAGGATCGGGGGGACGTATCCATGATAGGGATGGGGTGGTCAATGATATGAAGTCCCGGATAAGGTGTGCTTGGGCTGAGGACGCGTAGCTCCCGAGATGTACGAAATCTTATCGAATCACTCTTAAATATTTCAGCGTAAGATATAATTGCTCTAATCTCGCAGTCACTAATCCAATAATGGAGCAGTCACTCAACGGCGTCGGACTTTATTCGGTCGGACCCTAATATGGTTAGGCCAATATTTTTGAATTGGTAAGATTATAATAAATATGAAACAAAAAAAAATCGTTCTTTGGTTGGTTTCACGGGAAATAAAATAAATATTATAATAAACAACATAATGAAGCACTTATGTAACATAATTGTTGTCTCTGAGGCATATTTTAGTGCATATGCCAGTTCAATTTCGATGTACATCTTGTATATCTACGAATAAAGGGAGAGTATTTACCTTAAATGCTTTTTTTTTTCTTCAATGTTACTTATAATCCTTGAATGGTCGAAAACAATCATCGTTATCAAATAACTTTGCAATAATTTCTATGACAACTATTGAACCATAAATATTGTGAAAATTACTCGTTGTTCTCACTCCCATGTGAAATATATTGCGAATGAGAATACGTGCAGTTATCAGAATTGATAATCTGTAGCTGTACATCCGTCGCGAATCTGACATCAAAAAATCTTTGCTAAGAACGCCATATCTGCTCTGAATGGATTTTATCTATATCTTATTTGCCCTGGGTATAAGGCAACTCGTATCGTATCGTGCATACAGTCATTATCGCTTTCAGTTTGTAGTTTATACACGATGACCTATAAGAACAACATAAGTTAAGAAGAACAAAAGACGATGGTGATGGTGGTGGTGGCAGATGGTCTTTGCCAATTACATATATTTCATTTGAACTCAAGTGGAATATAATAGTTGTTTACAAATAATTCGAATAATTGTTATTGCAAAGTAACATATTTAATACAATGATAAGAAGACTGTTATGCCGTGAGTATTCCTTCCTGAAAGAAATGATCTGGAAGTTCGTTCTCGGCAACGTCATCCACCTCGGGACGCTTTACCAGAGGTTTGTAAAGTTAGGAAAAGTACCGTGAGACGACCCGCGTCTCACTCGAACTTGTCACGAGTCCGTGAAAGTCCTGAAATTAATGGACCATCATTTCCACGGGTAACGCCTCGAGCATGGAACTTGCTGTGCGTTTGTCTCCGGTTTTGCTACAACGTTTCTTAGTGGCCACAGCGTCTCAATTCATCGCGCTCGTCCTCGCTAGAGCCAAGAAGACCAGCAACAGTGTCGGAAGAGGAGTAAAGCAGAGGTAGGAATCCCATCCAAAGTGGTACACATTCGCTATGGACCAGCTGGCCTCCTTGGGATCCGCAACCAGCGACTCGGATCAACAGCAACTACGGTGTTGATTTATCCTGCTTGCGCGAGTCTGCTTCACTCACTACCGTACTCGCAATTCTCGAAGGGCGAATATCTCGTGTAACGCCGTAGCTGTAGCGTCGCTTGGTGATACCGCAAGAAGTCTCAGAGCGCCAAGATATTAGTGCACGTACCCAGAGGTATACACACACACACACACACACGTGCCCGTAGAATTCTATCTTCGCAGGACGTTTTGCTAGACGCACAGGAGCGTCGGGCCATTTGCCGAGCACAGAACCCGATCCTCGCGAGAAAAACCTAACTCCCTTCTTCTTACGGTAAAAGTACGTGCTATGCAGACAGACACGGTTCTCCTAGAGGCTCATTTGGATCCTGCTACTATAATCTGCTACAGTTGAGACTGGTGAGGGTGAAAGCAGCGGAGAAAGCACAGCAGGCTGCTGTTACCAACGGGTCGCAAAATCATCAGAGACTCTTGGCGCAAGGCTCGTCCATCATCCACGTCCCGTAACGAAATTAACTGAATTGGCCCTGCACGAGTGCTCCTTGAATGAGAGAAGTTTAAGGCGAAGAAATTGGAAACTTGGGAATGAGCTGCGGAGACGAAAAAAGGTCGTAGGACGCAAAACCGTAAAGAGATTTCTACGCTTTTCGAGGTTGAATGAAGGTGGAGAGCTGGGTATCCGAGAAATTCATCCCATCGAAGCATAAGGAGTTATTCCGAAAGAAAAAGAAATATACCCTCTGGCAGAGCACACGATATTATCATCCGACAACCTCCACTGATATATGCAAATAACCAACTACGAACCTCGAAGTCACAGTGCTTTCTCGTTCTCTCTCGAGAACTAGAAAAAGCGGCAACGAAAGCGCGCTCGGAAAAACTCTGACGACCTTTGTCGGATGCACACATATATAGCGTGCAGCGCACAACAGACGGGCCGTCTCACCACGTCCAGACGAAATTCGGGGACGTGGAAAATGTGCCTTACCACTCTTCGAGAGTCACGTACCACGTAGATGGGAATGGAAAAATTCCTCTATGCGTATTTACTCGTATTGCATAGGATGCAACATAAGTAAGCATCTCTTACGAGTGGATTGATTATATTTTTACAAACATAGATTCAACTTTTACGATGGAATACAATTCTTTGTATCTAACAATAAGTAGAAAAAAGGATATAACACAGAAAAAAAATATAACAATATTACAGCAGGGAAAATATTTATTTATTTATTATTTAAAAGGTAAATGTAAACATATCTCTTGGTAAAATTATCATCTCGATACGTCCGGCATGAAGGAGAAATACTTAAGATCAGATTTAATTGTTACAGATGAATGGTCGAGTTGATGAAGATTCATATGAAAGTCAATACGCAAAAAATCATGCCATAATACAAAAAGGAAGCCTATAAAAGGCTGTAAATGATACATCAAATGATGTCATCAAGATAATAAATTAGCTTAAAAATTGGAAGAATCTTTGAGTAGCCCCGTTGATTGAAGGAAACATTTTATATTCCCTGACATTTTGTGAATCTCGCATTACGCTGTTGGGCTAAGTTAACAGAAGAAGACCTGAGTCTCTTCCTAAAAAGATATTTTGATGTCTGTTTCAGTATACAGATTTGAATTTGATACTCATTTCAAGAAGTTGTTGAGTTTTGTAGATTTCCTTTGCTTATAATACTTTGGTATATTCAGTCCATCATTGATATAAATGAATATTTAAAGAATTATATTGAAGCCTGAATCTTAGCGGAGTTTATAGAACGAAAATTCTTTCCTTTGACGAACAGGACTGCAAAAAAAAACCTTCGTATCATAAAATCCCACAATTCCTTATGCCTGCGATGTTTTTTGTACACTGCTACTCTGATATTTTATATCAACATATGTATTGCAGTTTTATTGTCATGATTATTTTCTAATACGAGTCCTTAGATTTCATTAAGTCAGCTTAGTATATTAAGGAAAAATCGTTTGCATATAAGAGCACACAGAGTTTTTAAAATTCTGACGTGCATTCAACGATAGATATTTCTTACGTTGAACGTGCCAAGTGGACCGAATATCGTTATTCAAAGATTTTACGCACCAGCGCGGATGTTCTGACGATAAGTTGGTGCCCGGTTTAGTGTGAATCTACGGTACTATGATATAGTATACGTAACTGCTCACTTACAGGCGAGAAAACGAGGATATACCGTTGAAAGCGCGAGTACCCCCGCGGCAAGCTTCGCCCACCAGTTGAAATCTACTCACCTCTCTTGTCAGTCTTTCTCTTTCTTACACTCTTCCTCTTCCACTTCCGCGCTTTTCTCATTTCTCGTCGTCGCAGTTGTCCTCCTTTTTTGCGTGTTCTCTATCTCACCTTCCGACGTTTTCCCCTCATTTCTCCCGCCATCCGCTCTTCCCTTCCGCCGCCGCTACAACCACCTTCGCTTTTCTCGCTCTGTGCCCTCTGTTGGCAAATATACAGGCGCGAATTTATCGACCTTCAGCTCAGCTAAACGGTTTAATCCAATTTTCCTGCAAATTGGCGACGACAGTTTTTGCTCGGCCGACTCAGCCGCCACTACTACCACCACCAAGCCAACAACCTTCGCTCTACCACTGTCGTATCGCACCACGACAGTTCTTTTCCCGTCTCCATTTCCTTTATTTCTCGCGCTCTCTCGACGTCCTTTCTGTTCGTGCTACCCGCTAAATTCTCACCCGTCAACGTGTAATTGAAATGCCTATCGGTACTCCGAGTCCCCTTTATTGTCTCTCTCTCTCTCTCTCTCTTTCTCGGGCTTTTTTCCTCTCATAACCAAGCAGACACGTAGTGCCACGGATGGATGTCAAGGAAACACCAACACGTCCGCCGGTTCAAAAATATTTCATTTCCCTAGTAATAGTCGCAACGAGCACCTGGCCAGCAGTAACGGTATCGCGAGACATTATTAATAATTGATGGAAGTTCGATATTCCTATCTTCGTTTTTGTATCGAATTTATTGTCACTGGTAATCCATGAGTATAGTACAATGTACGTGAGTAATAAAAATTCACAGAATTGCATAACAAGGTAGAATAGTGAAAGATTATCTTCGCTTGAGGACAGTTGCCGGAGAGCTTAACCTGTCCTGCGAGAGGTTTGCAAGAATAAAAATACAGGAACTTGAACCCTGGGATGTATTATGACTCAAAACTTCCTACATTACTTTGCATTTTGAATAATCTGGTCGACCAAGGTCCTCGCTCCAACGTTGAAAGTTTTTCTGCAACTTCCACTTTAGAATAGGCTAAAAATATAGATTATGCAAGGTGAGCTATATGTATGCCGCTTACGAGAAAAAGCTTCCGTTTCGTTATTACAAAGGGGACGAGAAAGACTACGCCAATATTTTTCATTCCCTCCGCGAACTTTGTCAACTTAAACCTTCTTTCTCGCCTGAGTAAAAATTCAAGGCCTGCTTTCAAACCTCCATCACCTCCGTTCTTTCATCGTATCACAATACCGAAGAGTTTTGACCTTAAAAAAAACTCTTTGACTCTTGACTATCAGTCGCTAATGTCATTCTATTTCGATGCTCCGACCCTTATCGCGCATTGATTTTTGCCTCAATATATCACATCTGGTTTAAGGATACTTTACGCATACATTCCCAATCAACAATGGTATTCGATCAGAATTGAAGTACTTTGCGATGAGAGAAAAGAATTTTTTTTAACCAACTATATCGAAGATATTAAGAACATTTCATTCGAATAATAATAATCTCAACGAATTTTTAGTTTGAAATGAGTAGAAAATTTGTTAAAAAATTTGTTGAAATAAAAATTTATTGGAAAAAATCAACAAACTCATTTCACAAGACGAAAAACCGAATTATCTAAAGTTTTATGAAACAATTTTGTTTTAAAACTCATTTATTAACAACATTTTGGCCCCTATTTCTGTTCCAAATTTATGTTTTAAGTATTTTCAATATAATTGATTCTCTATAAGCAATTCTCTCACGCATTAAGTTCTTTCCAAAATAAGACAGCGAGGTTCTTTAGATGAACATTTACATTTGTAAATTGTCATAAAGAGTAGGAGTTTTGTTGTTTACAAAAAATGTATGAATGTGATAAAACTCAAATATGTCTTAAAGTGTTCACTTATAGAGAACGATTCCATACTTTTGTCTATTACGGATCATTTCACCTTGTTCGATATGAAATCTTAGGGATCTTGCTGAGTTCCACTTATAGCTAGATTAAAGCAGACTTAAGTACCAAATTCACGCTTAACGAAAGGCTTCAAGATCTCCCTCATTTTTCTATCTGTCGGAATACTTTCTTCCCCAGGTGCCTATTACCTGATCCGGATCAGTGATCTTAAATTTTGACACACGCGTCTTCTCTTCGCAATAATAAAGCTTGCATTGAGACTCTTATCTTCAATTATCCGCGGAAAGTTGCACTCTCAACGGATTCCGATAAAAAGGATGATAAGCTTATTAGCGTTACTTATTGGTTTTATTACATGTCGTCGAGTCTCTTGCTTACTAACTATCGTTGAAAATATCAACCTATTCCATTCAACCTTAAACGTCGAATCATCCTCCTTGTTGTCCGATCGCAAACATTGTGTCTCGTAAAATTGAAATCTCTCGAGGTTTGAACTCTCTTGGCTCTTCTCGTCGTTTAAGCACAAAATCCGCAACCGGCTTACGTTCCCGCCCTTTGTCGTCGAATAATATCAAGAATACAGGGTGAGGATCCCTCGTGCGGTTTCACCTCTTAGACGTATAACGGAGGAAAACCTGCCACGGAAAATTGAAATTATTCGAGGATTACATAAAGTACCATATATACGTATAAACATAGTACAGAGCTTAGCAAATGTTATTAGAGAATTAAGAGCGCTTGTATATGAAAAACACTCGTGAAAATCTATTCGGTATGTTCCTTTACGTAAAGTTCATTCTCGACTTGAAAATTTTGTGTCATTTTGCTATTTTGCTTATAGCTTCAGATAAATTGATACAAAAAAAAAGATGATTTGCTCTCGCCTTAATAACTCTGTGCTTACAGTTTAATCTAAGTTTTTGTATTATAGCTAATATAAAAATTAGAATTTCTATGTCTCAAGTGCCCGAATTGAAAACTCGATCAGTCAACTGTATTCAGTCGACTTCGACTTAATAGTTTTTTTCTCAGTGTAGAATTGAGAATTGGGAAATTGGTAACACTGTTACGAGACGCTGTTACGCTCGAAAATGTTGAAAAGCAAGACAAATCGAGAATCTTAGCTGTGCTTACGCCGCAAAACGGTAGCGAAGGCAATGTAAACTGCTGGGAATACCGATTTCTACTTCGCCCCTAACCTCTATCGATATACGTAATCCAACCCATTCTCCTGCATCTATACTCTCTCTCTCTCTCTTTCTATCTATCTATGCGTCGCTTGTACACAGATATACGCTATAAGCGCCTTTGCAGTGTGGTGAAACTTTCCCAACCGAGAGAGCATAATTTACACAAAATCGCCAAAGTTTCAGGAATAGGCAAACCCGCGGTTGGCCACCGGCGAACGGAATGAAATTTCATCGTAAGTCTCGCCTCATCTAACCCCACGCATCCACGCGAAACTGCGCCTATTCTGAGAAAATAGGTAAATCGTTTGGGGGGATAATCGAGTAAGAGCTAAACTTCGATACTTGTTGCAATTACTACTGCAATTACGGTGATTCTGCTGATTATTTCGACAAATTGTTGCCAGAAATGAAGCGCCAACGCATTTTTCAACTGCAACGCTAAATAGCTGGCTACTGACGAGGGGACAAAGTTTGCACACTGCTTGTTCTACTGATTACACAAGCGTCGAATCAAGAGTATCTAGTGAAAAAACTTGTTCTATATAAAAGTTTCCGGGTACTCGAAAAAATGAAATTTCGAGCTGCTTCACTTTCAGCAATCATCCGCAGACCAATCTTCATATATATTTTTCCTTTCTCTCTTCACTTTCATTCGCTACTTTGCACATCCTCGTTCCAAGTGGTACAAATTGATATGAACTCTCTTTCCGCGATCCTACGTAGACGTATTTTGATATATTTATTTTCTTTTTTTCTTTCTTCACTTTTCTTTGCTACTTTGCATATCCTGGCTCGAAATTATGCGCCTAACTCATGACCGATAACCCTTTGACGATTATTCGGTACAAAACTGTTTTGTTTCTTCTAGTTAACCAAACTTCACAACGTCTGAAAATCTGGATCCCTCGATAGCATTTTACCAAATTCGTTACCAAAAATTATTTAATGTTGGTCCATTTCTATAGAAATTTTTTTAGCGTTTTCCACTGGTGTACTACACTGATACCGTCTCCAGTTTTCTGTATGATATCAAGTGAGATAAGTACACACTCATTGTATGCATATTCTATATCATTACATATTGTAACGTGTATCCAGCTAACCAGGACATAACACTAGTCAGGCAGATTGATATTTGCGTGAGGTAAATCGCGAACACTTATTTGAATAATCGTTTGAATTATTGCGAAAATTATATTCGGTGAAGGAGCTTAACTACTCAACTGGCCTAACAAATATTAGCTTGATTGATAAGGCCGTTTCTAAGTTGTAGAGCTTCGAATTTTGTACTTGCTCAAACACTCACGCACGCACGCACGCACACACACAAAACCAAACATCTATTTGTTAATACGATTTCTGAAGGTTTTAGAGTATTTTGAGCATAAAAATCTCAAATGTCTTTTTCATGTTAACAAAGCTTCTTCCGGCAGGAAGAAATATCTAAAGAAATGTAATGATCCAAATTCAATAATAATAATTTGTGATATAATATTATCTGAATTTTATTCATAGCCAATATCTGAAAGTTATTCAATGAGAAACTATCTACCAACTAAACTTTAAATGATTTTGTTATTACGATCTTCTTAAATGTATGATATATTGAATTTTGAAGATTTGTAAATGGAAATTTTCAACGAGCAATCAATATGAGTATTATTTTGTAAACATACTGTGAATGAAGAACATATCCCAATATACTATTTATAATTGTAACGATATATATCTTCGCAAACAAATAACTGACTGTATGCCAAAAGTCCACAAGATTTTAATTTGTGCAGATTCGTTAAAATCCAAATCGTTAAACTAATGGCATTTCGATGAGTGTTAGCTCATGTCATTCGATCCGATATTCTCCATGACTTCACCGGAGTAATTGTTTGAGTATCACTTTCCAATATCACTGACACAACGATTTGATAGAAAATCATAAAATTGAGAAAACGCATGTGAATTACATCAGTTTTTTAATGACATTAAAAAAAAAAAATCTGCAATACTCGTGATCATGTTATACTCGTTTCACGTGTTATCGATAATTTCACAATCGCGCTTTAATTTGCACGTGGCATTGATCCATGGTCAATGAGTCACAACTTTCCAGTGATAAATAGGTTAAAAGAAATCGCTGCTTGGGGCTGCGTACGCCAAGCGGGAAATATCCCATTCGAAAAGCAATACCAAACAGAAAGAATCGCGTGAGTACACGATGGTTTGTAAACTCTGATTTCCGCGTTTTCCCATTGAATTACCTGTGGACGGTAGAACGAGACATTTTACAGCGGCGCCCTGCATGTGTTTTTCCATGCTTTCAGCCCTTCGTATCTCCCTTCCTAACTTCCTGCGCCCCTACTTTTACTGTCCGCTCGCTGACCCCACCAAACTTTTTAACTCGGATAAAACTAACTTTAAGTGTACGAGGCAATAAACTCTTCGTTTACTTTGTAGGATGCGTGTGCACCACGTCAGTGGATGCGGCTGGACGTGGGGCGCTCTGTGTCTTCCTCGATTCCTTTTCCTGCTTTCGCTTCGTTCAATTAGATCGCCTGTAGCCTCTGCCAAGAAATATAAAGACAAAACTTTTTTCTTCCTCTTCTTCTCCTTCGTCTTCATTTTCCTATTCTTCTTTTTCTTCTCCTTCGTCTTCATTTTCCTCTACCTCTTCATCTTCTTCTTCTTCTTCTTCTTTATATTCATCAATTCCATCACCGTAGTATTCGCGTGTCCTTCTAACTAATTCCACAGAGATACAGTTTCCGAAGAATGAGACTGTAAGGTTCATATCGCGAGTGATTTTGCAAACCTTATCTTCATCGTAAGAACATTAGTTTCCAACTCTAGCACATGCTACATACACGAGACAGCGAACAATATCAGAATAGCTGTGATCAATTTTTGTTTAAGTTCCTGCTGGTCATAACGCTCAAAAGTGTTCTAGTACGGCCTGATGGGCGGAAACTAAGGGTAAGTTGGTTGCTGGACACCAGAGTGTGAGGAAATGACCTGACCGACATAGGGCTAATTATTCAATCGATTCAGCTCCTTTGCAATTACTCTTCTACGCCTGCACTTTCCTTTATTATTTGCCTTATAATTATAATTGTTGTTGTTGTTGTTTCTATAACCAAAGCAAACTAGGGGTGTTTGTTCCGAAAGCGTCGCACGCTCGATCGCTCTCCGACAGACCAATTTCCCAACTGTACGATAGTTGTCGGAGTTTCGCCTGACTTTGAGGCATCGTACAAGGAGTCTCATTCTCTAGTTGCTAGTACCTCTTGAACAAAAGGATTTGTTCGAGCCCATTCATCCATGATAAATCGTTGATCCGCCAAAAGTGAAAATTAATCCGATTGGTCGTAGAATGAAATGAATCCTGTAATAAATCTTGCATGGCTCGAAAGATGAGTTATAACTCGTTCTATGAGCATGTGTGTGAATGAGAGAGTGGCGTAGGTGAGTAAGGTTGGAAGAGAGACAGCGGGTGGAAGCGTGTGCAACGGATGAAGGATAAGCTCGGGAGGTAGCAGCGGGCGGTCGGTTAGTTCTGCTCTGTATGCCGTTCTGCCAGAGCATCGGAGCACCGACGAAGAAATATGATGCCCCCGATCAGCTTATTTATCGGCAAAAACTCGATGAATAGAGCTCTCGTTCCTCCTCGATACTGCGATGCTTGGACAGCTCCTCTCTTTTCACGGTCTCACGATCTCTAGTCCGCATTTGTACACCGATATATCCGCGACTATACATGTATACGTACGTACGTACGTAAAGTTCAGTGCACATTGGACGTTCCATAGAAAAGCTGGAGGAGGTAAGTTGAATCGAGCCAACTTAATGAGGTACGGTGAATAGGGCGAAAGAGGGCCGCACTGTCGTGCGGCGTCGTAAGTCGCAGGCAGCGTATGAACGAGAGATCTCATTGGTCGTCATACTTGCGTCAACCTATAACGTAAAAAATATTTTTTAAATAAATAAAATAATAAATTATCTAGTGACATTCGGCATATTTTGTCTACAACAAAGATATTTTTATTTTTTAGGTCTGTACAGGTCAAAACATGGCTTTACGATTCTTGTGTGCAATTTCGCAATTTCATTATTAAAAATCTTTAAAATGGAGTATCAGACCTCATCCATGTTGCACAGAAAAACGAATTATATCTTTGTTTATAAAATATAAAAATTTAATTTTCTATCACATGGTCATGGTTACCGTACATCCATAAAGAAGTTTTCGCGCATTATTACGAAACAAAGATTTTCACATCAACTTGACATTAACATTATGGTATATAATGGTAATGAGAGTCCTTAAGGTTTGAAATATCTTCTTCGTACGATTTCAAAGATATACGACTGTATTTAATCCCGAACAATTTTTAAATTGCCAAAAAGATGAATGAAAAAAAAGCGTGCAATCGAAGGTACAAACTATTTCATGATAAAATAACATAAAATAAGAATGTTCTACCTCATCGTTTTATTTAAAAAAAAGCCTATTGTACAATAAAATCACATGTTATTGTTATCCATAAAAATGCAAAGACGATTTGGTACCAAAAAAAATGATGCAAAATGTATAAATTGGGCTTCTTATCACAAAACGAATAACATTATTTCATTACTTTCTTAGTTAAAGTTTTTAGTGTAGGCTACTTACAAAATATAACTTGAATTCACGGTCTCGAAATGAATACAGTAAGCCCCTGTCTCCCCAGTGAACCGTACCTCTGTAGTATCAATAAATAAAAAGCGAAGAAGAAGAAATAAGCAGGCGCTTCAGCATTTTTAATTCGCCCTTAAAGCTACATTTATACTACGACGAAAACCGAACACCGTAGTAAGAGAAAAAGTTGAAAGGTCTGAAAGCCACGCCTTCCCAATCCTTTTCAAAGGGCCACCACTTTGAAAAGTACCATTCAGGAAGTTAATACTCAAATATTCCCCCCCCCCCCACTTTCCTAAAGCCTTCCTTTTCTCCAGTTTTAATCCCCCACTACCCATTTATTTTTCACTCGTTTTTTAACTCTCCCTCGATGCAATGGCTTAGTAGGGTTCGAATTCTTTTTCCCCTACTCTTCAAATGCATCAAACATTTTTTCTCTTGTTTGATCTTTCTCCGTTCGGTATAACGGCTGCAGAATCTTTGAGCGGTTGAGCAAGATATCTTACTGTTCGGTTAGATTGCAAAACTTCGCCACAAAGTATTCTATATTGAACTTTCGGA
The DNA here is from genome assembly GCA_963942595.1 of Cylloceria caligata. Classification (NCBI taxonomy): domain Eukaryota; kingdom Metazoa; phylum Arthropoda; class Insecta; order Hymenoptera; family Ichneumonidae; genus Cylloceria; species Cylloceria caligata. The sequence goes on along the minus strand of OZ012703.1, from coordinate 86,256,282 downwards.
CTCCCGCGACATACATTTCTGGTGGAAACATGATATCGCACGACGCATGTTCCCTCCACTCCGGAACACCGTGATTGTATCACCGACTTTCGTATCTAGTCTACCTATAGACAGTTGTCGATCGATTGATAGGAAAACTTTTCACGAAGATAACGCCAGTACGTTGGCTGGCATTATAAATTTCAGTAACTTTTCGATCGACGAGACTTTATCGAAGTTGGAGAATTTCAGACGTCGAGGTAGATTTTTGCTGGTCTTTACATCAGTCAACAGTTAACGATTCGCTGCTCCGATTACACCATTCTGACGATACACCAAAAATAAATCCGGCACTGTGTTGGACGAGCAGCCAATTATGTATTACATTCACTTCTATCGGGTCTTACAAGAAGAGAAATTACATATTGACGATATTCTTCTGGCCCTAACGTTTAAGGCAAAGTTTTTTTTTGGCTGAAAATAAGATTAATGCTGCAGCAAAGCTCTCCAGCTGTTTCGGTAACTCCGACAGACTCGGTATATCCCCGGCCAATTTACTTATTGATAGTATCGACGAATAGAGCACAGATTTGAATCATTCTTCCACGCATACGCTATCATATTATTTGCAATGTTTTCGCGCTAATATTTATATTTTTTTTTGAGAATATTCCTTGATGGATAACTGGCTAAAGCTATATTCTCGTGTAGTCAATTGTTATTTACGCTATAACTGTTTGCGTAAAAAGTGAGATGTTTGGCAAAAGTTCGCAATAATTTATCGGAATGTGTTGGAACAATAGATCGTTAAACTGACATTGCCATAATTAACATGGCCCAGTATTAACTAGTAAAAATGTTGGAACAGCGTTTGTAAAAATCATTGCAACGAGCACCGGACTGAGGTTACAAACTATTCATTGACATTCAGAGTCAGACTGGAAGCTTGCAGTTTTAATACCAGCATCGGTAAATTTTACCTGGGATCCTGTAGGTTTATATAATTGCTAAAACAACTTGGAATTTGTCATAATCACAGTGATTGTAGACTGTGAAATGCATCTTAGATATCAATGAACAACTGGTGTAGTCACCAGAAAAATGAAGTTACTCCAAAAGATAAATAGCATCATAGTTGTTTTACCAACTCATGGCAATTCATGCTTTAACTGAAATTCCTGGCTACATTAATTTAGCTAATTCATGAGATATTATCAAATTTACAATCAACATAACCTAACAGTAGCTTAAACTGACAGATATATATATATATATATATATATATATATATTTTTAATTCGTGTGGATGTGATATTTTTATGATTCGCAAATGTTTTACTGCCCGTTCGAATCTTCTTATAGTTCTCTCAGTCCTACAGAAGTATGTAAAAAAAGTATGTAGGCCTTTGTACGAAAAAGAAAAAGTAACAGTGGCGAAGGGTGATAAATAGGTAGTCGTTGAACTCCGAGATAAAGAGAACAGAGTAGTATACAGTGGTAGATTGAAAGATAAACCCCCGTCGGCACGACGTGTGCGCGAGGATATTTTACGACCGGATATGTCCGGGCGTGAAACCGTAAAATTCGAAAATTTAGGGTCGGATTTGGTCGTTCGATTGGTAAAACGTACGTGCGCACTGACAAGGGCGCATCTTCAAAAAAAAATCGAACACCGTTAAGCCGTTGCTATACGCGATGTCAAAAGGTTCCAAGCTGCGAAGTTGTTTGTTGACAGCAAAAGCGTGTAAAGCATTGGTCTGATGAGACGAAATGTCAGCTAACGAATTTACTTTTGAGTCCCTTGCAGAAAATCGAAGTTCCGACGATACCCCATGAATACCCTCGTTTATTCCTGTTACAAGCTCCCAGCGGGCTCTATCCCATAATATGAGGGTGTAACAAAGCCACAGGGCGATATCACATGACACACCACCTTAACGCTCGGAAACTCCACCGATCGAAAGATACGAGAACGATTCAAGTGTTACTCGCATTCGACACGCAATTTGTCAAGTGTCTCTCTTGATTCTGACGTTATCCAAGGCTTTCTCATGACGGAAAAGATAACTTTATTAGAATAATTTTATTTAAATCGGCTATAAAGCTCAAAGTGCGTGCACAAAGCACGTTACCTTCCTATAATATATATTCATGCGTATGATGAATCGGTCATTTCACACCAAAGTACAAGTTGCTGAAAAAAATCCGAAATACTGTTTTTGTGGTAACAATTAGATTATTTAAGCCCATTATTTATTCTCTTTGTAAGCATATTAGGGTACGAAATTCCTAAACGTCACCACTAAATAATTTTACTTTCTTATTTATTACTTATTATTGATCAGACTTAACAATTTCAAGCGCGATATCTCATGTATCAAACACCTATTTAAGATTTTGATTTATTCCTTATTTTACTCCCGACGGGAGTATGCGTTTCACTGGAATGGCGCATTTAGACCAGTTTCTATACGTACGATGTTCTTCAAATCGGCTAAAGATGCCTTAACAGAACTGGGTACACAGATTGTGTGCGTCGTGATCTCATTTTTTGTCCTAGATTGTATATATCAGGTGAAATTTCAGAAAGATAAAAGCGTTTTAAAAAAGGTATGAAAAGCACGGTTGTATATATCGAAATGTCACAAAGTGACCGTCATTCCTACTATAATCATTCATCTGTATCTAACTTCAGAGCTCTCACGGTGGAGTGCATGCACATTTTAATAACTTTGTAGCACACCAGAGATGTTGTTATCAATTAAAAATGAATAAACACAATTTTCTAATTGCGTTTGTTGATTTAATTCTAAATACACGAGTGCAAAAATGAATGAACGATTAAATAAAATAGTTATTAAAAACTATTTAGCTGTTTTGGTTTCAAAAAATATAGAAACTATTAAATTATATAGCGATTATAAAAATGCTGTAGACAGTCACATCGAACTAGCTTTAAAAAGTATGAAACGAAAAAAAAAATGATTTAAAAAATTCCGCCTGCAAAAAAGTATGATAAACAGGAGTTTGGCTGTAAAAAGTTTTCTTATGGAAATAAATCTAAAAAGGATGAAATAACTTCCGATGTCATTTTAGTTAAATCAATTTTTCAATTAGAATAATTCACTTACCGCTGTCATTCCTGTCGGGAGACATCTCCTGAACATTGCAACCGTCTTTTACATAGCAAGAAACATGCCGGTGTCTGGAATCTAATTTAAAAGAAAAATTATATACGCTAGGACGTTTCTAACGCAGAAGAAGACGAAATAACGAAAATGAATTATTGTAATTTAAATATGAAGATTTATTTTCATTATCATTTAGATTTACTTTCATATGAAAACTTCTTAAAGCTAAAGTCTTGTTTATTATACTTCTTTGCAGTCGGAAGTTTTTAAAATTAGTTATTTTTTATCTATTTGAGAAATTGTTAAAAAATTACATTTTTTTTTTCTGTTTTATTGAAAAATGTCTATATTACACATATAGAAAGAAACGGGGTCATTAAACGAACAGTTTTATAATAACAGCATTCGAAACTAATTGAAAAAATCGTATCTAATTGAAAAAATCAACCAAGTCAATCATAAAAAAAAATAATTCAATATTTTTTTTAGCTAATTTGTTAATAACATCTTGTCATTTTTTTTTATTAATTTTATTAGTATCTTCAATACGGTAGATTTTTAAAAGATTTTTCACGTATCGCAAAGTATTCTAATTCTAATCGAATCTCACTTTTGACTGGAAATGTGTACGTGAAGCATCCTTAAGGCCAAGCGCAACGTCCGTACTTACGCAGATGTTTTACTTCTCTCAAAGCAATATATACATATATATCTTTATAGTGACGCTATAGCATTTCACTAAACTTACTTGATATCGATAGAATCCGTAGATTCATTTTTTATTTGTTTCACACATTTCTTCTTTTATTCCTTTACTATATCAAGAAAGATGCAACGACAAAATAAGGAGTAAAATGGTGATATCTCAACTATATTAATAATTTTTTACGCCTATTTCGTCACTTCCGAGTCTGATGGTGTATCGAGTCACCGGAAACTGAAAATTTAGTGTCAGCTCTTATACAACGAATTTTGTGTAGCGTTTCCTCTTTGTTACCGACACCAAGATTAATTATTTTAATCCAGTTAATATGAACGTAGTGTATTAGTGTTGATCTATAAATTACGATTGTACCCGATAAGTGCTCGCGGTTCCGAACCTAAGCCAAAGTTCATCAACATACTTCCTCATAAGTTGTAGCTTTGTTAAGAATAGAAAATTCTACCTTTTTATTTCGCTATCAGTCCATAAAGCATTTATGTTTTCAGTATTACGACTGACACATTCAGAATCAAATTTTGACTAAAATGTCAATACTTTCGAATTCTACTTTCGTTTTTGTTTTCGTCGTGCATCATAAGAGTCATTATGACTCAGGCATAATGACTCTTATGATGACACGACGTTTATTTCAAGTTGTCCGAAAAGTGAAACATTTGAAAACTCTTAACTCATTTATCAGAGGAGACTTGTACGGGGACACGAGAGCGTCGAGCGAGTCCCGAAACGCCGATAACTCTCACCCGGTTACATTCTTGTCTGTTTTCTTTCCTCCCAACCAATCTCTCTGTACATCCCTCGAATACCGACACTTATCTACGTAGGTGCTGCACTATAAGTTTGTCTCGTGCTTGCGCTACTCGGAACAGCTCGGAGCCTCATCTCGGGTAAACGTTGTGGCGTTAATATTTTGGGCAGTGCTATTTCCCCGCCTTTCCTTCACCTTCGGAAAACTGGTTCAAGTACCGACAGCAAAAGCAGCAAGTTCGTTACTCTTGTGTTCACTTGGTACGCGTTACTGCCACGATTATAAGCTTTGAACATTCTCAACTCTTAATGAAAGCGTGCTGAAAAGTTTTCTCGTTTGAAATAACAGGCTGCCGTACCCGGCCCTGCCAGAGTGATAAGTATCGCGATACGAGAGCGAAGACATACTTTTGGCAGTAAAACAGGAAACAAGGGAATATCAAGTTGACGATTCAACATGACGAGAGAAAATTTGGATGATGTTAGAGTCGCGAAAACCTTTGCGTCTAAAATAAACAGTAGCGAATGTACAAACATATGACGGTTCAAGCATTTCTTGTGTAAAATTAAATATTTACGATTGACAAAGCTGTAAAAGTAATTACCGTGTACGTATACCCGGAGTACAATATCGTAACTGACTTAAAGTACACTGCCGAGTTCATTACCTTCCTTCGCCCTTTCTTACCGTGACCGGTTACGCCTGTGCTGCGGATACAGAAACTAAATTAGCGTCCATGATAGCAACCTTCCTTCTTGCTCAGACGGTGGAGAAATAAATATCCTCTTATCATTGATAGTTGTGTATTTAGAGCGGAGACAATGGCAAATAATGCGGGAAAACGTTTTGTCAATCGAGAACTCGTTAGTCAACTCTCGACGAAACGAAATTAACGGAGGATGTTGCTTGTTCACGTACCAGCGATCTACCATTTCTGCTCGTGATACACGATATTTGTTGGTTACCCCGACATCAATTTCTGTTAATTATTCTATTAAAATCTCATTGATATTTATTACAGAAAATGGGGGATTCAATTGTTTCACAAATTCACAAACGATAGCACGTTTTCCTATATAAGGTTCTCAATAACATCAAAACGAGTTCACAAAACACTGTATGATCTTTGCTTGTCCTTTGGAAAGTATTGTACAAAGATACCAATAGCTTAAGGCTATTTTCATGTACAATTTTCATCCGATAATTCCCAGCTAGTTAAAAACATTTTATTTCATTCAAATAAGTTAATTTGAATAAAATAAAATATATTTCGGTACCGACGTAATATATTTTTAAAAGTATTATTAACTACTACAATCGGTACAAATATTTATTCGAATACATTTTTTGAATTCAATGCTTTGAATAACAATATTTTATCGGATGTTTCAGGTGTGCTCTGCTACAGTTTATTGCACAGCAATGTGGGTGGCAAGTATTCGGATAGTTATCAGAATGCGCTTGACGAAGATTCGGCATCGAGGTCTGGACCATACTTCGACACTGCAGCGTCGAGAAACGTAACAGCCCTATTAGGAAAAACAACGTATCTCAATTGTCGAGTTAAGAATCTTGGCAATAAGACACAGGTTAGTGTTATGATAAAATTATTGACATATGTTCATCATAAAATATTCCAAGTAAGGTGCATAAAAAAAATGATAATACTTCTGCTACTACTGCTTAATGGAGCAGGTGCGCTTATCCATACGCTATATACATGAAATGTACATGCACGTACACGATTTTTTACGCGTTCGATAGATCCACCAGCAGAAAGGCTACGAAATATCGAGTATCAATATTTTAAAGGTTTAATGGAGCCACCGGCTGTCGCCGACAAACCGTAGGTGGTGAATCGAAAGTGCACTTCCACGAGCGCAGCCAGTAGTCGAGTCAAACCGAGGGCTTGGTTCAACTGGCGACCCTTGTCGACCTCTTGACTATACCATTGACCAAAACACGCCGGTCGACCCTTTCCACTTCCAGAACCAGCCCTCTGTCTCCTTTTTTTTTGCCCTACAGTACACTATAAATATAATCGTCTCTCCTGGTTGTTTCTCCCCTTTGTTCGCTCTCGAATAACCCGTATTTGTTATTTGATATTAAAGATTAAAGGAAAATTTTTCGTATCCATAACTGCACGATAAAAAAAAATCTCGAGAACGCAGTCGATAATAAAAGACGATAAATTTTCAATTGTATTTCTCTAGTTTACTCCGTCAAAAAATTCTAGTTACGCAGAGTTTAACGTATCACCAACGTACATTTATTTCTTAAAGAATATGTTAAAAATTAGAGTACATTTCATTGAATGTATTGTCTAAACGTCTATTCAATTTAAATATGATTTACCATTCCCAAGTCGAGATAATTACAATTGAATTTGGCATTATCATTAAGTACTTCCTATAGCAAACACGCACAAATGAAACGTTCTTCCATCTTAACGAGATTCAAGAATTCAATTAAAAACGAGAATATCTTAGAAGATCCTAAAACGTATATGCTCAAAAAAATTCTAATTCGTTTGCCGATTATGCTTTGAGATATCGCGAGTTAAATAAAAATATTGTAGCGGGTGATTGGAAATCGTATCATACGGAACCCTGTCCACACCGCTAAACGCCGTATGTATCGCTATCGCTGCTGTACGGAGATAATACCTTAATTGCTTGCATCTTGTATTGTATGTATGTCGAATCTACGCTACGCCTTCTATTGAAATAAGCCTCGGTAACTGTGATAGGAAATTGATATTAAAAATTAGTGTTCTATACGATAGCAAAAAAAAATTATTTATATACTGTCTCACTGATTAGTGTTTATTAAGTTCGAGCATTTAAAAATAAGAGACTATAGTAGACTTTCACGTATTTTTTCCCAATACATATGTTACGTCCTGGGTTTTATAAAAGGGACGCAACGTAAAAATAATATTATATTATATTATATATGAACCTCTCCATTTTAGAAAGAAACGCGTCGCTAAGGAATTGGAGTTGGTCTGGTTATTAAATTGATAAATAATTTTATTTTATTTATCTACTTATAAACGTCGATTATACACAGTTACAAGTTAAAGATTGATCTTCACTCACGACGTTTCACTCACGAACTTTTTATATTAATTATACACGAAAATTCAGAGGCTCGTGGTGGATCACTTCAAATAATATAAATAAGTTATTACGAGGTACGACCGTCTGGTTTGGCTCCCGGAATAGGACTTTAAAATGATGTTTTTGTACGTGGTCAACCACACTGGTCAACGCACGAAGTAGAACTAACTTTAGACTATCAGAAAAGTAGTGGACTCGCGACTTCGCAACAATATTATGAAAAAAGATAGCGAGTGATTAGTCGGGCGCAACCCATCTCGAAGATATGATGCGTCCTGCTGATCGGCGTGGGACCGCTGATAAGAGCAAAAGTTAAGTACCAATCAGTGATAAGCACTACTGGGTCGTACAAGAACAGATGCACGTATGCGTGGTTAAAGCGGAAATGTAACAATTAATTTATAACAATTTAATGCACAAAAGTTAATAATTAGTCCAGACGTAACACATATCTTATTTATTTAATTTTCGTTTCATTCTCAAAAGAAAAAAATATATTAAAATTAATTCTTTTCGATCCAACCATGGGACGCTGAGTTGAGATAAAATTTGCAAAAAATAGAAAGAGACAAGTACATTTACAAACAGTTGTCAAATAAATTGGGAACAATCGAATCACTTATTGTCAATTAGAAGTTATTCAACAAATCACAATTAGTGAATATGTATGTTTATGTCAACAAAATGTTATGAACTAAAATCAAATTATTTAATGATTCTGATCGTAAGGAAAAAAATGTCGACTTTACTACTAATCGTTCCATTTAGTATGCTCAGAGCAGCAGAAAATAAAAACGGTGAATACTACATTTGATGAACTCGACGATTACAGCAAAGGACATTTTTTTCTTACATATCAAATTTATAAAATAATATGATTTAAGATAATCATATACACATAATGTCAATATAGACATAAATTTCCACCAAGTGTACTTGGCAGTATGTGCTTCGGATCTTTCAATTTATTTTACAACTTTTTTTTACTAATATGAGACGACTTATGTAAATGTACTTATCTCAGATTTTTTTTTAAATTTCGTTTACGGAGAGGGATTCAACGTACAGGAAGAAAGTTTCGATGAAGTTTGTGCTCTTCTCTATAGCTTCCGGCTGAACTGGTAGGTCACGCAACGTTGAAAAATATCTCTAGGAAATTTTCGAGCCTCTTCTCGCAACGTTGATGTGAAATTTATGATATTTTACGATAGCGCTTCGAGGGAGGCCCCTGAGAGCCTCATAGACAAATGTGTCGAGCCGTAGGCTACAAACTGTATTCAGAGATTAGGATGCATTCGCGTGAAGCGTTGTCGTTAAAATATGAGATTTTTTTTCAACCGTATGATGTGCTCTTGTGTTAGAAAAGGGACGGTAAAAGGGGACGTTATCATCTGTTTCGCAATCTTTTTCCATTATTCGTGCACAGGAATGCCAATGATGGCGGTCTTGGTATTCTCTGCACGTAACTGGTTATACGCGATAACGGGTGCTTCGATAAATTTTTATGGATTTACAGAGGTAAGATTAAGGATATTCTATTATAATTTATTGCACCAAACTAAAATCATTACGACGACCTGAGGCGATCTTTGATGACCGAAGGAAGACAGAGATTTTAAACTTCTCACTTATTGGAGAGTCCGATACGAGAGAGAGAGAGAGAGAGAGAGAGAGGGAGGGAGGGAGGGAGAGAGAGAGAGAGAGAGAGGGGGGGGGGGGGGGAGAGAGAGAGAGATATGCACTTCAGTAACAGACTGAACTAGGTGATGAGTGCAGTGACGAGAAAGCAAGTATTTGATTTAGCAAATCGAGTTTGCGTAGCTATCGCGCAGTGACGTTCCGAGTATTCACTTCAAGCGTCAAAGCGCGGATACTCTTCCCTCAAGTCTCGTCTCCACGCTGAAGAATTACCAAGACGTCTCAGCGAATGTACTCATACTAAACTGTACGTCTATGATTGCGATTAGAGGTATGGCACTTGCCAGACGTCCTGTCGAAATTTAGATGAAGGTAGTAAACATTCATTTCTCTGCACTCCAGAACGTAAAATAAAATCTCACAAGAATTGTAATCGAGTTGACATTAATGTTATGTTCTGGTCTATTTTGAAATCTTATAGTGTTAAAAATCCACGGTGTTCAAGGCGATCGGTGCCAATGTTTAATCGGTGTTGACTAATTTCACGTCGATAGTAACACGTTTTACGGTGTTTACTTGACACAAGCGATTGTGTTAAAAACACATTTATGTTCGGGATGAGTAAATGAAAATATATTAATTTTTTCAAAGTCATAAGACCAATTGAACACCCCAACATTGACACCAGTCATCAGTGTGGGCTCGTATAGACACCGCGCAGGGTTTATATTAACACCGGATTTTTTACAGTGTAATTATCTAATTTAGTTATTATAAACTAACTGATTTAAAGAACAAGTTGCTTCGGATCTTCGAGTTATATTTAAATGTTGTGAAATTTTTATCACACATATACCATGAGACCAATCATCTCGATTAATTGTTATTTTATTAATTTTTTTGTAAATTTAGGTCGCATAAGCTACGCACTTTAATAGCGTCCCTTACTACTACAGAAAAAATCCTTCGGTTCTGGTACCAAATAGTGTCAAGTAAGAAACTCCAGGACTTGCAATGATTCATTGATAAGTTCTTTGAGCCCATAAAGAAGCCAAAAGTTCAACTAAAATAAATTTAATTCAGGCTAAAAATGATCAAAAGTCCGAGCAATGATTACAACTGAAGCTCGACGCTTCTTAGTCTACAAAACGCTTCACGTCCGAAAGACTAAAAAATAATTTTAATTATAGCTGACAGAGATCAAATGATAAAAAACAATTTTAACTTGAGCAGGATAACCGGAATTGAAATAATTATTTTATTTTTAAGCCCAGATTGAGATCACCTGTTACAAAAAAAGCGTAATAGTTTGACTACGAATGAATCTGACTACGAGGGATCTCACAGGGATCAAAGAAATTCATTTTTCGTAATATTTGATTTAAAAATTGATAGCGATGGGTTTTAAATAACTCAATTTATACAGTTGGTGACATTTAAAAAGGAATCAGAAGACCAACTTATTGCAACTTGGGTTTCTACTATGGCGTATCAGGTTCTCGGTAACCCTTCGTGTCAACCACACCATGGCAAAGTCTCCAATTAAATGCATTACATATGCATAAACATATAACATTGCTCGCGTACCGTTTTAAGGTATCTTTCCTGCATGGCGTGACGTACAGTGCCACATGATGCACAAGACTGAGGTGGCTACTTCGCGATGTAACCCAACACGTAGCGGCGACGTAACGTGCGATATATGGTAACACGTCATAAATGCGAAGCACGTATGGCATACAAAGTCTGGATACGCTAGCAAAGCTGCAGCAACTATTTGTAGAACGTACTGCAGAGGCAGAGCGTACCACCGTCACCACTCGTCTCATCTGTTTCCTTCATCCTTCGTTCCATTCTCGTTCTCTCTCTCTCTTTCTCTCTCTTTCCCTCATCGAGCTCTACTCCCGGCATCCAGCCTTATTTTTTTCTTACTGTCCACAGAGGGCGAGAGTATATTTATGAGGCAGGCTCCCCTTTTTCACACTTATTTCGTGGTTGGCACTCTCACTCTCTCTTTCTGGTTCTCTCGTAAATACTCAGATCGTGCGCTTTTCTCCACGACGACGCAGTCGTGTTTGCTCGTCTGCAAGCTCGGTCATCACCGCAAAACCTCACACTCTGATGCACCCAACCACCGGAAGAGCCAGATGTGCTGCGCAAAGCCAGAAGAAGTGCGCGTGTGCGACGAACGAAACACTCTCAACGCAAACGTTTCGTTTGGAAAAGAACAGTAGCTCGAGAAGGACTACGATAAATTCGCGACAAATACTCACCCAAGTATTATGCTGTCGTTTGGCTGGAAATACATAATTAATATGTTTATCGAAATGTTTTGTAACGACCGAGTGAATGAATTAACACTTTTTCAGATAACAAACATAAGGTTGAACGTTTATTAATGAAGATTCACACGTCCGTGTTGTTTAAAGTGCCAAATTCGACTGTTTACCATTTCTGGGATCAAAGTCAACTTGATCATTTCTTCATTGGTCAATTGTCATCAGGATCGTTCGAAAAATTTTCATCCGTTCACCGATAGATAAATGTCATAATCACTCGATAATACTTTCGACATTCGTTACAGTATATTGCGGTACAAGTTCGACTAATCAGCAGTAAAAAATCAACAACAATACTAATTTTACAACGACTCTGGCGAATTTATCTGAAACCAATGAAATTTTATGAATCAACAACTCGGATCTGTTTAGCGCGTAAGTAAATAAGTCAAGTAATCAATTACTTATTGTACAGCCTGACCTCGATTGAAAGAGCCAGCCTTGATACGTCAATCCCTACAACGTAAATATCAGCGGCTGTTGATATATCAATTCCATAGAAATAAATAAAAACTAGTAATTTCTAAATTCATAGAATAGAGCAAACATAACATTTCGAAAATGTTTGATAACCAATCAGTATATTATGATAGTGTCTTGTAAAAATAATAAAAATCACTGTGAAATGTAGAAGGAGAAAAAAGGTAAAACTAATTTTTATATCAATAAACTTTTATTTTACACCCGTTTATTATACTGAAAAGTCAGTATTTTGTTTCATGTGTGAATAAAAAACAAAATTATCTATCATGCAAGTTCGGTATACCGTGTAATATGAAAGGAGGGGTGCAAATAAATGCCTCGGAGTTAGCCTCCATATATCTCTGGTATAGCATTTTGTACGAAGGGATAAACGACCACCGGTATTTACCCCCCAATGATCACAGCAACGAGGACGTTCCTAGCAAGCGAGCGAGAAGGATTAGAAACTCAATTAAGCTAAAAGGCATCCGAGCGAGTGGGCGCTCGCTCCCTTCGGCTGCTTTATCCATCCTTCGCGCTTATTCGCCCTTGAATTTTGTATGGACGAATTTCGTTTCACGGCCGTGCAAGTCGATGTAAATACCGAGGAGGTATCATCCCCAAAGGGGGATGTTGGATGATCGGTAGTAAACTAGCTGCTGCTTTGCCGCCAGTGTAGACTGTAAGTTCTTCGGGGCGGCGTCGCCACACTGGGACTTACCGAACGCGAACAATCGCCTTGCCATTTCGCCAGCAATCAATTATCCATTGTATTTTGCCTACGGGGAACCCAACTGCCGACGTTCCTATCAACTTACGTCCCTCCCGAGGAACATCGTGTCTTTTCACTGCCTGGCTGACTATAAACGACTCTCACTACTAGTAGCTGACTTGCGTATAGTCCGTCAGACGATAAATCTACTCGGACTGCATTGTTCAGCCGATACTAACTTCACATGTGGGATCCCCACAGGCGAGAGGATTTAACCTAGGTAGAGGCTACGTTTTATTTCTGATAATCACAGTCGAGAAAATAAATATTAATACGCTTAAGGAAGTGGAATTAATTCATTAAATGCGCAAATATTATGTCAGAAGTGAATCGCGAATATGAATCTCTTTTTTCAATGACTCTGGATCAGTACAGTTCTCTTCTCAGAGCGTAAAGAGATAATTATCAGCTATATAAAGTTGTTAGGTACTCGCGTAATTTCTTGCTGTAACTGAAAAAGCAGCATTATCGGGACCAATTAACTTTATAGGCTAATACTATCTAATATATATTTCTGTAGGTCTGTATGTCTGTATGTATGTCCAGCCATGGCTCCCAGAGTTTTGAAGCTAGCCCTGCCCAAAGTGGTTGGTTGGGTGTGTATTGACCCTGGCCACAACATAGGGGGGTCATGACCCCGATCGGGGTCCCGGGGGCAGCTCGGGGGGCAAAAAGGTGTTTCTGGCACTACACAAAGTACCCGAAGGAGGCATAATTTCAAGAAGTGTAATTAGAAAAAAGTGATCAGGGTATATGGTTTAAGAAAATAAATGACCTCAGATCCAGGGTCAAGGTAAAAAATGTACAGTATATATGAGGTGCTGAAGGCACCGAGCTGGTGGAGTCGCCCAAGGTGACGAGCCTGTATCACCAGAGGTGAGTCAGGTGCGTAGCACTAAGGGAGTGCATGACTTAAGAGGTAGCCATGACCATGAGCAAATGCCAGGCTGAGCGAAGCCAGGCACCCCAATGAGGTTTGGGCACTACATAAACTACCTGAAGGAGGCAGAATGTCAAAAAGTGTAATTAAGAAAAAATGATCAGGGTATAGGGTTTAAGAAAATCAATGACCTCAGATCCAAGGTCAAAGGTCACTTATTGACCTTGACTAAAATTTCAGGGGATGGATTGATAATTGAGCAGACCCAAAACAAAAAGCAAAAAGCCCAGCGACATGAGTGAGGGTGGCCTCATGATACCCTTGATCGAACATCAGATCAGTAATACACCACAACAGCACTTTTGTTCTGGTGGGGGACTGGATACCCACTTATTTTACTTTTCCATTTCATTCATTACTACTCCCAGAAATTTAACCCGGGCAACGCCGGGTACCCCTGCTAGTTTATCATAAATATCCTTAAATATTTTCGAATGTTTTTCAGGGCTTTGAATCAATGAGCTCATTAATTCAAAGTTAAAGACGAAAAGTTCATTCGACGATTTATTTCTTTTTGGATTTCGTGTTACTATTTTTCCACGAGCTTTATACTTTGACCTGGCTAGTTCCATTATCCCTCGATATAACGAGTCCTTCGGATTAAAGCGACGAACCGTGTATCCCTAAAAGTATATATGTACGTTGAGTACATGGTATACTGGTACACGAAGGACCATTGGCGTGCGAAGAAGGTAAACCATGGTAGGAGGTATATTCGGTAGGCAAAGCCACCCCTCCGCCCATTGCATGTTCACGTGTGGGATTGCGTTTCGCGCTGGTTTGTGTCTGCTCGGTGCAATTGTACTCTCTCTGTCTCTCCAATCTCTCCCTCGACGGAAGAAGAGCGAGAGGGAGTACTAACACGCCCGGCTTTACCGGGATATCTCACGACACGTTTACGTTATAGTACAAGTTGGGTTATCTGTATTTATCGTTCATTTCGCCGTCCCAATTCCTTCGCGCGCGCTTTCGTTTCCCGTTTCCGGAGCATGCAAAACGCCAGGCTACATGTAGAGGGAGATAGAGAGAGAGAGAGAGAGAGAGAGAGAGAGAGAGAGAGAGAGAGGATTACACAGGAGAGTAGTGTGGCTCACCATTTCCCCATTGCATGCATTTCTTTGTTACAGGCACAAGTCTGTTAGTGCCATTCCTCCTAAAACATCACGCTAAAACCATATACTTCCGACTCTCTCTATGATTCCAATCTAGCGAAAAATACAGGAAGTTATCCCACAAATTTCGTTCTCCAATCCTCGAGCGGTCTTTACTTTTTTTAGTTGATGTAACTGATAAAACAATGGACTGAAACTGTGTACGTAATAACAGATTATACCGTTCCAATTCTTCGTACCATATCGTACCAAACGGAGGTTATCTATGGCGGAAGATACGATTTCCCCAATTTTTACAGAACCTTTACGTAGGATCGACTCAAGCAGACATGTACTTACGCTGACTCTGTTAGATCATGGCCATTGCAAGAAAGTCATACCTGATCAAGCTCACAGGATTTCCGCTAGATCTGCTAGCATCTTGTCTGATCAGGTTAGGAAGATTCAAGTCATGACTGGATCGAATGTGAATATGACTTATCTCATATCGGGCAGATATTTAATCAGGCTGCAGTTTCAAGAATGAAAAGAAAAATGTATGCTTCAAAGAGTAAATTGACCGTTCTGAATTCATTAGTCACTAAGAACCCTCGACTAATTATTAATACATTATCTTTTTATTAACAATTGGAGAACTCTGCATACGTACAAACTACACTATACACTACATTTACTACATTGATGCAACAAGATTATGAATACGCGTAAAATTTAGTCCCATATGTTCCAGATGAATCAATTAAATTTCCATCAATCAATTGTTTTCCTTTTTTGTTAATATAACTAAAGTCGCAATCATATTTACGCATTCAATCATAACTTATAACCGCTCGATATGTTTATATGTCCCTTCCACACTTGAAGTATGATCTTGAAACTATTTTCCCTAAGGCCTCAAAAATCGAGTGGATTAACTCTGTTGCAATATACGATCCCACGTTCGTATTACGGCGTTGACACAATTGAGTATATCGAATTAAAATGAAAAAACAACTCTGTTAACATAAGGTAAAACAATTTTTTTTAACTTTTATGGTTTTTCTTGTAACTTTATGCCCTGATCAGGACTTGTTCAGGGCCCAGTTGGGCTTTCAATTAGACTCTATCCGAGTCTGATTCAGTAGGAAACTAGCCTCGGTTCAAGGTCAGAAGTTCAATAGCATTTCATTCCTGATCCGAGCCAAGCTTCAACTTAGACCAGTCGGATCAAGGCCTGATATTATTTCCAGCAGAGTCTGATGTGGGAGCGACTCCAATCTGATTAAATTTCTGCTCGGAAATGCAAACATCTGCTGGCGATTTTCCTTACCCCTGTGGCAATCCGGTGCTGCGGTAGCGAGAGCACCATACCACTCTCGCGCGTAAGTGGATTTCCAGGATGAAAGCGACTGAAACATGCAGCGAAACCTTTCTAAAGAGGGCTTTGGCTCGTATGCTGTTCGCGGTATCGTCATCTTCTCCTTCTCATCCTTCTCATCCTTCTTTTACCTAGTGGAAACTCCTTCCACGACGTTTCTCTCCTCTCAACTTCTGACACCAGAGCTTCGCGCGTCTGACTTTCTGGTACATGTAGCAGAATAGCCTTAGGCCAGGGAAATACTAAAAGCCTCCCTTTACTAGTGGTGCATTCTCTCTTCTATCTATCTGATACAGATACTCTGAGCACAACCTGACAGCACACATGGAACTTCACTCGGTCCTGACATTCGTGTGTTGAACTCTCGTGGCTTATCAACAACGCTCAAGTGCATATATGCCGCTTGGATAATCTTGTTTATATCTTGCTATACAATGTAGATAAATGATACAGTTGATAGCCAGTCACCAGCTCCTAGAGGATTCTGCTGAATTCTATTGTGTAGAAAGGACTGTGTGTTTATAAATAATGTATCTATATGTATACCGTTCGAGCACATGTGACCAAGAACTGGATAACTTACGCTGTTAGTTCTCATGACCGTAACCGTTTACATATATACACGCAAATAGCATACGTATTGTGAAGGACGATCAAGTTTACATGTATATCGTATACGGCAGTAGCAGACGTGTGGAAGGGCATCTCACAAAATACGATACTTCGCTTTCGGAAGGTTATTCGATATATCGAGCTAAAAGCAAATTGTTTAAAATGAAAGCTAGCTTTACCCCGTTGCCACGACTTGATCCCCAGTTAGTCATCGAACTTCTTTTCTGTCGCTTTTCCTTCTTTTCCACCCTCCGAAAATATTTAAATATACACTTTGTCTTTTTTTTTTTAAAGACAAAATCTTTGACACGCGCATTTAATGATATTTATGTTAAAGCTGACGATAAAAAGGCTGACGGAAAATGGAAAAACCAACCATAATCAGTACTCAAGTCTATAAAAATAATTTCTAACAGCGAAATAAAATAAAAATTAGTTTTACCTTTTTCAAAGGTGCTATCACTTTATTGTTTGCTATTGGCGGCAAGCCAGAACAATTTCCATATTGGTTTTATAATAAATTGACTCGCATTATACTTTATGTTGTTCGGAGAATTTTCGATTTGTCGGTACAGAGTTGAGGAAAAAACGATCAACCGCAAATTCTTACAATGACCATAAAAAACGGTGGCGTACAAGGTTTCTCTGTTGACCACGTCTTGAAGCACACGAATTCCTACCTCAATTTTCCTTCTTTCGTCCTTCGCATTCGCTTTCACAGGATGTAGCACACCCGCCAAAGTCGTGCGAGGTTTCGATAAAATTAGGTTACTCCACAAAGAAGGGTGATCCTCTTTCTCTCTTGGTCTTTCTCTATTGCTTGCTCACAAAAAGCAACCTCCCAAGCGATAAGCAAAAGCGTAGAGCGAAAAGCCGAGTGGAAAGTTCCCTCGTCCACCGCAATCTTTGTCCCGAAGGAATCGAAAGGCTGTGCAATATCGGCCAGGCAACCGCCAGACTACCGCCTCTGACTTCCTTTCCTTCAACCCTTGATTGTCCTTGCCTCCATTCGCCAACGACAACCCGTTTGAAAATTCATCCAATAAGCGAGCTAAGTGCAGAGCTACATTTTTCATTAGCATCGTTTTTTCAATACTACGGCAAATCTCGCGTTGTGTATTTTTGTCCCATCGTTGTGATCCTTGTCGTTCCCACAAGACTTCTTATTTCAACTAGTTCAACTGGCTTGCTACCGAAGGTTTAATTTCTTTATTGTTTAACCAGTATTTATATATTTCAGTGACAACTGAGTTAAAATCATTTTTGTTATCCTTGGGCGACTTTCTAATAGAGTTTCAAACTAATTGGTACAGAAAAAAAGTGTGTGCCGTTACATTGATATATATGTGATCTTAGTTTGAAAACTACTCAATGTGAGAAGCGTATTAAGATAACCATAAGATTACACTAGTTGTAAGGGAAAATGGGCGAATGCCGGTCACTTAGGAATATTCCTTGATTTCACAAATCAAAATGTATTTTATACCAAATCACGGGCGAACTACGAAACCTTAATAAATGTTTTGTAAAAATAACACCATACAAATCCATAAAGTGTTCTAATCATTTGAGAAAATTTTCAAATCCGAATATAAAAAATTGTAGCAGGAGTTTCATTATTTAGTTTTTTTTTTTACTGAATCCAGTGGACCTCTCCCCTCTCACTTCCAATTATCCAGTATCATGTTAATTAATCCATATTATAAATATATAGGTACTTCATTGTTTACATTGTGTTAACCATGTAATATGAGTTGGTTCGAGCATGGCAGTGAATAAACGTCGCTCGACTGTGATTACCTGCCGTACACGTGACAGTGATTATCTGAAAACCAAGAATAATGCGTTTATCGAATAAAAGTCCGTATTGACACATACATATACACATATATACATTATATATATATATATAATAGTTATATACATACGATAGGCACGGCATGATAAATTATTAGCAATTTCGCTAATTAAAAATAAAATGTCAATAAAAATTCGCATTAATCAGCAGATACGGTAGAGATGTTTTCAGGTAAAGATGTAAAAGCTGTTATTTCCGGTAGAGTTGAGTTATGGTAGAGATTGAGCGAGAGACTTGTTTTCTGGTAGTGCTGTATCCGGTAGAGATGTAAATGTGCCTAAAAATTGATCTTGGGCAAATGAAAAAAATATTTTTCTGCACTACAATTAAAATTACCTAACCACGACTCGTCAAACGTTAGAAGAAAACCCATATCCGATATCTAGTTATCATGATATCTGAGCTTATGCGTGGGTTCAATTTGATGGGAATTTTTTTAGAACGAATTTTTGAAGAAAATTGAATTAACGTTGGTAATATTGGCGTAAATCGCAGGAACCCAATACAGCTTTCTTCGCGAGTCGGATAGAAGAAAGCGTTTAATATGATTGAAAAATGGATGAATGCTGGGTAGAAAACCAGCGTAAAAATTAGAATGAAAAGTCGCCGTTGATGAAGCTCTCACCAACACCATAATCAACTTATTTCGGGATTACCCCCGCGTCTTACTAACCTATAGCGGATTGGCATAGTATTTTTACCTCGTAATTTGTACTTTAAGTTAAATCGACGTGCTTTGACTAAATCAATCCTCGATGATTGCGTAACCTACTTATCGTCATTATATCGTATTTCTTCAAAAGTTCAAGATAACTACAGAGAATCTGAACCGACATAGCTAGTTTCAGTTACCCCGATTTTATTTTCCTCTTGTCATGGACCGAATGCAAAGAATCGATCGATGCCGACGATGGGATTGGAACTCAAGATCTAGAGCAATACCAGTGTTATACATAAGCAGCTTCATAATACCAAGCCAGTCATACTGAGCCATTACGTTATTTCAAAACGTATTTGCATTCACTTCCTTTTCGCACCAATAAATTTATTTGCGTAAAGTATATCCGATAATCAGAAGAACGCTCTCATGTGAATACTCCACGGATCAACAGTACAGAGATAGTCGAATCGAGGTTCGGCGTAACAAGTGGAAATGAATACGACACTGAAAAGCGGAGAATCGGTACCTACTCTCGATGTACTATTCTGTCAAATCTGACAGCGGCGATTTGCTGCTGCCGATTGTCACGTGTATCGAATATCATACTACGCTTGCAACTGCAGTCCTCTTTTCTCCTATTTCTGTACGTGGAGGTATACGCAATGTATCTTAAACCAATGTGTGATAACACATAAACCGATGGAGCATAACTAACAGTTTGAAGCAAAGAGGCTATGCGGAACGAAAGTAAGAATAACACCTGGGAAAGTGAGTAAGTAAGAAAGAAGATATAGAATAAAGTAATGTGCCGATGTTGAAGGAGAACGCCTCAGTTATTTCTTTTCTCTGCACTTTTCTGTCTCTCACGCTCTCTCACGAGCTGAAAGGACGTTCGGAATATCTCCTCTCTACGCTCCACTGGTTCTCGACAAAGTGGAATATTCATTCTGCTTAGCAGACACTAGACTCTCCATCGAAAATAGGATCTGGGATCAAGTGTAGTAGCGTGACGTTGCTGAGCACTCTGCCACCCTGGGATTCGGGAGTAATCCTCCAGTTGGCTTCCGGCAGCTGGTTTCTTCTATATACTTCCAGTTTTTTCGTCTCTTACTCGACAGTTGTATTGCTCGGAATAGTAGATTCACCTCCCACTCATTCGCCAAGAGCTTCGGAAGTCGGCTAAAACTAGAAAACTTTAACCCGATAAGGAATGTCCGTAACCTACTCATGGAAATGTATTTAAGATTGGATTTGGCACCAATCTATTAAGAGGTTCAAATTCTTATAGCCTCTTGATTTTTTTTTATATATCTGCAAGCGCTGTAACTCTTGAATATGTCGAGAGATCGGGTTGACATTGTCTACACAAATATACGATAGTTGACTTTAAAAAATGAATTTGGCACGAGGAATGGTCGATTTCTTTGTAAATTTCGATTATTCGCTAAATTTCGATTATGTGAGCTAGGTGAGGTTCCTAGGTATATACAGTTTACAATGATTTCTGCATTATGGAAATAAAATTGATAAACATATTTCCTTATATATGTCATATAGGTTCAAAGGTTTACTGACTAACTTGGAAGGGATTATAAAAATGTAAGATCTTTCAAAAAAGTGGAGACGACACACCATTTTTTATTAAGTGGGGAATATATTGTGTGGTATATATGTATCTCTCGGTAAAATTAGATATGAAAATGTGATATGATAGATATGAAAACCATAAGACGTTAAAGAAAAAGAGGAAGCAAGTGTTTATCCGTCTTCCGGTAAAGAATGTTTATTCTGTTTGATAGGAAGTACACATGTGTTAGCTTTTGCAGCTGATAAGAAGTTGATGTTGATATGTACGATGGCAACATCGTCTTATACGTGAAGTATTAAAAAAATCTACAAAGTAAAGAAGTTGGCACAAGTACACTTATGTGCATCGCATTTGTATTCGTAAGTTAAAACAATATATTTTTAATTTTTCTTTTTATATAAACGCATGTGGAATCGATTTAAGCTGTTGAGTACAGTTTTTGTTGTTGTCATGAGCTTACACATTTTTAACTATAGATTTGAATAATTAATAGAACTTGTAACTGTTGTAACAAACAAACAGAAAAAAGTAACTTTGGTATCGATATTGTATCCCATCGAACCTTTCGATTGCCCCATTATCTATGATCCAAGCAAAGTAGCTGAACACGCGCTATCATTGAATTACCCGCGCGAGATACGAGGCTTGACTCCTCCCGCAAAATCTGCAATTTTTACAGGGCTTTGTCCTACATTTTTTTTCTTCTAAAAATTACAAAAATTCATGTTTCTATAAAATCTGAACGTTATGATTGATTTTTGCCAAACTCAATATCGAACAACCTTGTCCCCTAGCGTATTCTCGTAGAAAATTTTAACTTGCTAGATAAAAATTTACGAAAATTAGAGCGTACATCCTTGTATGAAAAATTGAAACAACCATAACATTAGACACCCGTTAGCAATTTAGGCAAAAATTGCAGCAAAATGACGAAGGTTGCGAGTCGATTTATGTGCAAATTTTCAGAATGATCGAGTTATCTGTTCTCGAAATATATCCATTGAAATTTTGTAAGCTCATCACACACACACACATGCGCGCGTCCGCGAATTATCTGCACAAAGTATTTAATTACAAAAAGAAACTGTCAATTTAAATATTCGGTATAAAAATACATTTGATTTAAACAATAAAAAAAGATAGCTTACAGAAATTCAACAAATCTTTCATTCACCAATATCCATAGATCTTAATATTGTATAAAATTAATAGCTGGAAAATTGATGAATTTTCATTGAAATTTCCAACCGTACAAGCCTAATTCGATCGCTCTATTGTCAATTGTTTTAATAAAGATGTGATCGATGAGTCTGAATCATGGAAACTTTCGATCACGACACATCAGAGAAGTACGAATCATATGTGCTATAGGTGAAGCAATTAAATGCAAAAGTATATACACAGCGTATATATAAAAAAGAAAACAGTTGGGAAAACCACAAACGCGAGTACAGAGATTCCGCAGCAAGACCGCGACTTGTGTCGCTGCTTTTTTATGAGGGTCTCGTTAAAAGCTCGGAAAATGCACTAAAGCGAAGAAGGTGGCGGGCGCGTGAGGGGGGCAAAGGACGGAAGGGTATTTGCGTTGTGCTCTCGGGATAGCTGCAGGTGTTGTTTAAAGAGCTTAAAAAAATTCGTAAAGGAACACGAGGTAGCCATGTGTACTGCTTAATGGTCGGGGTGCGGCGAATCGCGTCGAGCGGTTAGGTACGCTGAGACTGCAATGAGGAGGGTTTGCGTAAAGTCGAAGGAAGGTATATAAGACGACAGCAAGCAAGTCAAAAGGGTAGCAAGACTGAATGTTAAAAAGAGAAGAGAAAAACAGGAGTGTTATCGTAGAACAGAAAGTTTTCACTGAAGTGGTGGAATAGTTTGGTAAACCCCGGATAATTAGAGCATGATCAAGTTGAAGCCCTTACGAGGTATAACGCTGTGAATTTTGAGCAGAAACGAGCTGGGATTTTCAAATGATAATAAAATTTTGGCTCCTACCTATCGGTGCCTAAATTGCGAATGTCAATGGCGTTTCTTGAATCACGAAGCAACGCTGTTATTAGCGGCATTTCGGAGAAACGGGCATTACGCATCTGCTGAAATTAATGGTCGATAACGACGGTCAATCATTTTGGTCAATGCAAAAAGCGAGATCCCCGTCCGTTCAGGAGTAAAATCAGACAGGCGATGAACGCAATATATATATATATTCGAAACCCTGCTTGAGGCAAGTGGTAAGAAGAGTAAGATACTCTCTTTTCTTTCCACTATGCCCTCTATCTCTCACTGGTCGAGAGAGAACCGCTGGGGCCTGAAATCTCGTGGCCTAATGAGATTTTGCGCATAATACGCTCAATTTACCAACAGCACCTCCAGCGTCGACAGTACCACTGGTAGAACCAGTAGCAGCTACAGCGTCTCCTCCACTAATCAGCGAGTCGCTTTCTCCTCTCGTTCCACACTCGACGAGAAGCAGAAGATGAGAGAAGATTCGCAGCCCAGTGCTTCCTGGGTTGTGCAATCTCGCTTCTATAATTTACCTACTCGTTGTCGTTGTACTCTTCTCGGTTTCAGAACCACCCCACCGATCTTCAGACGTGTCTGCTCTCTCTCTCTCGTCGATTGTAGTTCGAAGCAGCTAAATCAACGGCACCGGTACTACTACAAGGAAGATCGATATTTCGTGCTAGTTCACGTCTCGGACAGTAACGCTCTCGTGTTCGGTAAAATCTACCGTGACTCGGCTCGATGCCCTCTGCTTTCGCTGATCAACGATCGTCGGTCGGCGAGCAGCTATAGAAAGGAAAATATTTAGGAGGAGGAGACGACGGATAAAAAAACCATAATGATCGATACCTTTCAATAGAACGACGAGCATTATATCATGCAGCCAGCTTCTTTCACATCGTGTTCCTACGCCCTACAAATTGTTCCGGTAGCGCATAACATAATAAGTGAAAATTAAAGAAACACAAAAAATGAAAAAGAAGCGAGAACAGAAAGTATGTATATCTATCATACCTCTTCCTTGTTATCTCTGCTGCGAAACAACTTAAGACCATTATCTTTAAGTAAACATCCTGATGAACTAAAAAAAAAACCAATAGCGTATCGACACCTCGTAATTTTCTCATCATATTTGTAACGATTGTGAAATTACAAATGATCTTGTAATTTATCAAAGTTCTAAAATTGGGAATATGCATGCAGCAGATAGTTTTGAATATATTACAATAATAGTTTTTTTGCTGACGCGTTTAACATTGTACAGACCAACGATATATATAAATGTCAAAGATCTGGTGTTAAAATTTAGTATAGCCGTTTCGTTGATCATTATTTTCATTAATTACACCAAGAGTTTCAAATCTTTTTTTTTTTTTTTTTTTTTTTCAAAGCAAAAATGGTCGTGTTTGTGAAAAAAGTGCATACGCATCTCTTACTCGAACCGTTTTCCCAACGTGCTTGGTCATTTTTTATTTCCTCGTATGAAAATCTAAAACAAAATATTTTCCATGAAAACACAGCTTCCTTTGAGAAATCAAACGACAGAATATCGATCACAGGAACCTTAATCACCATATACACCGATGCTTTGTCGTTCTAGTTTCTCCTACCGTTCGACCTGGTATGACTATTATAATTGGAGAGCTAGAAAAAAAAGAGGAAAAAAAACGTGACGGAATCAGGAACGCTTGGTTAATGGGTTTGCACCCTTAGGAAGTATACATAAAGCAGTTCCTGTTTGGACGTTTATGCGAAACTGAGAGGAAATGCAGCATACCCGTTGTACAATTGCATAGTTGATACCGCAAAAACGAGTTATGATTTTGTCTAATTCTAGTAATAATATCTCCCCTGGTGTAGGGATGATTACAGTGTTGTATACGTAAAACTTTTGAGACTCGAGGTAGAACGTTTTACGACTTAGTTCCGTTTCAAATTTAACGAAGATCGCTTCAGCCTCGAGCTTTTTGCGAAAAGGGCAAAGCGCAGCTCGCAAACACGAACTATTAAATGTGCGAGGTGAGAGCCCGGACCGCTTTAAATTTCCCGACAACGAACTTAAGTGCACCATACAAATAAACCGTTATTTCAAGAGTTCTTAAACAAAAGATCGCGGCAGTTTTCGATAAAATATTATCGCACTGCAGTGTTTTCCTCGATCAATGCTGTCGATAAATTGGTTGAATATATCGAAATTATTTACATTGGCTCCTATTATCCCAACATCCCTATTTAAAGGAGAATACCACCTGAGGCTAACGATCGTACGATGCACACGCAATACAAGGCACGTATGACAGAAACGACTTTTCCAAGCACATAGCCGAATACATAAAACGCAGTCGGACGAACGAGCGAGGTTTATGGCTGTGAGGTGTGCGTTCAATTCTAAATTGAGGCCCCGCGGCAACGGCCTAAAAGGAGGAGAAACCAAGAGCTTCGAGAGCGATCCCGAACATGAGCTTTCCGCCCTCTTCTCCGCCCAGTTGTACCTACCGCGCACAAACACTACCGAGTTTTCGTACAAATTCACGCTCGAAATTAAGAGTCCTTCTTCAATTTTCCGAGCATAATACGAGCGCTTCGCTACCCGCGGTATTTCCTCGATAAAACCCCGGTTGCATTCTTAGTTGTGGCTACTTTCCGCAGTCTCGCTCCGAGCGATCCTCCGGTGCAACAAAAAGCTTTTCGCATATCTTATTTCTTAAATAAAACGGTATTCCGTATAAGGTTTTAGCGGATAGAGAATACCGGAGTCATTTTGTCCACATAACAATGGAAGTGAACCTTGTTATAAAAATCTACAAATTATATGAAAATATCGCTTATTCCATCTTTTGTACAAAATAAAAATTTATTTTTTTACTCTACTATTCTTCATATTCATTCTATTCGTTACTTATTAGTCTATATCATACTAATATCATAGATTTCTCTTAACACCATTTTTTTCAAGGAATAATATTTTTTACCCAATTTTACGTAATGATTATTACAACTTACAAAAGTATCGAATTCGATAATCTTAATTGAGTGTCTTAATTAATTAATTGAAGACTATCGTCAATTTTCTTTTATACTTTTATACAATTAATTGATTATTGATAAACAACAACTCCAGCATGGCTGCAACTGTTGGTAGTCCCTCCGCGGACATGTTTTTTTTTTCTAATTTAAGCCTCACCCGATAAAAATTCATGTACATTTATTTTATTATTTATTATTATAACTTCTTCGTTTGAGCTGAAAGGTTAAAGAAACATTTCTAACGCATTGTCACTTGATGAATCAGGCTACAACTGAACACGCATGATCACAAATTGAATATGAAGAAATCATGCTACGACAGTTCTGACGTTATAAAGTTTTTCCCGAGTTGAAATAAAAGTTTTCACGAAATATTATTTACATGTGGCTGACAGATGAGAAAATCTCATTTATGGAGATCATATTACAAAACGAGTGAGCAAATTTGTATTTAATAATGCAATGTTAGTAATCCAACAGTATCAGTTTGATTAATTCAAGTGATTATGTGTCGGAGATTGATTTAAATGTCGTGCTCCGTATCTACGTAGATATCCCGGCAAGTAATATGGTTTTCAAACTTACAAAGATATCAAGTTGAATTAAAATGTTGAAATGTAAATAAATAAAGTCCACAAAACTATGTTATCGGTTCAAAATAATTCTATCGGAGAGGATAACACACATTACCACAAGGGACATGAGTAAATGGGTGTTGCTGCAACTTTATTTCCACCAGGAAAACAAAGTAATAGGTTCTTCGGGCTTCCCGTAGAGATGTCCATTTACCACCTTCGGGTGGCAAGTTTTCCCGTTCTTTTACACAAAAAGAATACATGCGGTGGTTCAATATTACGTGAAGAATATTTGTAGATTAAGGAGACCACCTGGGTACTCGAAAGATCCTTTATAGCCGACAGCAAGGAAGGGAAAAATGTGGTAAACCGATAGGCAAATCTTTGCGTTTTAGGGTACGATCGATTTGCGAATGCTTTTCTCATCCGAAGAACAGGCTTAGTACGTGGCGACCGATACAGTTAGAGGGATAACACAGGAACCAGGGTGTAGAGATGGTTGAGAGAAACAAAGAAAATCTTGAATACGAGAGTCAAAGAGAAAACGATGAGAATACCAAATAGACATTGGAATACCGCTTGTGGCTTACAACTGACCCCCGCTGTCGATGCTCGTTTCCGCTAGCACCAGAAACAGTGCTTCCACGAACATCCATCCACCAACCCCTCCTGTCTCGTATCTGCGGCACGTACTCACTGAACCCACTCACCCTCGCCGATCTTTTTCTTTTTATGCTTTTATGCAATTCCTCTCTCGCGATGCGGTCTAGCGGCCTTCACATTCTCAAGGGGCAACTCTGCAGAAGCACAATGTATACTCAGTGTATATCTATATAATATAAAGCGCCCTGTCCATATCCTCGCAACCGCCCAGTTCCACTGTTTAGGAACGACCGATGCACGCAAAATACAGTGTCGTAAAACTTCTACCCCCTTGCGTCTCTTTACAGCTTATACCGCTCTTCGTCCAACAGCGAAAGGGCCCGAAATTTGCATCTGGAAATTCACGTTGTTGTACAGCTTTCACGACGACCGCGTCCTGACGATGCTTCGATAGCTATAGTATTAGATGACTGCGAGTCGAGGTGATTTACTCCGCACGAGACGAGGCGGACAAATTCAGGACGAACGTGTATGCACATCTCAACACGAGGTTTGTTCCGCAGATGCACTCAAGTGCACTCTCGCGTATCGCACATGAGACCAGAGCTGTACAAAACTGCTACCAGTGCTGGCTCTTGAAAATTTAATCAAAGTCAGAACGCACTACACTGTTAAGATAATATCAACTGCAATATGCTTGTAACAAGAAGACAAAATTAAGTGGACGATAAAGATTTATCTCAACTAACAAGAAATAACGATATTTTTACCATTTGCGAGTATGGATAAAAACGATACCTACAGTCAAATCCTGTTATTTTATTCAGTTAAAAAAAAAAGCAGTTGTATATATCCTGAAGCAGAAGGCTGTAAATATTACACAAACAATATATTCCTTAATGACATTTGTTCATAATCAATAGAAAATCGATGATATCAGTTGCGTTTCGGTAATCTTGTGGTACCGTTTGACTAAATGAAAACTGCGATAGATTGATGTACACATAAAAAAATGTCTGAGTTACAGCACAATGCATCATACTATCACCGATTTTTTTCGGTGACACTGATAGCAACGATTAGTCGAGTAAACAGTTTTCACACGTGACTTCACCAATAGGTTTTATGGTACAAGCGTAAAGTATTCACTACTATTAATAGCAATAACCATAAAAGGGAATTATGGTAGTGGCACAGTGGTACACGCCTAAATATTATTACCTTATTTCTAAATACTAGTTGATTTTACCAGAGATTTGATTTCATCCATGCCAATAATTCATTTTACTACACTGGGTGTTCATCATTTACGACATTTATAAAAAAAATTTATTTACCAACGTAATCGATTTGATTTACGTTTATTTGAGCGGTAGTTTATTACGACACCAAAAGCGCGCTGGAGGAAGCAGCGATCGCTCGGCACTATTATGTACACGTTGCCACGTGATTGACGCGAGTAAAAGACTAAGGGATACACGGATGGTTCGCTGGTGTTTTAATGATGGACTGAGTAATTGTTTTAGTGCCTGCTCCAATGACTATTATTAGTAACGTGTATGTACTTGTCAATGTTGTCAACAGCACCTGATTCACTTTGGTATTGTTGTTGTAATGTAACGTGGTTCGTTGTACTCCATAGCACAATTTTTATTATCGTAATTCACTTACCCTTTTTAATCAGTTATTTTGACACAATACCTCTCAGCTGTCACATATATCACTTTGGTTCACTGTTCGGTGTATCAATATTGTAGCTCCTACAACTCCCCCCCCCCCCTGTTTAGTGGCCATCTACGATATATAGTATAATGATATCGAATATCTCTCTCTCTCTTGTGACACACGTGTCATCCTGATAACCACAAACTGTTTTCCTATCTTTAAATTCACTTGAGATCTGTAATTGATGTAAAGAGCCGTTTAACTGATAGCCGTATGACACTTAAGCTCCTTTCACTACTTTCTATAGTAGCGAGGGAAGACCACTTATCTTGAATTGTTGTAGAAAAAAGGAGAATTAGGAGAAAAAAAATGTTAAGAAGGAAATTCTGAAAGATTACCCTCCGAAAAGCCATCTGGATATCACTGCAGATGACATATGTGACCTTTCGTAAAGGTAAAAAAAACCGTACAAAAAGGCACAGTGTTTTCACCAAGAAAGAAAGTAGTATCAATTGGACATCGAGTCTATAACTAATCGCTCTTCAACGTCACATTATAAACCGAATATCCTCTCAACAGAAGTACTCAGCCATACTTGGTAAAGACGTCTGTTTCTATTTCGCGGAGTCAAAAAGTATTCAAAACTATCATATTAAATATAATATTAAAGAAGAATAAATTAATTGTACCAGCAAAGTCTTCATAACTGTTTTGATTCCCTTAATGAGGTAAATCGTTTCATTACACGAATGTGTGGTGCACCGTCGCACCATTGTACTCCCATTCTGCATCGGTGAACTTTATCGAGCTTTATCCTAACGAAACGAACAATTGGTAGTGTGAACTGCATTCGAAAATTCTTTGCATTTTTGAACATTGCTTTTATTCAATGGAAATAAAGGTAGGATCAAATCCTCTTGATATTGAAGAGTAGCATCGATTGCCGTATGGAGAGAAATAAGGCGATAACATTATTGCTGTACACGGAAAAAAAGTAGTGGCAAGAACCACTTCCACAATTTGATGTATCGCGAATTAATTACAAAAACGAAATCGAAATAATATTCCTAATTATTTTCAATTGGTTAGTGAAAAATAGTACCGAAGACCAACGACTTGATTCCAGTAACCAATCACAGTGCTGTTGCCACCACGAGCTGTTCGGTGATGCAACTAACGTCGACGGTAATTGCGAGAAGCATTTGGATACCGGTAAACTACGAGTTGGTTCTCTTTACCAATCGTTTTCCGTCTACCTATAACCAACCGGTTGGCACGTGCTCCGACTTTTCACAAAGGCAAACGACGCCATTGGTTCATGTGACAGGTGATTGTGGATGGACGAGGGCTTGCAAGAAATAAAATTGAAATGCATTGAATATATGGTAAATATACAGTTAACTATCGAATACAGTAAAAGATCGCGCGAAGTACTTGCCGATCCTCGCCACTGTAAGTAAATAGAAATATCCGTATTAACCTGATTTTTTTTCGTATTACTCTGACTCGATGGTTTGCACCAACCAACCGGAAAGCTGAGATTGCCGTTTCGTTGGGTTACCGTTACTACCGATATTTTACCAACGACATAAGAGTTTCTTGAAACAACTGCGTAGTTAGCGCTATGCTAACTATTCCGGTTGGTTATCGGAATTAATGCGTCAGTTTTTCAAACTACTTTTTTTCCGTGTAAATTAGAAAACTATTACAGAAATGTGGTTACAACGTTCTTGTTGCTTTCTATGAAAGTTTTCGCAGACAGTGTAGAGGAAAAAACACTGCGGACACAAAGATGTTTAGAAACAAGGATAAATTGTCGGATAAAGTTTTAATAATCCTCGCTCTAGGAACACACAGTAACATAAAGTATAGCAACCCTGGGGGAGGAGTTTCGCAATATCGTGTTATATCGTAAAAATGTTAGAAAAATGGTCTTGGTCTCACCGCGGAAACAACAGGAAAACCGATGAAAATTGACGGAAGAAACTCAATTAGAAGTAATCTCGTTGTCCATAAACTAAAAAAGAAAAACAAGTACACGCAACGAGGAGAAGGAAGGAGGAGCGGGAGTAGCATTGGAGCTTCATCCGGAGTCTTTCGAGCGAGGTTTCAAGACTCCTCTACTTCTCTCTGGTTGATAATATATACTACGCTTGTGATATCGGAACGGCAAATACATATACCCGAGTGTGAGAAGAAGCGATATAGAGAAATAGAGATACCAGGCTGATGTGTGTCCGGAGATTTTACGAACGGAAAATGCCTCGTTTCCCCGGAAGTTTGGGAAAGCAGGAAACGGGGAAGGGGGGTTATTTAAGCAGCGGAGCAGTCGATTTTTGATATGCCTCGGGTACTCTTCCGCTGGTTCGGTACGAAGGATCTCAGTGTGTGTTCGCACAGTATGCCGCAACTCAACTGAGTTCCCTCGATCGTTTGCTCGCGGCAATCGGATTCGTCGCTTTCCCACAAGCATTCGTTTTTCACTCCACCCCTACTATTTATTTCTCTATCTCGTGAACGTATATAGTCTATTCTGGTACTGGGGTAAAACCACTACGGAGAGTGCCGACCCTACCGCGCAAATAAACGACGAGTTAGCCAACGACGTGGTGAAAAATAAAAGAAATAAAGGAGAAAGAGGTTCGGGGAGGTGCAGCAACATCGCGAGGGATTTGGGCGATGTTTGTGAAAGACTATCACGCTTAACCAGCAGGCTCCGCACAGAGTCCAAGGGATGCGAAAACCAATGAGTTACCGATAGTCCAAAAGGAATATTGCCGACGGACCAGTGAGAGTATACTGTATCGGTTAAACTAACGGACTATGTTCGACATGATACTCTTATTTCTCTTCGCATCCCGCAGTATCTTTACTGACAGAGATAGTCAATTACAGATACTTTACAATATCCATTTTTTACCTTCCCATCACATGCAAAGTATGTCAAAAGAAAAGGAATTGTAATCCAAAAAATTAAAACAACTATCAACTTATGGTGTAATTACATATTTTAAGTATCCCAAATTAATAAAAAAGCATTCGCTAATTTCTGTCTGTTCGTACCGCCCGAAAACAAATTAAGTTTTTCCAAAATTATGCGGTTCGCAGTAATATTTTATCCGTGTTTTGTTTACGTATAAAATGTCGTTCTGGTATTAAAATTCATCTGGTATAAATGTTTATTTTTGGTCCGCAGACTTATTAAAAAATTATTATACTTTGGTTGTAGACGTACAGATAAATACACGGTATACAATGAATCATCCAGTACAGTAATGTCTTCGTTACCTTATGCAATCACTCAGATGAAATATAAACGAACTATCGGTTATTTGACAGTGCATTATGGACATATTATATTGGAAAATTTATAATCTATGTTGCACGCCTGCTTTAAGAGCAGTCATATCCCACAGACTTAGCCCGCCTGTTTGGATCTTTCCTGGCATCAAAAAATACACATAAAATATAAAGCATAAAATATATTTGCAAAACCGCAAAAGAAATAAAATATTACATAAAAATACTTCATCCCGAATAACTTTCATTCTCCGTTTTACATTTTACAATAACGCACAGTGATTATTCATATGAACAAAGTTTATTAACATATTATAGTTATAATTAACACAGATTATATTAACATATTAACATAATACGAAATTATTATATACTTTAACTAATTAATTTCACGAAACTCTAGTCTATACCGTACGATGAGTAATTATTAAAGAATTACTCTCGAGAAATAATGATCATGCGCGGTCTGTCACGCACGAAATTTCGACTATTATCGTCTACAGTCTGCTTTGATACTTTAGTCTGCTTCGATTTTTTACTTCGAATGTGTAAGATTCGACTTTGCAAGCTTAATTAAATACTAAACACACCAGCTTATCTCATCAACATTTTTTTATTTCGTAGACTTAGGATCTATGTAGAAATTTTTCGTATTATTTGAAAAATAATAAATTTACTGAAATTAACACATTTTCATTGATTTTCGCTGAATTCAATACCGTTAATCGATCGATATTCGTTCATTTTTTTATATCTATTTAGCCCGATACATCGGACGTTGCACGAGCTAGACAACAAATAAGTTGACTCACTCAACTATTATCAGTTTTCTGGCGTCAAAATCGGTTCTGGTATTACCATTTTTCACTGTATATGATGCTACATATAAAAGTTAACTACAGAAATGGTTTTTTACGAGCATTACGATCCTCGTGATTCTATGATGCTGTTTGCATCAGAAATTATATATAGAGCCTTCACGGATGTTACGAGTTCGATTAACCATGACCGTGTTCAAACTGCACATCACAAACTGTACATGCACGTGTATTTTTGGTGTGTACCAGCATGTACAGTTACATGTACACGGCTTTCGGAGGAACACGTCTCTACGATATGCTCTATGCTCGAACGGTATAACTGAGAGTTGATCCTATATGGATTTGGTGTACCAATGTAATCTGTATATAGGTAGCTGTTGTAGGTATATATCTCGGAATTTAGGTCGTCGAGTGTGCCAGACGGAAATTTCGCACGAGCCGAGTCAGGACAGGGGTGTACGAGGGTCGGATGCAGATAGGTTTGCGAGAGGAAGCAAAACGATAATCTCCAATTAACGCGAAGCCGTGGATGAGTGTGGCGAAGCATTTAATTCGTGATACTTTGGAGTGCATTCTTGCGCTCCTGCTGTGCGTTGATCGGGCTCTCTCTTCTCACTCCAGTGCACCGCCCCCCGCTTGATATCACCCAAATTCCTCACAGAATGAAAACCCGGCAGCAGTTTCGAAACGAGATAGAGAGATCGATAAAGTGTACTTCGGATTCCCCACCATGTGGCTTTGCTTCTCCGCCCTCACCATCTTTAACTCTATAATCACTGAGCTACCTGCAAAGCCTAAACTTTGTTGGAACATGGTGTAGGTAATAAACGTTGACTTAATTCGATTAGTTATCGAATCAAGCGAACACAACGGAGACCGAAGCTTGTTAAGTCATTTTCGATGGCGCGAATTCTTTAAATATTTCAAATGCTTATTTGATAATAATAATAAGTCATATAGGATTTTTTTTAAATCGTATCTTTTGATAGGACTTTAACGGTATCTAATTCGCTGTAATTCTATAATATGTATTATAATTGTATTATAATATGTATAATAATTTAACAGATTTTCTTCTCGGGTACAAAGTGTGACGTAAGCTTGCATGCATCGCCAAACCGGTGCATGATGGCATCGATACGAATTTATCGACTTTGCTACTTTTTTTCGCTGAATGTGACCATTACGATTTATTTCATAAGGGTTCCATTCATGATAGGATGATTCCCTGTTCGCACTATTAATATGAAGTGATACATCCTCCCTCCCTGCCCATCTCTAGGCTTATTAGGTATCAATCGCTGTAACGTTGTTTTATGAACGTTTTCAACCATTTCTAATCAAAAGGAAGTAGGATCACACCGTATTTATCAATTCCGTTGTAAGATTCTGTTTTAGTTAGCCCAGAATCGTTCGGCACCCTTTGAAAAATGGAAAATACGATTTTTGACAGCGTTCGTCAGTCGGGGTGCTTGGCTAATATAGCCATTTCTTCTTATTCGTCATATTGCAAAAATACTTCACTGCGTCCATTTTTCTAACAATTTTTCATGAATTATTCAACGTTTAAGTTTAAACAAATTATTTTGTCCCGTGACCACCCTGGACTAAATGATTTAATCAGGTTTGAATTAATCATTGTCACAATGTTTCATTTTACTTTACATCTAAACGACATTTTTTATTAATTTAATCGCGTTGTGTCCGACAAAATAATTTTTATCGTGACTCAGCATGCCCTAATCTGATAAGGATAATTGGCGTCCCTTTTGTGTTATCATTAGCAATTCAAACCTTTGAAATGATATATCTCCGAGACAATTAAACGCTCTCCAAACTGGATTATGATTAGGTAGAAAAAGACATGCCTGTCCGTTTGTCAGCGCACATAGGATATATCGAGAGCGCTA